>CM073599.1:36869737-38069737 GCA_037074985.1 Solanum bulbocastanum
CACCCTGACAGTGCCCCAAACAGCCCGTGTTGACCTTGATGGCCTGTCAAATAGGTTGTACTAGTCACCCATTCAGTAGGGTGTCATCCAAGGTCACTGTAAAAGGACCACAGACGGTTCATGAAGCTTCACACAGACCGTGAATTCGTCCGTGACGGAGACTTGTCAGACATAGAATTTTGGGTCAACTTCAATGATCATATCTTTTAGTACAAAATGAATTAGGCGGCCTGTGTGCCCTATCAAATTAAAGATATTTGAGTCCTCTTTCCAACATCACCAAGTTTGCCTAATCCGAAGCCCCAAGTAAAAAGTTATGTCCATTTTAGTGAATCCCTATTGGGCAGGGGATCGTCACGACCCACTTGACGGGCCATCATGATCTAGACAGCCTTTGAAGCCCATTTAGAGAGGCATTTTGGTATTTTTAAGTAAGGGTTATCTCAATATTTTCCCAACTGTTTTAACTCAATACTATGTCGTTTTACCTTCTGCCATATGCCCTATATAAACACTTTTACCCCCAAAATCTCCCAATTCAATGCATTCTCCTAAAATTTCCTAAACTTGACCAAATTCATCCCCTCTAAAAGTCTTCTCTCTAGATCAAGGAAGAAGAAGAAGCTAGGTTCTTCAAGTTCAAGTCTCCTTTATTCATCATTGCTTAGGGCTTTATTCAAGGTATGTAGGGAGTTCATCAATCGGTTCCATTCACCCATTGAGTCCCCAAAGTTTCTTCAAATTCTCCAATTCAATTTTCAAAGATTTGATTAGATTTTCACTCAATTCCTCATGGGTTTTATTTGTATGGATTCAATTACTTTATTATGATCTTATTTTGATGATTTGGACATAACTACATGCATTACAACCAATTCCATGTGAACACATGCATTGATCTATAAATTTTGGCTATGAACCTTAATTTACATGAATTTATGAAGAAGCTTTGAAAGATGAAAGATGAATTTATGAAGAAGCTTGAAGCTATAAATATGATTTATGAAATTATTCATGTTTTTATGAAAGAAATTTTTATGACTCAAGTAAGCTTATATATAATATGTTTTATGAAGCTTGACCACATGACATGAATGACATCTAGATTTGCCCTCTATGCTTTTCAGGCTATTTTCCTAAATTGATTAGTATGGTATCCGGATATGCAATCAATGATTACAGATATGCTTTCAAAACTATTTCCATCAGTAGTAGGGCATCTCTAGAATGAAGTGAATGACTATGGGCCTTAAAACAATATTTGTCAATCCCCCCTCCCCTCTCCCCAAATATTTTTGAGAATATCTTTGGCCAAATGAGTCCTAATATCTTCATTAAAATATTAATAAGTTATAAAAATCTTGTAAAATTTAATCCATACACTAATATATCATAGTTAAATTTTTCATTAATATTAAAGCTTAGGAAGAAAATATAATATATTTTATCAATTTATAATTTAAATCAGATGTCCCTGAACATGCGGAATGTTACGAAAAAACTCTCAAATTTAGGTCATTAGCGTTAGAGACAAGACGATAAATAACCTCTTTCTGCTTCACCATTTTTCTTAGTCTTCTGTTTTGTCTCCTTCTTTGCCTTTTTTTTTTTTTAAATTCGACGTACTGCAAATGTGAATCATTTTAAGCAAATTATATATCAAATTATTTAGTCCCTTATCTTATCTACAGGTTTGATAGGTTCATTGCATTGGATAAAAGTTGTTCGCTTCCACAATGATAGCAGTGGTTACAGACTTGCAGTGTTAACTGCTGCTGAGGCTGCAGGTATGACTGTATTGAAGCCAGGGAGCCAAGTGGCACTGTTTGTTGAAGCTGCCACAACATAGTAACAATCCTATTAGCAATCTGCTCTGCTGGCTATTGAACAATGTTTATCATGAACAACCTTGGCTTCAATCAGGTCAGCTTTTATAGGCAATAGAAATAACCTACCAAAAGGTATCGGATATGAGAATGGAAGAAATCATAACAAAGTTATTACAAAGTTCTCCAATAGGCTATAATAAGTAAAGGAAAGACTTTTGTAAATAAGTGACTACCATGCTAGAAACTACACAACATGTGATTAATATAACATCGAAGTAGAAAAGTACCTGGGCCGAGTCAATGCTGTCACGGAGAAAATTACAGATCTTCCATAATGCTAAAACTTCATCATCATAGGTCATTATGTTCTCAGGTAGTACAACAGTTGGATGCCTTAAAAAACATTGAGCCTTGATATAGCCTCTGAGTAAGGGTAATAAAATGAAGCTAAAGTAGGAACACGTTACCCCTGCCCCCCATCCTTCTGGTTACCAACATAGGCATTAAATATGCTAAGAGCTCGTCGAAGAGGGGCAAGAAATCTACCTTGAATATTTTCATTTCTATACCCAATATTTCACCAGCATATAAAGATTTCAAAATGATAAGCTTGATAATGCGAAAGACATGTTTAATGATAATCAGATCTACCACTCATTCTTGAGAAACAATCTTATGTTAAACATACTTGGTCAAACACTTCTTTTTCTTGCTCATTTTCCTCCATGAACAATTCCATTCTATGGGAATAAAAGTCTTCAGATTTTGCTCTGTCTGGTCGTTTGCTTGTTTGACTTAATCAGATCCATAATGCTTCAGACCTGACTTGAAGTCCAAAAAAGAATACACAATAAGATTAAGCTATTAAAGGTCATGAAAAAAAGTAACAGTAAAATCATACTATATATTCCAAGACGTAATTATGATTAATCTGTTCAGCAATCATATGCATCTCTAGTAATTACTTGTCCCCCAATATATGTTATGCCTCTCCCAAGTTTTAGATCCAACTCATTTTTGTTCAAGTTGTGTATGGATCAGATTGTTGAGTGCACTTCAACCAATTCCATGAGGTACTTGCTACTTCTAACTCTAATTCTAACTCATATGATCTATAACTCATCTTATACAAGTAGACTATCATATAGACATGAGTTTTGGAAGTCTAGCATCATTCTCTTGATAAACCTGAATCTTTCATTAATCACACATCAAAATGGTGTCAAAACTATGTACATATTGAGATGGTTCAACTATCGTCATTCATCAGATCAACCTAACTATCTGTACAAACAAGTTTTTCTCACTTTACAACATACTTGGATGAAGATGATCTTTTAATGATTGATACATTTATCTATTAGTTATTTTTTCTTTTAGATGCAGTTAAATATAAGTTCTGTAGAATTATTGATGTGCTTTCATTGAACTTATTTTAAAAAAAAAATCAGTATACTAAAATAATTAACTGTTACAGTTTACATTCTCATCCCATCCAATTGTTGATATAGCCTTTTTCTTGAATGGATGATATCCACATAATGTTTTACGCCAATCTTTTTGACCTTATTTAAAATCTATAAAGTATAAGAATTGCGTATGCTCTATTCAAAGAAAGAGGTCTTTATTTGAACATTAATTTACATAACTATGAGGTAGATAATTCAATATGTTCTGACAACAACCTAAGGAGCACTGTTGCATATGTTTGGTAAGGGGAACCTAAATTTCAGAATCCTTTCTCCCCTCAAGTTTATAAGCTTACTTAAGTTTGATTTCAGCCTACTTTTTTGATCTGTGTATCTAAGGATGAGTATTTTTCTGGGGAAGAAATGGAAAAATTAATTGTGGTCATTTATTCCATATCAATTGCATTAAAGAGCGGAACAAGATTGAGAACACTTTCCCATGCGCAAGAGGAGAGTGTCGGCTATGCTACCTTGAGAATTCATGCATTTCATGTTGACTTGGATTTAAGTAATCATAAATTGGGAATGGTTCTCTTAACTCTCATAAGATCTATTGAACAACCAATGTAGAATAACACCACTAGTCAGTTCATTTAGCCCAAATTAAACTGATTAGTTAAAGAAGAGTGAACATTGAATGCATGAATTCTCAAAGTAAAGGTAGAATAGATGACACTATCCACTTGCATGTGGCACAAGCTCTTTGTGCAACCAATATGGTATAAATGAGCAAAATCAAGTTTTGCAAGATCCTACCCATCAAAATACTTATAAGACAAACGACTCAAAAAAAGAAGAAGTTTGTAATCAATCTAAAGTAAGCTGACAAACATAAGAAGGGAGGGATTATGATTTTAGTGCCAAGCATGTGCAGCAATGCTACTTGTTATTAGGACAGGTTGAAGTGTCTACCTTGTACTTATGTAGAGTAATGCTTAAATAAATATCTCTTGTTTTGGTTTTAGCATATGGAATTCTCAAATTTTATATATTTCAAAAATGGTCTAAAAGATTTTATTAAAAAAAACATTATTTAAAAACAATTCACTTCCCCCTCACCACAAAAGGTCAACATCTCCAATTAATTTGAATGACCATCTATAGTTACTTTTACCAATATTGGATTACAGTTAATAAATAGAGTTAAGTTAATAAATTTTCTTGTAACTTGTTGGAGGGGGGATCAACCATATTTTAGTAAGAAACTCACTTTTTTTTTTTTCTCTTTTCCAACACATTATCTGGATAATATAATCGTAGTATTTCTCTTTGAACCAAATTAACCCTTAGGCAAATGAATGACTTTAACTTAGCAAATTTTAAATAGCCTAGTGTTATAGACTTAGACTTCAATTAAACACAACGTGTGGCACTTGACAACTCGCTCACAAATCTTTC
This sequence comes from Solanum bulbocastanum, assembly GCA_037074985.1. Classification (NCBI taxonomy): domain Eukaryota; kingdom Viridiplantae; phylum Streptophyta; class Magnoliopsida; order Solanales; family Solanaceae; genus Solanum; species Solanum bulbocastanum. The sequence goes on from CM073599.1 coordinate 36,874,434, forward strand.
CCTATTTTGCAAGTTCAATTAGGCCTTTTTAACACTAGATCGCTAAGGGAATATTTGATTTAAGAAAGACACAAGAGAATTGCTTAAGTAAGCATTTATAATTCAAGACTTGGAAGATTTGCTTGATGGTTTTTAAAAATGAATGCCCTTTTATTTATACTGTCCATCTAGGGGCAAATAGATAAATAGTAGTTTTCATACAATTCCGTACTTATTTACAAATAAGTCATCTTTCTAGAATATTCTGCGCAGCTAAAAGATTCCAAGAACCTTTCATGCAAATCTATGGGATTCTTAGGTCATCCAAGAAATTCTCCATATATTTCTAGAATATTCCACTAAGGACTAGTGTTCTTCCAATGTAAGTCTTCCACATGGACTACATTATGCCACTTGGTGCCTAACTGGCGTGATGATATTGTAGGTCATCTAACTCTCCCCTAACTTATATTGCGACGACCACGAGACATTGTTGCTCCTCCAATTTGGTCTTTGAATTTCCCCAAGTCTTCATATCATTCCCATGTGGCTTCTTCCGGTGATTGTCCCTTCTAGGTGCTGAGGAATATGAAAGTGGTTTGTTGCACTTTTTTTCGCCTTGGTTGGTAGTCAATAAAAGCCTCAATTTCCTGATAATGCAAGGTAGTGATGGTAATTAATGCTTGACTTAACTAACTTCGGTTTGAGCCCACTGGTATGAAAGATGGGATGACCTTGAGATGAGGTTGTAACTCTAACTTACATGAGATTTTCTCACCTTGACAACGATCCTAAACGGTCCCTCATACTTTCGTACCAAATTTTGGTGCACACCTCACAGTTCCTTAAACTTCCTTTTGTTAAACATTACCAAAACTATGTCCACAATTTTATGATCTGGGGGACGACGTTTGCAGTTGTAAAACTTCTTCATCTTCATTGTTTCCTTGTCCAAGTAGGACATAACAGTGTAAAGTAGCTCCTCTTATGGCCATATGGGCTAATGCGGTCGTTAGTGATTGTGGTGTTTGTGGTTGCTGGCTTATAGCAAGTTAGATTAGAATTGGATTATGTCTAATAGTATTGCCCAATATTTGTTACGTAAACTTATAAAGTGCCTCAGACAACACTCAAATAAGGCATTGACCCATTCTGTTTATCCATCCGTATGTAAGCGAAAACTAGTAGAGAAATACAACTATGTGCCAAGCATATCAAACAACTCTCTCCGAGAGTTTCCTATAAAATATTGGTCTCGATCGTGGATGATTGCCTTGAGAAAACTTAATATTTTACCACGACCTTGAAGAATAATGTGGCAGCCTCTTTAGCAGTGCAACCTACTTTGGTGGGCATGAAGCTAACATACTTCAAAACCTGTCCACCACGACGATCGTCCTATGTATGTTAGACTTTGGTAAGCAGGTTAAAAAACCCATAGTCATACTCTCCCATAGGAACTCCACTATGGGTAGTGGTTCTAATAGTCTTATACATTGTTGTTGGTCTATCTTATCTTATTAGCACACAAGACAAGTCCACATATAACAATCTATGTCTTCTAACATGCATGACCAATAGTAGATTGACTTGATCAATTCCCTTATTCGATGTTGCCCTGGGTGTCCCACCCACGACGTGTTGTGGCTGTTTATTATAATATGCCACCTATTATTTCCAAACTTGGGCATATAGTTCCTTCATCTGACGGTGAGTAATAGTCCATATTCTATCCAGAAGTGTCTTATTTGCCTTTAGCAGCTAGCTCCATAAGTCATTTTTCTTCTGAATCATTTACACATTATCCTTAATAGTGTCTTGAATATCACAGAAGTTTGTGGTGATGACATTAAGCTCAGAATTTCTACTTAAAGTATCAGCCATACCATTTTGTCCTTGCCTAGTGTGTACACTAACTCATAATCTAAGAAATCTTGCAACCTTGCTTGATTTGGTATGAGTTTCTTCTGTGAATGGAAATAGCTAGTGGTTCGTACCTTGGCCTCATCCATCCCCAACTGATCTTAGCTATTGATGTTCCCCAAGAAGTGTACTTTATATTGAGAAAACTAACATTTCTCCCGCTTGATGTAAAACTTGTTCTCTTGTAGGACTTGGAAAACATTTTTCATGTTATCGATATGTTACTCCAAGATATTGTTATAGATGAATATGTCATTTAGGTACACCACTACAAACTGATCTAAGTATGGATGAAAGATCTTGTTCATCAGTGTTCAAAAGGTAAAAGGTGTGTTGGTTAATATGAAGGGTATTACCAATCACTCAAAAGGTCCATATCTAGTGACATACATCATCTTCGGCTCATTCCCTTCTTCTATGTGAACTTGGTAGTAGCCTCTTTGAAGGTCAACCTTAGTGAAGTACTTGGAATGCCAAAGTTTCTTGAACAAGTCGGCGTAAAACAGGATGAGGTATTTGTTCTTTATTGTAATTTTGTTAAGCACGCGACAGTCTATGCATAAACGTGACAACCCATCTTTGTTCTTTCTAAAAAGGATCGACACTCCATAGGGTGCTTTAGACGACAGATGTGACCTTCTTTGAGCAACTCCTTCAACTTCTTTCTCAACTGCTAAATCTCGGTTGGATCCATGCGATATAGGGATATGTGGGTGGCTTTGCTCTTGGCTCTAGTTCGATAATATTGTCTACCTCTCGCCTAGGAGATAAGTGCCTTCGCAACTCTTCGAACATCGCATCCTTGTTCTCTCCTAGAACCTTCTCTAGTCATAGTGAGAATGTCTCTTTAGCACCATTATCTTCACCTAAACTCACAATGGTGGCTATTATTGTGCCCCGTTTTCTAAAATCGGGTTATGCAATGACATGACAACTCTTTTAGCATTAATTAAAAATAAGGGTCACTACCTAAGGAATTAAAGGCACGTTAGGACACCATTCTATCCTATTTACAAACAAAATTAATTAAAAGGGTTTGCAAAATCATAGAGCGGGTAAGGGCTCATGTTATGTTAAAGGAAAGGTGTTAAGAACCCTTCGAGGTCCATAAATATGGGTACCAACAGAATCTTGGGAATTATGTGGGGATTTAACATGGAAAATAATGTCCCTATAAAATAAAGAACATAAAAAAATATATTTGATACGGGTGAGTCAATTAAGAATGACTCCATTATTATCTAATTAATATAAGCCTTGATGAATAAGATATTTAGACATGCAAACATTTTTTTAAACAAGCAAATTTAATCTATGCAAGTTAATAAAAATAGGCATATACAGAGCTAATGAAGCTACAAAAAATTACAAATTCAATCGACCAAAGCAAGGTTTTCGAGTATCAAATACATAAATAAGATATTTGAAATATTAACAAATAAAGAATGAGACTCTGATATGATCACTTCTAATAAAATGCTTAAAATGTTTGGATAATATGAAATAAAAGGAAAAGCTAAATATAAGTAAAATAAACATAAGGAGAAGAAAGGACAGATGTACTAACCTAATTGCTTCCAAATCAAAATAATTAAAATATATCATGCAAATTGAAATTTAAATAAATCAACAACATATAAAGTTAAAGTTGCTAGAGAGAGATCAAAATATGACAAGGCTAAAATGGGCCCAATACGATGTTACTCCCTCTATTCCATTTTTTATGATTGACTCTCTTAAATGACTTAAGAAAAGACAAAAAAAAAAAAAAATGCTTTTTAAAAAAATATATTCAAGAGTACTAAATAAAATATTTTGATATTTAAAAAATCATGTGAAACTAAAATATGAGTATATTCTTTTTATATTAAGATTGTATGAAAGTATGTTGATAAGTTAAGATAATAATAACTTTTTTTTTCATGTTTTTAAGACTTTTAAATGGTGATTTAATATTAGAATGGGAGGGAATAATGAGTTGCCTTATTTTTGTAAAGCTATATGTGCGCTTCATACAAGAAGTTAACAATAGTTTATCTGTTTTTCATTACTTCCAAAAATGTACCTGATACCCCTTTTGGGGTGACATCAATTCCACTTTCGCTCGGCTTCTCGCGTTGACCTCTCCACTTGCCATGATTGAATTCCAAGCAACACTGTTGCAATATAGTGTACATGCAAAGAATATTCAAAGGGGTGAGAGTATGTTTGTTCTGAGTACCTTAAAATAAAATACTAAAGTAATAAAGGTACTATTAAAAAAGGAAGTTTATAAGGACAATAGAGTAAGACAAGATAACAAAATAGATAATGAAGTGAATACCTTGAACATACCATAGATTATAATTCTAGCAAAGATCACAAACTGGTTAAGCAACATCCAAATAAGCACACAAACTTGATGTAAGAACCGAAGTCCATACTTCGTGCAGCCACAAGAACAACAAAAACTTATAAGGTAGTACGTAAGAATATTATTGCATTTGAGAGTGTATGAGAGTGTTGTGCTTGTTTAAGCGTGTGGACAGAATGGAAAGAGTCTTATTTTTATTGTAAAATATAGAGGATACATCAAGTACAAAACTAGATAAAAGGAAAGAAAATTATTCTACCCAATTATTAGACCCACATTCTTGCTATTTAATCAATGATATTATTATAACCATGCTAGTTTAAAAAATCCGGCTAATCAAATATGATACTATGTCTAAGTTTTTCCAAGAAAAAAAAGTAATAGCAAACATAAAGGCATGGATTTTACTATAAATTAAGGTATTGAAATAGTGCGATTTAACAAGGAAAATAGTCAATTGACAATTAAAGATTACCATCGATGAGTCTATCATAATAAATAGATAGAAAGAAAGAATCATGAATGATCTTCTAATTTTGAAGAAGCCATGCTAATATAGTCAAAGACTTCAGTCCAACATAACATGATTAAGAGACTGCCATATTTTAAGGTCACATATGTATATTTACTTACCATAACTAGCAAAAGTTTGCCAAGAAACAATTAAATCAAAGTTGTCCACACTATCTAAAACAAAGAAAAGTTGGAGAATAAAATAAAGTCTATCAAGGGGAAGAATCATGTCAAAGTTTATCAAGGATAGGTCAATATTAAGGTCTATCAATCGATTAAGGGAACAAAAATGGAAAGAAGAATGAATCATGCAGATTTTCAAAATAATCAATCAATTAATTAAGCATATAAATCACATACATATATTAAGACTTGCTACAGTGGAATCTACAAACCACAACTCAATCAGTGTTCTTAAAGAAAAACTCAAGGGCTTACTAACACTCATTTACAAAAGAGGTAGATTACATTCAAACAAAAATATAAACACACAAGACTGATAATGCACAAGTTTAGAAACTCAAAATCATAAGGAAATCATGCTAAAAAGAGATTTCATGATCATTATTGAATTTCATGTAGAGTAAGAATGCAATCATAACTACTATACTAAAAAAAATAAGGCAATTATTTGTTTAAAAGATAAGATAATCTAAAAAAATGAACCTAGACACATCTTTTAAGATTCGACTTCAATAGCCTTCAAAAACCTTAAGGCTCTGCCTGGTCTCGCTGGTCGGAGCGTGGGAGAAACGATTCTCTTGTAGTCATTTTTATCGATCTTGTCAGAGGAATGATGATGGTTTACTTGACTTGTCCAAGCCAAATGGATTTTCACAGTGGTTGTCCTGCTGGAATTTTTGGTTAGAACCAATGAGAAGAAGAGAATGAGACGGATTGAGGTTGCACGATGCGGTGCTTGGCAGGCTAGCAGGGATGAGAAAAGAGGCAAAGGGAAAGAGAAAGGGGTGTAGAGGGGCCACTAGTTTGAGTGGTGACGTGCCTCCTATTCACTGGTGGTTGGAGAAGTGCCGTGAGGAAAGAGAAGAAGGAGAAGGGCTCGCTTGGTGGTTGTCCACGCGAGTGAGGGTGGAGCAGGGGTTTTGTCGGTGGTCTTTGTCGACGATGGATGAAATTGGGAGATTAGGGAGCGGCGCCTGGCGTTTTCAAAGGGAACGAGGAGAAAAAATGAAAATAGTGTTAGGGTGTTAGGATATTTATATAGGAAAGTGGTAGGAGACTCAATCTTAGCCATTATATCAAAATGATATGTGGGGTTGAGATTTAAAGGAATGGAATGGACGGTTGGGATTAAATATGACATCTTGTGATTTAGATTGAGTTAACTCGTTCAAAATAGGCTAGAATTGAGATGAAATTGATTAATAAAGGCTACAAATTGTATAGATTGAATAAAAGGGGCTACACTTTAAATGATTTGGAGGAAGATTTAATAAATTGTTATCCAATATAAGGTTATACTACACATAATAAATAATTTTCATATAAGATAAATACACTTAAATATTATAGACGTTAAATACACAAGTAAATTAATTATTTCAACTTTAGAAATCGATAAATATAATAATAATAATAATAATAATAATAATAATAATAATAATAATAAATAATAATAATAATAATAATAATAATAATATTAATAACAATGATAAAATAGTACTCCCTTTGTTTCACAAAAAATGGTCTAGTTTGACTTGGCACGAAGTTTAAGAAAATAAAAAAGACTTTTGAATCTTGTGGTCCTAAATTAAAGTTATGTCAAATGTACAAAACTGCCTTTTAATCTTGTGGCTTTAAACATGCCACATGAAAAGTTGAAATTAAAATGTTACCAAAAAAAGAACAAGGTCATTCTTTTTAAAACAGGCTAAAGAGGAAAGAAGGTCATTCTTTTTGAAATGGAGGGAGTAATATTTTTTTGTAAATTATGAACACTAAAGTATATGATTAATTAGATAAAATTAAACATAATTTTAAACATATAATAAAGAAATAGGTTTTAAAATACATATTTAATAAAAAACAATTCGGAAAGGCTTATAGGTCTGTCAAAATTAGGTGTCAACAGCTGCCCATCTTTGCTCGATAATGAAGGATGAATTGGTAGGCAAAGATGTTGACTAAGTAGCAAATTTTGTCCTACTAACGAAAAGATGTTAGTGGGATCAAGAAGCGACAGGTAATTGTGAAAAAAAGAAGAAGGTGTGGTCGATAATTTGGCCTGAAGTCACCTACATATCTCTGGTATTAAGAGAATAAGGTTGTGTGTTATTCTAGATTTCGTAACGGACTAAGTTTCTAAAAAAATGATTTAACGGTACTAGATTTGAATAGAAGTGATAGTAGCTTGAGTATAAGATTAGATCTCAAGGTGGTATGAACAGTGTAAGGAAGATAAGAATGACTTATGTTATGAGAGGAAAATATCATATGAGTAGTGTGAAAGATTAGAAGGCATTTAATTTATTGTAATAGATATACAAGTATGAAAGTCATATCTGAAAGAAAAGTTGATCTCGTCTGCAATCTGTCACTCTTTGCAAGCCTGGAGATTGTGATATGTTTAAATAAAATGATTAGGACATATATAATGATTAAATGGTAAAATAATTTATAAACATGATGCAATTTTCTGTAACACCTCGGATACGAAAAAGGCTAGAAAGGGTAAAAAGGGTAAGCCATGAACCAAAAATGGATAGTGGACCCTTCACGAAGCCCTAGACGGGCCGTGAGCGGACCATGGTCCGCAAAGGGCTCTTGAACAATTTCCAGAACCTGCCTTAGGCAGGGGTCACCCTGACAGTGCCCCAAATGGCCCGTGGTAATCTTGATGGCCCGTCAAATGGGTCATATAAGTCACCCATTCAGTAGGGTGTTATCCAAGGTCACTGTAAAAGGATCACAAACGTCTAAACGGTCTGTGAAGTTGTCCATGAAGGAGACTTGTGAGAGTTAGAATTTTGGGTCAACTTCATTGATTATATCTTTCAGTATAGAATGAATTAGGTGGCTTGTGACCTATCAAGTTAAAGATATTTGAGTCCTCTTTCCAATGCCACCAAGTTGCCTAATTCAAAGCCCGAAGTAAAAAGTTATGTCTGTTTTAGTGAAGCCCTATTGGGCATGACATCTTCACGACCCACTTGATGGGCTATCATAATCTAGACAGCTCGTGAAGCCCTTCCAAAGAGGCAATTTGGCAATTTTAAGTAAGGGTTGTTTCAATATTTTTCCAATTGTTTTAACTCAACACTATGTCGTTTTATCTTCTGTCATATGCCCTATATAAACAATTTTACCCCCAAAATCTCCCAATTAAATTTATTTTCCTAAAATTCCCTAAACTTGACCAAATTCATCTTCTCTAAAAATCTTCTCTCTAGATCAAGGAAGAAGAATGTCACGCCCCGAGCCTACACCCTGGGCGGGATTGACACTTGAGAATCATCTCTGGACCTAAGTGAACTCTTTGCCTGACTAGACTCTCAACAAAAGACTTTAGGAATTAAAAAGAGAATTCAAATGCAAGATAACTCAACTGTCTCAAACTAAACTCAGAATGTTTTAGAAATAAACATTTAACTTAGCCAAAATGGCAACTCAAGTCTCAACATAAACCAATAACAGGATAACGACAAATGAACTAACTAATTGTCTATGAAGCCACTAACAACTGAGATGGATGTTGGGACAAGACCTACGATATCCTAATGAACTAACTATAAAGTAGTAAGAAGGGGTCCTCCGAAAGCAAGAAGGCTCACCAACTAACTCTGAGTGCTCAATTGGATTAACGAGGCGCTAGATGTTGATCCTGATTACCTGTATATGCATCATAAAACCATGCAGGCCAAATGGAATTAGTACATTGAATGTACGAGCATGCAAGGGGAAAACTAAACATAACATAAGCTTGAACTTAATTCTGAAAAAAACATTTACCTCAGCTTTACTCAACTCATGCATACTCAATTCAATGCAGAAATAAACAAAAATAAAGATGTAGTTTATATAAATCCTTTAAACATTAAGAAATAACTTAATATACGTATATAATAAAGTATTATAACATTATGGGAGTTTCTCTAACCGAAAACCATTACTATGAGCTATGATATGATACAACGTCTCACCCATACTGCCAGAACTGTCCTATGACTGGCCGGGATATAGAAAGCCTCATCTAAGTGGATCCACCAGTCTATGCTAAAAAGCACAAAGAAATCATCTAAAAAGTATAACCATTTCTACCCACGATGGCTACATGGTTTATGGAGACATTGAGTTGTTATGAACTCATATCCACATCGGTGCTCAATACTACTCCCAAAATACTTAGCTCATATGTTTTAAAAACAAAATCTCTTTCTGTGGTTTGAGATAATTATTCAAAAACTAGCTCAAAAGATCTCTTGGAAATCAGTGTTTCCTCTCTTGTGTAAATGTGAAAACATTTACTCTCTAGGAATACTTAGTTCCCATATACTCTTTTTGAAGAAATTAACTTCATATGTTACTCTTACTTAATTCAAAACTCAAGTCTTAAAACAAGTTTAAAACATTTGTAGAAGACCTCCTGAAAAGACTCTATGAACTTTCTAGACTTAGCTCTAAACTTTCCTTGAATTTGAATTTATGGATTCAAGATTATAATTCACATTTATGGATGATTTCTAGGTGTTTAGAAGTTATTTAGAGTAGTTAGAATCAATAGGAAGTGTTATTACACTTTAGAAGGACTTAAACGGGCTAAATGATGAAAAATGGGTTGGGGCGAACGGACCTAGCGCACTGAGCCAACCCCTAAAGTTCAAAGACCACTTTTTGACGTACTGCTGGCGCATCTCCCCAGCCCTCCTGGTGTAATGGGGGCGCTTGCCCCAGCCCTCCTGGAGCTACGGGGGAGCGTCGCGCCAACATTGCCCCAAGCAAAACTGACGAACTTTTCCTCTCATTTTATGACTTTAATTCGATTAATTTCACTTTTTTTATCTCAATGTATCATTAGATTTAGGTACCCAAAGCATATACACAAGAATATAACTCAAAGCAACTCTAATAATCGACATTAAACTCTCAAGAACTCCTCAATCTCAACCCAAATTCAAGAACGCCCATCAAGAACATTCAAACTCCCAATCTTTATAGGACGAATTCACGCTGAAATAAACATGTTTGGCATGTGGGTGAACAAACCCAATGTTCTGAAAGTCTCACTTACCTCTTAGGATCAAATCCTTGACGAAACCCACAGTCAATTCCTTACGAAGACGACGAATCTTGACTTTCCTCTTTTCTTCTCTTTTGAGTTCTTCTCTCTAAAGCCTTAACGTGAATTTTCAATTGTGCAAACTGAACCAATTCAGTTCTGACCCTAATTAATTCACTTAAAACGAAATTAATTAATTGGGTAATGAAAAGACCATAATACCTTTCCAAAATCCGGTTTAGACTTTCCTTATCTAAACAACCCGATTTCAAATGGGCACATCTCCTTCATACAAACTTGAAAATGAGAAAACTCAGCGGTGTTGGAAAGATAATTCAAAGATATTTCCTAAGGTATCTTGTAGCACACCTAACTCATCCTGAGTTTGTAGTTATGGTCGTTTGAAGTTGACCCAAAACTCAAAGCTAACATAACTTGAACAAATTTTCCAGATATTTCATTCTTTCCAAAAATGGCTTTTTCTAATTCTAGCTCTTTCACTTAGCGAGGTGTTACAATATCTTTCCTTGGGAACATTCGTCCTCAAATGAAATCACTAAGGGTGTGACATCTAACATCTAGCTCAGACACCCAACAAACATAAATGTAAATACAACGTGCCAACTTAAAATAAAAGCCAAGAAACGGATTAGTACCTTGATTTGTAACTTCTCCGGATTAAAAGAGATGTGGGTATATCTTCTTCATATCCTCCTCAGCTTCCCAAGTAGGTTCCTTAACAAACTGATTTCTCCACAGAACTTTGACTGATGCTACCTCTTTCGTTCTCAACTTGCGAACTTGGTGATCTAGAATCTGAATAGGAATGTCCTCATATGATAAGCTATACTTGATACCAATATCTTTGGTAGGTATGATAAGTGAAGGATCACCCATGCACTTCTTCAACATGGAGATGTGAAATACCGGATGAACCGCTGCTAACTTTAGTAGTAGGTCCAACTCATAAGCTCCATTGCCAATCCTCTTGGATATTCTGTAAGGACCAATATACTGGGGACTAAGCTTTCCCTTCTTACCAAATCTCATAACACCCTTCATGGGTGAAACCTTCAAGTATACCCAATCATCTACTTCAAACTCTAACTCCCTTCTCCTAACATCAGTGTAGGATTTCTGACGATTCTGCGCTGTTTTCAACCTCTCTTGAGTAACTTTCACTTTCTCCATAGCTTAATGAACTAAGTCTGGTCTTATCAACCCAGCTTCACCATCTTCGAACCATCGAATTGGAGATCTGTATCTTCTCCCATAGAGAGCTTCATAAGGAGCCATCTAAATGCTAGAATGGTAACTATTGTTATAAGCAAACTTAATAAAAGGTAGGTGATCATCCCAATTACCTTTGATCACACAAGACCTCAACACATGTTCTAAAGTCTTCTGCTTGGAAATCTGTCTGAGGATGAAAAGCAATACTTAAGTTCACCTTTGAACCTAAGCCTTTCTGAAAAGATTTCCAGAACTGTGCAGTAAGTTATGCCTCTCTATCTGATATAATTGAAACAGGGACTCCATGAAGTCTTACTACCTCTTGAATGTATAACTTGGCATAATTCTCTACTGAATTGGTAGTCTTTACCGGCAAAAAAGTGGGCTGATTTTGTCATTCTATCAACAATCACCCGAATAGAATTATGCTGCCTGCGAGACTGTGGCAACCCAGTAATGAAGTCCATATTGATCATTTCCCATTTCTATTTCAGAATCTCTATATTCTGAGCTATACCACCGGGCCTTTGATGGTCTACCTTAACTTGTTGGCAATTCAAACACTTAGCAACAAACTCTGCGATACCTTTCTTCATACTACTCCACCAATAAACTTCTCTCAAGTTACAATACATCTTTGTGGAACCTAGATGAATGGAATATCTGAAGCTATGAGATTCCTCCACGATCCTCTCTTGGAGTTCATCCACCCTTGGTACACACAACCTACCTTGATACCTCAATACGCCATCTCCCCCTTGTTCAAAATCCATCACTTTTTGATTATGAACATATGCCTTCAATTCAAGCAAAATAGGATCTTGTTCTTGTTTCTCTTTAACTTCAAACACTAATGATGATTCGGCCCCATTCATTACCACTACTCCTCCTTCTATGAAATCCATTAGTCAAGCTCCTAATCGTGTAAGTCTATGCATATTCTTTTTCTAACTCCTTCTTCTCTTTTTCAAAATGGGTGGTACTACCCATAAATAATCTACTCAAGGCATTAACAACAACATTAGCCTTACCTGGGTGATAAATAATACTCATGTCATAATTCTTGAGTAACTCTAACCACCTCATATGTCTGAGATTAATCTCTTTCTGACTGAATACATACTGAACTCTTTTGATCGGTGAACACATCAACATGAGCACCATAAAGATGATGATGCCTTATTTTCAAAGCAAATACTACGACAACCAACTCTAGATCATGGGTTCGGTAACTATTCTCGTGAACTTTCAGCTGTCTAGAGGCATAAGCTATAACCTTGCCATTCTGCATCAACACACAACCCAAACAAACTTTGGACGCATCACAATATACCACAAAGCCTTGCATACCTTCTGGTAAGGTCAATACTGGGGTAGTAGTCAACCTCCTTTTCAATTCCTGAAAGGTTTTTCCACAAGCTTCAAACCATTGAAACTTCACTGTCTTCTGAGTCAACTTGTTCAAAGAGGACGAAATAGATAAGAACCCCTCTATGAATCTTCTATAATAGCCATCCAACCCCAAGAAACTCCTAAAATCAGTTGAAGATATGGGTCTAGGCAAATTCTGCACTGCCTCCATCTTCTGAGTATCAAATCAAATCCCATCACCAAAAATAATATAGCCTAATAATGCCACAGACTCAAGCCAAAACTCAAACTTAGAGAACTTATCATACAACTCTCTATCCTTTAAAGTTTGGAGAACTATTCTGAGATGGCTTGTATGATCTTCCTCATTCCTCGAATAGATTAGAATGTCATCAATGAACACGATAACAAACATATTTGAATAAGGCTTGAATACTCTATTTATAAGGTCCATGAACGCCGCAGGCGCATTAGTTAAACCGAATGACATGACCAACAACTCATAATGACCATAATGGGTTTTGAAAGTTGTTTTTGGAATATCACATTCCCTTACTCTCAATTGATGGTATCTGAGGTCTATCTTAGAAAAACAAGTGGCACCCTAAAGCTAATCGAAAAGATCATCAATTCTTAGAAGAGGATACTTATTCTTGATGGTAACCTTGTTCAACTAGTGGTACCCTATACACATTGAAAGGGAACCATTTTTCTTCCTCACAAATAAGTCCGGAGCGCCCCAATATTAGACAATTGGTAGAATAAAACCCTTATCAAGAAGATCTTTCAATTGCTCTTTTAACTCTTTCAACTCTGTTGGAGCCATTCTATATGGTGGAATAGATATAAGATGAGTATCGGGAAAAATATCTATACTGAAGTTATTTCTCTCTCAGGAAGGACTCTGGGTAGATCATCTGGAAAGAACGCAAGAAATTTACTCACAACAGGAATTGACTCAATAGGAGATGTATCAACACTAGAATCATTAACTCAGACTAAGTGATAGATACACCCCTTGGAAACTAACTTTCTCGCCTTAAGGTATGAAATAAAATGACCCTTAGGCACTGCTGAACTACTTCTCCACTCAATGACTGGCTCATTAGGAATTTGGACCCTTAGGCACTGCTGAACTACTTCTCCACTCAATGACTGGCTCATTAGGAATTTGGAACCTAACAACTCAAGTTATACAATCAATGAAGGCATAATAGGCATGAAGCTAGTCCATACCTAGAATGACATCAACATCTACAATGTCTAACTCAACTAAATCAGCCATGGTGCTTTTGTGATTGATGGAAATGGTACAATCACAATAGACTCGCTCAGCTAGAATAGACTCCCCAACATGTGTAGAAACACAAAAGGGCTCACAAAGTTTCTCAGGAAGAACATCAAAATTCATGCAACATAAAGAGTCACAAAAGATAAACTTGCTTTTGGGTCTAGCAAAGCGTAAACATCAAGATTAAAGACTTTGATCATACTAGTGACAACATCCGGAGAATTTTTTTGCTCTTGATGACTAGTAATCGCATAAAGGTGGTTTTCTCTTCCGCCAGTATTGGAAGTAGCTCCTCCAAGTGCTGCCCTGTCTGGTGGAGCAACTAAAGAAGATTGGGCTCTATTGCCCCTATTCCCATTTCCTTGCCTGTTCTTAGGACATTCTTTCATGAAGTTACCCTTTTGATCGCACTTGAAACATCCAGTAGAGCCATGCAGGAGCCTTTTGATCGCACTTGAAATATCCAGTAGGGCCATGTAGGAGCCCAATTACCTCTTTGTGCCACACTATCCTGAGACTGAGCAGGTTTAGCTCTGAAATTCTGTGAATTTTGACTATTGTACTCACCTTTGTTCCTTGGTGCAGGTGTACTAGCAGATGTGGAGCAGGCCCCTTTTGCTTTTGTTGAAAGAAAGACTGGTTCACATTAATCCTTTGCTTTCAAAACTCATTCCCTGTCTTAGCTTTCTTGTTTCTAAATTCTTCTCTATCCCTTAACTTCTCTTCTACAACCTGATGCACATAAATCATAAGTCTCGCTATGTCCATGTCTCCTACTAGCATCGCTGCCTTGCCCTCCTTACTTAACAGACAAGACAACCCATTAACAATAGACTCATCTTATTTCTCATATCTGCAACCGTATCCGGAGCATATAAAAAAAGTTGGGTGAACCTCAAACTGTACTCATGAACACTGAGTGAATACTGCTTAAATATAAGAAATTCTCATACCTTGGCTTATCTCAGTTCACGGGGAAAGAAATGCTCCAAGAAAGGCTCTTGAAACATAGCCCAACTCAAAATTGGTGCACCCTCAGCTCTACCCTTCTTCCACTAGTCAAACCAAGTCCTAGCAACACTTTTTAGTTAGTATGCAACTAGTTCCACTCGCTCAACATCAGCAACGTGCATAACCTCAAACCCCTTCTGCAGTTCCTCAATAAAATTTTCCAAATCCTCGTAGTGCTTGAACCAGTGAAGCTTGGAGGATTCATCCTTAGAAACTCACGGATTCTTGAAGTATCATTCACTTCCAATCGGTTCTCCCTCTACGCAGCTTGGTTGGTCACAACTTGACATAACATTCTGATCGCTTCCCTAAACTCAATATTGGTGACTTCTCCTTGGGTTTGCACTTCAAGTGCATTAGGTACCCCTTGTTCCTCGATATTATGCTTAGCAGGACAACCTCTGACAGCTCTTCGTGGAGGCATGATCAACTGAAAGACACGCGCAAGCACGAGTTAGAAGTAAACTTTATAGAAATTAACTCTATCACACGACATGAATATGAAAGAAATGAGATAGTTCCTAAATGTTGTAGCCTCCTAATTATAGATGTGGTGTGCTTCACACCGATAACTAGGACTCTATAAATACGACTTCATAAACTCCCTAGGACTCTTGAACTTTGTGCTCTGATACCAAGTTTGTCGCCCCCCGAGCCTACACCCTAGGCGGGACTGACACTCGAAAACTATTGATGGCCCCAAGTGAACCCTTGGCCTGGCTAGACTCTTAGTGCAAGACTTTAAGCATTAAAAAAAAAAGAATTCAAATGCAACATAACTCAACCGTATCAAATTAAACTCATGATTTAGAAATAAACATTTAACTTAGCCAAAATGGCAACTCAAGTCTCAATATAAACCAATAACATGATAATGACAAATGAACTAACTAACTGTCTATGAAGCCTCTAACAACTGAGATGTAAGTCGGGACAAGACACACGACATCCTAATGAACTAATTATAAAGCAGTAAAATGGAGTCCTCCGAAAGCAAGGGGGCTCACCAACTGACTCTGAGTGCTCAATTGGATTAACGAGGTGCTGAATACTGATCATGATTACTTGTATCTGCATCATAAAATGATGCAGGACAAATGATATTAGTATATTGAATATACGAGCATACGAGAGAAAAACTAAACATGACATAAGCTTGAACTAAATTCTGAAAGAAACACTTACCTCAACTTTACTCATGTAACGACCTTTTCCCGTCGTTATAGAAAATCCAACAGGGGAAAATTTGGGGCCGAATTTTTTTTTTTTTGTAGTCTTTGGATTTTCCCAACCTTGTTCAAATTTGGAGAAATCGGAGTCATTGAGGTGTAGGGAAAATCTGGTTACAAATAGGTGAATATTGATGGAGGAGGGTTTTGTTATAAATTCTATAGTGGAAACAAGCCTAAATTGGATAATTGGGATTATGGGTTTGACCTAGGGTTCATAGAATTGTTAGTAATCCTGGTAATTAATAATTGTTTATTGATTGTTTGTAGACCAAGAACAAACGGAACGAATACAGAAAGGAAATGATCAAGTTTCTTAGGGTTTCAAACTTGTTTCGAGGTAAGTGATGGTTGTGATTCTATGATTGTGTGATGTATGCTTGTTCTTGCTTCATGATGATACTTGTATATGTATGAATGTTGCAATGTTGATTACAGTTGTTGTAAATGAGATAGATAATTGATAAATGCCATAAAATCATGACTTAAATGTATGATCTTGATGATATACTTGTGATTGTGATTGTGGTGTGTGAATGGGATTGGTTGCCACGTTCTGGCATAACTAACTTAGATCAGTTGCCACATTCCAACATAAAAATGTGATCAGTTGCCACGTCTCGGCATAAATATGGGATCGATTGCCACATTCCGGCATGCTAACTATTTGGGTTTGGGTTCCATGAGAGGACCAATGATTTGAAATAAAATGTGAAGTTGTTCGTTGTTTGTAAATGTTGATGATATTGTATATGTTGATATATATGCATGTGATTATGATGTTGTTTGACTTGTTTATGTTGCACTAGTGGGATAGCCGTCTGATCCTACCAGTACACTGTGATTGTGTACTGATTCTACACTTGCTCTTATTTTTGTTGAGTATAGGACATCTTTAAGCGGCTATTGACTGACCTTGCTTAGAAGATCAGTGATTGTCGTTTGAATTCAAGGGTGAGCCAATTCTTTCGGGCTACCATGGAATTCTCTTTCATCTGTGTCCACCATTTCCGGACTTAGACCTTTGTTTTAGTTAGTTCATTAGTATGGGGTTGTATCCCTTCTTGTTTAGACTTGGTTCATTGTTAGAATGTTTTGGTACATTGACTTTTAGGTTCTAGGTTATTCTTCCACATTGATAGTTATTATTGATAGACTTTTGTTAGAGTTTATGGGAACTCTATTTTTATTTCCTTAGTGTTTGATTTAAATGCCTTAGTTTTTAGATTATTTGCTTGGTTTGGGTTGTAGTAGTGGTTCTCCCACTGGAGTGTTAGTGTGGGTACCAATCACGATGGTCTGGGTCGTGACAACTCAACTCATGGATACTCAATTCAATGCAGAAATAAACAACAATAAAAATGTAGTTTAAATAAAGCCTTTAAACAGTAAAAAAGTAACTCAATTTACATATATAATAAAGTAATATAACTTTGTGGGAGTTTCTCTAATCGACAACCATCACTATGAGCTATGTGATGATAGAACGTCTCGCCCACGCTGCCATAGCTATCTTATAACTTGTCGGGATATAGAACGCTTCAAATAAATAGATGCACTAGTCTATGCTAAAAAGCACTAAAGAATCATCTAAAACGTATGACTATTTCTACCCACTATGGCTCCATAGTTTATAGAGACATTGAGTTGTTATGAACTCGTCCCCACATCTGTGCTCAATACTATTCCCAAAATACTTAGCTTATATGTTTTAAAGACAAAAACTCTTTCTCTGGTTTGAGATAATTATTCAAAAACTAGCTCAAAAGCTCTCTTGAAAATTAGTGTTTCCTCTCTTACTTAACTCAAAACTCGAGTCTTAAAACAAGTTAAAAACATTTGTAAAAGACTTCCTGAAAAGACTCTATGAACTTTCTAGACTTAGCTCTTAACTTTTCTTGAATTAGAATTTATGCATTTAAGGTTATGATTCACGTTTATGGATGATTTCTAGGTGTTTATAAGTCATTTAGAGTATTTAGAATCAATAGGCAGTGTTAGTACACTTTAAAAAGACTTAAATGGGCTAAACGACGAAAAACAGGTTGGGGCGGACAGACCTGGTGCACTACTGGTGCGCCGCGCCAACCTCGAAAGTTCAGAGACCACTTTTTGGCACACTGTTGGTGCGTCTCCCAAGCCCTCCTAGCGCAACGGGGGCGCGTCACTCCAGCATTTCCCCAGGCAAAACTGACGAAATTTTCCTCTTATTTTCTGACCTTAATTCGATTAATTTCAATTCTTTTTCTCAATATCTCTTTAGATTCAGGTACCCAAAGCATACACACAAGAATCTAACTCAAAGAAACTCTAATAATCAACATTAAACTCTCAAGAACTCCTAAATCTCAACCCAAATTCAAGAACAAAAGCAATTCAAGAATACCCATCAAGAACATTCAAACTTCCAATCTTTTTAGGATGAATTCACGCTAAAATAAACAAGCTTGGCACGTGGGTGAACAAACCCAATGTTATGAAAGTCTCACATTTCTCGTAGGATCAAATCCTTGATGAAATTTGCAATCAATTCCTTACGAAGACGACGAATCTTGACTTTCCTTTTCTCTTCTCTCTTGAGTTCTTCTCTCTAAAGCCCTAACATGAATTTTCAATTGTGTAGACTGAACCAATTCAGTTTTGACCCTAATTAATTCACTTAAAATGAAATAAATTAATTGGGTAAGGAAAAGACCGTAATACCCTTCCAAAATCCGATTTAGACTTTTCTTATCTAAATAACCCGACTTCAAATGGGCATATCTCCTTCATACGAACTCAAAATTGAGCAAATTCAGTGGCGTTGGAAAGATAATTCAAAGATATTTCCTAAGGTATATTGTAGCACACCTAAATCATCTTGAACTAGGAGATATGGTCGTTTGAAGTTGACCCAAAATTCAAACTTAACATAACTTGAACAAATTATGCAGATTTTTCATTCTTTCCAAAAATGGCTCTTTCTTATTCTAGCTCTTTCACTTAGCGAGGTGTTACAAAGAAGTTGCTAGGGTTCTTCAAGTTGAAGTCTTCTTTACTCATCATGATTTCTTAGGTCTTTGATCAAGGTATGTAGGGAGTTCATCAATGGGTTCCATTCACCCAGTAAGTCCCCAAAGTTTCTTCAAATTCTCCAATTTAATTTTCCAAGATTTGATTAGATTTTCACTCAATTCCTCATGTATTCTATTTGGATGGATTCAATTGCTTTGCTATGATCTTATTTTGATGATTTGGACTTAACTACATGATTTTTAACCAATTCCATGTGAACTCATGCATTGATTTATGAATTTTGACTATGAATCCTAATTTACATGAATTTATGAAGAAGCTTTGAAAGATGAAAGATGAATTTATGAAGAAGCTTGAATCTATGAATATGTTTTATGTAATTATTCATGTTTTTATAAAAGAAATGTTTATGACTCAATTAAGCTTATATATAATAGGCCAAACACATAAACAAATCGCTAAACTTGTTGGGGTTTTCCCCTCAGGTATCTCAACTACGTCCCTTTGCTATTGAATTCTTGAACCACCCATAATTTGTTCCTTTTAAACACTATGGGCTGATGTGGCACAAAAATTCCCCAAATATTTTTTGTTGATTGTGTGTGTGAGATCCACCTTTTCCACGTGGAAATTGTAACCAATCAAACTTTAAACCATTTACACATTAGCGCCACATAATCATTTCCCAAATCTAAAAACCTAAATCCCTTCATTTTCCCCCAAAACATTTCTGACCCGAAGTGCAATGGTTCTAGACGAGAAAACCCTAAAAATTGGTCTTATTTCAGTGATATTTATGCTATTTACAACTAAAATTCTCATATTTTAAAGTGACTTTGCAACAAAGGAACCTACATCTAGGGTTGGATTGCGTCTATGAGGTCTTTATTTCTACAACGACCCTACATTGACATAACACATTTGCTATTGAAGAAGAAGAAATCGATGAACAAGATAACTTAGACAATGGAACTTAATGATTAAGAAGAAATCAATGAAGAAGAGATATATTCTGATGAACAGCTCCAACTTAATGATGAAGAGAAAGAAAATAGGAGAAATTAGGGTCAAAAGGGAAATAAGAGCGTTGGTGAGTGGTTTAGGGATCCACATCAGCGCCTTCAAAACGTCATCACGCGCTCAAGCTACGTGAGATCACATTTTGTGCCACATCAGGCCACAATGTTTAAAAGGAACAAATTATGGGTGATTTAAGGATTCAATAGGAAAATGGCGTAGTTGAGGTACCTAAGGGGAAAACCCAACAAGTTTAGGGGCCTGTTTATGAGTATGAAGCTTGGCCACATGACATGAATGACATCTAGATTTTCCCTCAATGCTTTTCATGCTCTTTTCCTAAATTAGGTCTTCATTATTATGGTATCCGGATATGCAATTGTCAATTCCCGCTAATATCTTCATTAAAATATTAATAAGTTATAAAAATCTTGTAAAATTTAATCCATACACTAATATATCATGGCTAATTTTTTCATTAATATTAAAGCATTTAGGAAGAAAATAAAATATATCAATTTCTAATTTAAATAGGATGTCCTTGAACATGCAGAATGTTATGATAAAACTCTCAAATTTAGATCATAAGCGTTAGCCACAAGACAATAAATAAGCTCCTTCTGCTTCGCCATTTTTCTTAGTCTTCTGCTTTGTCTCCTTCTTCGTCTTTTTTTATTTAATTTGATGTACTGCAAACATGAATTGTTTTAAGAAAATTATATGTCAAATTATTTAGTCCCTTATCTTATCTACAGGTCTGATAGGTTCATTGCATCGAAGAAAAGTTGTTCGCCTCTACAATGATAGCAATGGTTATAGACTTGCAGTGTTAACTATTGCTGAGGCTGCAGGAATGACCATATTGAAGCCAGGGAGACTGGTGGCACTGTTTGATGAAGCTGCGTCAACAGAGTAATCATCTTACTAGGAATCTGCTCTGGTGGCTATTGAACAACGTTGATCGTGAACAACCTTGGCTTCAACTAGGCCAGCTTTTATAGGCACATGAATAACCTACCAAAAGGTATCGGATATGAGAATCGAAGAAATCATAACAAAGTTATTACAAAGTTTTCCTACAGGATACAACAGGTCAAGGAAAGACTTTTGTAAATAAGTGAATACTATTCTATAAACTACACAACATGTGATTAATAGAACATCGAAGTAGAAAAGTACCTGGGCCGAGTCAATGCTGTCACAGACAAAATTATAGATCTTCCCTAATGCTGAAACTTCATTATCATATGTCATTATGTTCTTAGGTAGTACAACATTTAGATGCCTTAATAAAACATTGAGACTTGATAGAACCTCTGCGTAAGGGTAATAAAATGAAGTTAAAGTAGGAACACGTTACCCCTGCCCCCATTCTTCTGCTTACCTACATAGGCATTAAATATGCTAAAAGCTCATCGAAGAGGGGTAAGAAATATGCCTTGAGTATTTTTATTGCTATACCCAATATTTCACCAGCCTATAATGATTTCAAAATGATAAGTTTGATAATGCGAAAGACATGTTTAATGATAAACGGATCTACCACTCATTCTTGAGAAACAATCTTATGTTAAACACACTTGGTCAAACACTTCTTTTTCTTGCTCATTTTCCTCCCTGAGCAATTCCCTTCTATGGGAATAAAAGTCTTCAGCTTTTGCTCTCTCTAGTCATTTGCTTTTTCGACTTAATCATATCCACAATGCTTCAGACCTGACCAGAAGTCCAGAGAAGAATACATAATAAGCTTAAGATACTAAAGGTCATGAAAATGAGTAACAATAAAATCATGCTATATTTTTCAAGACGTAATTAGGATTAAACTGTTCAATAATCATATAGATCTCTTGTCCCCCAATATATGTTCTGCCTCTCCCAAGTTTTTGGTCCAACTCATTTTTATTCAAGTTGTGTATGGATTATATTGTTGAGTACACTTCGACTAATTCCATGGGGTACTTGCTACTTCTCCAGGTAACTCTATTTTAACTCAGCTTATATAAGTAACTATCAAACAGACAAGAGTTTTGGATGTCTAGCATTTTTCTCTTGATAAACCTGAATCTTTTATTAATAACACATCAAAACTATGTACATATTGAGATGGTTCAACGATAGTCATTCATCAGATCAACCTAACTATTTGTACAAACAAATTTTTCTCACTTTACAACATGAGTATATATTGGATAAAGATGATGTTTTAATGATTGGTACGTTTATCTATCAATTATTTTTTCTTTTGGATGCAGTTAACTATAGGTTCTGTAGAATTATTGATGTGCTTTCATTGAACTTATTTAAAAAAAACAGTTTACTGAAATAATTAACTGTTACAATTTACATTCTCATCCCACCCAGTCGTTGATATAGGCTTTTTCTTATTTTCAATTTGATTACTTTATGAAAATTTCAGAAGTCAAGTTTCATTCAAATTAGTTAATAATTAATCATTTTAACTGACGGTTTTTTACATAAATGATAGGTAGAAAAGAGGTAGAAACTAGAATAAATAGTTCAATAGCAACAAATGCAAGAATTATTTATTTCTACTGAAATATATATTCTAGTTCCTACCTCTTTTCTACTTATCATTTACCTAAAAACAATTAGTCAAATTAATTAATTATTAACTAATTTGACTGAAACTTGACTTTGGGTATTTTTTTTAAAGCCACTTAAATCAAAATTAAGAAAAAGGCTATATCAAACATTGGATCTGATAACCTATAAGTTATTGTTGATACAACATAATCTTTTCTAGTATTTGATACAACCTATTTGAATCTTCCTTGAATGGATGATATCCATATAATGTTTTTCTGTAATCTTTTAGACCTTATTTGAAATCTATAAAGTATAAGAATTGCTTATGCTCTATTCAAAGAAATATGTCTTTATTTAAACATTAGTTTACATAACTATGAGGCAGACAATTCAATATGTCCTGAAAACAAGGAGCACTATTGCATATGTTTGGTAAGGGGCACCTAAATTTCAGAATCCTTTCTCCCTCAAGTTTGAAAACTTACTTAAGTTTGATTTAAGCCTACTTTCTTTGGCCCGTGTATCTTAGGATGAGTATTTTGATGGTGAAGAAATGGAAAAATTAATTGTGGTCATTTATTCCATATCGATTGCATTATAGAGTGGAACAAGCTTGAGAACATTTTCCTATGCGCAAGAGGAGAGTGTCGGCTATGCTTCCTTGAGAATTCATGCGTTTCATGTTGACTTGGCTTCAACTAATATAATCTGAGTTTAAGAATACTTGCACCCACCAAAAGATATTTGTGAATTAGTGAATTCTTGAATTTTTATTGAAATAACAGAAGATGGTTCGTCACGTTCCATCATCTCATCCACAACAAGTCTTAGAGCTTCCTTGTCTTTCATGATCAGTTCCTCAGGATCTTCATCGGGTTCCATTTCATCATTCCATTGGTCTTCCCATAGGGGATCATTCTCAGAATGATGATCATGGACATCATCAAGCATGAATTCAATTTCTAGAATCTTTTCTACGTCCTGTAACATCATTTTGATTAAGAGTTCATTTTTACAAGACATAGAAAAGATTCCAAAAATTGAATTCATGCTGATCCATGATTATCATTCTGAGAATGATCCCCTATGGGAAGACCAATTGAATGATGTAATGGAACCCGATGAAGATCTAGAGGAACTGATCATGAAAGACAAGAAAGCTGCAAGCCTAGTTGTGGAAGAGATGATGAAACGTGACGAACCACCTTCTGCTATTTCAACAGAAGTTCAAGAATTCACTAATCCACAGATATCCTTTAGTAGGTGCAAGTATTCTTTAACTCAAATTATATAAATTAGGAATGGTTCGCTCAACTCTCATAAGCTTTATTGAACAACCAATGCAGAATAACACCACCAGTTAGTTCATTTAGCCCAAATTAAACTGATTAGTTAAAGACGAGCGAACATTGAATGCATGATTTCTCAAGGTGAAGGTAGAATAGCTGACACTATCCACTTGCATGTGGCACAAGTATTCTCGAGCTTCTTCCACTCTTTGTGAAACAAATGTGGTATAAATTAGCACAATCAAGTTTTGTAAGCTCTTACCCATCAAAATACTCATAAGAAACATGACTCAAAAAAAGAAGAAGTTTGGAATCAAACTTAAGTAAGCATACAAACAGAAGAAGGGAGGGATTATGATTTTAGTGCCCTGTGCCAAGCATATGCAACAATGTTACTTGTTATTAGGACAAGTTGAATTGTCTACCTTGTACTAACGTAGACTAATGCTTAAATAAATATCTCTTTCTTTGGTTTTGGCATAAGAAATTCTCAAATTTTATAGATTTCAAATATGGTCTAAAAGATTTTATTTAAAAAAAAAAAACATTATTTAAGATTTAGGTGTTTGCTATTAGGAAATTGATCTTATATTAGTAGATGCATAACTAAGTTAAAAACAATTTACTTCTCCCCTTACTATAAAAGGTCAACATCTCCGATTAATTTGAATGACCATCTATAGTTACTTTAACCAATATTGGATTATAGTTAATAAATAGAGTCAAGTTGATAAATTTTCTTGTAACTTGTTGGACGGGGGTCAACCATATTTTAGTAAGAAACTCACTTTTTTTTTTTCTGTACACTTTCTTAACCAACACATTATCTGGATAATAAAGTTGTAGTATTTCTCTGAGAACCAAATTAACCCTTAGGAAAATGAATGAATTTAACTTAGCAAATTTTAAATAGCCTAATGTCCTAGACTTAAACTTCAATTAAGCACAACGTGTGGCACTTGAAGACTTGTCACAAATCTTTCCAGATTTTGCAAGCTCAATTAAGCCTTTTTAACACTAGATCACTAAGGGAATAATGGATTTAAGAAAGACACAAGAGAATTGCTTAAGTAAGCTTTTGTAGTTCAAGACTTGGAAGATTTGCTTAATGGTTTTAACAAATGAATGCCCATTTATTTATACTATCCATCTGGGGGCTAATAGTTAAATAGTAGTTTCCATTCAATTCCCTACTTATTTGCAACTAAGTCATCTTTCTAGAATATTCTATGCAACTAAAAGATTCCAAGAACCTTACATGCAAATCTACGGGATTCTAAGGTCATCTAAGAAATTCTCCATATATTTCAAGAATATTCCACTAAGGACTAGTGTTCTTCCAATGTAAGTCTTCCACATGGACAATATTATGCCACTTGGTGCCTAAGTGGCGTGATGACATGGTAGGTCATCAAACTCTCCGCCAACTTATATTGCGACGACCATGGGACATTGTAGCTACATGAACTCTAAAATTTAGTCTTTTAATTTCCATAAGTCTTCATATTATTGAATGTGGCTTCTTCAGGTGACTGTCCATTCTAGTGGATGAGGAACATGGTAGTGGTTTGTTGCCCTTTTTTTCGCTTGGCTTTGTAGTCAATAAAAACGTCAATTTCCTAATAATGCAAGGTAGTAATGGTAATTGGTGCCTGACATGACTAACTTCGGTTGGGGTCATCCTTGTCATCACAGTATGGTTTGAGCTCACTGGCATGAAAGATGGGATGACCTTGAGATGAGGTGGTAACTCTAACTTACATGAGATTTTCCCACCTTGGCAACGATCCTAAACAGTCTCTCATACTTTTGTACCAAATTTTGGTGCACACCTCGCAGTTACTTAAACTTCCTTGGGTTAAACATTACTAAAACTATGTCCCCAATTTTATGATTCGAGGGACTACACTTCCAGTTGTAAAACTTCTTCATCTTCGTTCTTGCCTTGTCCAAGGAGGACATAATAGTGTCAAGTAGCTTCTCTTATAGCAATAAGGTAAGCCCTCACATGTGGTCGTTAGTGATTGTGGAGTTCGTGGTTGCTGGCTTATGGCAAGTTATATGAGAATTAAACTATGTCTAATAGTATTGCCCAATCTTTCTTACATGAACTCACAAAGTGCCTCAGGCAGCACTCAAATAAGGCATTGATCCATTCTGTCTGTCCATAAATCTGTGAGTGAAAACTAGTGGGGCAACGCACTTTTGTGCCAAGCATATCGAACAACTCTCTTCAAGAGTTTCCTGTAAAATGTGGGTCTTGATCGCGGATGATTGCCTTGAGAAAACCTAATATTTTACCACGACCTTGAAGAATAATTTGGCAGCCTCTTTAGCAGTGCAACCTGCTTTGGCGGGCATGAATCTAACATACTTTAAATGCCTGTCCCCCATGACCATGATCGTCCTATATATGTTAGACTTTGGTAAGAAGGTATTAAAGCCCATAGTCATACTCTCCCATAGGAACTCCACTATGGGTAGTGGTTTTAATAGTCCTGTACATTGTCATTGTTTTATCTTATCTTATTGGCACATAAGACACGTCCGCATATAGCATTCTATTTCTTCTCACATGTGCGACCAATAGTAGATTGACTCAATCAATTACCTTATGCGACGCTACCCTGGGTGTCCTGCCCATGACGTGTTATGGTTGTCCATTATTATATGCCACCTAATAGATCCAAACTTGGGCATATAGTTCCTTCGTCTGATGGTGACTAATAGTCCATATTCCATCCAGAAGTGTCTCATTTTCCTTGAGCAGCTAGCTCCATAAGTCATTTTGCTTCCAAATCTTGTTGCATATCATCCTTAATAGTGTCTTGAATAGTACAGAAGGTTGTGGTGATGATATTAAGCTCAGACTTTCTACTCAACGTATCGGCCATAACATTTTTCCCTTGCCTAGTTTGTATACTAACTCATAATCAAATTCGACTAAGAAATCTTGCTACCTTGCTTGCTTTGGTATGAGTTTCTTCTGTGAATGGAAATAGTTAGTAGTCTGTACCTTGGACTCACTCATCCATAACCAATCTTGGCTAATGACGTTCCCTAAGAAGTGTACTTCATGCTGGGAAAACTAACATTTCTCCCAGTTGCTGTAAAACTTGTTCTCTCATAGGACTTGGAATTTTTTTTCATGTTATCAGCATGTTCCTCCAAGATATTGTTATAGATGACTATGTCATTTAGGTACACCACTACAAACTGATCTAAGTATGGATGAAAGATCTTGTTCATCAGTGTTCAAAAGGTAGAAGATGTGTTGTTCATCAGTGTTCATAGTCTAGGCTCTAGTTCGATATTATTGTCTACCTCACGCCTAGGAGATAAGCCCTTTGGCAACTCTTCCAACATCGCATCTTTGTTCTCTTCTAGAAACTTCTCTATGCATAGTGGCAATGTCTCTTTAGCACCGTTATCTTCACCTAAACTCACAATAGTGGCTATTATCGTGCCCCACTTTTTTTAAAATCGGGTTATGCAATGGCATGACAACCCTTTTAGGATTAATAAAAATATAAGAGTTGCTACCTAAAGAATTAAAGGCACGTTAGGACACCATTCTATCCTAATTACAAACAAAATTAATTAAATGGGTCTGTAAAATCATAGATCAGGCAAGGGTTCATATTATTTTAAAAGAAATGTATTAAGAACTCTTCGAGGTCCATAAATGTGGGTCCCGACAAAATCTTGGGAATTATGTGGGGATTTAACATGGTAAATAAGGTCACTATAAAATATAGAATATAAAAAAGATATTTGATACGGGTGAATAAATTAAGCATGAATCAATTATTATCTAATTAATATAAGCTTTGGTGAATAAGATATTTAGACATGCAAACTTATTTTTTTAAAACAAGAAAATTAAATCTAATGAAGCAACAAAAAATTACAAATTCGATCGACCAAAGCAAGGTTTTCGAGTATCAAATACATAAATAAGATATTTGAAATATTAACAAATAAAGAATGAGAGACTGACCTGATCTCTTCTAATAAAATGCTTAATTTGTATAATATGAAATAAAAGGAAAAGCTAAATATAAGTAAAATAAACATAAGGAGAAGAAATGACAGATGAACTAACTTGATTGCTTCCAAATCAAAAGAATTAAAATATATCATGCAAATTGAAATTTAAATAAATCAACAACATATAAAGTTAAAGTTGCTAGAGAGAGAGAGAGAGAGAGAAATATGACAAGGCTAAAATGGGCCCAATACAATGTTACTCCCTCTATTCCATTTTTTATGATCGACTCTCTTAAATGACTTAGGAAAAGACAAAAAAATACTTTAAAAAAAAATTATTCAGGAGTACTAAATAATATATTTTGATATTTAAAAAATAATGTGAAGTAAAATATAAGTATATTATTTTTATATTAAGATTGTATGAAAGTATGTTGATAAGTTAACATAATAATAATTTTTTTCATGTTTTTAAGACTTTTAAAGGGTGATTTAAAATTAGAATGGGAGAGAATAATGAGTTGCCTAATTTTTGTAAAGCTATATGTGCACTTCATATAAGTTAACTATAGTTTATCTGTTTTTCATTATTTCCAAAAATGTACCTGATACCCTTTTTGGGGTGACAACAATTCTACTTTAGCTCGGCTTCTCGCGTTAACTTCTCCACTTGGCATGATTGTATTCCAAGCAATGCAGCTGATGTATAGTGTACTGCAAAGAATATTCAAAGGGGTGAGAGTATGTTTGTTCTTAGTACCTTAAAATAAAATACTAAAGTAATAAAGGTACTGTTAAAAAAATTAAGTTTATAAGGACAATAGAGTAAGACAAGATAACAAAATAGATAATGAAGTAACTACCTTGAGCATACCATAGATTATAATTCTAGGAAAGATCACAAGCTGGTTAAGAAACATTCAAATAAGCACACAAACTTGATGTAAGAACAAAAGTCCATACTTCGTGCAGCCACAAGAACAACAAAAACTTATAAGGTAGTACGTAAGAATATTATTGCATTAGAGAGCGTATGAGAGTGTTGTGCTTGTTTAAGCATGTCGACAGAATGGAAAGAGTCATATTTTTATTGTAAAATATAGAGGATACATCAATAAGTACAAAACTAGAGAAAAGGAAAAAAAATTATTCTACTCAATTATTAGACCCACATTCTTGCTATTTAATCAATGATATTATCATAACCATGCGAGTTTATAAAATCCGGTTAATCAAATATGATACTACGTCTAAGTTTTTCCAAAAAAAAAAAAAAAAAAGTAATTGCAGACATCAATGAATGGATTTTACGATAAATCATGATATTATAATAGTGTGATTTAATAAGTAAAATACTCAAGTGACAATTAGAGATTACCATCTACCATAATAAATAGATCGAATGAAAGAATCATGAATGATCTTCTAATTTAGAAGGAGCCATGTTAATACAGTCAAAGATTTCAGTCCAAAATGACATGATTTAAAGACTGCCATATTTGAAGGTCACATATGTATATTTACTTACCATAACTAGCACAAGTTTTCCAAGAACAATTCAATTAAAGCTGTCCACACTAACTAAAAGAAAGAAAAGTTGGAGAATGAAATAGTCTATCAAGGAGAAGATTCATGTCACCCCCCGACCCCGGACGTGGCTGGCACTCGAAGATCATTGCTTGGCCTAGTTTACTTAACTCATTGGAAGACAACATTCATACTTATAATGATCAATAACACTTAACTAAACTGAATAATAAAATAACTGAGAATGTTTAAAGGTTACACATTCAACTTGGCCAAAAGTGGCAACCCAAGTCTTAATAATAAGAAAGTATAATGAAAAGACTTAAAGGACTAACATCTAATTGTCTATGAAGCCTATTAAAACAACTGAGATGGATGTTGGGACAACCCCACAACATCCTAATGAACTAACTAGAAAGCAATGAAAATAGACCCTCTAGAATGCAAAGAGGCTCACCGACTGACTCTGAACTGCTCACTGGATCAATGGTGCATAGGAATGCTAAGACAACATAGGCTTAAAAGGGAATCTAAAAGGAACACTTACCTTGGCTCTTTTCAACTCATGAATACTTAACTAAACTCATTTCAATATAAAGTAGTTTAAAACAAGTGCAGTATAGAGAAAAGCTATCTAAAAACATGATGTTGACTCTGTGTATATACAAGGATACAACATAACTCTAAAATGTATGTAAAAATACAATAAAATGATGTATATAAAAATACAATAACTTCCGTGGAGTTTCTCTAACCGACAACCATCGCATAAGAGCTATAGTGATGCTACAACAATCTACCTCACGCTGCCAGTGCATCCTATACCAAGCCAAAGGTATAGGACCTGAACTATTATGTGGATCCACTAGTCTATTGTGAAAAGGGTTCATCTAAAAAGTATGATCATTTTCTACCCATGGTGGCTACATGGTTTATGGGTGCTGTGAGTTGTCTGAACTCTCCCCCATATCGGTGCTCAATACTACTCCCAAAATATACTAGCTCTTTATGTTTTAAAAACATACTTCTTCTGTGATGTGACATTAGTGCTCAAAAACTTAGCTCAAAAGCTATCTTGGAAATCTCAGTTTCCCTTCTTGCTTCATTTAGAAAGCTATTACTTTTTTCTAAAAATAGCCCGAAGGCTCTTTGGAAATCTCAGTTTCCATTCTTATTTAAATGTGAAAACATTTCTAGATCTCTTTGGGAATACAAAGTCCCCATATACTTCTTTGAAGAAAAGAACTTCAACTTTACATCTTTACTGAACTCAAAACTTATGTCTTAAAACAAAGTTAAAACATTTGTGAAAGACTTATGGAAAACTTTAAAAACTTATCTTAGCTTGACTATAAACAGATCTTGACTTGATCTTAACTGATCCATGTATTGATTTATGGATTCAAGGATTAAGATTTGGGTTTTGAAAGATCTCGTGTTGTTTAGGAATGATTTTAGATATCTAAACATAAGAAAAGACCAAAAATCAAGATTTGAAAGTGGGTCCGCAACGCGGAGGCATAATTAAATCTTGGTTTTGAAAACATCTTTTAAGGTAGAAGACTCTGTGACGGCTCCGCGACGCGGAGAAGCTTTTAAAATTTAGTTTCAAAAATGACGTTGTGGGCAGAACGCTCCATGACAGCTCAGCGATGTGAAATAGAAATTCCCAAATCTGGGAACCAACTCCGCTATGCAGAGGCATTGCCGGATTTCGTCCAACAAAATCTTCTTCTTCGTTTTCCAACCCCAATTCACCCAAACTCGGTTCTTTTTCTCAAATTACTTTTAGATACAGATACCTAGCAAATGTACCTAAGAACCTAACTCGAACAACTCTATGATGCGACGTAACACACTTAGAAACTTCCCAACTCAGTCAAATTCAAGCACAATATATGAATTCAAGAATAGATATCAAGATTATCAATATTCAAACTCTTTTAGGTTGAATCCCAACTGAAATTAATATGCTTGGCACGTGGGAGAACGATCCCAATATTATGAGAGCCTCACATACCTGATAGAAGTAAATCTTTGGCGAAACACCAACTTTCTTGATCGATCTAGACGAATTTGCCCTTTTTCTCCTACTTTTTCTCTTCTCCTTTCTCCTAGCCCTAGCGTGAAATTCCAAATTCTAAAATTGACTAAAATCTGATTTGACCCATATTAAAATCCTAAAAATGGATTAAAATAATAAGGCAAGGAAAAAACTAAAATACCCCTCTAAATTCGGATTGGACTTTCCTTAATCCAACAGCCCTACTTACAAAGGGCACAACTTACTCATACAAACTCGAAATCGCACAAACTTGGTGGCGTTGGAAAGATAATACCAAGATATTTCCAACCATATCTGGAATCACACCCAACTCATTCTGATCTAAGAATTATAGCCGTTTGAAGTTTACCAAAAACTCACTTTAACTTACTTAAAAATTTCCAAATTTCCTCATTTTTTCCAAAAGTAACTATTTCCTGATTTTAAACTTCCTTCTAGTTCTTTCTAGTTGCAAAGTGTTACAATATCTCCCCCTTGGGAACAGTCGCCCTCGAATGAGATTACTCTTACGAGGCTTAGGGTGTAGCATCAAATTCAAACACCCAACAAGCACATGCTAACAAAACAACATGCTCATTTATTATTTAAAGAGCATTAAGAAGAAAATTAGTACCTTGATCTACATTTTCTTCGGATTCAAAGAGATGTGGATATCTCTTCTTCATATCCTCCTCAGCTTCCCAAGTAACTTCCTCAACAAATTGGTTCCTCCAAAGGACTTTGACTAATGATACCTCCTTTGTTCTCAACTTGCGAACTTGGCGATGTTGAATCTGAACAGGAATCTCCTCATAAGATAGGCTATCCTTGATCCCAATATTTTTAGTTGGTATGATCAATGAAGGATCACCCATGCACTTTTTCAACATGGAGAGGTGAAATACCAGATAAACCGCTGATAACTCTTGTGGTAGCTCCAACTCATAAGCTACACTGCCAATCCTCTTGGCTATGCGATAAGGTCTAATACACCTGGGACTAAGCTTCCCCTTCTTACCAAACCTCATAACACCCTTCATGGGTGAAACTTTCAAATACACCCAATCATCTACTTTGAAATCTAACGCCCTTCTCCTAACATCAGTGTAGTATTTTTGACGACTTTGTGCCATTTTCAATCTTTCTTGAATCACTTTCACCTTCTCCATAGCTTGGTGAACTAAATCTGGTCCTATCAACCCTGCTTCACCAACTTCAAACCATCCAATAGGAGATATGCATCTTTTCCCATAAAGAGCTTCATATGGTGCCATCTGATGCTAGAGTGGTAACTATTATTGTATGCAAATTCAATAAGGGGTAGGTGATCATCCCAATTACCTTTGAAATCAATCACACATGCCCTCAACATATCCTCTAAGGTCTGAATAGTGTGCTCTGCTTGACCATCTATTTGAGGATGAAATGCAGTACTTAAGTTCACCTTTGAACCCAAGCCTTTCTGAAAAGATTTATAGAATTGTGCAGTATATTATGCACCTCTATCTGAAATAATGGAGACTAGGACCCCATGAAGTTTTACCACCTCCTAAATATATAACCTGGCATAATCTTCTGTTGAATGGGTAGTCTTTACCAGTAGAAAATGGGCTGATTTTGTCATTCTATCGACAATAACCCAAATAGAATCATGTTGCCTTTGAGAACTTGGCAAGCCTGTGATGAAGTACATATTAATCATCTCCCACTTCCATTTCAAAAGTTTTATACTCTGAGCTAAAGCACTGGGCCATTTGTGCTCTACTTTAACTTGTTGGCAATTTGGGCACTTAGCAACAAATTTGGCAATGCCCTTCTTCATACCATTCCACTAATACACCTCTCTCAAATCATGATACATCTTTGTGGAACCCAGATGAATGGAATATCTGGAGCTATGAGACTTCTCCATGATCCTCCCTTGGAGTCCATCCACCATTGGTAGACACAATCTACCTTGATATTTCAATACACCATGTCCCTCTTATTCAAAAGCTAATACTTTTTGCTTTTGAACATTTGCCTTCAACTCAAGCAGAATGGGATCTTGGTCTTTCTTTTCTTTAACTTCTGACACTAGTGATGATTCAGCCCCATTCATCACCATTATTCCACCTTCTGTGGAATCTATAAGTCGGACTCCCAGGCGTGCAAGTCTATGCACATCTTTTGCTAACTCTCTCTTTTCTTCCTCAACATGGGCGGTACTACCCATAGACAACCTGCTCAAGGCATCAGCAACAACATTAGTCTTACCTGGGTGATAAAGAATACTCATGTCATAATCCTTGAGTAACTCTAATCACCTCCTTTGTCTGAGATTAAGCTCTTTGTGAGTAAACAAATATTGACGACTCTTGTGATTAGTGAATACATCAACATGCACAACATATAAGTAATGACACCATATCTTTAAAGTGAATACTACAACAGCCAACTCTAAGTCATGGGTTAGGTAGTTCTTATCATGAACTTTCAACTGTCTGGAGGCATAAGCTATAACTTTGTTATTCTGCATTAAGACACAATCCAAACCAACTCTAGATGCATCACAGTACACCACAAAACCTTGAGTACCTTTTTGTAAGGTTAAAACTGGGGCAGTAGTCAACTTCTTTTTCAATTCCTAAAAGCTTTTCTTACAAGCTTTAGACCATTGAAATTTTACTGTCCTCTGAGTTAACTTGGTCAAAGGGGATGAAATAGACGAGAGCCCCTCTACAAACCTTTTATAATAGCCAGCCAAACCCAAGAAACGCCTAATATCAGTTGGAGATGTGAGTCTAGGCCAATTCTACACTACCTCAATTTTCTGAGTATCAACTTTAATTCCCTCTCCAGACACAATATGTCCTAAGAATGCCACAGACTCAAGACAAAGTTCACACTTAGAGAATTTAGCATATAACTCCTTATCTTTCAAATTCTGAAGAACTACTTTGAGATAACTAGCATGATCTTCTTCATTCCTTGAATAGACTAGTATGTCATCAATGAAGACGATAACAAACATATCTAAATAAGGTTTGAATACTCTATTCATAAGGTCCATGAACGCTGTTGGTGCATTAGTCAAACCAAAGGACATGACCAAAAACTCATAATGATCATATCGAGTTCTGAAAGTTGTCTTTGGAATATCACATTCCCTTACTCTTAACTGATGATAGCTTGATCTGAGGTCAATATTTGAGAAACAGGAAGCATCCTGAAGCTGATCTAAAAGATCATCAATTCTGGGAAGAGGATACTTATTCTTGATGGTAACCCTGTTCAACTGACGGTAATCTGTACACATCCTAAGGAAACCATATTTATTTCTCACAAATAAGACTTGAGCGTCCTAAGGTGAGACACTTCATCGAATAAAGCCCTTATCTAAGAGATCCTTTAACTGCTCTTTAAGCTCTTTTAATTCTGTTAGTGCCATTCTATATGGTGGAATAGATATAGAACGAGTATCTGGAAGAAGATCTCTACCAAAGTCTATCTCTCTCCCAGGAGGGACTTCAGGAAGATCATTAGGAAAGACTTTTGGGAACTTTTTTACTACTGGAACTGATTGAATAGGAGGTACCTCAACACTTAAGTCATTAACTCGGACTAAGTGATAGACACACCCCTTAGAAACTAACTTCCTTTCTTTAAGGTACGAAATGAAATGACCCTTAGGCACTGTTGAACTGCTTTTCTACTCTAAGACTGGCTCATTTGGAAACTGAAACTTGACTACTCAAGTTCTACAATCAACTGAGGCATAACAGTCATGAAGCTATTCCATACCAAGAATGACATCAAAATCTACCATGTCTAACTCAATTAAATCAGCCATGGTACTCTTGTGATTGACGGAAATGCGACAATCATGATAGATTCTCTTTGTTAAAATAGACCCACCAACTGGCGTAGAGATACTAAATGGTTCGCTAAGTTTCTTAGGCATAACATCAAAGGTCATAGCAACATATGGAGTTACAAAAGATAAACTCACGTCTGGATCTAGCAAGGCATAAGCAGTAAAGTCAAAGACTTGAATCATACCAGTGACAAAATCTGGTGAATCCTCTTGCTTTTAATGACTGTTGATAGCATACAAGCAGTTTGTTCCTCCGCCAGTACCAGAAGTAGCCCTTTAGGT
This sequence comes from Solanum bulbocastanum, assembly GCA_037074985.1. NCBI lineage: Eukaryota > Viridiplantae > Streptophyta > Magnoliopsida > Solanales > Solanaceae > Solanum > Solanum bulbocastanum. The sequence continues at coordinate 36,910,140 of CM073599.1, forward strand.
GCAGTTATGTCTGGTGGAGCAACTGAAGAATACTAGGCTCTATTGCCCTTATTACCATTTCCCTGCTTCTTCTTTGGACAATCTTGCATGAAATGCCCAGTCTAACCACACTTGAAATAACCAGTGGAGCCCTCATAACAAATACTTGAGTGGTTCCTACCACATTTGGCGCAGGCAGGAGGCTTACTACCCCCTTGCGCCGTACTACCTTGAGAATAGGCAGGCTTAGCTCTGGAATTTTGACCATTATACTCACCTTTGTTCCTAGGTGCAGGTGCACTAGCAGATGATGGAGTAGGTCCCTTCTGTTTCTATTGGAAGGATGACCGGTTGGCATTACGCTTCTGCTGCCAAGACTCATTCCTCGTCTTAGCCCTCTTGTTCTTGAATTCCTCTCTATCCCTTAGCTTCTCTTCTTCTACCTACTGCACATAGACTATCAACCTTGAAATGTCCATGTCCCCAATAAGCATTGTTGCCCGACCCTCTTTCCTTGATAGACGGGACAACCCAACAACAAAAAGACTCATCCTACTCTTCATGTCCGCAACCATTTTCGGAGAATAGCCAGACAGTTGGGTAAATTTAAACCCATACTCATGAACACTCAAAGAATCTTGCTTAAGTGTGAGGAACTCTCGTACCTTTTCCTCTTTCAGTTCTCGAGAAAAGAAATGCCCCATAAAGCCTCTTCAAAACATGCCCAACTCGTAGGTGGTGCATCCTCAGCTCTACCTCTTTTCCACTGATCAAACCAAGTCCTAGCAACATTTTTCATCTGATATGCAGCTAGCTTAACTCTCACAGTACCAGTAATATGCATAACCTAAAATACCTTCTTCAGTTCATCAACAAAGTTCTCTAGGTCGTCAGAAGTGCTTGAACCAGTAAAGCTTGGAGGATTCATCCTCAAGAGCTCACGAATCCTTGAAGTATCAGCCTTATTCTATCTAGCTCCTCTTTGCTGTCCACCCTGATTTAGCATCCTGATTGCTTCCCTGAATTCAACATTGGTAGCTTCCCCTTGAGGTTGCACTTTAGGTACATTTGGTAACTCATGTCCCTCAATATTGCATCTAGCAAGACGACCTCTGACAGCTCGTCATGGAGGCATGATTATCTGAAACATGCGTAGGCACGAATTAGAGGGAAACTTTTTAGAGATAAACTCTAACGCACAAAATGGGTGTGAAGAAGTGAGATAGTTCATAAATGTTGCAGCCTTCTAATTATAGATGTGGCGCACTTCACACCGATAACTAGGACTCTAGAGACACGGCTTCATAGACTCCCTAGGACTCTTGAACTCTGTGCTCTAACACTAAGTTTGTCACGCCCCGAGCCTACACCCCGAATATGGCTGGCACTGAAAGACCATTGCTCACCCCAAGCAAACCCATAGCCTGGCTTACTTAACTCAGCGGAAGACAATATTCATACTTATAATGATCAATAACACTTAACTGAAGTAAATATTAAAATAACTAAGAATGTTTAAAGGTTACACAGTCAACTTGGCCAAAATTGGCAACCCAAGTCTTAACAATAAGAAATGATAGTGAAAAGACTCAAAGGACTAACATCTGACTATCTATGAAGCCTATAAAACAACTGAGATGGATATTGGGAGCCCACAACATCCTAATGAAATAACTAGAAAGCAATGAAAATAGATCCTCCATAATGTAATGAGGCTCACCGACTGACTCTAAACTGCTCACTAGATCAACGGTGTGATGGAATGTCTATCCTAATTACCTGTGTCTGCATCATAAGACGATGTAGGCCAACTGACATCAGAATATTGAATGTACGAGTATGCGAGTTGCAATGCTAAAACAACATAGACTTGAAAGGGAATCTTAAAGAAACACTTACCTTGGCTCTTCTCAACTCATGAATACTTAACTGAACTCATTTCAATATAAAACAATTCAAAACAAGTGCAATATAAAGAGAAGTTGTTTAAAAACATGATGTCAACTCTGTGTATATACAAGGATACACCATAACATTGAAATGTATGTAAAAATATAATAAATTGATGTATATAAAAATACAATAACTTTTGTGAGAGTTTCTCGAATCGACAACCATTACATAAGAGCTATAGTGATGATACAACGATCTACCTCACGCTGCTAGCGCATCCTATACCCAGCCAAATGTATAAGACCTGAACTATTAAGTGGATCCACTAGTCTATTGTGAAAAGGGTTCATCTAAAAAGTATGACCCTTTTCTACCCATGGTGGCTACATAGTTTATGGGGGTTATGAGTTGTCTGAACTCTCCCCTATATCGGTGCTCAATACTACTCCCAAAATATACTAGCTCTTTATGTTTTAAAAACATGCTTCTTTTATGATTTGAGATTAGTGCTCAAAAACTTAGCTCAAAGGCTATCTTGGAAATCTCAGTTTCCCTTCTTCCTTCATTTAGAAAGCTATTACTCTTCTCTGAAAACTAGCCCGAAGGCTCTTTGGAAATCTCAGTTTCCGTTGTTATTTAAATGTGAAAATTTTTTTTAGATCTCTTTGGGAATACATAGTCCCCATATCCTTCTTTGAAGAAAAGACTTTCAACTTTACATATTTAATGAACTCAAAACTTAAGTATGAAAACAAAGTTAAACAATTTGTGAAAGACTCTTGGAAAACTTTAAGAACTTATCTTAAGTTGACTATAAATTGATCTTGACTTGACTCTTAACTGATCATTGAATTGAATTATGGATTCAAGGATTAAGATTTGGATTTGGAAAGATCTCGTGTTGTTTAGGAGTGATTTTAGATAGCTAAAAGTGAGAAAAGACCAAAAAGTAAGATTTGAAGGTGGGTCCACGATGCGGAGGCATAATTAAATCTTGGTTTCGAAAACGTCTTTTGAGGCAGAAGACTTCGTGACGGCTCCGATGCGGAGAAGCTTTTAAAATTTAGTTTCAAAAATGACGTTTTGGGCAGAACGCTTCGTGACAGCTCCACGACACGAAATAGAAATTCCCAAATCTGGGAACCAGCTCCGCGACGCAGAGGCAGTGCCAAATTTCATCCGATGAAATCTTCTTCTTTGTTTTTCAACCCCAATTCACCCAAACTCGGTTCTTTTTCTCAAATTACTTTTAGATACAGATACCCAGGAAATGTACCTAAGAACCTAACTCGAAACAACTTTATGATGCGACGTAACGAACTCAGAAACTTCCCAACTCAGTCAAATTCAAGCACAATATATGAATTCAAGAATAGATATCAAGATCATCAATATTTAATCTCTTTTTGGTTGAATCCAAAATGAAATTAATATGCTTGGCACGTGGGAGAATGATCCCAATGTTATGAGAGCCTCACATACCTGATAGAAGTAAATCCTTGGTGAAACACCAACTTTCTTGATCGATCTAGATGAATTTGCCCTTTTTCTCCTTCTTCTTTTCTCTTTTCCTTTCGCCTAGCCCTAGTGTGAAATTCCAAATTCTAAAACTGACTAAAATCTGATTTGACCCATATTAAAATCCTAAAAATGGATTAAAATAATAGGGCAAGGAAAAGACTAAAATACCCCTCTAAATCCGGATTGGACTTTTCTTAATCCAACAGCCCTACTTCCAAAGGGCATAACTTACTCATACGAACTCGGAATCACAAAATTATTGGTGTTGGATAGATCACCCTAAGGGCTTTCCAACCATATCTGGAATCACACCTAACTCATACTGAGCTAGGAATTATGGCCATTTGAAGTTGACCAAAAACTCACTTTAACTTGCTTAAAAATTTCCAGATTTCCTCATTCTTCTTTCTAGTTGCGAGATGTTACAAATCTTTTCAAAGTTTATCAAGGATAGGTAAATATTAAAGTGTATCAATCGATTAAGGGAACAAAAATTGAAAGAAGCATGAATCATGGAGATTTTCAGAATAATCAATCAATTCACTAGGAAAATAAATCAAATACGTATATTAAGACTTGTTACAATTGGATCAAGAAACCACAACTGAATCAGTGTTCTTAAAGAAAAACTCAAGGGTTTACTAACACTCATTTACAAAAGGGGTAGATTACATTCAAACAAAAATAGGAACGCACAAAGTAGAAAATGCACAAGTTCAAAATCATTAGGAAATCATGCTAAAAAGAGATTTCATGATCATTATTGAATTTCATGTAGCGTAAGAATGCAATCATAACTACTATACTATAAAATATAAGGCAATTTAAGAAATTTGTTAAAAAGATATGATAATCTAAAAAAAATGAACCTGGACAGATCTATTAAGATCCAACTTCAATAGCCCTCAAAAACCTTAAGGCTTTGCCTGGTCTCGCTGGTCGGAGTGGCGGAGAAACGATGCTCTTATTGTCATTGTTGTCGATCTCTTCGGAGGAAGGATGATGGTTTTCTTGACTCGTCGAAGCTAAATGGCTTTCCACGGTGGTTGTCTTTCCAGATTTTTGGTCGGAACCAATGAGAAGAAGAGAAGGAGACGGATTGAGGTTGCACAGTGTGGCACTTCGCAGGCTAGCAGGGATGAGAAGGGAAAGATAAAGGGGTGGAGAGGGGCGATTGGTTTGGGTGGTGAAGTGACTGCTATTCACTAGTGGTTGAAGAAGCGTTGTGAGGAAAGAGAAGAAAGCGAGGGGCTTGCTTGGTTGTTGTCCCCATGAGTGAGGGTGGAGCAGGGGTTTCATCGGTGGTCTTTGCCGACGATGGACAGAGTTGGGAGATAGGGTAGCGGCACCTGGAGTTTTTAAAGAGAACGAGGATAGAAAATGAAAATAGGGTTAGGTGTTAGGATATTTATATTGGAATGTGGTAGGAGACTTAATCTTAGCCTTGGATCAGGAAGAGATGTAGGGTTGAGATTTAAAAGAATGGAACGGACGGTTGGGATTAAAGATGAGATCTTGAGATTTAGATTGAGTTAATTGGTTCAAAATGGGCTAGAATTGAGATAAAATTGAGTAGAAAAGGCTAGAAATTAAATAGATTGAATAAAAGGGGCTACAATTTAAATGAATTGGAGGAATATTTATTAAATTGTTATCCAATAAATGGTTATACTACACATAATAAATAATATTCATATAAGATAAATACATTTAAATATTATAGACGTTAAATACACAAGTAAATTAGTTATTTCAAATTTACCAATCGATAAATATAATATTAATAATAATAATGACAATTATAATAATAGCAATGATAAAATAATAATATTTTTGTGTAAATTATGAACACTAAAGTATATGATTAATTAGATAAAAATTAAGCATAATTTTAAACATATAATAAAAAATAGGTTTTAAAATACATATTTAATCAAAAAAAATCGAAAAGGCTTATAGGTCTGTCAAAATTGGGTGTCAACAACTGCCCATAGTTGGTCGATAATGAAGGATGAATTTTTAGGCAAAGACTGACTAAGTAGCAAATTTTATCCGACTAACAAAAATATGTTAGTGGGATCAAATGAAACGATAAGTAATTGTTAAAAAAAGAAGAAGGTATGGTCGAGACTTTGGCCTTACGTTGCCTACATATCTCTAGTATTACGAGAATGAGGTTGTGTGTTATTCTAGATTTCGGAACAGACTAAGCTTCTAAAAAATGAAATAACAGTACTAGATTCGAATAGAAAACTAGTAGCTTGAGTATAAGATTAGATTTCAAGGGGGTATGAATAGTGTAAGGAAGATAAGAATGACTTGAGTAATGAGAGGAAAAGATCATATGAGTAGTCCGAAATATGAGAAGGCATTTAATTTATTGTAATAGATATATAAGTAGGAATCATATCTGCAAGAAAAGTTGATCTCGTCTGCAATTTGTCAGTCTTTGCAAACCTAGAGATTGTGATATGTTTAAATAAAATAATTAGGACATATAGAGATTAAATGGTAAAATAATTTATAAACATGATGCAATTTTCTGTAACACCTCGGATTCGAATAAAGGCTAGAAAGAGTCAAACGGGTGAGTCATGACCAAAAATGGATAGTGGACCCTTCATGGAGCCCTAGATGGGCTGTGTAAGGGACCACGGTCCATCAAAGGGCTCGTGAAAAATTTCCAGAACATTCCTCAGGCATGGTTCACCCTGGCAGCGCCCCATACAGCCTGTGGTGATCTTGACGGCTAGTCAAATGGGTCGTACCAGTCACTCGTTCAGTAGGGTGTCATCCAAGGTCACTGTGAAAGGACCACAGAAGTCTAAACGGTTCGTGAAACTTCACACAGACTGTGAAGTCGTCCGTGAAGGAGACTTGTCAGACTTAGAATTTTGGGCCAACTTCAATGATCATACCTTTCAATGCAAAATGAATTAGGTGGCCCATGACCTATAAGATATTTGAGTCCTCTTTCCAACGCCACCAAGTTTGCCTAATTCAAAGCTCAGAGTAAAAAGTTATGTCCATTTTAGTGAAGCCCTATTGGGCAAGGCATCTTCACGACCCACTTGACGGGCCAGCATGATCTAGATGGCCCGTGAAGCCCTTCCAGAGAGGCATTTTGACAGTTTTAAGTAAGGGTTGTTTTAGTATTTTTCCAATTGTTTTAACTCAATATTATGTCATTTTACCTTCTGCCATATGCTCTACATAAACACTTTTACCCCCAAAATCTCCCAATTCATTTTCTTAAAATTCCCTAAACTTGACCAAATTCATCCTCTCTAAAAATCTTCTCTCTAGATCAAGGAAGAAGAAGAAGAAGCTAGGGTTCTTCAAGTTCAAGTATCCTTTATTCATCATTGCTTAGGGTTTTAATCAAGGTATGTAGGGGGTTCATCAATGGGTTCCATTCACCCATTGAGTCCCCAAAGTTTCTTCAAATTCTCCAATTCAATTTTCCAAGATTTGATTAGATTTTCACTCAATTCCTCATGGGTTCTATTTGTATGGATTCAATTGCTTTATTTGATCTTATTTTGATGATTTGGACTTAACTACATGCTTTTCAACCAATTCCATGTGAACCCATGCATTGATCTATGAATTTTGACTATGAACCCTAATTTACATGAATTTATGAAGAAGCTTTGAAAGATGAAAGATGAATTTATGAAGAAGCTTGAAGCTATGAATATGTTTTATGAAATTATTCATGTTTTTATGAAATAATTGTTTATGACTCAAATAAACTTACATATAATATGTTTTATGAATCTTGGCCACATGACATGAATGACATCTAGATTTGCCCTCAATGCTTTTCAGACTATTTTCCTAAATTAGGTCTTCATTAGTACGGTATTCGGATATGCAATCAACGATTATAGATCGTGCTTTCAAAACTATTTCCATCAGTAGTATGGCATTTCTAGAATGAAGTGAATGACTATGGGCCATAAAACAATAATTGTCAATCCCCACCCCCCCCCCCCCTCCCCAAATATTTTTGAGAATATCTATGGCCAAATGAGTCCTAATATTTTCATTAAAATATTAATATGTTATAAAAATCTTGTAAAATTTAATCCATACACTAATATATCATAGCTAAATTTTTCATTAATATTAAAGCATTTAGGAAGAAAATAAAATATATTTTAGCAATTTCTAATTTAAATTGGTTGTCCCTGAACATGCTGAATGTAACGATAAAACTCTCAAATTTAGATCATAAGCGTTAGACACAAGACGATAAATAACCTCCTTCTGCTTTGCCATTTTTCTTAGTCTTCTGCTTTGTCTCCTTCTTCATCTTTTTTTTTTTTAATTTGACGTATTGCAGACGCGAATCATTTTAAGCAAATTATACATCAAATTATTTAGTCCCTTATCTTATCTACAGGTCTGATAGGTTCGCTTCCACAATGATAGCAATGGTTTCATACTTGCAGTGTTAACTGCTGCTAAGGTTGCAGGAATGACAGTATTGAAGCCAGGGATAATAGTGGCACTATTTGTTGAAACTGCCTCAATAGAGTAATCATCCTACTAGCAATTTGCTTTGTCGTCTATTGAACAACGTTGATCGTGAACAACCTTGGCTTCAATCAGGTAAGCTTTTATAGGCAATAAGAATAACCTAGCAAAAGGTATCGGCTATGAGAATCGAAGAAATCATAACAAGTTATTACAAAGTTATCCTACAAGCTACAACAAGTAAAGGAAAGACTTCTGTAAATAAGTGAATACCATTCTAGAAAGTACCTGGGCCGAGTCAATGTTGTCACTGAGAAAATTACAGATCTTCCCTAATGATGAAACTTCATTATCATAAGTCATTATGCTCTCAAGTAGTACAACATTTGGACATAGACAGGAGTAAGGGAATTAAAATAAAGTAAAGTAGGAACACGTTACCCCTGCCCCCATACAATTAGACTATCACATAGACATGAGTTATGAAAGTCTAGCATCATTCTCTTGATAAACCTGAATCTTTCATTAATCACACGTCAAAATGGTGTCAAAACTATGTACATATTCAGATGGTTCAACGATAGTCATTCATCAGATCAACCTAACTATCTGTACAAACAAGTTTTTCTCACTTTACAACATAAGTATTGTTCGCAACAAATTTTTTAAGCGCTGAAAATTAATTGCAAGCAAAATAAATAAAAGAAAATGTGATTTTTGTTGATGAATCTTGTGAGTACAATTATGTTGTTCTCTTGATTCTTCTCTCTTAAGCTTCTCTATGATTCGAGGGCCTTCAGTAGCGTATTTCTCAAATGTAGGATGATGTAGACCTCCTTGAGATGTATTTTATCTCTAGAATTGTCGGGAAGCACTTCGTCGTTTCAAGTCGATCTTCGGGAAGAAATCTGTTGATCACTCCTTTGAAGAGCTATGTAGTCGATGTTGTAGTTTTCTCCAATTGCAGAATGCTTCTTGAAGAGTTTTCCTTCCTCCCTTGCATGTCATGTCTATCCCCTATTTATAGTTGTAAGGAGTGGACAAGGTTGCATATGATTGGACAAAGGATGTCATTTTGACACTTGGCAGATTGTGATTGGTTCTTGCTTTTGACTGGGACTACCACCTCATTTGGACACATGGCATCACCTTGTTGGTCTTGGATGCCTAGTCATCGTGACACATGTCATGGATTTGGGCTTCAAGTTGAAATGGACCTTTGACTTGAATTTAATAAAATAGACTTATTTATTTGTAAAGCCCAAATTAATCATCCAACTCAAATAAACATGGATTTAATCCTAATTTTGTATGAATTAAATCTAATAAAATTTGTGTTTCTACAGATGCCCCCTACTTCAAGCCTTGTTGAAGTGTAGGTTTGCCGACACTTGTGCGAGACTTGAAGTATTATGAATCCAACAATATCACTCTTAAGACATTTGCTAAACTCCGTTTCATACAATGAAACAAATTGCATGGTAAGGTCATGTGCAACTCCATTTTGATGTGCTCCTAAGGACTTTGGTTATTTCAATCCACTCGAGGGATGATATGGAGGACTCTCGAGAGAGAGGGGGATAAGCAAATCAATGTGACAAAGTTGTATGAATTTTAAATTCAAAAAACTTTCACCATAAACTTGAATACAAATTTGGACACCATCACTTAGGGTGTCACACAAGTCCCCAAAGTTGAATTTTTAATAAAATAAGAACATAACTTGATTTGCTTCTTTCTTTTGCAAACCTTCAACTTAGAAACAATTGGTAATTTAATAATCACACCAAATTTTCTTTCCTTTGCTTGATTTTGTAAGAATCATTCTTGAAATCTTAAGACTTATTGCTTTCCTTTTGAGTGCGAACAACTTCCATTTAGATATGATTTCCTTCTTCCAATTGGTAAAAATTGATATGATTTCCTTCTTCCAATTTTACCAAAGATTTCCTTGTACAAGAAATGAAAGTTGTTCAATGAAACTTCTATATAAGAATCTCTCATGTACAAAGGATTGATCAAAGAATCATTGGGGGAAAAAAAATCTACTAACCAAATCAATGTGGAACTCCAAATTTTGTTTGTTCTTTTCTCAATTTCGTGTAATCCCGCCAAAATGCTCTTTTATTGGTATAAAAGAATTCAAACGACAAGCCACTGGATTCTGGAGAAACTAAACTTTTAGTACTACGACATATCCAAAAATCAACGTTAATAACCTTCCAGATTGACGGGAATCAAATTTTGAAGTTAGTCATCAAATCTGGAAGTTCTCATTACAGTTATGCGCAATCTCGCCAAAACGCCCTTTTGTTGGTGTAGGTACATTAAAATGACAAACGGCTTGATTCTGGAGAAACTAGACTTTTGGTACTACGACATATCCAAATATCAATGTTAAACACCTTCCGGATTGACGGGAATCAAATTTTGAAGTTGGGCCTCCAAATCTGGCAGTTCTTCTCACTGCTATGGGCAATCTCGCAAAAACATCCTTTTCTTGGTGTTGGAGCTTTCAAATGACGAGATGGTTGATTCTCAAGAAACTAGATTCGTAGTACTGTGACGTATCAAAAAATCATTGTCAAACTCTTCCTGAATTCACAGAGAATGATTTTTAAGTTGGTCTTCAAAGTTTGCCGTTTTCCTCACAGATTTGTGTCTTTTAGATTTTCTCGCTTCTCTTTCCTGCTGGTAATGGTTATGGTTGCATCTTTGTTTATGCATTGAAATGTTTCTTAAACACAGGAGATTGATGTTCAAGATCCAATTTGGCCGTAATTCAAAGCTTCGTGCTATTGGCACCACTATGTCGAACAAGATTGTTGTGTTGCTGCTCATGTTTGTGATGCCATATTGAAGGGTCATGTACTTACTACATGTGTTACTGGAAGTAGATCAATCAAGAAAAATTGAAAACTTCGTGCAGTTGGCACCGATGACTCCGATATTTTTTTCCTTTCATGTTTCTGAAAGAGCCTAAATCACCTAAAAATGCACGAGTTGTTCACATGATTGGTGTGGAACCACTCGTCTCATCCTTGCAATATTGGCAGAAAACTTGTTCGAGGCATTTACCTTCCTTGTAGCCTTGGTAGAGAGAACTTATCACCTCCATTTTCATCCCCTTTTTGCGGCTCCACGAGAGAAACATTTGGAGTACTGTCATTTCATATCTGGCGAGAAAGCACACATCGTGAGCATGGTGAGAAAAACACTTGGTGAGGAGCTTCAAACGAAAGTGTTTCAAGCTTCAGTGTGGATAGACAGCTTTCTTTCAATTTGTAGAAGATCTTGGACCATTCTTATGCCTTCTTGAGAAGTACATGGAGTTCTTATCCCTCACAACTTGTGATTCCAACTTTGCACACCTTTGCATGTATATTTATTTTCAAATGTAGGAGCAATGAAATTGCAAGACACTTGATCCAGCAGAAATAGAACTTAATGTACATCGACGCTAAACCATTTGATGTGTCACTTCCTTACTTCTTGGAAATAAAGGATCTTGGAGCGGTCAGACCCCCTTTTTGGCAACATTAGAGATAGTCTTTAAAACTTTAGCGAGCAAGTAGTTGGTGACCATTATTACTGCCTTGTGAAAAAAAAAATTCAAGTGTCAACATTCCATTCTTGGAGAGCGAGCACGTGGTGAATCTTATCCTTGAGTCTTGGCGATAAAGAGGCTAAGAGTGACCGCATTTCATCTGACTTGGAGATATTGACATCACGATAAGCCCTTTTCGACTTCGGTGAATAAGTACTTGGCACCTATCCATTCCCAGATGTATGAGCAATTGAACTGCAATCAGCTTGATCCTTAAGAAACAAAACTCAACCTTCAAAACCATGAGATTCTTATTACATGGGAAAGACGACTCAAGAAAATAAAGCATATGCAGAAGTCAAGGCCAATGACTTTGTAGATTGGTACAGATGTTGCTTCAAAGTCAGCTCACAATTCTATCTTTCTCGGTTCTTCAGCTTCACGCGTCTGTGGTAGAAAATTCATAACTAGAAGTGAGAGTATTGAAATCATGATTTTCTTTTTTTGTTGTAAATACGACTCAAATATCTACATCATGTATAGAAATCACAGCCAAAAGCAGTCTGCTCAGTTTTATTTCAAAATCTGATGGTCTATTTCGCAGCTTGGAACGATCGTGGTAGAAACTTCATAAGTTGACGTAGAAACCTCTGAATCACAAACCATTTTTTATGTTGCAAAGTAGACTCCAAGAATTGCAATATATGTAAAAATCATTGTCAAAACCTTTGAGGATTTTTACAAATGTGCCTTTCAATTCAGCTAAGATTCGTTGCTTAACTCTTCTCCTTTGCTTATCTGTGACGCATTTGAACTCATGTGCTATCTACATAATTTTAAAGAGCTAGTGTGATGATCACGCAATGCCACCAAAACCATGATCATACAGTGACATCAAACCCTTTTTTTTACTCATGTGACTGAGCTTAGAGTGGTTGTTCCAAACGCCTACGTACCTCAGTGAAGAGGATCAAGTCATATCGTAGTTCAAAATGATGAGTTTTCTTTTATGGTCCGTACACATTTTATACTCTTGCGGGCCATGAGTAACATGCAGTTTATGCTCATACCTTAAGGAGTGTTGTAATTTGTAGTTTTGGTTCGTACGTCGAGGAGCATTTCAACTTGCAGTTTAGGCTTGTGCGTCGAAGAGCATTTCAACTTGTAGTTTTGGCTCGTATGTCAAGGAGCATTTCAACTTGCAATTTAAGCTTGTGCGTCGAGGAGCATTTCAACTTGCAGTTTAGGCTCTTGCATTGAGGAGCATTTGAACTTACAGTTTAGGCTCATGTGTCAAGGAGCATTTCAACTTATAGCTTTGGCTCGTATGACAAAGAGCATTTCAACTTGCAGTTTAGGCTTGTGCGTTGAGGAGCGTTTCAACTTGCAGTTTAGGCTCATTCATTGAGGAGCGTTTCAACTTATAGTTTAGGCTCGTGCATCGAGGAACGTTTCAACTTGTAGTTTTGGCTTGTATGTCGAGGAGCATTTCAACTTGCAGTTTAGGCTCGTGCATCAAGGAGCATTTCAGGGAAGAATTCCATCAATGTAACTGTCCTTCTAACCTTTTGTGATAAAGCATTTAATGTACTTCAATTTGGTGTTGGATTTTATGCTTTCGCATCGCCGAAGCTGATTTGTACTTGATTTTGTGTCAACTTTTGAAAGTCGGAGTTTAGAAGTCCCTTGATGCTTTTTCCTTTTAAGGGCGACCAAAGTCCAAGTGTCACCACTCTTTTTATTAGAGAAGTCATCTAACTTGGATGTGTTTGTTGTTTTCTTCAAAGCGGAGAGTTCTACTGGTTCAAAGCTCCCAAACTATAGTATGATGACATCTTCTTCAATTTTCGGCAATACCACATGATGTAGAACTTCTGAAATTGAATCATTTTTATGATCAAGTTTGACACTAGCATGGTTTGTCTCAGCTGTCTCACCATCGTCAATGGTGATCTTTCCCTTTCGTACCAATGTCATGATCTTTTCCTTCAGAATGAAGCATTTTGTGGTATGATGACCGATGATGCGGTGAAATTTACAATACATAGGATTATCAACACTATTGGATTTTTTAGGTCGCTTTGACTCTGGGAATGCAATGACTTTCTTGGTTAGCAACTCATCAAGAATCACAGGAACGTCAGAATTCGAAAAAGGATACTCATTTGCTTGTAAATCCTTCAGGGTAGATTGATTTTTCACTTCTCGTGTTTGTTGATACATCGCGATCTCTTTCAACTTTTGTCTCATTGAGGCCTTTGTAGAAGTCGTGGTTACCATCATGGACTCATTAGTTGTGTAGTCTAATGACTCTTTGAATTGTGTATCTTTTTTTCTTGGATCAAAGACATACGATGTCTTTCCATGACTTGCAATGCTCAACTCCATGTCATGAGCGCGTGTAGCAAGTTCTTCAAAAGTTCGAGGTTTAATTCCTTGAAGGATATATACAAGGCTCCAATGCATTCCTTGTATGCAAATTTCAACTGCAAAGATTTCAGAAAGTTGGTCCTTGCAATCTAAGCTCAACATTCGCCAACGATTAATGTAGTCCACTACAGGTTCATTCTTACTTTGTTTTGTGTTTGTCAATTCCATCATGCTCACTGTACGACGAGTACTATATAAATGATTAAGAAATTGATTTTCCAATTGCTCCCAACAATCAATTGATCCAGGCCGTAAGTCGGTACCAATCAAAGGCATTTTATTTTAAAGAACAAACAAAATCCTTGACCAGAAGATCACCATGTGTACTGGCACTACTACAAGTCTCGACAAAATGGGCAATATGTTGCTTAGGATTTCCCCTTCCATCAAATTGTTGCAAATTTGTTGGTTGATATCCAATTGGGATCAGTAGTCCCTCGATTCGCTTAGAATATGGCTTTGAATATCCTAAGGAACTTTGTGGAAGGTCCACCATAATGAGCTTTAATGGTGTTTGTGATCATGTCTTGTAGTTGTTGAACTCTTAAAGTAGCCACTGAAGCAGATAGCTTTGCGCTTTGAGAGTCAATTGTCTTGGTGGGAGAATCAATGCCAACTTTTTCTTGTATTGTTAGAATATAATGTGACTCTCCAGAGTTGTAGAGATCTAACTTGCTCATAAGTTGGGTGATTTGGAGATTTTTGTCATCAATAAACTTCCTCAAGGCTCCAATGGTTTGCTCCATCATTGTGAACTTCTCGTCTATGTCAACTGCATAAACCATCAAAGAGTTAACCTTTGTTGAAATCGAAGAATCCGTTGAATTCTTATATTCACCAAATTTGAAGCCAGAATGGGAAAGTTCATCAAACAACTTAGATGCGATGTTGCCCCCAGGAATTGCAGTTTTTAGTGTCATTTGACACTTGATCTTTCTTGCCATCTCCAAAGAGGTAAAGTATTCAGATCTATCCGAACCACTAGTCTTGAACTTGTGTAGACTGATAGGATCAGCATCACTAAGTTCAATAAATGTGGCAATAGTAGAATACTTGCATGAAACATCATTGATCTTCTTGAAGGCTATTGCAAAGTAGAACTTGTTGTTTTTTGATTTGTAGGAGGAAGAGATGAAAAACAGAATTGGTCCTATTGGGCGTGCCAAATTTGTTCGCAACAAAATTTCGTAAGCACTGAAAATTAACTGCAAGAAAAATAAATAAAAGAAAATGTGATTTTTATTGATGAATCTTGTGAGTACAATTTTGTTGTTCTCTTGATTCTTCTCTCTTAAGTTTCTATGTGATTTTAGGGCCTTCAGTTGCGTATTTCTCGAATGTAGGATGATGTAGACCTCCTTAAGATGTATTTGATCTCCGAAATTGTCGGGAAGCACTTTGTCATTTCAAGTCGATCTCCGAGAAGAACTCTGTTGATCACTCCTTCGAAGAGCTATGTCGTCGATGTTGTAGTTTTCTCCAATTGCAGAATGCTTCTTGAAGAGTTTTCATTCCTCCCTTGAATGTCATGTCTATCCCCTATTTATAGTTGTAGGGAGTGGACAAAGTTGCATATGATTGGCCAAAGGATGTCATTTTGACACTTGGCAGATTGTGATTGGTTCTTGTTTTTGACTGGGACTACCACCTCATTTGGACACGTGGCATCACCTTGTTGGTCTTGGATGCCTATTCATCATGACACATGTCATGGATTTGGGCTTCAAGGTGAAATGGGCCTTGAACTTGAATTTAATAAAATGGACTTATTTATTTGTAATGCCCAAATTAATTATCAAACTCAAATAAACATGGATTTCATACAAATTTTGTATGAATTAAATCCAATAAAATTTGTGTCTACAAGTATATATTGGATGAAGATTATCTTTTAATGATTGATACATTTATCCATCAATTATTTTTTCTTTTGGATGCAGTTAACTATAAGTTCTGTAGAATTATTGATGTGCTTTCATTGAACTTATTTTTTTTAAAAAAAAATCAGTATACTGAAATAATTAACTGTTACAGGTTACATTCTCATCCCATCCAATCGTTGATATAGCCTTTTTCTTATTTTCAATTTGATGACTTTATGAAAATACCAGAAGTCAAGTTTCATTCAAATTAGTTAGTAATTAATCTTTTTGACTGACTATTTTTTACGTAAAAGATAAGTAGAAAATAGGTAGAAACTAAATTATAAATAGTTCGGTAGCACCAAATGCAAGAATTATTTATTGCTACTGAAATATTTATTCTAGTTCCTACCGCTTTTCTACTTATTATTTACCTAAAAATAGTCAGTCAAATCAATTAATTATTAGCTAATATGACTAAAACTTGACTTCTGGGATTTTCATAAAGCCACTGAAATCAAAAATTAAAAAATCCTATGTCAACCATTGGATCCGATAACCTATAAGTTAGTGTTGGTACAACATGATCTTTTCTAGTATTTGATACAACCTATTTGAATCTTCCTTGAATGTATGATATCGACATAATATTTTTCTGTAATCTTTTAGACCTTATTTGAAATCTATAAAGTATAAGAATTGCTTGTACTCTATTCAAAGAAAGAGGTATTTATTTAAACATTAGTTTACATAACTATGAGACAGACAATTCAATATGTCCAGACAACAAGGAGCACTGTTGCATATGTTTTGTAAGGGTCACCTAAATTTCAGAATCCTTTCTCCCCTCAAGTTTGTAAGATTACTTAAGTTTGATTTAAGCCTAATTTTTTTGGTTCGTGTGTCTTAGGATGAGTATTTTGATGGCGAAGAAATGGAAAAATTAATTGTGGTCATTTATTCCATATCGATTGCATTAAAGAGTGGAACAAGTTTGAGAAGACTTTCCCATGCGCAAGAGGAGATGCATTCCATGTTGAATTGGCTTCAACTAATCATAAATTGGGAATGATTCGCTCAGCTCTCATAAGCTCTATTGAACAACCAACGCATAATAACACCACCAATCAGTTCATTTAGCTCAAATTAAATTGATTAGTTAAAGCTGAGTGAACATTGAATGCATAAATTCTCAAGGTGAACGTAGAATAACTGACACTATACACTTGCATATGGCACAAGCATTCTCGAGCTTCTTCCACTATGCAACCAATATGGTATAAATGAGCACAATCAATTTTTGCAAGTTCTTACCCATCAAAATATTCATAAGACACACAACTCAAAAAAGGAAGAGGTTTGGAATCAAAACTTAAGTAAGCTTACAAACATAAGGAGGGAGGGATAATGATTTTAATGCCCTTTACCAAGCATATGCCACAATGCTCCTTGTTATCAGGACAGGTTGGATTGTCTACCTTGTATTTATGTAGACTAATGCTTAAATAAGTGTTTCTATTAGGAAACTGATCTCATATTAGTTGATGCATAACTAAGTTAAAAACAATTCACTCCCCCCCCCCCCCCCCCTCACTAAAAAATGTCAACATTTCCAATTAATTTGAATGACCATCTATAGTTACTTTTACCAATATTGGATTATAGTTAATAAATAGAGTTAGTTCATAAATTTTTATTGTAACTTGTTGGATGGGGGTCAACCATATTTTAGTAAGAAACTCACTATTTTTTCTCTATACTTTCTTATCCAACACATTATCTGGATAATATAATTGTAGTATTTCTATGAGAACCAAATTAACCCTTAGGAAAATGAATAAATTTAACTTAGCAAATTATTAATAGCCTAGTGTCATAGACTTATACTTCAATTAAGCACAACGTGTGGCACTTGACAACTTGCTCACAATCTTTCCCAATTTTGCAACCTCAATTAAGCCTTTTTAACACTAAATCGCTAAGGGAACATTGGATTTAAGAAACACACAAGAGAATTTCTTAAGAAAGCTTTTACAGTTCAAGACTTGGAAGATTTGCTTGATGGTTTTTACAAATGAATGCCCTTTTATTTATACTATCCATATAGGGACTAATAGATAAATAAGAGTTTTCATACAATTCCCTACTTATTTACAAATAAGTCATCTTTCTAAAATATTCTACGAAGCTAAAAGATTCTAAGAACCTTTCATGTAAATCCATGGGATTCTAAGGTCATCCGAGAAATTCTCCATATATTTCTAGAATATTTCACTAAGGACTATTGCTCTTCCAATGTAAGTCTTCCACATGGATAACATTATGCCACTTGGTGCCTAAGTGGAGTGATGACATGGTAGGTCATCACACTCTCCCCCAACATATATTGCGACAACCACGGGGAATTGTTGCTGCATGAACTCTCAAATTTGGCCTTTGAATTTCCATAAGTCTTCATATCATTCCCATGTGGCTTCTTCCGGTGATTGTCCATTCTAGTGGATGAGGAACATGGTAGTGGTTTGTTGCCCTTTTTTCCGCTTGGCTTGGTAATCAATAAAAGCCTCAATTTATTGATAATGCAAGGTAGTGATGGTAATTGGTGCCTGACTTGACTAACTTCGGTTGGGCTCATCTTTGTCATCACAGTATGGTTTGAGCTCACTAGCATGAAAGATGGAATGACCTTGAGATGAGGTGGTAACTCTAACTTACATGATATTTTTCCTACCTTAGCAACGATCCTAAACAGTCCCTGATACTTTCGTACCAAATTTTGGTGCACGCCTCGCAGTTCCTTAAACTTCTTTCAGTTAAACATTACCAAAACTATATCCCCAGTTTTATAATCCAACGGACGACTCTTGTAGTTGGCAAACTTCTTCATCTTCATTGTTGCCTTGGCCAAGTAGGACATAGCAGTGTCAATTAGCTCCTCTTATGGCCATATGGTAAGCCTTAATCAAATACGGTCGTTCATGATTGTAGAGTTTATGGTTTCTAGCGTGTGGAAAGTTATAAGATAATCGAACTATGCCTAATAGTATTGACCAATATTTATTACGTGAATTCACAAAGTGCCTCAAGCAACACTCAAATAAGGCATTGACCCATCCTATATGTTCATCTGTTTGTGAGTGAAAACTAATGGAGAAATTCATATGTGTGCCAAGAATGTCGAGCAACTCTCTCCAAGATTTTCCTGTAAAATGTTGGTCTCGATCGTGGATGATTGCCCAAAAAAAAACTAATATTTTACCACTACCTTGAAGAATAATTTGGCAGCCTATTTAGTAATGCAACCTGCTTTGGCACGGGCATGAAGCTAACATACTTCAAAAAACTGTTCTTCACGACCATGATCGTCCTATATATGTTAGACTTTGGTAAATAGGTTATAAAGTCCATAGTCATACTCTCTCATAGGCACTCCACTATGGGTAGTTTTTCTAATAGTCCAATACGTTGTCGTTGCTCTATCTTATCTTATTAACACACAAGAAAAGTCTGCATATAGCAATCTATGTCTTCTCACATGCGCGACCAATGGCAGATTGACTCAATCAATGCCATTATGCGACGCTGCCCCGGGTGTCTCGCCCACGACATGTTGTGGCTGTCCTTTATAATATGCCGCATAATAGTTCCAAACTTGGGCACGTAGATCCTTCGTTTGACGGTGAGTAATACTCCATATTCCATCCAGAAGTGTCTCATTTGCCTTGAGCAGCTAGATCCATAAGTCATTTTACTCTCGAATCATGTTGCATATCTTCCTTAATAGTGTCTTAAATATCAAAGAAGGTTGTGGTGATAACATTGAACTCAGATTTTCTACTCAAAGTATCGACCACAACATTTTGCCCTTGCTGGTTTGTACACTAACTCATAATCAAATTCGACTAAGAAATCCTCCCACCTTGCTTGCTTTGGTATGAGTTTCTTCTATGACTGTAAATAAAGAAATCCTCCCACCTTGCTTGCTTTGGTATGAGTTTCTTCTATGACTGTAAATAGCTAGTGGTTCGTACCTTGGCCTTATCCATCTACAACTGATCCTGGCTAACGACGTTCCCCAAAAAGTGTACTTCATGCTGGGAAAACAAACATTTATCCCACTTGATGTAAAGTTTGTTCTCTCATAGGACTTGGAAAACCTTTTTCAAGTTATCAACATGTTCCTCCAGGATATTGTTAAAAATGACTATGTCATTTAGGTACACCATTAAGAAATGATATAATTATGGATGAAATATCTTGTTCATCAGTTTTCAAAAGGTTGCATGTGTGTTGGTCAATCTTAAGGATGTCACCTACCCTCAAAAGCTCCATATCTAGTGACACACATCATCTTTGGCTCATTCCCTTCTTCTATGTGAACTTGGCATTAGCCTTTTCGAAGGTCAACCTTGGTGAAGTAGTCCAAGTTTCTTGAACAATTCAGCAATGAGCGGGATGAGGTATTTTTTCTTTATTGTCTCTTTGTTGAGCACGTGGCAATCTATGCATAAATGTGACAACCCATCTTTGTTCTTTCTAAACAGGATCAACACTCCATAAGATGCTTTAAACGACGGATGTGACCGGCTTTGAGCAACTCCTTCAACTGCTTCCTCAACTCCTCAATCTCTGTTAGATCCATGAGATATAAGGAATATGTGGGTGGCTTCGCTCCAGGCTCTAGTTTGATATTATTGTATACCTCGCACCTAGGAAATAAGTGCCTTGGCAACTATTCCAGCATCACAACATTGTTCTCTTTTAAAACCTTCTCTGTGCATAGTGGCAATGTCTCTTTATCACCATTATCTTCACCAAAACTCACAATGGTGTCTACTATCATGCCCCATTTTTTTGAAATCGGGTCATGGACTGACATGACAATTTTTTTAGGAATTAATAAAAAAATAAGAGTCCCCACTAATGAATTAAAGCCACATTTGGACACCATTCTATCCTAACAACAAACAAAATTAATAAAAGGGTCTATAAAACCATAGATTAGGTAAGTGTTCATGTTATTTTAAAAGAAAGGTGTTAAACGCCCTTCGAGATCCACAAGGGTGATATAAAATTAGAATAGGAGGGAATAACGAGTTGCCTTATTTTTATAAAGCTATATGTGCTCTTCATACAAGAAGTCAACTATAGTTTATCTATTTTTCATTATTTTAAAAAATGTACCTCATACCCCTTTTGGGGTGACAACAATTCCACTTTAGCTCGGTTTCTCACGTTGACTTCTCCACTTACCACGATTGAATTCCAAGCAACGCAGTTGCATTATAGTGTATAAGCATAGAATATTCAGAGGGGTGAGAGTATGCTTGTTCTTAGTACCTTAAAATAAAATACTAAAGTAATAAAAGTACTATTAAAAAGCTAGTAAGTTTATAAGGACAGTGAAGTAAGACAAGATAACAAAATAGATAATGAAAAAACTAACTTGAGCATACCATAGATTATAATTCGAGCAAAGATTACAAATTGGTTAAGCAACATTCAAATAAGCAGACAAAACTTAATGTAAGAACCGAAGTCCAAACTTCGTGCAGCCACAAGAACAACAAAAACATATAAGGTATTACGTAAGGATATTATTGCATTCGAGAGTGTATGAGAGTGTTGTGCTTGTTTAAGCATGCAGACAAAATGGAAAGAGTCTTATTTTTATAGTAAAATATAGAGGACACATCAATAAGTACAAAACAGAGAAAAGGAAAGAAAATTGTTCTACTCAATTAGACCCACATTCTTGGTATTTAATCAATGATATTATCATAATCATGTGACTTTAAAGAGTCCGATAAATCAAATATGATACTGTCAAAGTTTTCAAAAAAATTAACAAGTAATAGGAAACATCAATGCATGGAATTTACCATAAATCAATTGGTATTAAAAATAGTGCAATTGAATAAGGAAAATAGACAATTGACAATTAGATATTACCACAGGTGAATCTATTATAATAAATAGATCAAAGGAAAGATACATGAATGATCTTCTAATTTTGAAGGAGCCATGTTAATACAGTTAAGGACTTCAATCCAAAATAACATGATTTAGAGACTGCCATATTTGAAGGTCACATATGTATATTTACTTACCATAGCTAGCAAAAGTTTGCCAAGAATAATTAAATCAAAGTTGTGCACACTAACTAAAAGACAAAAAGCTGGAGAATAAAATATAGTCAATCAAGGAGAAGAATCACGTCAAAGTTTATCAAGGATAGGTAAATATTAAGGTGTATCAATCAATTAAGGGAACAAAAATGGAAAGAAGTATGAATCATGGAGATTTTCAAAATAGTCAGTCAATTCATTAAGAAAATAAATCAAATTTGCATATTAAGACTTGTTGCACTTGAATCAAGAAACCACAACTCAATCAGTGTTCTTAAAGAAAAACTTAAGGGCGTACTAATACCCATATACAAAAGGGGCAGATTACATTCAAACAAAAATAGAAAACACAAAGTAGAAAATGCACAAGTTTAAGAACTCAAAATCATAAGAAATAATGTTAAAAAGAGATTTCATGATCATTATTGAATTTTATGTAGCGTAAGAATGCAATAATAACTACTATACTGAAAAATATAAGGTGATTTAAGAAATTTGTTTAAAAGATAAGATAATCTAAAAAACTGAACCTGAATGGATCTGTCAAGATTCGACTTCAATATCCCCCAAAAACCTTAAGGCTCTATCGAGTTTCACCGGTCGGAGCGGTGGAGAAAAGATGCTCTTGTTGTCATAGTTGTCGATCTCGTCGGGGGAAAGATGATGGTTGGCTTGACTCGTCAAAGCAAAATGGTTCTTCACGATGGTTGTATTGCCACAATGTTTGGTCAGAACTAATGAGAAGAAGAGAAGAAGACGGATTAAGGTTGCATGGTGCGACACTTCGCAAGACAACAGGGATGCGAAGAGAGTCAAAGGGAAAGAGAAAGGGTAGAAGAGGGTCAACTGGTTTGGATGGTGAAGTGGATGCTATCCACTGTGGTTGGAGAGCGTCACGAGGAGAGAGAAGAAGGAGAGGGGCTCGCTTGGTGGTTGGCCCCGCGAGTGAGAGTGGAATAAGGGTTTTGTCAGTGGTCTTCGCCGACGATGGACGATGTTGGGAGATAGAGGAGCGGCGCCTAGCATTTTCAAAGAGAACATGGAGAAAAAATGAAAATAGGGTTAGAGTGTTAGGATATTTATATAGGAAAGTGGTAGGAGACTCAATCTTAGCCGTTGGATCAAGATGAGATGTGGGGTTGAGATTTAAAAGAATGGAACGGACGGTTGAGATTAAAGATGAGATCTTTAGATTGGGATTGAAATAATTGGTTCAAAATGGGCTAGAATTGTGATAAAATTGAGTATAAAAGGCTACAAATTAAATAGATTGAATAAAAGAGGCTAAAATTTAAATTATTTAGAGGAAGATTTAATAAATTGTTATCCACTAAATGGTTATACTACACATATTAAATAACTTTCATATAAGATAAATACACTTAAATATTATAAACGTTAAATAGACAAGTTAAATAATTATTTCAAATTTAGCAATCGAGTAATATAATAATAATACTAGTAATAGTAATAATAATAATAATTATAATAATAACAACAACAACAATGATAAAATAATAACATTTTTGTAAATTATGAACACAAATTAATATGATTAATTAGATAAAAATTAAACATTATTTTAAAGAAATAGGTTTTAAAATACATATTTAATCAAAAAGAAATTCAGAAACGTTGACTAAGTAGCCAAATTCGTCTGACCAACTGAAATATGTTAGTGGGATCAAATGAAACGATAAGTAATTGTGAAAAAAAAGAATATGTGACCGAGACTTTGGCCTTAAATCGTCTACATATCTTTGGTATTATGAGAATGAGGTTGTGTGTTATTCTAGATTTAGGAACAAACTAAGCTTCTAAAAATAAAATAATGGTACGAGATTCGAATAGAAGCAATAGTAGCATGAGTAGATAAGATTAGATCTCAAGGTGGTATGAATAGTGTAAGGAAGATAAGAATGACTTAAGTTATGAGAGGAAAAGTTCATATGAGTAGTGTGAAAGATGACAAGGCATTTATTACAGTAGATATATAAGTATGGAAGTCATATATGAAAGAAAAGTTGATCTCGTCTGCAATCTGTTAGTCTCTACAAACCTGGAGATTGTGATATGACTAAATAAAATGATTGGGACATATATAGTGATTAAATGGTAAAATAGTTTATTAACATGATGCAATTTTCCATTAAGATCATGAAAATTTGTCTTAAGACAATAAGGATGAACTCTTAGGGCCATCATACATGAAAATTTAATCACTAGGTCATGGAATAATTGTTGTAGGCCATGAAATTGATGCCTTTAGTCTATGACACCTTCGAATCATGATATGTAGAATTTAAATTATTAGGTCATGAGATGATGTCCGCGGGCCATGGAAATGGTGTCTTTATACTATGACACCTTTTAAACATGATAATCATAAATTTAATCATCAGGTCATATATTAATGTCCGCAAACCATGAATTAAAGAATTTAGACTATGGTACCTTTGGAACATTAAAAGAATGATAAAATAGTGTGTATCTATTTTTTTTTTCCGATACGATTCGGCCATATTATGATATTTACATCTTGATTCGATATATATTTTGCAGATGTATTCTTTGGGGCTCAATATGGCTTCCGTAAATTGATTAAACATTAGCGCAACGTTAATGTGATTCTCGTACTTAATATTATTCTTAGGCATATATATAGGTCTCAGGCACAATATCATTCTCGAGCTTCATGTAGTTTTCGAGCACAATGTAATTTTATAACACAATGTAATTCTTTGGCACGATGCAATTCTCAGGGACATTGCAATTCTCGAGCACAATGCAATTCTCATGTCTCTTGTTGAGTATGAGCAATGTTATTCCTTGAAATGACTTTTGCTTTGTGAATAATCTTGATTTTAAGAAATCTGCCTTGAATGTTTTTATTACTATACCCAATATTTCACCAGCCTATAAAAATTTCAAAATGATAAAGTCTAATAATGCGAAAGACATGTTTAATGATAAACAAATCTTATGTTAAACATACTTGGTCAACCACTTCTTTTTCTTGCTTATTTTCCTCTCTGAGTAATTCCCTTCTATGGGAACAAATTCATCAAATTTTGCTCTCTCTGCTCGTCTGCTTGTTCGACCTAATCACATCCACAATGCTTCAGACCTGACCTTCATCCAAGATTAGTCTAGATATATGAAGACCAGAGAACAATACACAATAAGATTAAGATATGTTTAAACATATTAGTCTACATAACTATCAGGTAGATAACTCAATATGTCTTGACAACAAGGAGCACTGTTGCATATGTTTGGTAAGGGGAACATAAATTTCAGAATCCCTTCTCCCCTTATGTTTGTAAGCTTAAGTTTGATTTCAGCCTACTTTTTTTGGTCCATGTATCTTAGGATGAGTATTTTGATGGGGAAAAACTAGGAAAAATTGATTGTGGCCATTTATATCATATTGATTGCATTAAAGAGTGGAACAAGCTAGAGAACACTTTTCCATGTGCAAAAGGAGAGTGTCAGCTATGCTACCTTGAGAATTCATGCATTCCATGTTGACTTGGCATAAACTAATCATAAATTGGAAATGGTTCGCTCAACTGTGATCTTAAGCTCTACTAAACAACCAATGCAGAATAACACCACCAGTCAGTTCATTTAGCCCCAATTAAACTGATTAGTTAAAGTCGAGTGAACATTGAATGCATGAATTCGCAAGGTGAAGGTAGAATAGCTGGCACTATCCACTTGCATGTGGCACAAGCATTCTCGAGCTTCTTTCACTCTTTGATGCAATCAATATGGTATAAATGATCACGATCAACTTTTGCAAGCTCTTACCCATCAAAATACTCATAAGACACACGACTCAAAAAAAGAAGAAGGTTGGATCCAAACTTAAGTAAGCTTAGAAACATAAGAAGGGAGGGATTATGATTTTAGTGCCCTTTACCAAGCATATGCAACAATGCTACTTGTTATCAGGACAGGTTGAATTATCTACCTTGTACTTATGTAGACTAATGCTTAATTAAATAAATATCTTGTGCTTTGGTTATAGCATAAAGAATTCTCAAATTTTATTGATTTCAAATATGGTCTAAAAGATTTTTTTTTTAAAAAAACCATTATGGAAGATTTAGGTGTTTATTATTAGGAAACTGATTTCATATTAGTTGATGCATAACTAAGTTAAGAAAAATTCACTTCCCCCCTTACTAAAAAAGGTCAACATTTCCAATTAATTTAAATGACCATCTATAGTTACTCAAATACGGTCGTTAGTGATTGCAGAGTTTGTGGTTGTTGGCCTGTGGCAAGTCATATGATAATCGAACTATGCCTAATAGTATTGCCCAATCATTATTACGTGAACTCACAAAGTGCCTCCGGCAACACTCAAATAAGGCATTGACCCATCATGTTTGTCCATCCGTCTGTGAGTGAAAACTAATAGACAAATGCAACTGTGTGCCAAATTATCGAACAACTCTCTCCAAGAGTTTACTGTAAAATGTGAGTCTCGATCGCGGATGATTGCCTTAAGAAAACCTAATATTTTACTACGACCTTGAAGAATAATTTGGCAGCCTATTTAGCAGTGCAACCTGCTTTGGCAGGCATGAAGCTAACATACTTCAAAAACATGTCCTTCACAACCATGATCGTCCTATATATGTTAGACTTTGGTAAATAGGTTATAAAGTCCATAGTCATACTCTCCCATAGGTACTCCACAATGGGTGGTGGTTCTAATAGTCCTCTACGTTGTCGTGGCTCTATCTTATCTTATTGGCACATAAGACAAGTTGCATATAGCAATCTATGTCTTTCCACATGTGCGACCAGTAGTAGATTGACTCGATCAATGCTCTTATACGACGCTGCCCCGGGTGTCCTGCCCACGACGTGTTGTGGTTGTCCTTTATAATATGCCGCCTAATAGTTCCAAACTTGGGAACGTAGATCCTTCGTCTAATGGTGAGTAATAGTCCATATTCCATCCAAAATTGTCTCATTTGCCTTGAGCAGCTAGCTCCATAAGTCATTTTTCTCCCGAATCATGTTGCATATCATCCTTAATAGTGTCTTGAATATCACAGAAGGTTGTGGTGATGACATTAAGCTTAGACTTTCTACTTAAAGTATCAACCACAACATTTAGCCCTTGCTTGGTTTGTTCACTAACACATAATCAAATTCGACGAAGAAATCTTGTCACCTTGCTTGCTTTGGTATGAGTTTCTTCTTTGACTGTAAATAGCTAGTGGTCCATACCTTGATCTCATCCATCCATAACCGATCTTGGCTAATGACGTTCCCTAATAAGCGTACTTTATGCTGGGAAAACTAACATTTCTCCCCCTTGATGTAAAGCTTGTTCTCTCGTAGAACTTGGAAAACGTTTTTCAAGTTATCGACACGTTCCTCCAGGATATTGTTAAAAATGACTATGTCATTTAGGTACACCATTACGAAATGATATAATTATGGATGAAATATCTTGTTCATCAGTTTTCAAAAGGTAGCAGGTGTGTTGGTCAATGTGAAAGGTATCACCAACCCCTCAAAAGCTCCATATCTAGTGACACACATCGTCTTTGGCTCATTCCCTTCTTCTATGTGAACTTGGCATTACCCTCTTCGAAGGTCAACCTTGGTGAAGTAGTCCAAGTTTCTTGATCAAGTCGGCAATGAGCGGGATGAGGTATTTTTTCTTTATTGTCACTTTATTGAGCACGTGGCAGTCTATGCAAAAACGTGACAACCTATCTTTGTTTTTTCTAAGCATGATCAGCACTCCATAGGGTGCTTTAGACGGCGGATGTGACTGACTTCGAGCAACTACTTCAACTGCTTCCTCAACTCCTCAATCTCGGTTGGATCCATGCTATATAAGTAATATATGGGTGGCTTCGCTCCAGGATCTAGTTCGATATTATTGTGTACCTCGCAGCTAGGAGATGAGTGCCTTGGCAACTATTCCAACACCGTATCTTTGTTCTCTTCTAGAACTATCTCTATGCATAGTGTCAATGTCTCTTTAGCACCATTATCTTCACCCAAAATCACAACGGTGGCTATTATCGTGTCCCATTTTCTTGAAATCGGATTATGCAATGACTTGACAACTCTTTTAAGATTAATAAAAAAACAAGAGTCGCCACCTAAGGAATTAAAGGCACGTTAGGACACTATTCTATCCTAATTACAAACAAAATTAATTAAAAAGGTTTGTGGAACCATATGTCAGTAAGTGTTCATGTTATTTTAAAAAGAAAGGTGTTAAGCACCCTTTGAGGTCCACAAATGTGGATTCCGGCAGAATATTGTGAATTATGTGGGGATTTAACATGGAAAATAAGGTCACTATAAGATAAAGAATATAAAAATATATATGTTTAATACGGGTGAATAAATTAAGCATGAATCCATTATTATCTAATTAATATAAGCATAGGTGAATAAGAGACATGCAAACTTATTTTTTTAAAACAAGCAAATTAAATATAAGTTAGTTATAAAAATTGACACATACAAAGCTAATGAAACCACAAAAAAAAATGAATTCAATCAAGCAAAGAAAGATTTTAGAGTATCAAATATATAAATAAGATGCTTGAAATATTAACAAATAAAAAAGGAGAAGCTGACATGAACGCTTCTAATAAAATGCTTAAAATGTTTGGATAATATGAAATAAAATGAAAAGCTAAATATAAGTCAAATAAATATAAGGAGAAGAAATGACAGAAGAACTAACCTGATTGCTTCCTAATCAAAAGAATTAAAATATATCATGCAAATTCAAATTTAAAAAAATCAACAAAATATAAAGTGAAAGTTTCTATAGAGAGAGAGAGAGAGATCAGAATATGACAAGGCTAAAAGTGGTCCAATACGGTGTTACTCCCTCTATCCATTTTTTATGATCGGCTCACTGCCTTGAGAAAAGACAAAAAATGCTATTTTAAAAAAAAATCAAGAGTACTAAATAAAATATTTTGATATTTAAGAAATCATGTAAAGCTAAAATATAAGTATATTCTTTTTATATTAAGATTGTATGAAAGTATGTTGATAAGTTAACATAATAATAAAAATTCTCAAGTTTTTAAGACTTTTAAAAAGGGTGATATAAAATTAGAATAGGAAGGAATAACGAGTTGACTTATTCTTAAAAAGCTATACGTGCGCTTCATACAAGAAGTCAACTTTAGTTTATTTGTTTTTCATTGTTTCCAAAAAAGTACCTCATACCCCTTTTTGGGGTGACAATGATTCCAGTTTAGCTTGGCGTGTTGACTTCTCCACTTGCCATGATTGAATTCCAAGCAATGCCATTGCATTATAGTGTATGTGCAAAGAATATTTAAAGTGGTGAGAGTATGTTTGTTCTTACTACCTTAAAATAAAATACTATAGTAATAAAGGTACTATTAAAAAGAGTAAGTTTATAAGGACAATGAAAGACAGCAGTAACTACCTTGAACATGCCATAGATTATAATTCTAGCAAAGATCACAAATTGGTTAAGCAACATTCAAATAAGCACACAAAACTTAATGTAAGAAGCGAAGTCTAAACTTCGTACAGCCATTATGACAACAAAAACTTATAAGGTAGTACCTAAGAATATTATTGCATTTAAGAGTGTATGAGAGTGTTGTGTTTGTTAAGCATGTGGACAGAATGGAAAAAGTCTTATTTTTATCGTAAAATATAGAGGACACATCAATAAGTACAAAATAGAGAAAAGGAAAGAAAATCATTCTACTCAATTAGACCCACATTCTTGGTATTTAGTGATATTATCATGCAAGTTTAAAAAGTCCAGTTAATAAAATTTGGTTAATAAAATTTGATACTAAGTCAAAGTTTTCAAAAAATAAACAAGTAATAGGAAATATCAATGCGTGGATTTTACCATAAATCAATTGGTATTAAAATAGTGCAATTTAATAAGGAAAATAGTCAATTGACAATTAGATATTACCACCAATGAATCTATCATAATATATAGATCGAATGAAAGAATCATGAATGATCTTCAAATTTTGAAGGAGCCATGTTAATACAGTTAAAGACTTCAATCCAAAATAACATGATTTAGAGACTGCCATATTTGAAGGTCACATGTGTATATTTACTTACCATAACTAGCAAAAGTTTGCCAAGTATAATTAAATCAAAGTTGTCCACACTAACTAAATAAAAGAAAAGTTGGAGAATAAAATAGAGTCAATCAACGAGAAAATCATGTCAAAGTTTATCGAGGATAGGTAAATATTAATGTGTATCAATCGATTAAGGGAATAAAAATAGAAAGAAGCATGAATCATGGAGATTTTCAGAATAGTCAATCAATTCATTAAGAAACAAATCAAATTCGCATATTAAGACTTTCTACACTTGAATCAAGAAACCACAACTCAATCAGTATTGTTAAAGAAAAACTTAAGGGCGTACTAATACCCATTTACAAAAAGGGCGGATTACATTCATACAAAAATAGGAACACCCAAAGCAGAAAATGCACAAGTTTAGGAACTCAAAAACATAAGGAAGTCATGCTAAAAGGAGATTTAATGATCATGATTAAATTTTATGTAGCATAAGAATGCAATTATAACTACTATACTAAAAAAATATAAGGCGATTTAAGAAATTTGTTTAAAAGATAAGATAATATAAAAAGACGAACCTGAATGGATCTGCTAATATCCGACTTCAATAGCCCCCAAAAACCTTAAGGCTTCATCGGGTCTCGTTGGTCGGAGCGACGGATAAATGATGCTCATGTTGTCATTGTTGTCAATCTCGTCGGGGGAAGGATGATGGTTGGCTTGAATCGTCGAAGCTAAATGTCTCTTCACGGTGGCTATCTTGCCTGAATTTTTATCGAAACCAATGAGAAGAAGATGGATTGAGGTTTCATGGTGCGGCACTTTGTATGCCAATAGGGACGAGAAGAGAGTCAGCGAGAAAGAGAAAGGGGAGGAAAGGGCTAACTAGTTTGGATGGTGAAGTGGATGTTATCCACTGGTGGTTGGAGAAGCGCCGTAAGGAGAGAGAATAAGAAGAGGGGATCGTTTGGTGGAGCAGGGGTTTTGTTAGTGGTCTTTGCCGAGATGGACGATGTTGGGAGAAGAGGAGTGGCGTCTAGCATTTGCTAAGAAAACGAGGAGAAAAAATGAAGATAGGGTTAGGGTGTTAGGATATTTATATAGGAAAGTGGTAGGAGACTCAATCTTAGCTCTTGGATCAAGATGAGATGTAGGGTTGAGATTTAAAAGAATAGAACAGATGGTTGGGATTAAAGATGAGTTCTTTATATTGGGATTGAATTAATTTGTCCAAAATGGGCTGGAATTGTGATAAAATTGAGTAAAAAAGGCTACAAATTAAATAGACTGAATAAAAGAGTCTACAATTTAAATGATTTGGAGGAAGATTTAATAAATTGTTATCCAATAAATGGTTATACTACACCTATTAAATAACTTTCATATAAGATAAATACACTTATATATTATAGGCGTTAAATAGACAAGTTAATTAATAATTTCAAATTTAGCAATCGATATAATAATAATAATAATAATAACAACAACAACAACAACAACAATTATAAAATAATAGCATTCTTGTAAATTATGAACACTAAAGTACATGATTAATTAAATAAAAATTAACCATAATTTTAAACATATAATAAAGAAATAGGTTTTAAAATACATATTTAATCAAAAAGCAATTCGGAAAGGCTTATAGGTTGGTCAAAATTGGGTGTCAACAACTGTCGCTCTTTTCTCGATAATGAATGATGAATTGGTGGACAAAGACGTTGACTAAGTAGCCAATTTTGTCCGTCCAACGGAAAGATGTTAGTGGGATCAAATAAAACGATCAGTAATTGTGAAAAAAAAGTGTAACCGAGACTTTGACCTTAAATCATCTACATGTCTCTGGTATTACGAGAATGAGGTCATATGTTATTCTAGATTTAGGAACGGACTAAGCTTCTAAAAACTGAAATAATGATATGAGATTCAAATAGAAGCAATAGTAGCTTAAGTAGATAAGATTAGATCTCAAGGTGGTATGTATAGTGTAAGGAAGATAAGAATGACTTAAGTTATGAGAAGAAAAGATCATATGAGTAGTACAAAAGATGAGAAGGCCTTTATTGCAGTAGATATATAAGTATGGAAGTCATATCTGAAAGAAAAGTTGATCTCGGCTGCAATCTGGCAGTCTCTGCAAACCTGGAGATTGTGATATGACTAAATAAAATGATTGGGACATATATAGTGATTAAATGGTAAAATAGTTTATTAACATGATGCAATTTTCCATTAAGATCATGAAAATTTGTCTTAAGACAATAAGGATGAATTCTTAGGGCCATCATACATGAAAATTTAATCATTAGGTCATGGAATAATTGTTGTAGGCCATGAAATTGATGCCTTTAGTCTATGACACCTTCGAATCATGATATGTAGAATTTAAATTATTAGGTCATGAGATGATGTCCGCGGGCCATGGAAATGGTGTCTTTATACTATGACACCTTTTAAACATGATAATCATAAATTTAATCATCAGGTCATATATTAATGTCCGCAAACCATGAATTAAAGAATTTAGACTATGGCACCTTTAGAACATTAAAGAAATGATAAAAGAGTTTGCATCTATTTTTTCGATGCAATTCGGCCATATTGCAATATTTACAGCTTGATTCGATAGATATTTTCGCAGATATATTTTTTGGGGCTCAGTATGATTTCCATAACTTGATTAAACCTTAGCTCAACATCAATGTGATTCGCGGACTCAATACTATTCTTGAGCATATATATAGTTCTCAGGCACAATATAATTCGTGAGCTTCATGTAGTTTTCAAGCACAATGTAATTTTAATACATAATGTGATTCTTTGGCACGATGCAATTCTCAGGTACATTGAAATTCTCGAGCACAATGCAATTCTCAGGCATAATGCAATTTCTCAGGCACATGCAAATTATCAGGTACAATGCAATTTTTCAAGCATAATGCAATTCTAAGGCACAATGCAATTCTAGGGCACAATGCAATTTCTCGGGCACAACGCAAATTTTCGAACTCAATGCAATTCTCAGGCGTAATGTAATTCTTGGACACAATGCAAATTTCCAGACACAATACAATTTCTTGGGCACAATGCAATTCTCAAGCTCAATGCAATTTTGGGGCACACTGCAAATTTTTGGGCACAATGCAATTCTGAGACTCAATGCAATTATCAAGCTTAATACAACTTCTCAGGCATAATGCAGTTCTCCGAAATATGCAAATTCTCGAGAACAATGATATTCTCGGGCACAATACATTTTTCAAAAACGATGTTATAGTTGAGAATATAAGGTGGCTTAGACCATCATTTTATCGGAAGGACAATGTCTCTTCCATGGTGATTGTCGGGCTCAATATAATAGTTGAAAGTGTAAAGTATCTTAGATCTTCATCTTATTGGAAGGACTGAGTGTCATTTCTTGGCGGTTGTCAGACCCAAAATAACAGATGAGGGTATAGAGTAGCTTAGACCTTCGTCTTATTGGAAGGACAAAGCGTTATTTCATGGCAATTATTCGAACAATGTTGGAATTGCTTCTTGCATTTGTACCAGTCTTTTCTGCGTTCAAAGAAAAATTGTTAGTTTATAAAAAGGGAGGTTGATCTGTATCTCTATTTTGACCAGCACGCTCCATTTGTCCTTAAAATCTAGGCCTTATTCGAAAAACAAAAAGCCTTTTATTTTACCAAAAATGAATTTATTAGTAAGTGTAAGTATGTTATACTTGCTTTAGTGATATACTTACTTCCTTAATCTCTCTATAGATTATTTAATACATGAATCATATTCATACCAAATACTTTTGATAGGTTTAACCATTTCCATTAATTTTCTCAACAAGATCGCAAACTACATCAATAGTAGGTGGCTTCTGATAATAATAATCAAGGCCAACATTCATGAATGATTTCTCCTCTTCTTCTTTTTTGCGAGAAGTCATTCCCACAATCAAGCTATCAACATGCATATCTCAAAGTTCCTTACTTTCCTACATAATATATAAAATATTTCTAAAATCTTTTACTTGAATTACGTCTAAATTAAGATGTTCAAACAGAAACTGAATTACGATTTATAAAAGCATACTTGACGAGCGTTCATTACTAAGATAGCTAAGTCCATCATAATCAGATCAAAGCATTCACCATTGTAATGAGCAAGAACCACTTCTTGACCATTTATTGAAGCCAGGGAGACTGGTGCTAGTGTTTGTTGAGGCAACTTCAACTGAACAATCATCCTACTAGCAGTCTGCTCTGTTGGCTATTGAACAAAGTTGGCCGTGCACAACCTTGGCTTCAATTAGGTCAGCTTTTATAGGCAGGAAATTCAGTCAAAAGGTCTCACATATGAGAATTGAAGAAATCATGACAAGGTTCTCCTATAACAAGCAAAAGTTATATGTTACAGAAAAATCAAAGAAATCTGTATAAAACAAGTGAGTAACATTCTAGAAACTACACAACATGTGATTAATAGAATATTGAAGTATAAAAGTACCTGGGCCGAATAATCTTGATTGCAAAAACTAGGTTTTGATCTTGTCACTTGTTCCTTTTACAAGAGAGACAAAACCTAGGATGCAAGCCATTGGTCAAGGTTGACTGTTGTTACAACGCCTCTACTGCAGTGCCTACCAACCACTACAGAAAGTACAACTTTACAGTCATACGCAGCTGATTTGTCTATAGGTTGAAAACTTCGTGGACCAGGTCCTTTTGCATGATAGATTTTTAAATCATCAAAACTCAAAATACCACAAACACACAATAAGATTAAAGTATTAAAGGTCATGAGAAGGAGTAACAGTAAAATTGTACTTTATGTTTTAAGAATTATTAGGATTAAAGTGCAAGTTCAACAATCATTCTCATCTCTAGTAATTACTTGTCCCCAAAGATATGTTCTGACTCTCCCAAGTTTTTGGTCTAACTTATTATTTCTATTAGTGTTATACGGATCAACTTGTTGAGTGCACCTCAACTAATTCCAGGGGTACCCACTACCTCTCTGTAACTCTGTTTCCAACTCATATAAACTATAACTCAGCTTATACAAGTAGACTATCAAATAGAAAGGAATTTTAGAAGTCTAGCATCATTCTATTGATAAATCTGAATCTTTTATTAATCATACCATTTCAAGTCAACCTTAATGCAAATCTTCCACCAAAGTTGGTACTATGCAGTCAAATACCTGTTTGACGTAGGTAACATTTTGGCCATAAGCAGTCCCTTTCTCTACAGCCAGTTTTGCAGACCTTAATATCTCTGGCATGCTATAGACAACATACACTAATAAATCAGTAATTTGCAATATTACCGAAAAAAAAAACAAACAAAGTAGAGAAGAATAAAATAGACATAACAAAAACTCACCTGACTTCCCAATGGAACCAGAATTTTAGAAGCAAGATGAATATTTGAGCGACTTGTTCCAAGAATTATCATACTTATTTAGTTGGAAATGCCATACAACATTTCACTCAATAGAATATAGAACATGCAAGAAATTAGTGGTGCCAACCTAGTCAATCCATGGGTAGAAACATTCCTTTAGCTCATCAACATAGCATATTAGAAGTTGTATCCTTCTCCTCTACAACATATTTTAGTAACCATAAGGGACATCATAACATAGGCCTTGAATATTTCAAGGATATTACAAGGGTCTTCTACAACAAGCAAAGGTCGTATGTTATAGCAAAATTAAAGACATTTGTGTAAAATAAGTGAATAACATTCTAGAAACTACACAACATGTGATTAATAGAACATCGAACTAGAACGTACCTGGGCTGAGTCAATGCTATCACGGTAAAAATTAGAGATCTTCCCTAATGCTGAAACAACCTTTGAATGCTATCACGGTGAAAATCGTAGGCCATTACATTATCAGGTAGTACAACATTTAGATACCTTAAAACAACATTGAGAATTTACAGAGCCTCTGAATAAAGGTAATGAAATGAAGCTAAAGTAGGAACACATTACACCTGCCCCCGTCCAACTGCTCCAGAAAAAAGGAGGAAAGGTTTTAATACCATGCAATACCTCT
This sequence comes from Solanum bulbocastanum, assembly GCA_037074985.1. Lineage (NCBI taxonomy): Eukaryota > Viridiplantae > Streptophyta > Magnoliopsida > Solanales > Solanaceae > Solanum > Solanum bulbocastanum. The sequence continues at coordinate 36,946,138 of CM073599.1, forward strand.
CCCACTAGAGACTTGTAAACAACAGCCTGACTCCCATGTTCTAGAGTGATCTGTTTCACTCAATGAAAAACAAATGAAGCCACACATCTGTGAGGGCACTAACAAATGTGTCTAACCATATAAAAGAAGAAAATTATAGACTAAATTAAAACTGGAGAACAATGGTAGGAAATATATCATAGCCATTTGTTTATATTCTCATACTAACCTTGTTTGCCTCGTCTAAGAATTTATCTTTGCGAATTGTCATCCCTGTCAAAGTTATGCACTCTATGCGATAAAGGGTATCCATTTATTCTCATACTAACCTTGTTTAGGTTTTATGTTTCTTGTTTGATGTTATTGTACAATAGATTTGAAGAGGATAAAATATGTCATTTGCAATACAAAATTTACATGAAATATTTTGGAATAAATATGTTGTAACTAGTGTATAAAATATACGAGAAGCAAAAATTAAACACAAATTCATTTGAGGGGAAAACCTAAATTTAAAGAGCCAACAAAAAAATTCAATAATAATTGACCCAAATTTACCAGTGCAACCTACTCGAGTTATCAAAGCCCAACATTATCTTAGAATACAAAAAAGAAACATGAAAAACTTAACGATATTGTCACTAACGGAGAAAGTGAAGCTCTAGACTTGATTAGCAATCTTTCAGATGAATCTTTACACTCAATAATCTCAATATCCCAAATGCTGAAGATTTCTTTAGAAATCCTTCTCTCGACTTTATTTGGATTTACACCAAATCAACCATCTTTGTGCTAGAAGTTTCGCCACTATAGACAATGTTCTTTCATCATTCTCTTTTAATGTCAAATTTTTTTCACTTGCATCACTCCACAAACTTGGGTGTGCTTCAATTTTTTTAAGGATTTCACTTTCTTGTGATAGAACCACTATAACGAGTTTGTCCATATGGTTTTTAATATCAAATTCAAGAGAGCAAGTTGTTAGGAAGAGCATTATATCAAAAGGAAACATATTTCAAGGAAAATTTATTAATTTGTGGAGTTCAATGAATATGTGCTAAAAGATAGTTTATCTATTTAAAGGTTGTGTCAATATTATGACCCTAAAACTCACAGCTAGTTGCTTACTGGTTGAGAATACTCTAATCGAAATCCTTAATAATTGAGAATTGTTGGAGAAACTAACCCTTCACCATTGTTTCTATATGTCGATTAATGTGAGCATTCGTCGAATCTCTAGTTACTAGAGATTTCTCATATGCGTCAACAAAATATTTGCCTAATTTATAAAATCCTAGATAAATTGGTGTTCTTAGATATCTAGGCTTTTAGAAATTAGGCAAATTTATAGTCATGCATTTGAGAAATCTGTAATATTGTGTTTCTGGTGATGAATGCTCACATCGATCGACATATAGGTACAATGACAAAGGGTCAATTTCTCCAACTCCTCGTAAATCTTGAGGATTTCAACTAGGGTATTCTTGCCCATTAATACAACCTTTAAAGGGTAGACCATCTATTACCATGTATTCACTCAGCCCCACAAATTGGAGAAATCTCTCTTAGAATATGTTTCATTTTGGTCTAATGCCTTTTCGAACAACTTCATCCCCTGAATTCGATACAAAAAAACATCCGGACAAACTTGTTATGGTGATTATATCACCAGGAAGTGAAATTCCTTCAAGTTTTATTTTTTTTCATTTTCAAAACCTCAATTCATCGAAGAATCTAACTGGAGAACCGCCAAGTACGTGAGGAGTGATGCAAGTGAAAAAAATTCGCCATTAAAAGAGAGTGATGGAAAAAACTTGTGTACAATAGAAAGACTGCTAGCACGGTGATTGTTGATTTGGTGTAGATCCAAAAAAAGTCAAGACATGAATTTCCAAAGAAATCTCCAGCATTTGGAATATACGCTAGTTTAAATAATTGTTCGTATTTTTTAAGTGGTTAATACAGGTTGTGTTTATTAATTTTCCTTTACATACGTATATTTTCAGTGTGCTATAGCTTTTTTTACTAGAAAGAGGCAGCAAATTTCATTTGCAAAGTTGTATTTGCACGTGTACATTGAAAAATAGGTCGTATCAATCAATCATTCTATCAAACAATCACTCTAATGTTGACAACTTAACCTTCAATGGAACTCATAATGCTACTACTAATTCAACTCCTGCTAATATGCCAAGAGATGGAAGTTCTACAATAATAAGCGATTGTAGAATCTAGATTAGAGAGGTATGCAGCAGTGGCTTCAACTAATGCAGAATCACTATGTCCAAGTTCTTAGATACTACTATCTATTCTTTCATCTCTTGACATATTGGCACGAGTTTAATTAGTAATAGCATTAAGAGTTTCATTGAAGGTCAAGATGTCAGCATTCAATATTGATCTCTACACCGAGATGCAACAAAAAATGGTAAGTTGTTTATAAGAATGATTGATTGAGATTTAAGAAACCTCTTTCGTAATAGAATAAAGGCTTAGGATCGAGGAAGATTTTGATGTGTGACAAATAGGAGAACAGATGTAAGAAACTTGTTCCACCAACATGTTCCTCCCAGACAGATTCAAATGGGATTAGGAGAAGAAGTTTTAGTGTAGAGAAAGAAGTTCAAGACGATGAACGAAGTACAAAACGTGGGAATTAGTTTAAGGATGCGAGGAAAGGGAAGCAGTAAGAGGTCACCGACTTCAACCTAAAGAAAGAAAGGTTTTGTGCCTATAAATAAGGTAGGGTTTTCTACAATGATTTTTGTGCACTTACACAAAGATATACAAGCAGAACATAATCAGTAAGAGAGAGTTTTGATTGAAGATTTTGAGTGTTGTGGATACGAAGAACTAGATTGAATAACCTAATCTTTAGGATTAAAGTTTTCTACTTTTGATTCAAGTTTATTTGTTTAGTTGATTATACAGTAGTAATCTTCTCTTTCTTAGCTTAGGCTATACTTCAAGTTGGGGGAAACTTGAAGGAGGGATTCATTAACAGTCAATGGTGATTGTTGATACTTAGGGATTAAATATCTAGATATTCTAGAGTAGAAGATAAAGCTAACATATGACTTTGGTATACTTACTATCAATGTTCTCCGGTTTTAATTTAATCTAGTTTTATATGGCTTATAGATGTGCCCTTGTAAGGATGAGAATGGGAACAATCCTATGCATTTCAAATCCATGACGCATTATGCTCTCCACATTATTGGCCAATGTCCCGTACAAAGCATGCTCAACTCTAGGGCTCCCTCTAGCTCTCGTTACGTTCTCTGAATTCTCTTGAAAAAACTCAAACCACGTATTTTGCATTGAACCGATTCACATACACTGATGGAAAATGCACGGTTTAAAGTTTTTCAATAGAATTTGGAGAACGTAACGAGAGCTAGAGGAAACTGCTTAGTATAGGACATCAGCCAAGAATGTAGAAGCATTTTGCGTCGTGGCATTAAAAGTCCTAGAATTGCACCCGGTTCTCACACTCACAAGGGCATATGATCTATAAGCATATAAAACTAGATTAAATTAAACTTGGTGAACATTGAGTTAAATCTACTTAATTTAGCTACTTGGCTATGCAGGACTTTGAGGCACTATCAATCATGGGTAAAATACTAGAAAGTACTAGAAAAGAACTTATGTAAGATTTAGATGTTTGCTATTAGGAAACTGATTTCATATTAGTTTAAAAAAAATCACTTCCCCCTCACTAAAAAAGGTCAACATTTCTAATGAATTTGAATGGCCATCTATAGTTACTTTTACCAATATTGGATTATAGTTAATAAATAGAGTTATTTAATAAATTTTCTTGTAACTTGTTGGAGGGAGGTCCATCATATTTTAGTAAGAAACTCACTTTTATTCTCTACACTTTATTATCCAACACATTATCTGGATAATATAATTGTAGTATTTCACTGAGAATCAAATTAACCCTTACGAAAATGAATGAATTTAACTTAGCAAATTTTAAATAGACTAGTGTCATACACTTAGAGTTCAATTAAGCACAAAATGTGGCACTTGATAACTTACTCACAAATCTTTCCCGATTTTGCAAGCTCGATTAAGTTTTTTTTAACACTAGATCGCTAAGAGAATATTGGATTTAAGAAAAACACAAGAGAATTGCTTAAGAAAGCCTTTATATTGTTCAAGACTTGGAAGATTTGCTTGATGTTTTTTTCAAATGAATGTCATTTTATTTATACTATCCATCTAGGGGATAATAGATAAATAATAGTTTTCATACCATTCCCTGCTTATTTACAAATAAGTCATCTTTCTAGAATATTCTACCGAACTAAAAGAATCCAAGAACCTTCCATGCACATCCATGGAATTCTAAGGTCATCCAAGAAATTCGCCATATATTTCTGGAATATTCCACTAAGGACTAGTATTCTTCCAATGTAAGCCTTCCACATGGACAATAGTATGACACTTACTTCCTAAGTGTCATGATGACATGGTAGGTAATCACACTCTCCCCCAACTTATATTGCGATGACCACAGCATTGTTGTTGCATGAACTCTCAAATTTGGCCTTTGAATTTCCACAAGTCTTCCTATCGTTCCCATGTGGCTTCTTTCGGTGATTGTCCCTTCAAGTGGATGAGGAACATGGTAGTGGCTTGTTTCCCTTTTTCTGCCTGGCTTGGTAGTCAATAAAGACCTCAATTTCCCGATAATGCAAGGTAGTGACGGTATTGGTGCTTGACTTGAGTAACTTTGGTTGGGGTCATCCTTTTAATCACAATATGGTTTGAGCCCACTACCATGAAAGAGGGGATGACCTTGAGATGAGGTGGTAAGTCTAACGTATATGAGATGTTTCCCACCATTGCAATGATCCTAACCGGTCCCTCATACTTTCATCCTAATTTTTGGTGCATGCCTCGCAGTTCCTCAAACTTCCTTAGGTTAAACATTAACAAAACTATATCCCCAATTTTATAATACGAGGGACGAATAATTAAAAGGGTGATATAAAATTAGAATAGGAAGGAATAATGAGTTGCCTTATTCTTATAAAGCTATATGTGCGCTTCATACAAGAAGTCAACTATAGTTTATCTGTCTTTCATTATTTCCAAAAATGTACCTCATACCCCTTTTGGGGTGACAACGATTCCACTTTAGCTCGGTTTCTCGCATTGACTTCTCCACTTGCCATGATTGAATTCCAAGCAACGCCGTTGCATTATAGTGTATGTGCAAAGAATAATAAAAGGGCGAGAGTATATTTGTTCTTAGTACCTTAAAATAAAATACTATAGTAATAAAGGTACTATTAAAAAAGTAAGTTTATAAGGACTATGAAGTAAGACAAGATAACAAAATAGATAATGAAGTAACTACCTTGAACATACCATAGATTATAATTCTAGCAAAGATCACAAATTGGTTAAGCAACATTCAAATAAGCACACAAAACATAATGTAAGAACCGAAGTCCAAACTTTGTGCAGCCACAAGAACAACAAAAACTTATAAGGTAGTACGTAAGAATATTATTGCAATTGAGAGCGTTGTGTTTTTTTAAGTGTGTAGACAAAACGGAAAGAGTCTTATTTTTTATAGTAAAATATAGAGGACGCATCAATAAGTACAAAATAGAGAAAAAGAAAGAAAATTATTCTACTCAATTAGACCCACATTCTTGGTATTTAATCAATGATATTATCATAACCATGCGAGTTTAAAAAAGTACAACTAATCAAATTTGATACTAAGTCAAAGTTTTCAAAATATAAAAAATTAATAGGAAACATCAATGCATGAATTTTACCATAAATCAATTGGTATTAAAATAGTGCAATTTAATAAGGAAAATAGTCAATTGATAATTAGAGATTACCACCAGTGAATCTATCATAATAAAAAGAACGAAGGAAAGAATCATGAATGATCTGGATGAAGATTTAAGAAATTGATATCCAATAAATGGTTATACTACACATATTAAATCATTTTCATATAAGATAAATACACTTAAATATTATAGACGTTAAATAGACAAGTTAATTCATTATTTCAAATTTTGCAATCGCTTAATATAATAATAATAACAACTACAACAACAACAACAACAACAACAATGATAAAATAACAACATTTTTGTAAATTATGAACACTAATGTATATTGTTAATTAGATAAAAATTAAACATAATTTTAAACATATAATAAAGAAATAGGTTTTAAAATACATATTTCAGCAAAAAGCAATTCGGAAAGGCTTATAGTTTGGTCAAAATTGGGTGTCAACAATTGTCCCTCTTTGCTCGATAATGAGTGATGAATTGGTGGGCAAAGACGTTGACTAAGTAACCAATTTTGTCTGACCAACGGAAAGATGTTAGTGGAATCAAATGAAATGATAAGTAATTGTGAAAAAAATAAGGTGTGGCCGAGACTTTGACCTTAAATCATCTACGTATCTTTGGTATTACAAGAATGAGGTTGTGTGTTATTCTAGATTTAGGAACGGATTAAACTTCTAAAAAATGAAATAATGGTACGAGATTCGTATCCAAGCAATAGTAGCTTGAGTAGATGAGATTAGATCTCAAGGAGGTATGAATAGTGTAAGGAAGATAAGAATGACTTAAGTTATGAGAGGAAAAGATCATACGAGTAGTGAGAAAGATGAGAAGGCCTTTATTGCAGTAGATATATAAGTACGGAAGTCATATCTGAAAGAAAAGTTGATCTCGTCTACAATCTGTCAATCTCTGCAAACCTGGAGATTGTGATATGACTAAATAAAATGGTTAGGGCATATATAGCGCTTAAATGGTAAAATAGTTTAATAACATGACACAATTTTCCATTGAGATCATGAAGATTTGTCTTAAGACAATAAGGATGATGTCTTAGGGCCAACACAAAAATTTAATCCTTAGTTCATGGAATAATTATTGTAGACCATGAAATTGATGCCTTTAGTCTATGACACCTTTGAAACATGATATATAGAAATTAAATCCTTAGGTCATGAGATGATGTCCGCGGGCCATGGAAATGGTGTATTTATACTATGACGCCTTTGAAACATGATAATCATAAATTTAATCATTAGGTCATGAAATGATGTCCTTAAACCATGAATTAAATAATTTAGACTATGGCACCTTTCGAACATTAAAATAATTATAAAAGACTGTGTATCTATTTTTTTTCAATGCAATTCGGCCATATTGCAATATTTACAGCTTGATTCGATAGATATTTCTGTAGATGTATTTTTTGGCCCTCAATATGATTTCCGTAACTTGATTAAACCTTAGCTCAATGTTAATGTGATTCTCGGATTCAACATTATTCTTGGGCATATATATAGTTCTCAGGCACAATATAATTCTCGAGCTTCATGTAGTTTTCAAGCACAATGTAGTTTTATAACACAATTTATTTCTTTGGCATGATGCAATTCTCAGGGACATTGTACTTCTCGAGCACAATGCAATTCTCAGGCATAATGCAATTTCTCAGGAACAAGCAAATTCTCTGGTACAATGGAATTTTTCAGGCATAATGCAATTTTAAAGCACAATGCAATTCTAGGGCACAATGCAATTTCTCGGGCACAATGCAGATTTCGGACTCAACGCAATTCTAAGGCTTAATGTAATTCTTGGACACAATGCAAATTTCCAGACACAATACAATTTCTCGAGCACAATGCAATTCTCAAGCTCAATGCAATTTTGGGGCACAATGCAATTTTTTGGACACAATGCAATTCTCAGACTCAATGCAATTATAAAGCATAATACAATTTCTCGGGCAAAATGCAATTCTCGAGAATATGCAAATTTTTTAGCACAATGATATTCTCGGGCACAATACATATTTCAAAACCGATGCTATAGTTTAGAATATAATGTGGCTTAGACCATCATTTTATCGGAAGGACAAAGTGTCTCTTCCATGGTGATTGTCGGGCTCAATATAATAGTTGAGAGTGTAAAGTATCTTAGATCTTCATCTTATTGGAAGGATAGAGTGTCATTTCTTGGCGATTATCAAGCTCAAAATAACAGTTAAGGGTATAGTGTAGCTTAGAGCTTTGTCTTATTGGAAGGACAAAGCGTTATTTCATGGCGATTATTCAGACGATGTTGGAATTGTTGGGTTTTGGGCCTTTTTTCCTTCCTATATGGATAAATAAAAGTCCAAGGTTTTGGGTCTTCCTTCCTTTCCTTTGTAGATAAATTTAGCCCAAATTTTACTAGCCCACTTTGCCCATAAGCCCAATATTATGATGCATATGTAAAACTTTCTTTTAGGTTTTATTTGAACAGAATCACAAGAGTTTTGAGAGCAGCCATATAGAGAGAAAAGTGAGAGAGTGCAGATTTTCGCACAAGCCCTAGCAGCCAATTTCAAATCGTGATTCCCGCTTCGTTTCTTGTCTGGTTGAGCTGACTTTTCTACAGTTTGTTCCTTTCAACTTAATCTTTGATTGGGAACTGAGAGAGGTGATTTGGGGTCCTGTAGATTTTATCTTGTGAACAACAGCTGCTATTTGGTGATTTTTGATAGAGAGAAAGAGAAGACAAATATGATAATAATATGATAATAGAGAGATAATTTGGAGAAAGGGAGCAGATCATTTTTTTTAGCCAAAGCTTACATATATATATATATATATATATATACACATAAGGTGGTGTCAAATCTCTTAAATTCTGGAAACATACTCCCTATTTTGTGCTTAAATCAAGCTCCACCAAATATTACAATATCTTCTACATTCTAGAACTTTGTATTAAAATTAATTCAAAAGTTATACCAAAAATATCAAGACAAAAGTACTAACATGACAGCACTTAGCATCACATACAAAAACAACAACCTTCATCACTCCTTCTTGATGCAAGTGCTGCTGGATACTCCAAGATTAGCTCTAAGAAGCTCAAATATTTGTTTCTACAGCGCCTTGGTAAAAATATCAACTAGTTGATCTTCACCACAACAATACAAATTATGAAATTCATTTTCCCTTTCAGCTTCTCGAATGGAATGGTATTTGATTTTAATGTGTTTAGTCTTTCCATGAAAGACTGGATTTTTTACCATGGCAACAGCAGATTTGTTATCACAAAGGACTTCAGTCGCTTTGCTTGGATGAAACCCCAAGTCCATCAAGATTTTTCTCAACCATAAAGTTTGATTAACAGCACCGGAGGCAGCAACGTACTCTGCTTTAGCTGTTGACTGAGCTACGGACCTTTGCTTCTTTGTATACCAACAAATGACACCTGGTCCGAGAGTGAAACAATATCCTGAAGTGCTTTTCATGTCGTCTTGCGACCCAGCCCAGTCACTATCAGTAAACCCCAACAATTTCATAGACGTGGTTCTTTTATAAAACACACAATAATCATTGGTGCCTCGAATGTACCACAAAATTCTTTTGGCTGCTATGAGGTGAGTTTCAGTTGGTAAATGCATAAACCTTGATAGTACACTTGTTGAGTACATAATATCAGGCCTTGTGACTGATAAATACAATAGGAAACCAATCAAACTTCTATAAATTGAAGCATCGACCAAACCAGACTCATCCTCCTTTATCAGTTTCTTTCCTTGAACTGCAGCGTTCTTACTGGTTTGCATTTGTCAAGACAAAACTTCTTCAATATTTTGGTAGCATATTTCTTCTGAGAAATAAAGATTCCTTGAGAAGATTGATTAACCTCCATTCCCAAGAAATAGGTCATTTTTCCCAGATCATTCATTTCAAAGACCTTCTTCATTTGCTCCTTGAAGTCTGTGATAGACTGCGTGCTGCTGCCAGTCACCAACAGATCATCAACTTAGAGATAAACTAGGAGAAAATCATCATTTTGAAGTCTATACAGGGTTGTTTCATTGCAACTTCTCTTAAACCCCAAATTTAGTAAGTAGTTATCGATCCGTGCATACCAGGCCCTAGGTGCCTGTTTCAAGCGATAAAGAGCTTTTCTTAACAAATATACCTGGTCTCATGCTCCTCTAAAACCTTCAGGCTACTCGACATAAATTTTCTCTTCAAGGTACCCATTAAGGAAGGCGGACTTAACATCCAATTGAAATACTTGACAACCTTAGTGTGCTGCAACTGCAAGTAGCAATCTAATGGTATCAAACCTTGCAACTGGTGCAAAGGTTTCATGAAAATCAATTCCATGCTATTGCGCATACCCCTTTATAACCAGTCTTGCTTTGTACTTGTTGAGTGTGCCATCTGAATTCAGCTTAATCTTGAACACCCATTTAGTTCCAAGAGCCTGCTTGTTAAGAGGTCTAGGTACAAGTACCCATGTATTATTCTTGTTAATCATATTGAACTCCTCCTCCATGGCAGCCCTCCATTCAGGAATTTACAATGCATTGTCTACACTTGTTGGCTCCAACATAGCGACATTGCACTTGTTATATATATCTTCAATGGATCTGGTACCTCTTACTACAAAATCATCAGAGTCCTCCTCTTCCTCTGGAATCAACTCATCTTCTTGGGCATGTTGTTCTTGATTAGTGATATGGAAAGAAAAAACAACCATCTTCTTCCAGTCCCATGCAGCATCCTCATCAAATTTAACACTTCTACTTACATGGATTTGTTGTGAAAAAGGATTTAAAATCCTATATCCCTTAAAAGTGGTGTTGTATCCCACAAATATTCCAACTTCAGCTCTTTGATCAAGTTTTATCCCTTTTAACCTCAGGAATATAAGAGTAACAGATATAGCCAAATACTTTAAGATGAGCAACTGATGGCTTGGTACCAATCCATGCTTCGTATGGAGTCTTTCCTTCAACTTCTCTCGTCTGCAATCTATTTTGTAGATAGACAGCAGTATTTACAGCTTCAGCCCATAGCATCTTAGGCAGATCTTTCTCAAACATAAGACACCGAGCCATATTCATAATGGACCTATTTTTCCTTTCACTTACACCATTTTGTTGTGGTGTGTAAGTGACTGTAAGTTGATGATGAATTCCTGCTTTCTGAAGAAAATCCTTGAATTGATTGGAAGTGAACTTGGTCCCATTATCAGACCTTAAGATTTTTATCAAAGAGCCACATTGGTTTTCAACAGTTGCTTTAAACTTTTGAAATGCAACAAATATTTTAGATTTATGTTTCAGAAAGTAAACCGAACAAAACCTCGTAAGGTCATCAATGAATAAAAGAAAATATTTGCTGCCGTTATAAAATGGAGTGCTCATAGGTCCACACACATCAGTGTGTATTAGTTGGAGCTTTTCAGTAGCTCTCCAGGCTTGATTAATAGGAAACGGTGACTGACTTAGCTTCCCAATTTGACAAACCCCACATACATTAGAGGTTTCATTTATGGAAGGCATATCTGCCACAAGATCCTTATTTTGCATCAATTTTAAAGATTTAAAATTGATGTGACCAAGCCTCTTATGCCAGACATAAGTTTCATCTTGTATGCTGACATAACCTCCAATGTCAGTATGTTTCCAACCAAGAGGGAAGCTTCTGTTGTTCATTTTGACTGAGAGCAATTTTATACCAGTTGGATCCATGATTTCACATGTTTTATCTTTAAATAACAGGGCATAATTTTTATCAAGCAATTGTCCAACACTGAGAAGACTTTGGCTAATTTCAGGAACAAATAATACATCAGATATAATCTTCATACCTGAGGGAGTTTGAACAGCAACTGCTCCTTTGCCTTTTGCATCTACAAGTCTGCCATCTCCAAGTCTGACTTTGGAGAAATAATTTTTGTCCAGCCATTCAAAAATGTTCAAGTTAGCTGTCATGTGATGCGTGCATCCACTATCAACAAGCCACACATCATGATCTTGAGCAGCTACATTGCATTCTCCAGCAAGAGAAATAGCAAATAACTTCTCTTCAGGATCTTCAACATTTTCAGTAACTTGAGCTGGCTGAGCTTGAACTTGAGCTGGCTGATTTTGATTTATTTTGCACACCTTATCCACATGGCCAAACTGTTTGCACAACCTGCATTGAACTCCAGGTCTGTACCAACAAAACTTGTCTGTATGATTGGTCTTTTTACAATAGGGACAAGGTGGATACTTGGATCTTCTATATCTCCCTCGGTTGTTATATTGCTCCTTCTTCTCCTTACCATATCTTCCATTTTGTTGCCTTTTTGATTCACCATCCAACTGAGTTTTAGATCTTTGAACAGCCACAAGAGCGCTTTCACTTGTACTCTCTTCCTCTCTAAAAGCTTTCCTTTTTTCCACAGCTAGAAGAGCGTTGGATAGTTCATTCAATGTGACACGAGACATATCCCAAGTATCTTCAATCGAGGAAATTTTTGCTTCAAATTTTTCTGGAAGTGTCACTATCACCTTCTCAACAATCCTCTGCTCCTCTACTCTTTCCCCTAACAATCTGATATGATTAACGATTTTCATGATTCTATCAATATAATCTTTCACCTTTTCGGTCTCTTTCATTCTTAACATCTCAAATTCTTTTCTTAGATTCAATATTTGCATTTGCCTCGTTCTATCACTCCCTTGGAATTCTTACTTTAGCAAATCCCAAGCTTCTTTGGCATATTCACATGCCATGATCCTGGTAAAAATCGAATCTGAGACAGCTGCGTGAATAAAATACAGGGCTTTTGGACCTTTTTCTATCTCTTCTTCATGACTTCTGATCTACTGAAGAGTTGGGTTTGCTCTCAAAGGTTCTGGAGTGCTGTCTTCCTCAACATACTTCTATAATCCAAGACCCTTCAAGTATGTTTTCATCTTCACTGCCCGGTAGTTCTCACCATTAAAGATAGGGGGTGAAAGGGGAGAGTTGCTAGAGGCCATGTGAAAGGAAACTGAACAAAAAAAAAACTTTGACAAGTTAAACTAGGTAGGTGATCTTGCTGTGTTTTTCTTTCTCAAAATAGTTCCTAAAAGATCAAGTTAGCTCTAATACCAATTGAAGGAGAGAAAGAGAAGACAAATATGATAATAATATGATAATAGAGAGATAATTTGGAGAAAGGGAGCAGATCATTTTTTTCAGCAAAAGCTTACACACACACACACACACATATATATATATATATATATATATACACACACACACACACACATAAGGTGGTGTCAAATCCCTTAAATCCTAGAAACATACTCCCTATTTTGTGCGTAAATCAAGCTCCACCACATATAATATCTTCTACATTCTAGAACTTTGAATTAAAATTAATTCAAAAGTTATACCAAAAATATCAAGACAAAAGTACTAACATGACAGCACTTAGCATCATATACAAAAACAACAACCTTCATCAATTTTACTCCTTTTGTTTCTCTAGTTTTTTGTGCCATCTTGTAGTTGTGTTGCTCATTGTTTGGCACTTTGTTGGTGACCATTTTGGAGAACACTTGGTAACTCTTGTTGATTATAGTGGAGCTTTGGCCTTGTGGTTTTTACTCTTCACACCAAAGAGGTTTTCCAAGATAAACTTTGGTCTCTCGTGTGTTGATTTGTTTTCCTGCTCGGTTGATTTGTTTGCTGCCCAAACCGTTTATTCTTGCATTATTTTGCCTTCTCTTGGTTCAAATAGAAGGGAAAGTTTTGACTTGGGTTTTTTCTTCCGCTACCTCCCAGTCGTGCACATTTATTTTGTGCTTGCCTTTCCCAACAAAAATTGCTTCTTGCATTTGTACATGTCTTTTCCGCGTTCAAAGAAAAATTGTTAGTTTATCAAAAGGGAGGTTGATCTTTATCTCTGTTTTGACCAGCACGCTCCATTTGACCTTGACATCTAGGCCTTATTCAAAAAACAAAAAGCCTTTTATTTTACCAACCAAAACAAATTTATTAGCAATTATAAGTATGTTAAACATGCTTTAGTGATATACTTACTTCCTTAATCTCTCTATAGATTAATTAATACATGAATCATATTCATACCAAATACACTTGATAGGTTTAACCATTTCTATTAGTTTTCTCAACAAGATCGCGAACTACATCAATAATAAGTGGCTTCTGATAATAATAATCAAGGCCAGCATTCATGAGTGATTTTTCCTCCTCTTCTTTTTCATGGGAAGTCACTCCCACAATCAAGCTATGAACATGCATATCTCGAAGTCCCTTAGTGGTTTGCATAATATAGAAAATATTTCTAAAGTTTTTTACTTGAATTACGTCTAAATTAAGATGTTCAAACAGAAACTGAATTACGATTAAAATATTTAAGGTCATGAGAAGGAGTAACAGTAAAATTGTACTATATGTTTTAAGACTAATTAGGATTAATGTGCAAGTTCAACAATCATTCTCATCTCTAGTAATTACTTGTCCCCAAATATATGTCCTGACTCTCACAAGTTTTTGGTCCAACTCGTTCTTTTTGTTAGTGTTATACGGATCAGCTTGTTGAGTGCACCTCGACTAATATCACGGGTACCCGCTACCTCTCTTTAACTCTGTTTCCAACTCATATAAACTATAACTCAACTCTATCAAATAGAAAGGAATTTTGGATGTCTAGCATCACTCTTTTGATAAATCTGAATCTTTTATTAATCACACCAGTTCAAGTCAACCTTAATGCAAATCTTCCACCAACGCTGGTACTATGCAGTGGAATAATTGTTTGACGTAGGTCACATTTTGGCCATAAGCGGTCCCTTTCTCTACAGCCAGTTTGGCAGACCTTAACAGCTCTGGCATGCTATAGCCAACATACAGTAATATATTAGTAATTTTCAATATTTCCAAGAAAATAAACAAACAAATTGTAGGTGTAAAAATTAGACGTAACAGAAATTCAATGAGCCTACTGCTAGGTGAGTTCAACACTTCAGAAAAATAAAGGTGAATTGAGAGAAGCTGAAGGCGATAAAACATATATATGTTATTGATCAAAGTAAGGCTTTTGATCAGGTAATGCTTTGATAACATATAAGTTAGTGTTGATGCAACATAATTTTTTCTAGTATTTGATACAACATACTTGAATCTTCCTTGAACGGGTGACATCCATATAATGTTTTTTGTAATCTTTTAGGCCTTATTTGAAATCTATAAATTAAAATAAATGCTTCTTCTCTATTCAAAGAAAGAGATCTTTATTTAAGCATTAGTTTACATAATTATGAGGCAGACAATTCAACATGTCCAGACAACAAAGAGCACTATTACTTATGTATGGTAAGGGGCACTGAAATTTCCGAATCCCTTCTCCCCTTAAGTTTTTAATCTTACTTAAGTTTTATTTCAACCTACTTAGCTTCTTTTTTTTTTTTGGTCAGTGTGCCTTAGGTTAGTATTTTGATGGGGAAAAACTTGGAAAAATTGATCGTGGTCATTTATGCCATATTGATTGCATCAAAGAGTGGAACAAGCCTGAGAACACTTTCCCCATGCACAAGAGGAAAGTGTCAAATATGTTACCTTAAGAATTCATGCATTCCATGTTTACTTGGCTTCAACTAATCATAATTTGGGAATGGTTCACTCAGCTCTCTTGAACTCTATTGAACAACCAATGTAGAATAACACCACCAGTCAACTCCCCTAGCCCAAACTAAACTAATTAGTTAAAGCCAATTGAACATTGAATGCACTAATTATCAAGTAGCATAGTTGACACTATCCACTTGCATATGGCACAAACGTTCTCAAGCTTCTTCTAGTCTTTGATGCAACCAATGTGGTATAAATGTCCACAATCAATGTTTGCAAGCTCTTACCCCTCAAAATACTCATAAGACACACAACCCAAAAAAAACAAGGTTGGAAATCAAACTTAAGTAAGCTTACAAACTTAAGGAATGATGGATTACGATTTTAGTGCCCTTTGCCAAACATATGCAACAATGTTCTTTGTTATCAAGACATGTTGAATTGTCTATCTCGTACTAATGTAAACTAATGTTTAAATAAATATCTCTTGCTTTGGATTGAGCATAAGGAATTTTCAAATTTTATAGATTTCAAATAAGGTTTAAAATATTAAAAAAAAACATTATGAGGTTATCTTTCATTCAAGGAAGATTCAAGTATGTTGTATCAAATACCAGAAAAACTTTGTTGTATTAAGTACTAACCTATATGTTATCAAAGAATTACCTTATTTAAAGCCTTACTTTGATCAATAAGTTATGGAACATCTATTTTGGATTCTCCAAATTAACCTTTATTTTTCTGAAATTTTGAACTCACCTAAGAGTAGTCTCATTGAACACAATACTGATTAAAAAGTTATATCACAAATATATAGGGACAGAGAATTCTACCCTTATCTTGGGGTCATCAAAGTGAGAAAGGATGAATTTCAGGGTCTTTAGTAGGGTAGCATATATGTTGAATCATATGAGGCTAAGTTCCATATCCAGTCTCGCTATGCTACTCAACTTGGGGGACCTGAGGAGGAAAGGATTTGTCCTTATGTCAAGGGACTAAACACTGATTTGTATGTCTTATTTGTGAACATGACTTCTATAAGAAAGAACTTCAATAAGGTGACCGACTATGTGAAGGAATTGGGCAGGACAAGGCATCAACTTTACCAGCTTCTACGGGTGGTTATTCCAAAGTCACACAACAATCTTAGGCTAAGGGTCGTCAAGGAGTTTCTTTTTCGTCATCCAACAGGCCCTAAATTGACCGAGGTAGCTTCAACTATTGCGATTTGGATCACATTAAGAGGGAATGCCCTCACAAGCAGGTAGGCGGCCAAACACAACAACATGTAAAAGTTGTGGTATAAGCAGGTGGAGGTTGTAATGGCATAGGACGCCCTTTGTGTAGGGAGAGGTAATAATCAGGTAAGGTTGTGGGGGTAGAGGAAATTGTAGAGCTCAGTGTTACTCCTTCATGAGCAAGGCAGAGGACAAGACATCTAACGCCGTAACAACATGTATTATTCTTGTATTACGTGACCAGATGGCTTATGTATTATTCATAAGTATTTGTTATATTTGCCATGGGACTTGACTTAATTTGTGATATCCTTGGTGCCGACCCCCCCCCCCCATCCTCCCATTCATGTTTCTACCCCGATTGGGGAGTTTGTGGTAGTAACTCATGTGTACCGCGCTTGCTTTGTGATATTTGTGGGTTGTCAAACTTGGGTTGATCTGGTGATTTTGGATATGCTAGACTTTGATGTGATCTTGGCTATTACTTGGTTGCCTCCTTATCATGTTGTATATAATTATAACTCTAAGAAAGTAGCTCTAGAAATCTCAGGAAAGGATAGATTAGAGTGGGAATGTGTGTACATTGCTAAGCCAGTAAAGATCATATCCTATATTAATGCTAGAAGGTTAGTGGGGACTGGCTGTTTGGTGTAGCTCACCTTCGGGATGTTTGTATAGACTCTCCTTCTTTTGAGTCAATCCCGGTAGTTTCAGAATTTCTGGAGTTATTTCCTATGAATTTTCCTGGTATGCCTATATATAGAGATATCAATTTTTGTATAGATTTAGAGTCGGGTACTCATCCAATCTCTATTCCTCCTTATCACATAGTTCTGACAGAGTTGAGAGAACTCAAGACTCAGCTTCAAGAACTCTTAAATAAGGAATTCATTTGTACTAGTGCTTCACCAATAAATGTTCAAAAGGTTTGATTGAGTTCTTTTGCAACAAGCATGGGGTGTTTTTCCAACAAATCACTTTAAGGGGGAGTGTGAAAAAGTTAAACATGATTTTTTGAACTATCATTGATTAGTTTCTAAAATAATCTAGTGAAGTATTTAGGACAAGCATCTTATAGAAATATCTAGATATTCTAAAGTAAAAGATAAAGTTACTAGAATTTCTTGCATATAAAGTAGGATAAACATCTTATAGAAATACTAGAATTTCTTGTAGAAATATCTAGTATTTATCTAGATTTTCTTGTAGGTAAAGTTACTAGAATTTTGAAAACCATACAATACCTCCCACTAGAGACTTGCAAGCAGAGCCACCATGTTCTACACACACACCAAGTCCATAATCAGCAGTCTGGCTCTCCCATGTTCTACACACACACCCAGTCCATAATCATATTACTATAATTCTGTCTTTCGGCTATTGAATAAAGTTTGTCATTATCCAAGCAAGAATAACCTGTCAAAAAGTTTTAGATTTGATAACCGAAGAAATCATAACAAAGTTATTACAAGGTTCTTCTACAACAATCAAAGGTTGTATGAATGGCAAAATCAAAGACAATTGTATAAATAAGTGAATAACACTCTAGAAACTACACCGCATGTGATTAATAGAACATCGAAGTAGAAAAGTACATAGGCCAAGTCAATGTTGTCACGTTGAAAATTACAGATCTTTCCTAATGCTGAAACAACATTGTCATAGGCCATTACATTCTCAGGTAGTGAAGTATTTTGATCCCTAAAAGAAGTATCAAGTCTTGACAGAGCCTCTCAATAAGGGTAATGAATAAAGTTAAAGTAGGAACACTTTACACCTACCCCGCGTCCTATTTCCCCATTATGTTCGGCAAATACACCAAATTCATAAATAGAAGCCAGGATAAGACATTAATGGAGTTCAGATAAATGAAATAACATATCCAAATTGTCTAAAATAAGCCACACAATCATTTAGCATATACAAACCTGCCTAACGTGTAACGCCCTAGAAATTCTTTGAACTAAGACTCAAACCATCCTTCGTTGAGTAAGATTTTACAGAGGAATATAAAATTTTCTTAAGTGTTAAGGTCACTAAATGTAGCACCTTGAGTTCCAAAAATAATTAAATTGGAAATAGCAAAATCTGAAATTTTATAAGTTATGCTTAAGTTATGAGTTTTGGGTCAAATTCAAATGACCATAACTTTCCGTAAAAGATAAGTTAGGTGTGCCATAAGATAGAAACTGAAAGATCTTTGAATTATCTTTCTAACGCCACTAAGTTTGCTAAGTTTCGAGTATGGATGAGTGAGATATGCACTTTTGAAGTCAGGTTGTCCAGTTAAGGAAAGTTACCCAAAAATAGGGAGGGGTATTTTGGTATTTTCCTTACCAAATTAAATTTAATTAGTTTTTAGAAAGGTTTTAAGGGTCTAATCCTATTAGGTCCAGTTTTCTAATCCTAATATACGCCTAGGGTTTTAGTTGAGAGTTCAAGAAGAGAAAAAAAGAGAAAAGAGGAGACGATCAAAGTGTTTGTCAAAGTTCTTGCATTTTGTTACGGATGTTCGCCATGGGTTAATCCCTAAGAGGTATGTAAGCTTCCATAGTGTTGGATTTGTTCACCCACATTCCAATCAAGGTATTTTCAACGCAATTTCATTATTGAAGTTGAAAGATTAAAGTTCTTGATGAGTTCTTGAGAAGTGTTCTTGAAGTTCATCCTAAATCTTATTGTGTTGGGTTTTTGATGATTTCTTGAGATCAAAGTGAGTTTTTTGAGGTCTGTATTGAGTATATTAGAGTGTACTTATGTTAAGTAATCAAATCCAAGTGATTAGGGAAGAAACTGTTCGATTCTAGGCGAGTTAGGGTGAGAAAACGAGCAAAGAAATTCGTCGGGTTTACTGGGTTGGGGAATGGTGCGTCGCGCCAGCCAGTGCGCCCCAAATTATGTTTGTAGTTTAGAGGCTGGTGCCCTGCCCCACTCAGTTTACCAGGTTCGCCTGCCCCATCCAGTTTGCAGTTGATTGCTCCGTTTGATTTCTTTTAAAGTGTACATTCACTCCCTTTTGATTCTAACTACTCTAAGATACTTCCAAACACCTAGAAATCATTCATAACATGAATCATAACCTTGAATTGATAATTCAAATTCAAGGTAGAGCTAAGAGTTAAGTCTTGAGAGTTCTTTCAAACATTTTGAGAAAGTTCCTTTGAGTTGTTTTGAAGAGTCTTCTACAATTTCTAATAACTTGTTTCAAAACCCAAGTAAGTGAGCATGAGAGTGAGAAGAATGTATTCGTGTGCTTACACTGTCACCGAGTTCCTTCATATCACGAACCATAACTCTTGAATTCATAATTTACATTCAAGGGAAAGTTAAGAGTAGAGTTTAAATAAGTCTTTGAGTTCAATTGTGGATCCTTTGAGATCAACTATCGATTTGAGCTCAGTTTTGAGGAAATAAGTATGAGAATGAGAAGATTCATATACACGAGTTCCATATCATTATGTAGACCCTTAAGTCTAGTCGTTCATGCCTATAAATTCCACATGAACTCTATAAATTGAGTATCTTTGAGAGGAGTAGTATCTTTAAGTTCTAAGTCTTGAGTATCAAGTTCCTAACCCTTTCGAGATTATATTCGTAATCACGGGACTATTACATGTTACCCATGAAGTCCGTGAGTTGAGTAGTTCACGCCCATAATTCTGCATGAACCTTATAAGTCAAGTAGTCTTGAGATCGGAAATATCTTTGAGTCCATGAGTTGAGTAGTTCATGCCCATAATTCCGCATGAACCATCTGAGTCGAGGATTCTTTAAATGAGTATTATCATTGAAGTCCTTGAGTTTCGAATATTGAGTTCTAGGTATGGTTATTGAAAACCTTGAATTGAGTTGTTCATGTCCATAATTCGGCATGAACCTTATTTTGAAAAGTTTTTCACAATTGTTTTAACCTTGTTTTAAAGACTTGAGCATTGAGTTGAGTAAGAGCAAGAGTTGAGTTCAGTTTCTTGAAAAGATTATATGGGAACTAAGTATTCCCAAAGAGTAAATGTTTCCACATTTAAACAAGTGAGGAAATACTAATTTTCAAGAGAGCTTTTAAGATAAATTTTGAGTAATCTCAAACCACAGAAAGAGTTATGTTTTTAAACATATGAGATAGTTATATTTTGGGAGTAGTATTGAGCACTGATATGGGGACGAGTTTAGATAACTCAAGTCTCTATAAACCATGTAGCCAACGTGGGTAGAAAGGGTCATACTTTTTAGATGATTCCTTAATGCTTTTTAGCATATACTAGTTAATCCAATTAGTTGAGGCGTTCTATATCCTGACAAGTTATAGGACAGTTCTGGCAGCATGGGCGAGGTGTTGTATCATCACATAGCTCATAGTGATGGTATTTAACCTTTGAGTTGAGTATCTTATTCTTAAGTTGAGTTGAGAAGAGAGATTTGGGAAGAGGTAAGTATGTTTCCTTTTTATCAAGTTCAAGCTTATGTTTATGCTTTAGAATTCCCCTTACATGCTCTTACATTCCACGTACTGAGACATTTGGCCTGCATCATTTCATGATACAGATACAGGCATTCAGGGTCATCAACAAGAGCTTCGTTGATACCATATAGAGTTCGAGTTAGCTATAGTAAGTCTCCTTGCTTCCGAAGGATTTCATTTACTTTTAGTTTTGTCATGATGTTGTGGGTCTTGTCCTAACTTCCATCTTTGTCGTTTAGAGGCTTCATAGATAGACAGTAGAGTTTGAGAAGTTTGTTTCATTTATCTTGTTAAATCTTTTGAAGAATTAAGTTGTCTATTTTATGGTGAGTTGAATATTCTATTTATATTCAGAGTAAATCATTTGAGTTAAAGCTTGTATTTGAGTTTTATGAATTTTTATTTAGTTTTTAAGCTTTTGTATGCTTGAGTTAGTCTTCCACTTGTAGTCAGCCAGGATGAGGATTTGCTTGGGACCAACAATGGTTCTCGAGTGCCGGCCACGTCCAGGGTGTAGACTCGGGTCATGATATAACATCTTGTCTCTCATCATTGCATGTTTCCCAAAGTAAAGGAAGATATGTGTCATAGTACCTAGTTTTCAAAGGAAAAAACAGTAACATCTAAACTAATATCATAATCCCCCAAGTAAAGACAAGCATGAACAAAGTATAGTTACTTTAAAGCCACTTCTCAACTCTGCAACATCATCAATGATGTAAATTGTCCTTTCTTCAGCTATTTTATCCTTGCTCTTAATATATGCAGGTGGGGAAATTAATACGACTGAGATATAAGACAAATTAAAAGAACTTCCTTGCAAGAGCCACATTATAAACCATAAGGGGCATACCAACATAGACCTTGAATATTTTGATTAGTGTACCCAATATTTCACCAACATATAAAGATTTCAAAATGATAAGCCTGATAATGCCAAAGAATGTTTAATGATAAACAAATTAACCACTCATTCTTAGGAAACAATCTTATGTCAAACACATTTGGTCAAACACTTCTTTTTTTTGCTCATTTTCCTCCCTGAGCAATTCCCTTTTATAGGAATAAAAGTCTTCAGCTTTTTCTCTCTCTCTCTGTTATTTTCTTGTTTGACTTGAATTGGCCATGACTACCTGTTTTATCTCATCCACTTCTTCGGACTTGACCTTCAACCAAGAATAGTCCAGATATCTTAAGTCTAGAGAAGAATACATAATAAGATTAAAATATTAAAGGTCATGAGAAGGAGTAACAGTAAAATTGTACTACAGGTTTAAGACGTAATTAGGATTAAACGGCAAGTTCAATAATCATTTGCATATCTAGTAATTACTTGTCAGTTTAAATCACCTTATGCAAAGCTCCACCAAAGCATGCTTTAAGACATAATTAGGATTAAACTGCAAGTCCAATAATCATTTGCATCTCTAGTAATTACTTGTCAGTATAGGTCAACCTTATGCAAGCTTCCACCAAAGCTAGTACTATACAGTTGAATAACTGCTTGACATAGGTCATTTGTGGCCATTAGTACCTTCCTCTACAGCCAGTTTGGGAGACTATAACAGCACTTGCATGTATATAGCCAACATATAGTAATATATCAGTAATTTGCAATATTACGGAAAAGACAAACAAACAAACTAGAAGAGAATAAAATAGACATAACATAAATTCACCTGACTTCCCAATGGAAACAGAATTTCAGAAGTAGGACAAATATTAGAGTGACTTGTTCCAAGAATTAGAATACTTATTTAACTTGAAATGCAATACAAGATTTTGCTCAATAGCATATAGAACATGCATGTACTCAGTGATGTCAACCTGGTCAATCCAATATTGGAGTGACTTGTTCCAAGAATTAGAATACTTATTTAACTGGAAATCCACTACAAGATTTCGCTCAATAGTATATAGAACATGCATGTACTTAGTGATGTCAACCTGGTCAATCCAAGGGCAGAAACTTTCCCGTAGCTTGTTAGCATTGTTGGGAATAGAATTAACTAATAAAAGTATGCTCTCTCTAATAGCTTAAGCTTTTAGATGAGATGTCAACACACTTCAACATGGTATCAGAACAGGCAGAGGTTGTGGGATCGACGCCAATCACATCAAAAAGAATTTTTATGTGTTTGGCCCATGAAAATAAAGAATCAGGCCCGCGCGTGCGGGGCATATTAAGAATATAATTAACTAATAAAAGTGTGCTCCATGAAAAAAAGAATCAGGCCTCTCTAATTGCTTAAGATTTTAGATGAAATGGTCACACACTTCAACAAGCATAGCGTATTAGAAGTTATAGTCTTCTCCTCTACAACATTGTTTAAGGGAAGAATTTGTGTGACACAAGTATTACGTTAACATTTGTATGAACCTCCTTGTATTTCGAGGGAATTATGTGAGGTTATTCCTCTTTATATTTTGTACTCACTTTTATATAGTGGATTGCTCATCTCCTATTGTGGACATAGGTCGATTGACCAAACCACATTAATTTTTTGTGTCTTTTGGAATATTTCTCGTTAGTTTTCTTACTCATGGTGTTTCGAAGTTTGCATTGCTACCTTGACACCTGATTATTTTTTGTCCTAACAAATACTTTTCGCAGTGCTCTTGTTAAAACATTATATACTAACCACCAGTTGTGTTAGTGTGGTAGAGATTTGCTTCATACACTTCCTAACACTATATTTCTATTTACCACACTTACCATAGGGTAACCTGAAATTGCTCAAAGGTACATGCTTATTAGCATTGTCATCCATGGAGTTTTGCCTTGAGTCTGCAGAAATTGCTTGGTGCGCGATAGAGTATTTCATTGCTTACAAGGAGATGATGGGCCCAATTTGTGGCTCTCTTACGGGAGTTTCTACATTAGAAGTTGACACAACGGTAAGATCCATTCATATTTCTTAACAGTTAAGTTTGAGTCTTAATGGTTCTCCCATGGATGTTACTATTGCATCTGCTTCTAATGCAGCAACTTCAGTAAGAGAGCCACATATTAGGCCACCATCACCTTATAAGCAATGAAACACTCTACTGTGCGCCAAATAATTTTTACAGACTCGTGGTTAAATTCCATGCATAATAATGCTAATTAACATGTACTCCAAGCAATTCCAGACTATAAAGCCACAATAGGAAGACATTTTAGAATTATTTATCCAATCATTTGTACAACAGTGATGGAATAAAACCTCATGAAATATATCTCAATTCATGGCATAACGTTGTCTATCTCATTCCCATACCAAATGGCTCTTAACTCTTATAATCAACTATAATCCAATGTTGGTACAAGTATCTATATACGTGTTTATGCTTTTTTTTTTGTTTTTTCTTTTTGTTTACAAACATGTATTTTCAGTATGCTTAAGCCTTTTTACTAGAAAGAGGCAGAAAATTTGCACATGTACATTGACAAATAGGTTGTATCAACCAATCATTCTATCAAACAACTTATCATTTATTATTGCACCTCAGATGAATGTTGACAACTTGACCTTCAGTGGAACTCTAAATGCAACTAGTAATTCAACTCCTACTAATATGCCAAGAGATGGAAGTTCTACGATAATCAGCGATGATAGAATCTAGATTAGAGAGGTATTCAGCAGTGGCTTCAACTAATGCTGAATCACTCTGTCCAAGTTCTTGGATACTACCACATCTTTTTTTATCTCTTGACATATTAGCACGATTTTAATTAGTAATAGCATTAAGAGTTTCATTGAAGATCAAGATGTCAGCATTCAATCTTGTTCTCTCCATCGAGACGCAATAGAAAATGGTTAATTATTTGATAAAATTATTGATTGAGATTTAAGAGACCTCTTTCGTAATACATGAAAGCTTTTGGATCGAGGAAGATTTTGATGTGTGACAAATAGGAGAAAAGTTATAAGAAACTAGTTCCAATAACATATTCTTCCCAGACAGAGTCCAAGTGGGATTAAGAGAGAGTTCGTATATGAGAGAGTTTTGATTAAAGATTTTGAGTGTTACGGATACGAAGAACTAGTTGAATAACTTGATCTTTAGGATTAAGTTTACTAGTTTTGATTCAAGTTTATTTGTTTAGTTGATTTTAGAGTTGTAATCATCTGTTTGTTAGCTTAGGCTATACGCAACTTGAATGAAGGGTTCAAAAGTCAATGGTGATTGTTGATACTTAAAGATTAAGTACCTACATATTGTAGAGTAGAAGATAAAGTTAAGATCTGACTTTGGTATACTTTTTGTCAATGTTCTCATGTTTTAATTTAATCTAGTTTTATATGGCTTATAGATGTGCCCTTTAAAGATGATAATGGGTACAATCATAGGTATTTCAAATACACAACGCATAATGCTCTCCACATTATTGGTTGTGCCCCGTACCAAGAATGCTTAGCTCTAGAGTTCCCTCTAGCTCCCGTTACGTTCTCAAAATTCTCTAGAAAAACCTTAAACAACGCCTTTTCCATTGGATCAGTTCTCATACACCAATGGAAAAGGCATGGTTTGAGGATTTTAAAAAGAATTTAGAGAATATAATGATGGCTACAGTGAACCTTAGAATATAGCATTCTTGGTATGGGACATATGCCAAGAATATGAAGAGTATCATGTGGTGTGGATTTGAAAGTCCTAAGATTGTACCCAGTTCTCATCCTTACAAGGGGATATGATCTATAAGAATATAATTAGACTCTAATGATGTTCTCATGGTATATTCGCTTCGCTGCAAGTTATATGAGAATTGGACTATGTCTACTAGTATTGCCCAATGTTTCTTACATAAACTCACAAAGTGCCTCAGGCAGCACTCCAATAAGGAATTAACCCATTATGTTTGTCCATCCATCTGCAGGTGAAAACTAGTGGAGAAATGCAACTGTGTGCCAAACATATCGAACAACTCTCTCCAAAAGTTTCCTTTAAGATACGGGTCTCAATTGCGGATGATATGCCTCGAAAAAACCTAATATTTTACCACCATCCGGAAGAATAATTTGGCATTCTCTTTCGAAGTGGAACCAGTTGTGGTGGGCATGAAGCTAACATACTTCAAAAACTTGTGCAATAAGGCCATGATCATCCTATACATCTCAGACTTTGGTAAGCAGGTTATAAATTCCATAGTCATACTCTCCCATAGGCACTCCACTACGGGTAGTGGTTCTAATAGTCCACTAGGTTGTTGTTTCTCTACCTTATCTTATTGCACACAAGACAAGTCCGCACATAAAATTATATGTCTTCTCGCATGTGTGACCAATAGTAGATTGACTCGATCAATGCCCTTATGTGATGCCGCCCCGGGTGTTCATACCATGATGTGTCATGGCTTTCCTTCATATCTTCTGCCTAATAGTTTCAAACTTAGGCACGTAGACCCTGCATCTGACGGTGAGTAATCAATATTCCATCCAGAAGTGTCTCATTAGCCTTGAATGTCACTAAAGGCTTTCAAAAGCCGAATCATGTTGCATACCATCCTTAATAGAATCTTGAATATGACTGAAGGTTGTGGTGATGGCAGCAAGCTTGGACTTTCTACCTTATGTATTGGCCACAACATTTTGCCTATGCCTTATTTGTACACTAACTCATAATCAAATTCAGTGAAGAAATCCTTCCACATTGCTTGATTTGGTGTGAGTTTCTTATGTGACTGGAAATAGCTAGTGGCCATAATATGGTCTTAACCATGAATTTGGTAGCCTATACCTTGGCCTCATCCATCTTCAATCGATCTTAGGTAATGACGTTCCCCCAGAAGTGTACTTCATGCTGGGCAAACTAACATTTTCCTGCTTGATATAAAGCTTGTACTCTCATAAGACTTGGAAAACCACTTTCAAGTTATCGACATGTTCCTCCAAGATATTTCTATAGATGACAATGTCATCCAGGTACACCACTACGAACTAGTCTAAGTATGGATGAAAGATCTTCTTCATCAGTGTTCAAAAGGCAGCAAGTGTGTTGGTCAATCTAAAGGGCATCACTAACCACTCAAAAGCTCAGTATCTAGTGACACACATCGTCTTCGACTCATCCCCTTCTTCTATGTGAACTTGGCAGTAGCCTTTTTGAAGTTCCACCTTGGGGAAGTACTTGGCATGTCCATGTTTCTTGAACAAGTCGACAACAAGTCAGATGGGGTATTTGTTCTTTATTGTCACTTTGTTGAGCACCAGTAGTTTATGCATATGCCTAACAACCCATCTTTGTTCTTTTGAAACAGGATCGGCACTTCATAGGGTGCTTTAGACGGCTGATGTGACCAACTTCAAGCAACTCCTTCAACTGTTTCCTAAGCTCCTCTAACTCAATTAGATCCATGCGATATAGGGAATATGTGGGCGGCTTCACTCCAGGCTCAAGTTTGATATTATGGTCTACCCCCGCCGCACCTAGGAGGTAAGTGCCTTGGAAACTCTTCCAGCATCTCATCTCTTCTAGAACCTTCTCTATGCATAGTGGTAATGTCTCTGTCTTTTCACCCAAACTCACTGCCTTTTATTGGGCCCCATTTTTTTCAAAATGGGTTATGCAATTACGTGACAACTCTTCTAGGATTAATAAAAAAAGAAAAATCATCACCTAATGAATTAAAGGCGCGATAGGGCACCATTCTATCCTAATTACAAACAAAATTAATTGAAAGGGTCTAAGAAATCATAGATCGAGCAATGGTTCAAGTTACCTTAAAAAGAAGGTGTTAAGCACCCTTTGAGGTCCACAAATGTGGGTCCTGGCTGAATCTTGTGAATTATGTGGGGATTTAACATGGAAAATAAGGCCACTATAAGATAAAGAATATAAAAAAGTAACATTTAAGATGGGTGAATAAATTAAGCATGAATCGATTATTATCTAATTAATATAAGCCTATGTGACTAAGATAGCTAGACACGAAAACTTATATCATTAAAACAAGCAAATTTAAATCTATGGAGTTATAAAAATCGACACAAATAGAGCAAATAAAGCCACAAAAATTTATGAATTCAATCAAGCAAAGCAAAATTTTTGAGTACCAAATATAGAATTAAGATACTTGAAATATTAACTAATAAAGAAGGAGACGCTGACCTGATTGCTTCAAATAAAATGCTTAAAGTAATTGGATAATATGAAATAAAAGGAAAAAGCTAAATAAGAATAAAACAACCCTAAGGAGAAGAAAGGACAGAAGAACTAACCTGATTGCTTCCAAATAAAAAAAATAAAATATATCATGCAAATAGAAATTTAAATAAATCAACAAGATATAAAGTTAAAATTGCGAGAGAGAGAGTGGGGGGGACCAAAGTATGACAAGGCTAAAATGGTCTCAATATGATGTTACTCCCTCTATTCCATTTTTTATGATCGACTCTCTTAAATGCCTTAAGAAAAGACGAAAAGTATTTTTTTTTAAATTAGTCAAGAGTATCTAATAAAATATTTTGATATTTAAAAAGTTGTGTGAAGCTAAAATATAAGTATATTTTTTATATATTAAGATTATACGAAAGTATATTGATAAGTTAACATAATAATAAAAATTGTCAAGTTTTTAAGACTTTTAAAAGGGTGACATATAAAATTAGAATAGGAGGGAATAAAGAGTTGCCTTATTTTTATAAAGTTATATATGTGCTTCATACAAGAAGTCAACTACAGTCTATCTATTTTTCACCATTTCTTGAAATGTACCAGATGCCCCTTTTGGAGTGACGATTCCACTTTAGCTCGGCTTCTCGCGTTGACTTCTCCACTTCTCGTGATTGAATTCCAAGCAATGTTGTTGCATTATACTTACATGCAAAGAATATTCAAAGGGTGAGAGCATGTTTGTTCTTAGCACCATAAAATTAAATACTAAAGCAATAAAGGTACTCTTAAAAAAGTATGAGGACACAAAATTAAGACAATATAACAAAATAGATAATGAAGTAACTACCTTGAACATACCACAAATTATAATTCTAGCAAAGATCACTAACCAGTTAAGCAGTATTCAAATAAGCACACAAGAAATTGATGTAAGAACCAAAGTTCAAACTTCATGCAACCACAAGAACAACAAAAACTTATAAGGTAGTAAGTAAGAATACTATTGCTTTTGAGAGTGTATGAGAGTGTTGTGATTCTTCAAGCATGTGGACAGAATGAAAAGAGTCTTGTTTTTATAGTTAAATATAGAGGGACCATAAATAAGTACAAAAATAGAGAAAAAGAAAGAAAAATGTTCTCCTCAATTAGAGCCACATTCTTTGTATTTAATTCATTGATATTATCATAACCATGCGAGTTAGAAAAAATCGGTTAATCAAATATAATATTAAGTCAAAGTTTTTCCAAAAATAAACAAGTAACGTGGAACATCAATGCATGGATTTTACCATAAATCAATTGGTATTAAAATAGTGTTATTTAATAAGGAAAATAGTCAATTGACAATTAAAGATTACCACCGATGAATTGTCATAATAAATAGAAGGCAAGAATCATGAACAATCTTCTAATTTTGAAGCAGCCTTTTTAATACAACCAAAGACTTCAGTAAAAAATAACATGATTTAGAGACTGTCATATTTGAAGGTCACATATGTAGATTTACTTACGTTTACCAAGAACAATTAAGTCAAAGTTGTCCACACTAACTAAAAGAAAGAAAATTTGGAGAACAAAATAAAATAAATCAAGGAGTAGAATCATGTCAAAGTTTATCAAGGCTAGGTAAATATTAAGGAGTACCAATTGATTAAGGGAACAAAAATGGAAAGAAGCATGAATCATGGAGATTTTCAGAATAACCAATCGATTCAATAAACAAATAAATCAAATTTTCATATGAAGGCTTGCCATAATTAAATCAAGAAATCACAACTCAATCAATGTTTTTATAGAAAAAACTCAAGGGTGTACTAACACCCATTTACAAAAGGGGCGGATTACATTCAAACAAAAATAGGAACACAAAGCATAAAATGCACAAGTTTTGGAACACAAAATCATAACAAAATAATGTTTAAGAGAGATTTCATGGTCATTATTGAATTTCATGTAGTGAAAGAATGCAATTATAACTACTATACTAAAAAATATAGGCGATTTAAGTAATTTATTTAAAAGATGAAATAATAATATAAATAAAAAGATTAAAAAAAACTAACCTGAACGGATCTGTCTTCAATAGCCCCCCAAAACCTTAAGCTCCGCCGGGTCTCACTGGTCGGAGCGGCAAAACAACGATGCTTTTATTATCGTTGTTATCAATCTCGTCGGGGGAGGGTAATGGTTGGCTTGCCCCATCGAAGCCTGATGGCTCTTCGTAGTGGCTGTCATGCCAGAGTTTCTAGTCGAAACCAATGAGATGAATAGAAGGAGATGTGTTGAGGTTTCATAGTACATCATTTCGCCGGCCGATAGGTAAGAAAAGAGAGGCGGAGGGAAAGAGAGAAGGGAGGATAGGGGCGACTGGTTTGGGTGACAAAGCGGTTGTTGTCCACTGGTGGTTAGAAAAGCATTGTGAGGAGAGAGAAGAAGAAGATGGGCTCGCCAGGTAGTTGTCCTCACGAGTGAGGGTGGAGTGGCGTTTCACTGACGATAGACAAAGTTGGGATATGAGGGAGTGGCGCCTGACATTTTCAAAGCAAACGAGAAGAAAAATGAAAATAGGGTTAGGGTGTTAGGGTATTAATATAGGAAAGTGGTAGGAGACTCAATCTTAGTTATTGGATCAAGATGAGATGTGGGTTTGAGATTTAAAAGAATGGAATGGACGGTTGGGATTGAATGAGATCTTGAGATTGGGATTGAATTAATTGGTTCAAAATGGGCTAGAATTGAGATGCAATTGAGTAGAATACACTGTAAATTAGATAGATTGCATAAAAGAGGCTACGATTTAAATGATTTGGAGGGAGGTTTAATAAATTGTTGTCAATTTAATGGTTATACTACCCATATTAAATAATTTTTCACATAAGATAGACACATTTAAATATTATAGAAGTTAAATAGACAAGTAAATTAATAATCTCAAATTTAGCAATCAATAAACGTAATAATAATTTTAAAATAGTAATAATAATGAGAATAACAACAACAACGACGACGACAACAACAACAACAACAACAACAAAGACAACAACAACAACAACAACAACAACGACAACAACAACAACAACAACAACAACGACAACAATGACAACAATGACAAAAACAACAACAACAACAACAACAATGACAACAACAACAACGACGACGACGATGACAACAACAACAACAATGACAATAACGATAAGAAAATAATATTTTTTTGTAGATTATTAATACAAAAGTGTATGATTAATTATAAAAAATTAAACATAATTTTAAACATATAATAAAAAAAATAGTTTTTAAAATACATATTTAACCAAATAGCAATTTGGAAAGGGTTATAGGTCAGTCAAAATTGGGTGTCAACAGTTGCCCCTCTTTTCTGGATAATGAAGGGTGAATTTGCGATTAAAGACGTTGCCTAAGTAGTCAATTTTTTCCGACTAACGGAAAGATGTTAGTGGGATCAAATGAAACGATAAGCAATTGTGAAAAGAAAAAATATTGTGGCCGAAACTTTGGCCTTAAGTCGCCTACATATCTCTAGTATTACGAGAATAAGTTTGTGTGTAGTTCTAGATTTAGGAATAAACTAAGCTCCTTAAAAAAGATATAACGATACGATATTCGAATAGAAGCAATAGTAGCTTGAGTAGACAAGATTAGAACTCAAGATGGTATGAATAGTGTAAGGAAGATAAGAACGACTTAGTTATGAGAGGAAAAGATCATATGAGTAGTGTGAAAGATGAGAAGGCTTTATTGAGATAGATATATAAGTACGGAAGTCATTTCTAAAAGAGAAGTTGATCTCATCTGCAATATGTCACCTCTGCAAACCTGGAGCTTGTAAAATAACTAAATAAAGTGATTAGGGCATCTATAGCGATTAAATGGTGAAATAATTCATAAACATGATGCAATTTCCCATTTAGACCATGAAAATTTATCTTAAGACGATAAAGATGACGTCTTAGGGCCATGTTACGTGATAATTTAATCCTTAGGTCATGGAATAATGTTTGTAGGCCATGAAAATGATGTCTTTAGACTATGACACCTTCGGAACAAGATAAATAGAAATTGAAACCTTAGGCCATGAGATGATGTCCGCGGGGAATGGAAAAGGTGTCTTTAGACTATGATGCCTTTGGAACATAATAATCATAAATTTAATCAAAAAGTCATGAAATGATGTTAGCATGCCATGAAATGATGTCTTTAGATTATGGCAGCTTTGGAATAATAAAATAATGATAAAAGAGAGTGTGTCTATTTTCTGCGATGAAATTCGGCCATATCGCGATACTTGTAGCTTGATTCAATAGATATTTCATGTACATGTATTTCTTGGGGCTCAATCTGGTCTCTGTAACTTGATTCAACATTTGCCCAACGTAAATATGATTCTTGGGATCAATATTATTCGTGGGTATATTGTCATTTCTTGGCCATACTATAGTTCTTGGGCACATTATAATTCTTGAGTTTTATCTAGTTTTCGACCACAATACAATTTTTTTGGCACAATGCAATTTTTAGGCATAATGCAATTTTTGGACACAGTGAAATTCTCAAGCACAAGACAATTTCTTGGGCACATGCAAATTCTCAGGTACAATGCAATTTCTCAGGCACAATGCAATTCTCAAGCACAATGTCATTCTCGGGCACAATGCAATTTCTCAGGCACAATTCAAATGTTTAGGCACGATGTAATTTCTCAGGCACTATGCAATTGCCATGCTCAATGCAATTCGTGGACACAATGTAAATTTCTGGGCATTATGTAATTTCTCGGGCACAACGCAATTTTCGAATTCAATACAATTTTCAAATTTAATGTAATTTCTCAAGCATAATACAATTTCATGAACATGTGAATTCTCCAACACAGTGATATTATCGGGAACAATATATTTCTCAAAAAGAATATTGCAGTGTCATGCCCCAAGCCTACACCCTGAGCGGGACTGGCACTTGAAAACCATTGATGGTCCCAAGCGAACCCTTGGCCTGGCTTACTTACTCAGCGGAAGACTTAACATAAGGAATATAACTCATGCATAGCTTAAGAAATAATATCTTAGCCAAAATGGCAAGTCAAGTCTTAAATGTATACAACTGAAATGAATAAGACCAAAGAACTATAACTATCTGTCAATGAAGCCTCTAAAACAAAGAGGGATGTCGGGACAAAACCCTCAATCATCCTCACAATGAAATACTGAAAGCAAAGTAAAAGGAGTCCTTCGGAATGCAAGGAGGATCACCAACTGACTCTGAGTGCCCAACTGGATCAACGAGGCGCTGGGTGATGATCTTGGTTACCTACGTCTACATTATAAGAATATGCAGGCCAACTGGCATCAGTACATAAAATGTACGAGCATGCGAGTTGGAATGCTAAACACAACATAGGCTTGAAAATGATCTGAAAGGAACACTTACATTGGCTTTACTCAACTCCTGAATAACTTAACTCAATATAAAGCAATAAAGCATATGCAATATATAGAAAGCTTGTAAAATAGTGGAAAACAATGTAGTTCGTTAAAGAAAATGCAATAACAAACTCAACTTTACTCATATAATAAAGTAATATAGTTTCTATGGGATGTTCTCTAACCGACAACCACCACTATCATCCTAAGTGGTGATACAGCGTCTTGCCCATGCTGCCAGAACTGTCCTATACTTTGTTATCATATAGAATGCCTTAACTAAGTGGATCCACTAGTCTCTGCTAAAAAGCACTTAAGGAGTCATCTAAAATGTATGATCCTTTACTACCCATGATGACTACATGGTTTATGGACACTTGAGTTAATATGAACTCCCATTCCCATATCGGTGCTCAATACTACTCCTAAAATATATTTAGCTCATGTGTTTGTAAAAAAAAAACTCTTTCTTTGATTTGAGATAATTACTCAAAACTTAGCTTAAAAGCTCTCTTGGAAATCGGTGTTTCCCTTTCTTGTTCAAATGTGAAAAACATTTTAAATCTCTTGGGAATACTTAGTTCCCTTATAACTTTTGGAGAAATGAACTTAACTCTTTGCTCTTTGCTTAACTTAGAACTTAAGTCTTAAAACAAAGTTAAAACGTTTGTGAAAGACTTTTGAAAACTTTATAAACTTCTCATCACTAAAAAAAAACCTCAAATTGCCAACAGATTTTACTAACAACATAAGTTGGTTAGTATTCTACTAACAAATTACTAACATATTTCTAACGGAATTATAATTTAAAACTTAACAACAAAATTATAACAGATTACCAACCAAAATCTTACTAAGTAAGTATTTTAATTGGTAAATACGGCAGGAAAAAAAGGCGCCAAATTTAGCAACATTCTATGAATGGATTACCAACTGAAATATTACTAACGCACACCTTTTATTGGTAATATTACCAACGAAGTATATATTTGTTGGTAAATATGACAAAAAAATTGTTTATATAATTTATTAGCATATTACCAATGAATTACTAACCAAACATTTACCAATGGCAAGATTGTGTTGCTAAATTTACCAACCAAATATAAATGTGTTGGTAAATTAGTAACGAAATGAAATTTGTTGGAAAACTTGCCAACCAATATCCAATTAGTTGGAAATTTTGCCGACAAATAAAGATTGTAGTTAGTAAATTACTAACATCATTAAAATAGTTGGTGATATACCAAACGATCATTAATACATTGGTAAAATTTACCAACATATTAGCTATTAGTTGGTAATATTACATATGAATGTTTAGTTGAATAGTAACTATTACCAATTGTGATAAAATTTATTGGTAAATTATTAATTACTAACTTATATTTGAATAGTTGATAAATTTACCAATTGAAGTTAAATATTTTGGTAAATCAGCGTCTAGCTAGTGTTGAGGCTTTCATATTCAGTTTGTGTCCTTATGCGTTTAAACTTTTAAATTTTAGTCTAAACTTGACTTTGGTCAATATTTTTGGTAAATGTGCTCAGATTAGAACTCTGTCAGTGTCGTTAGCTTTGAAAGGTCATTTTTTATCTAACAGGAAGGTTGGTTCAAGTTTTAAGACTTTCATTTTTTGTTTGTGCCGTTAGGTGTTTTAAATCTTATGTTTTGGCCAAAATTTAACTTTGGTCAATATTTTTGTGAACGTGCTCAGATGAGAATTCCGTCTGCGTAATTAACTCCAAAGGTCATTTTTTATCTAATAGGATGGTTAGTTCGGGTTTCAAGTCTTTCATTTATAGTATGTGTCGTTAGGTGTTTTAACTTATAAATTTTGGCCAAATTTTAACTTCGGTCAATATATTTGATAAACGTGCTCAAATGAAAATTTTGTCAGTGCAGTTAGATGCGGAAGGTCATTTTTGATATAATAAGATAGAGGATTTGGGTTTTGAGGCTTCCGTTTTTAGTTTGTGCCGTTAGGCATTTTAACTTTTAAGTTTTGGCCAAAATTTCACTTTAGTCAATATTTTTGGTAATCATGCTCGAATTGAAATTTTGTCACTGCAGTTAGCCATATAGGTTCAGTTTTGATCTCATAGGATGGTTGGTTCGAGTTTTGAGACTTATTATCAGTTTGTGTCGTTAAGCATTTTAACTTTTAACTTTTGGCTAAAAGTTGAAGTAGGTCAATTTTTTTGGGAAACATGCTCAAATTTGAATTTCATCAGTGCGGTTAGCTTTGGAAGGTCATTTTTCGTCTAATAGGATGTTTGGTTTGGATTTGTTAGGCATTTTAACTTTTAGCTTTTGACCAAAATTTGACTTTGCTTAACATTTTTTGTAAACGTGCTCTAATGAGAATTCCGTCAGCGCGATTAGCTTCGAAAGGTCATTTTTATATCTAATAGGATAGTTGGTTCAGGTTTTGAGGCTTCCATTTTCAGTTTGTGTAGTTAGGCGTTTTAACTTTTAAGTTTTGGCCAAAATTTAGATTTGGTCAATATTTTTGGTAAACGTGCTCAAATTAAAAATTTTGATATAATGATATGTGTCATATTGAGATTAATTTAACTTGTTATCATAGATTTTGCATTGTTTCATTCAAATATGATTTATATAATTGATATTAATATTTTTGGATTTATATTCGTGCTCTTAGATTTTTAAATGCAATAAATTAATAAATATTTTAATATTGAATAATCATTCAGTTAATTATATTTTGAAGATATTGTCAATCAATTACTAACCTAACATTGAACTTGAATGATATATTACCAACAAACTAACAATCAATTAGTAAATTTATTAGAAAAACAAATAATCATACTAACGTATTTAAATTTATTACCAACAAGGGTTGTGGTGGAGTGGTAAGTACTCTTTCATCCTTAACCAAGATGTCTTGGGTTCGATTCCCCTTGGATACAGAGTTGTCTTTGTTAGGGAGCGCTTTACCCCCTAATGTGGGACTTCTCGGCGTGAATTCGGATTTGGTCGGGCTCCAATGTGGGTACCGGACAACGGATGGGAAACCAAAAAAAAAAGTAATTAAAACTTATTGACAAATTATCAACATAAATTTTTTGTTACTAAAATTGCCAACCAACTACCAATGTATCTGGAAAAGTTTACTATCAGACATTTGTTGCTATAATACCAACGTATTACCAACGGAATCAAATAATGAAGGAAAAAATTTACTAACTCCTTTTCAATTCGTTAGTAAAGGTACTAACGATATACTAACCAAAAATTAGTTGGTGAATTTACTAACGAAAATTTCAAGGCCATGTTTCAAAATTTTGTAACAACATCTTTGGGTGTTTACCAACTGATTTTTGATTGGTAAGTTTACCAACAAATTAAAATCGGTTGGTAATATTTACCGACGAGCCCTTTAGCAACGGATTAAATAAGTTGGCATTTGGTTGGTAACTCAACTTGCCAACCAATTTGATCAATTTACCAACGAATTTTTTTGTTGGTAATTGGGGTTCCTTTTGAAGTGCTTGACTTACTTCTTAACTTCTAGACTTGACTCTTAACTTTCCTTGAATTGAATTATGGATTCAAGGTTTATGATCTCATGTTTATGGATGATTTCATGATGTTTAGATGTACCTAAGAGTGTTGGAATCAACTAGAATATATAGGTACATTGCTAAGTAACTAGTACGGAAAGTTAGGGAAGAAATGGGAAGAACTGGCATCCCTCACGCTCTGAGAGGCATGGGGAGCCGGAGGGTAAAATTCAGAGACGGACCTGGGGTGCGCTGCCTGGCGCGGTGCCCCACCCCTTTCCCAAGGTGTTCAATGACTTTTCTTGCTCCTTTTTCAACTCTAAACCTTCTAAACTCCAATGGTTCTTTCCCCAAACATTTAGAATCGACTAAAACATCAAAATACATCAGATTCTACTCGAAATCACAACTAAAATCATGATTCAAACTCAAGAAACTTCAACAACAAGAACCCAAAACTATATAACTTTGTTGAATTGAACCATGATTGACGTGTGGGTGAACTAACCTAATGCTATGTGATCTCACATACCTCGTAGAATTGAATCCTTGGCGAAATCCACAACCAAACGCGAACGTTCTTGATGATTTCTTGATTTTTCTTCTCATTTCTCCTCTTTTCTCTTTTCTCCAAGCCTTAGCGTATTTTGGTAAAAGCGTAAACTGACCTAATTCTTTTTAGACCCTAAATTAATAACCAAAAACTAAATAAAACAATAGGTTAAGGAAAGACTAAAATGCCCTTCCAAAATTCGGTTTAGACTTTCCTTATTTGAATAGCCCAACTTCCAAAGGGCATATCTCACTCATACGAACTCAGAATCGCGCAAACTTGGCGAAGTTGGAAAGATAATTCAAAGATCTTTCCTACGGTATCTAGAAACACACCTAAATCATCCTGATCTAGGAGTTATGATCGTTTGAAGTTGACCAAAGCTCATTCTTAACTTAAACAAATTTCCAGATTTTCATTATTTCCAAAAATCACTATTTCCAATTCTTGACTTCTTCCTAGTTATTTCAATTTGCGAAATGTTACATGCAGTTAAGAATATAAGGTGGTTTAGTCCTTTGTTTTATCAGGAGGAAAGAGTGTTTATTCCATAGCAATTGTCGAGCACAATAACAGTTGAGAGTGTAGTGTAACTTAGACCTCCATCATATTGAAAGGACAGTGTAATTTATTGGCGGTTATTGTGCTCAAAATAATAGTTGAGAGTATATAGTAGCTTAGACCTTCGTCTTATTGGAAGGATAGAGCATTATTTTATGTCTTTTATCTGGGCGATGTTGGAATTGCTTCTTGCATGTGTATCTGTCTTTTCTAAGTTCGAAGTAAAATTATTAGTTTATAAAAGGAAAGGTTGATTTGTATCTCTGTTTTGACAAGCACGCTCCATTCATCCTTGACATCCAAGATTTTTTTGGACATTAGCTTTGGGTGATATATAAATAGTATAAAAATAAAAAATTGAAAGAAGAGTTTTTGAAAACACAAAAATGATAAATTTTCTAAAATATTGTTGAATCTTTGAGCATGACACATTTTTAGACTTTACATTATCTAATTGGAAGAGGTCTTTCTATTTTGGTGTGCATCATAGATATTATTGAAAAAGCATTCAATAATTTTTGTCCCAGTAAAGAACTTCTAATATTCTGATATTTTTGTAGATTGTAAATCGCTTGCTGTGAATTTTTGAGATCCTTACAAAAATTTTGCCCTCATCTTACAATTTTCAAAAGAATGCTCTTTTGATGGAAATTTTGAGATCTTCTCAAAAGTTATGCCACGGTCTTATGATTTGCAAAAGAATGCTCTTTTGATGGAATTTTTGAGATCCTCTCAAAAATTATGCCACGGTTGTATAATCAAGAAAAAATGTGAATTTTATTAGGATGAGACCAAACTACATAGGAGCGTTTACATATCCCTTCTAAAACGGAAATCAGGTCTGACGTAGTTCTAAATTACAAAGTAAAGAGCATGATTTAAACTTGGGTGTTGTATCTCCTCACAACACCAAACTACATAGGAGCACTTACATATCCTCTCTTAAACGGAAATCAGGTATGACGTAGTTCGAAATCACAAAGTAAAGAGCAGGAATCAAACTTAGATGCAGTATCTCCTCACAACATCTGAGTAGATAGGTCAGTGCCAGATTTCACCATTCATTTCTGCTAGTATGAGTGTACCGCCAATCAAAACCCAGAAAACCATATATGGACCTTGTCAATTTGGTAAAAATTTACCCTTTGCCTCATCTTGATTTGGAAAGATTCACTTCAAAACCAATTTCCCAGGTGAGAAATATCTTGGTCTGACCTTCTTATTGAAAGCTCTAGCCATTCTATTCTGATAGAGTTGACCGTGATAAATTGCATTAATCATTCTTCTGTCAATTAATGTTCAGTTCTCAAATCATTTCTGCACCTTTTTAGCATCGCTCAGCTCTACATCTTAAAGGATCCTCAAAGATGGTATTTCCACTTCAGCAGGTATAACAGCTTCATTACCATTACACTAGAAAATAAGATGTGCCCCAAGTAGAAGTTCTAATAGTAGTACGATACCCTAACAAAGAAAATGGTAAATATTTCATGTCAATGCTTTTAATTGTCAATCAACTTGCATAGTATCCTCTTGATATTCTTATTTGCAATTGTTTCATTCCTCCGTGGCTTGTATGTTGTAGAATTTCGATGATTGATTTTGAATCTCTCACACAATGCTTTCATCAAATCATTGTTTAAGTTGGTTCCATTATATGTAACAATTGACTCAGGAATTCTGAACTGACAAATGATGTGATTTTTGACAAAATCATCTACAACATTCTTCAAGACAGATTTTGTGGTAGGTGTCTTCAACCCATTTAATGAAGTAGTCAATTGCAACATGAATGAATTTGTGTCCATTAGATGTGTCAGTTCAACAGGGCCAATTACGTCCATATCCAAAGCTGCTAAAGGCCAAGGTGAGCTAGTAACATGGAGTATTTTTTAAAAAATGTTCAAGAGTTTTCTTTAAATGATTCAAATGATAATCTATTAAAGCTTCCATGTATCCCATAGAGTCATGTGAATCATAGTTAGCAAGGTCAAAGGTTCACTAAAGGCCAGCAATGATCTCCAAGTGTCAGCCACATTCAGGGTGTAAGCATGGAGCATGACATGACTGCTGGAGAAAAGACGGCACATCTCAAAATGAAGAACATGGAGAAACAATTAAGAAAATAGGGGAAAACCTTACATCTCAAAGTAGAAGAGGAAGAGCTGACAAGAAAAAAATACTTATTTCTTATTTAAACCTTGGATATCATTTGTTGTTTTCATTTAGATCTTAGGCTGGTCCTTTGGGCCATCCAGACATTATTGTTATTTTGTTTTAAAATAAAAAATGAAACTAGCCTAATGAGTCAATATTTCACCTTTAAAAAGGTGATATATAAGTTTATGTTTGTTGTTTCTATTAATTCTGTGATACCTTTACATGAAATTAATCCAGGTTGACCTATGATGTACTGATACAACTTTTGCTACACTTTTGGTTGGTGTAGGTTTGTTTCAAGGTTTGAAGTGTGGACAGTGATTATACAGCATCAACTTCTACCCACCTTGTTCTCAAGTAAAAGTAGTATCTCTCTCATGTGTATTTATTTATATTATGTGTGTACTCTATTATAAGCTCTTGTACCTATCTAGACTAGGTCCTTGGGAGTTGTTGAATATTTTGTAAAGTCCGAAAGGAATTTTCTTATTTCATTTTACCTTATCAATGCAAATACTTTTATGTAGAATATTTTTCAATTAAATGAGGAAATCTAAGTTGGTAAAAAATAATCTATCTAATTAGATTAGAATAGGTGCATGCATAATCCCGTAATTTGGATCGTGACATTCAGAGTCCTTATTCATTTTGTTTCCATCATACCTCCTCAAAATACCACCAAGACCTTTAGCCTTTACATATCGAG
This sequence comes from Solanum bulbocastanum, assembly GCA_037074985.1. Taxonomy (NCBI): domain Eukaryota; kingdom Viridiplantae; phylum Streptophyta; class Magnoliopsida; order Solanales; family Solanaceae; genus Solanum; species Solanum bulbocastanum. Next base: position 36,987,309 of record CM073599.1, read on the forward strand.
GAAATTCACAAACTACTCTTAATAGACACTTACTATCCCTCTCGCTCAACAACCTTTGAGAATAAACTACCCTAACCAAAGACTACAATTTAGATCTTTATTAATACAAATAAATCTACCTATTACCCTTGATTCACTGAGGAAACAGGGCATCGGTTGCATTTATAAGGAAAGGTACTTCCTTGAACATCAATGCAAACAAAGAGCCTTACATTCTATAGAAGGAGTTGAGGTAAAAGGGAAATTAAAAAGGAGAGTAACTAGAAAAATGTATGGATGTACCTAGACCTTAGAGGAAGAAGTAGAGGAACAAGTTGAAGAATTCCTAAATGCTTTATTTGGCTTGAGTTCCTCAAGTATCAAGATCTGTATCATTAAGATTGTGGGTTATATCGAGAACTAAAATTCTACATGTCGCAAATGTGAAACGTTTCGAGTAAATTATATATCAAACTACTCAAAAATATCTAGAGAAGCTTATATCTAAAAATTTGGAACTATTTATAAGAGGTTTGAGATGATTTGGATTAAAATGACAAAATCATCTCATTGAGGAAGATGAACTCCTCCAATGTATAAATATTGTGTAAATATTATGTATAAATGTATATACATTTGTGCTACATAATTATATATGATAGTTTTGACATTTAATTTTATATCCTAAATTTTATTGTAAAAAAGATGCAAAAGATAGAGTTGTATTTTAGCTATAATTTTTTTTCCATTTGCAAAAAAAAATTGTTATAAGAATATACTTTCTAATAATTTATATTTTAATAAACAATTTAGTGTATTTTAGAATTTATTTATTTTTAATTACTTTTTGTTGTAGTGTAACTATTTGATTTTCTTATATTTTTATTAAGGGTGTGTTTGGTATGAAGGAAAACATTTTTCGGAAAATGTTTTTCAATTTTCCCATGTTTGGTTGGGTTAAATGTTTTGGAAAATGTTTTCCAATTCAACTCATTTTCCTCAAATTTAAATAAGTTTGTTTTTAAACTTCAAATTTTTATTTTTTCACCCCTACCCTCGACCCCCTGCCAGCGCCCCTACCAGCCCCCCCCCCCCCCTTTCCCATCCACCCAAAAAAAAAAAAAAATTTAAAAAAATATTTTCAATTTCAAAAATTATTTTCTACTCTAGTAAAAATAAAATATATTTCTTAAAAATATTTTTCATTCATAAATCAAACACTACAAATCTTTTTCGAAAAATATTTTCTACTCACCAACCAAACATGAGAAAATAAGTCAAAAATCTACTTATTTTTCAGGAAAACATTTTCCATGGAAGATATTTTCCTTCGTACCAAACACACCCTTAATCTAAAACTAGTTCGCTGAAATTTTAATTTTATTTTTAAAATGAAAGGAGAGAGAGAGACAAAAGAAGAGAAAGGAACAAAACAAAAGAAGAAAAAGGAATTAAAAGGAAAAATCAAAAGAAACTGTACTGGAAAACGTCAAAAGCAATTGCCACATACTCTAGTATATTCTGAAGCAAATCAGATGCTAAGGAATGGGTAGCAACTATATTTAAATCCCATTCCAGTAAAAACAAGTAATTAAATAGGTCCCGATGAGTATTTTGTGTAGTTTCCCCTCAAATTGTATTCATGATCAATATTAATTGAAATGATAGGTCTAAAGTTTTACGGCTTATTGAAATTAAAATGATGTAATGTGTTCTATAAAAGAGATGATACATTGAAGTGTTTAATCATTTGACTACTCCACGCTTAAAAATACATTAAGGGGTCGTTTGGTAGACCGCATTAGAAGAAATAATTCATGTATTATATAAGGTATTATTTAGTACTATGTTTGATAGGAATTTGGGTCTATGTATAACTAATCCATGGATTAGTTATACCTCCTACATGGTATTATATGATGTATTACTAATACCTTCCATTTGGAGGTATTAGTAATACATTGGATTTAATACCATGGGATAAGTCTATGTAAAGACAAAAATATCCCTCATATTTTAATTATTTTGTTTATTTTCTTGGTTTTATGATTTATATTTGTACTAGTAAGTTTATTTAAATAAATTAGCTTACAAATTATTTAGAGTGAGGTGTTCGTTACTAAATAAATCTAATACAAATCAATAAATTTGAAATGTGAGTTGTTTATTTGTATATGCCGTTTGTGATCTTAATTGAATGTATTATATATATATATATATATATAATATTTGTGTGGTTTTCTAATTATTTGTATTTTGAACGATTTAAAAGATTACATACATACATATTAAAACTACAACTTGCAATTTTTATGTGTAAATGTGGATGGTTTATTCAATTTTATCATTGTTGACGGTCTTTTCGATTTTAAAAGTAGATGGTTTATCTTTTTTAAATTGAAAAATATAATGACATTTTGTGAGTGATCAATTTATTAAGATGACAATTATTTATCCTCAAATAATTATAGTGAAAAAATAGCAAATATGAAAACAAAATTGTTCTTCTCATAACTACTTAGAAGACCATAAAAAAATAATATTGTCCGACAATTATATACATTGAGATTACATAATAATTCAAGGGCATAATTGGAAAGAAACTTTTTATAGATCAGAGTTTTAATCCAAACAGAAGATAAGATTGGAAACAATGAATCAAACGCTTGATAAATTAAAATAAACTTTGCATTACTAATTCATGCACTACTAATCCCTGCATTACTAGTCTCTGCATTACTAATCCTTGCGTTATTAATCTCTGTACCAAACGACCCCTAAGAGATTTTTCAAATTTTGAGAGGCAATAGCTATTTAACCTATAGTTATGATACGTAAATAGGCAAACTATAGTTAAGAAGGCCTATTAGGTCTTTAAATGCTCAATAATTGTTATAATTTTCTAATTTGAATAGTTAAAGAACATTTACTAACAAATTTAAATAGTTTTCGTACACACATTTGTTTTATGGATGGGTGCCATGGAGTGGGGCAGATGAGAGAATAATTTTCCTTAACTTATCAATAATTTTTGAGAATATTCAGGTGAGAGAGTGAAGAAAGTCCTTGCAAATTCATGGGGTTCAATGTGACAGAAAACAAAATACATGTGGAAGGAAATATACACACATCTAACAATGCTAAATATGTACACATCTAACTATGCCAATTGTTTTTCTTTTGTCCTTTTTGTAATTTTATGAACTGTTCCTTATTGAAGGTATATTCTCCATATTAAGATCAAACACTTATCATTATGTCAAAAGTTATAATTATAGTTGATAGTAAAGATACAATTTTATTTCTTAACTAAGTCCATCACGACCAACGCAAGTGTCATGTTCGATCATGACTCTGACATGACCACCCAGCTCCTCGTGGACCTCGCTCTCATTTATTGGCATTACCCAACAATTCCCCTCCCAATACTTGCCCTATGTAAAATCTTGTTCTTGGCAGAGGCAGACCCCATATAACGATGGGGTACATGTGTAACCAATAACTTTAGAAAAAAACATGTGTATATATGTATATTTATTTTGAGAAACTGATACATACTAGGATATAATCAATAGTGCATCCATGGGAAGCATACTAGTGTCTTTGTGCCGCTGGTACAAGCTAGAGGAACTACCTGCGACACTAGGGTTCAAATACAGCTAGAGAGAGACCTATTTCATTATTTTTATTTTAAGTTTAGCTTAGACATGGGTTCGCATCTGGCTCTTGGGAATCAAACCCATGATCTTGACTTTGATACCACTTGTTAGGATCAACTGCTTACCATCATGTTAATAGCTATAGTTGATGGTAAGCACTTTATTATTTTTATTTTAAGCTTAGCTTCGAGATTTAATTTAATTTTAGGTTTAGCTTAGAGATGGGTTCGCCTCTGGCTCTTGGAAACCAAACCCACGATCTTAACTCGGATACACTTGCTAGGATCAAGTGCTTACCATCATGTCAAAAGTTATAGCTGATAGCAAAGGCGCAATTTTATTACGTAACCAAGTCCATCAGACAAGCGTTATGTTTGATCCCGACTTTGACCCAGACCACCCCACCCCTTGTAGACCTTGTCATAAGCAAAACATTGATATTGTCCAACACTTCTCAAAATAAAATTATTTTTCCCTTGTTTGCAAATCAACATTTGTCTAGTTACTTCATTATTTGTCATTGTATAGTGCTAACTAACTTCATTATTTTCGACCTAACTCAATTATAGGGATAGAGATAATATTATTCATTCAATAAAATCAAAAGCCACTATATGAAAATGTGTGTGTGTTTTTTTTTTAATTAAAGTACAAACTAAAAAGTGCACTTTACACGCTAGATACACATAATCCAAATGGCCTCTTTGGTCCACTTCTCACCAAGTGGAATGATTTTCTGTCCACTTCAAAGCCAAACAAGCCCTTGCCGTTGAGTTCTTAGCTCCATATTTTAACCAACCAATAGCTGCTCGCCAACTGGAAATTGTTCCATTTGGCAACCAACTTGAATAACACTTGGTCCCCGGCTCTGAACTTCTAATTCGGCTTGCTTAGCCGCTACACCTTTTCTCCTCCTCTTTGGCGAGCCACTTTCCGAAGTTGATGATACCGACGAACTACCCGGTTCAGGTAATCGTCTCTTAACTGTCACTCTAACCGGCTCCGGCTCATTTAAACCGATTCTATGCGGGAAATTCAATATAGCCTTAGTACCGCGCATCCTAAAAGCGGCTTTATCATAAGCTAGCGCGGCTTCCTCAGCCGACTCGTAAGTTCCAAGCCAAATCCGTGCGCCGTTTTTTGCCGGATCTCTTATTTCCGCCGCAAATTTTCCCCATGGCCTTTGTCTAACGCCCCTGTAATGCCTTCCTTTAGGCTGCAGAGCCGCTGGAGCCGCCACAGTCTCTGTCGGCGGAGAAACAGAAGTACTCATAGCTGGCTCAATCTCCTCCCTCGGCTCGGGTTTCACTTCCGCGGACGTTAAATTTGACGGGGTCCATCCGATACTAAAAGCGTCTTGTAGAAGCCAATAAATTACCATATCTTCGGAATCGTTAACTTTTAACGGCAAGTCACCCCATGATTCGGTTAAACATGGCATGAGACTACTGAAACTTGAACTCCGGCAATACACCGGGAATTCTGCCGGAAAAATAGTCGGAGGTAACTCTGTAGAAATGGGTAATTGATACATTATGAGATTTTGAAGGTTTTGTATATATAAAGGTAAAGAGAGAAAAGATTGTGAATTTTGGATGAGTAGAAGATATTGGGGTATATATAGGGAAATAGAGGAGCAACAAGGTACATGGACCTGAAAAAGGGCCCCATTAATTAATGAATAGTATTATTTAGAATTTGAGGCTTCTTTGAAGTTTCTCACTAGGCAAGTGGACTAGTGGTAAAAGCCATTTTTCCATGTTTTTTCTATCACGTGCACAAGAAAAAGGTAACGACTTTCATTCATCCATACCAACAACTTTTTATGGTTTGATTTGGATTGATTTTGAATTAAAATTAAAATAAAATTAACTAAATTATTAAAATTAATTTAAATTAAATCAAATAGAACTTACATTAGTCGATAAATCAATTTTTATGAAGCCTAATGATATGTGATTTTTTCCTCTATAATCAGAAAATAATTTTTCATCCTTTTTCAACTTATAATCCATATGATTGGGTGAGTTATAAGATTCTTTTCACCAAACAACCTAATTTCTTATCAAAGAGCCTAACATTTACATGGTATCAAAGCAGTCAAAGGTTCTGGGTTAGAATATCACCGTCATTCAAATTAAAAAGAATTTTCACGTGTTTGGCCTATAAAAAAAAAATCAAGTCCGCACGTGAAGGGGCATATTAAAAATATCATTAACTAATAAAACAACGGCTCAATAATATTATTGATATATTTCCTATGTAAAGCTACTCTACAATACCTCCTTATATAGGTTGCTGGCAGGAGAGTTCTACTTTGTAAGTTAACTCTTACTAGTAGTACATAACAACACTAAACCTCCTAATGCAATATGTATATACACTCTAGCTCCTAATTCTAACACAATTCTACTCCTTACGATAGTTTCGAACACTTTCACTCAAGCTAGTGAGAGGTGGATTAACCACTCCTAGCTTGCTTCGAAAGGCTGCAAATTGATGCTTTGTAAGTGCCTTGGTGTGTATGCCAGCTAGTTGATCTTGTAATCGAACAAAATGTGTTATGAGTTGTCCCTTTACCACCTTTTCTCTAACAAAATAATAGTCTATCTCTACATGTTTAGCCCTAGGATGCAATACTAGATTCACAGCCATGTAAAGTGCCCTAAGATTATCACATAATAGTATTGGAGGTGTGGTAAGCGTGACACAATGAATAAGGGGCTAGGTCCCTGGAAATGCTTATCTAATATGGCCCTATGTGATTAGTGATATATCCATATCTTGTAAATGGGCAATTAACTTTAACAAATCCTTTTCGTTGATTGATTGTTATTCTTTTTAGGCTATAGATTATAGCGAGTGCGGGTTGTTTACTGGCCAGATTGAGATAGGATAATTATTTTAATATTTAAGATTATTGTATTTGCCTCACTCTTTTATCTTTACTGTCATAGAATAATGGCAGGTGCTTTCACTAGTCTATATAATAATAAAAAAAAAAGATGGTAGACCCACCTGAATTTAGTCCCTAATAAATTATCTTGAAATCAACCAATGGTCACTTGGTACGTGAAGTCGCTAAGAAACATCCTCCAAATCTTCTATTTACATATTCATTAAAATATTGTAAGACATAAAAACTAATAATCAATAATCATGATGTTCTTGGAACATCCGTCTGCTTTCTACCATTTGCTTCCCTCCTTTTTCATTGTGGACCCATTTTATTTAAATAAAGCCATTGTAGTGGCTAAATTTTATCGAAAGAGGAAAACAGGAAAATGAGTGGTTATTAGACACTCATTTTTAGAGTCCAACATTAAAACGGATACTTTTTGAACCTTAAATATTAAAAGGGACACTCTTTAAAAGCACACACCAAAACGCTCATTTATGGGCGAACTATAATTATCATTTTTTAACATCGTCATCCCTTTCACCAGTGTTACACAAACTTTAAAGGTAGTTAACTCTCAAATGGGCGAACTACAACTCTTTTTATTAACTCCTCACGTAAATCTATATTCATTTCTTCTTCATGCGAAACTATATATCTTTCTTCAACAATAAATATGGACTATTCACTTCACATTTTCTCATTCATCTTCTATTTTTTCATACTTTATATTTTGATTTTTCAGATTTGATAGTTACGTTTCAACAATTTGGAGAGTCTGTATATTCAATTGAACCAAATGTTTGTAAATGCAGAGAGTACTGTAAAATTTCTATCGTAAGTTTTGGAGTTGTGCGCGTTCAAATGTAAAAAAAAAAAAAAAAAAAAAAAAAAAGGTTGTTCACTTCAAAATATTTGGATATTCATTTATTTTCTTGTTTTGTTATTTCAGGAAAATGATGGATGTGATTATTTTAATTAGGCGGGCAGAAAACATGCTCATAAAAAACGTAGACATCCGGCTTTGTCTTAGTTGTTTCAATTTTTTTTAAAAAAATATTAGAATTTGCCCATAACTGAACGATCTACAATATTTTTCTAAAAAAAAAGATCGGAGTTCACCCCATTACGAACGAACCCTAAAAAAAATTATAACAAAAAATATGTCTTAGTTCATGAACTGCAATAACTTATTTATTTTTTAAGTGAAGTTCATCTATAATTGGACAAATTTCAATACATATTTTTTTTAAAAATGTGACAATTTTGTTATTTTTCATATATAGTGATGCTATTAGATCTAACGAAAAATTCATATAAATAAATTTAAAATTTTCAAAAAAAAAAAAAGTAATACTCCATTGAAACTGCAACTGAGTATTGCTCTTAAAATTACAATTTTTCATTGGACAATGAGTCATATTGGTCACCTAATTCTCCATTCAATTTAATCGTAAATATTCAATATTTGAAAACTTCTGAAGTCAGCAGTATTAGACACTATAGAAATGAAATGGACATTGCTCCATGTCGCATGACACAATGATATAATTTATTCTGAGAAACTGGTCATGAGAAGAATCATAATCTCCGTCGACCTCAATAATTTTTTATTATTATTGTAAGCAAATAAATAGTAAAATTTATTTTTTTTTTTAAAAAAATCAAATTTTTAATACTTTTATTATTGAGAAAAGTGATGATTTTATGTATAAACACCAAAAAAAGATGAAGAGAATAGAGTTTTTTATAATATGTTACTCCCCACTTATATATAAGGCAATAACGAGATCGAGCTGGTTCTGGTGGTAGGGGTATTTTGGGAAATTCAAAGTTATTTCTTTGTATTTGTGTTATACTTGCTGGCGTGACGCGTACTGTCCCTTCAAATCCACTGTCATCTTGGATTTGAAAACCAGCAAACCTATCGAAGAGCTCTTCACCATTTTCTTCGTTCCTCCCCGTTTCCTATAGTGTGTTTAGTGGCGGATCTATGAAGGGCAGTGGGGTGTCATGTCATCCCTGAATTTTAACGGAAATTTTATATATACATAGGTATATATATATATATATATATATATATATATATATATATATATATATATATATATATATATAAATGTAAAACGTGTCATCTAATGAATAAAATTGGCTTGTAGTGCCACGGTAGGAGGATAGCTTTAGATGGCTAATGTTGCGAGTTCGAATCCCTCTATTTGTCAGCCATGAATTTTAAATCCTGAATCCGTCACTGAGTGTGCTATTTGGAAGCTACTTGGCTTCGACTTTGCTCAGGTTAATTAACCTTTTCTCTTCCTTGTTTTATTTTGAATCTTTGATGGAAATCGCCTTTTTCCACAGTCAGATTAACTATTTTTATTGCTTCCCTTTGAAATTCATAAAAAAAGAAAATGTAAATAGCCTTACTGCCTCATAAGACGAAGCTACTTTGTTGATTTCAGTTAAAGGGCAAATACATAAATAATATTCAACTGTCAATTTGATTTTTATTTATTTGTTATTGTGTGTCTACGTTACAGTTGTTGTTCTTGTGTTCCTTCCAATATGTTTTCCTTAGCTTACTTGGAGGAAAATTCTTCAGTAGAGACTGTGTATAGTATCTCCTACTTTAATAAAGGAGGTTATTTTGAATATCAAAGTATGATGCTCACTGAAAGGAATCAAATTGCATACTGAATTACCCTCACAAGTAAATTGAACAAACTTCTGCTCACAACAACAATAACTATATATACTCATAGTTGAAATTTGCTGTGTACACAAACCTTACCCATTGAATCCCAAAATTATGTACGTCCATTACAAAACATATGAATTTCAATAGGAAAGCAAATAGAGCAGAACACAGAACAGAGTCTGAGATAATTTCACTCATTTTACCTGCAACTGAAGTGTGTGAAGCATGAAGTTCCCCTTCCACTTTTTCAGAATTGGGCCCTATAAGATCACATATAAATATTTGTTCATAGCTTAGCATAGTTGCTTCCCGTTGTATTTATTTGTCATGGTGAAATTTGCCAACTCATTCTTAAAATATCTTGATTGTGCAATTCAGTGACTCTTCCAGGTTGTTGCAACCTTGAGCTGCTGGAGTTCTAACACTTTTACACACCAACTTTCTTTAGCGAAGAATCCTGAACAAACAAGAAAACATACTCGCATAATGAAAGAGGCTTATGAAAAGAATACCAAACGATGTGAAATGTATCGTGATATGTCATTAACTGAAACTTTAACCTTTCAGCCATGGATGCTTAGCGGGCATCCTCGTACATGGTGAAAAGAATGTGCTTCTGCTGCGACGACGCCTTAAAAATAGAGAGGCAACAACTAGACATCTTCTTGCAAATACAAACTCGCTCAACGCTATTAAATCAACATGTGTTACTAAGGAGAATCTTTATGTTGAATGCTCTTCCTCTATTTCACAAGGTTAGAACATCAAAACTCTTACATTTTTCCTTACGTATGTGTTTAGGTGTACATTTTTGTGCTAGAACTCACTATATGTGAGTTGTTGTGCCAACAAATGTGCCTCAAAAAGGAAAAAAAAAATTGTTGTCCTTTCGGTATTTTTGAAAAGGTAAGCTTCTTAATCCATATTAATCAAATTATGGTTCTACGTTTACTATGATTCTACCTTATCGAAGGCTTTTTTAGATTCACCATAATCTTTAACGCCTTCTGCAATACTTTCCCTTCAGAAGACAAACAACTGACTTAATACCTCAATAGCTTGCACGAAATGAAAGGTTGGGGCTCACATGCTAGGTATTCCCACAACTTTATCGAATTGTATCGCGTTTTACGATATCTAATTAGAAACTGTTATAATCAACGACCAAGTATTCATAATTTTTTTAACAGTAAATATAATGACTATCAACTTGAACACACAATTTCCAGGTAATATCCTATGTATGTTCATTACCTGCTTCAAAGCTAATACATAATTTAAATCCAATTCAGCGTGATGATGACTTTTTGTTGTCCTTATGAAGTTTATGAATCTCATTTTCTAGAAAAAATCTAGATAAGCAAACCTTTTTTTGTTTCATAGTTTAAGTTCAGTTCCACATGATGATTCTAGATAACCACACTTTGTCCTGTTTCATTGTCATAATTATAAAAGGGCATTATCATATGTATTAACTCGACTTACTGTTTCAAGGATTCATGTGTTTGTTGTCTGTGAATTTTCATAATTACTTACATCAGCATCTACGTAATAGAATAGACCATTTTGTAGCTGCAAAAGGAGAGTAAGAGTCTTCACAAATTAGAGACAACATCTCTGGGAAAAATAACTATTAAGTTGATTATATTGAATTATCGGTGTAAAATTGAAAAAATATTATATAAATCGCATGATTGATGTTCCCTTTTACCACAAATTCTATAGACTCAACTTCAACACACCCATCTGCCACCACATGCATCAATCAGCAATCAATAGAGTTCATTTGATCTCTTATGCGTATTTTATGGTAAGTTCTTCTATTACAGAATCTTTAGGCGATTTGAAAATCAAACAAAGAAAAACCTTTTCTTTTTTTTTTCATTTTAACTAACTAGAAGCTTGTTCTATTAAAAATATTATAGGTACATTATGTTTGAGTCGCTTTTGGGAAGACTGGAGGATTTAAAAGCTACAAAAAGGCTATCTCAGAGGCCAAGATTATACTGACTGTTATATTTGTGTTTCCTTTAGCATCTTATTGCAGCACATGCTTGGAAAAAAGGGTGTTAATTTAATGAACACAGTTAATGTTACACTCTTCTAGCTATATTAGTTGAGAGGTTGTGTTTTAGCCTTCTTTTTAGTGTTGATTTTCATTATACACATAATTATCGCTACCAATTTATCTACCATATGTAACAAAATAATATAAGTTTTCCCCACTAGTTTGGGTAGAAAAGAAGACCTTGTTCCAAAAAAAAGTGTTAACTTTTAGGGAAATAATTCAAGGTACAATACAATTTATTATTTTATTCAATTTCTAAAACTAACAGTTGAATGAGTATCAACAAATGTATTATTTCATAACAATTAAATAAGGCACTAATTAATAAGTACTCTGCATGATCCATATGGAACAATATATTATCTATGAACCTAGATCAGTTGATTAAAATGCATCATAATGAAATTAAAAATAAGATATTGTCAGATTCTTTTCTTGTTTTTACATAGTAATCATTGATTAAAAAATTAAAATACCCAACTGGCTGATGCACTTAATATTTTTCACGTAGTGTCAATGTCATACTATGAATTAGTGGTAATTTGTCTGATGATGGTGGCTTTCACTGCATCAAAATCGATTATCAAGGATAAATAATTTCGTCATTTAAAAATTATATTTCGTCACTAAATATTTTGTGAGACGAAAAATAATTTGTCAATAAGTCGTCACAAAATGTGTGTCGCTAAAAGTATACAAAGACGATTTAGTGCTTCGTCGCCAAAAGAATTATATTAATACAAAAAGAAAAATCGTCCCCAAATACTTAAACATTTGAGACAAATTTATTTGTCGTAAAAAATATATATTTTTTGTTGTTAATACTATGCTTTGTCACTAAAAAGGTTATTACTACCAACAAAATTATATCGTCACTAATTATTTTACTTTAATCAGTGACAACATCAATTGTCTCTAAAGTTATATGTATTTCGTTGTTGAACAAGATCTAATTTCGTCACTAATGACTATATTTTATATATAAAAAAATATTTTGTTCTTAAATGTATTGGTTAGGGACACATTTTTTCTTATAAAAAAGGTAAATTTTCCTATTATCTCATCTCACATCTCAATTTTTTAAAGCCCTTTCCATGAGCTCCCACATATTATGCTTTCTTGAGACTCAAATTCACAACCTTAAGGTTGGAAATAAGGAGTGTTTACCATCTGATCAACTCTCTTTTGTCTCTCATTTTTATTTTATTTTTAACTTCATTCACTTCTTTTAAATTTAACTTTCGTAGAAATAGTATATTATATGATTATGTATACACATACACAAATGCAAGAAATTTACCACCCCGAATTCATTCAAATGTAGATTATATTTTAATTAAACAATATATTTTTTAAAATTTATTTAAATATATTCAGTACGATTCTGTCATTTTATTTATTTATTTTTATAAATTTTAAAAATTATGCAGTACCATTATAAATTTATAGTAAACTTTAACTTTCGATTTTATTAAAAAAATGAATAATCAGTTCAATTCGATCAGTAAATCAATTGTTTTGAAAAAAATATCGATACCCATAACTGTAGTACTTCATCAAAATATATTTGAAATCCTAGTTGGTTCATTTCTTTCATTTGTGCTTTCATTTTTAAGTTTATTTCGATTTTCACACATATGGAAAAAGTTAATAGAAATTCATGAAATATTTCGGACCTTTGCAAAGTCTAAGTATGTAAGTTGATGTTATCTCTGTATAGTTGCTCTATGTACGTATGTGGAAGTACTATTAAATATGTACATATTTTTAGACAGAAGCAAATAGATCGACTTAGTCTATGCAGTTTACCAATCACAAATCAATAGACACACACAAAAATTAGCACCAAGACTAGAGAAATTATTTTTTCTATCATCTTTATCGATGAAAGTGTATCAAATAAAAAACAAAAGGGTTAAACCAACAAATATTAGCGATCTAGTGGTAGAATCATACCCCACTCACGGTACTTATAACCTGGATTGTATTTTTCAATGATGCACTTTATAATTGCGTAATTTAAAAAAAATTGATGAATTGAACTTTTTCATTTTTACAAAATCAACTGAATTCGTTGGTTTTAATATTTTCCCTTGCCAATTAATGAATGGACTCTGTCTATTTCTTATGAAGCACTTGTATTATTCATTTGTAAGTTGTCACTTGTAATTGTAATTATGAACAATTGTAGAAAAAAAAAATTGTATTTAGCTATGAATTTTTTTCGTACCAAATAGTTGAATTATTCACTACAAATTTTAAGTTGTCGCTATTTAACACCTTACATATTTTGTGGCAATTCTTGTTTTGACACTAAATCACAGATTGATTAAGAACAATAAAATTTTTGTCACCAATTATTTATATTAGTAGTGATGAAAATAAATGGTATAATAAAATCTAATTTTTTATAGCTAAAACTTATAATATTTAACTACGAACTATAATTTGTCTTATGTTGTAACAACATATTTTTTTAGATGAATTTTTTTGTGGCAAAAAATAATTTTTCATGATTAGATACATTATTAGTGACGAAATAATGTGTCACCGATAACTTTAAATTCGTGACCAACACTACATAACAAATGACACCAATTAATTTTTTGGTGGGAAACTTTAGTGGACAAAACTTTGTTACGAATTTTTCTGTTTCGTCACTAAAAGTATGTGTCTCATATATTTAAGCACGAAAAAAAAATTTTGTCACTAAAAGCAAATAATTAGTGACGAATTTCATGTCGTAGCTAATAATTTCATAGCTATATATCATATTTGTTATATTTGTTATATTTGTTGTAGTGTTTCTTTGACTTGATTTTCCAAAGTGATTTTCAGTCCTTTTCCTTAAGAAGAAAAATCAGAGGACTTTAATTTTCTTATTGTTCCCAAGACTTGTTTAAAACTCATATAACATATTTCCTTTATACATCTATAACATCAGAAAAATTCAACGCTTTACAAATTAATTTTGAGGTTCAACAAAGAGGATTTTTTATCAAATAGTTATAGTACGAACTTAATTATGAATACTAATTTTAATTTGTTGAATTATAATTCATAGCAATAATCTTATAGAAGAGAGAGGCGAGAGAGATCGAGAGAGACAAATGAGAGAAGCGAGAAGGTTGTATCTCATATACAACTTGTATCTCGATTGACAGTGAGATACAATATACACAGTTTCTTCCTTGTTTCCCAAATCTCGCTCTCCTTTCTTTTCCCTCCTCTCTCTCAATCTCGATCACACATACACATTTTATCTTTCAAATTGAAACATAGATGTACAAATATATATATTGTATCACCCCTAAAATAAATAATACATATACACATATTAGTTTTAAAACTGCAATATAGATGCACAAATATATATTATATCACCCCTAAAATAAATAATACATATACACATACTAGTTTTAAAACTGCAATATAGATGCACAAATATATATTTTATCACCCCTAAAATAAATATACATATAAAGTTTTTTCTAACAATAGCAGTAAAAATTACGATACACAAATGCAGTATGATAATAGTTGTATCAGTTATATATATATATATATATATATATATATATATATATATATATATATAGACTTATGGAAAGGAATAATGGTAGCAGATTTTATTAAAAATTATCAAGAAACTGACGCTGAAACTATGTATAGATACTTAGAAACTTTTTTAGGAGAATCCTGTAAAGCATTATGGGAATCTTATAAATAAACATATCCACAAGAATTTCAAAGTTTAATAGAATTAGGACCAAATCCATACAACTTTACAAATAAAATACATGTATTATTAACAGGAGAAAATCCGAATAGTGGCCTAGTAGCACTACAACGTAATGCTGTAATAAAATTAGAACAATTAAGTATATCCAACTGGCTAAACATAAAGAATTTTCTTAAAGACTATTTTTATTATTGTACTATTAGTGGAAATACATTTAATGAAGAATTAGGTAGAAAATTATTTAATAAATTACCAGGAGCTTTAGGAAAAGAAATAGAAGAAAGATGGTATAAAAGAGAAGGAGTAGTGCAAAACCCCACACTATTATGGCCTATAGGACAAAAAATAAATCACATAATGGAAATACTAACTGAAAAATGTACAAATATACAAATACAAAAAAAATTAAAACAAAATGAAATGAACTTTTGCAAAGCAATGATATATACTACCCAAAGTTATGATAAAGAACCTAATAAAATAAGAAAATATAAAAGAAGACCAGTTTATAACCAAAAACCTTATAGACATAAAAAATATTTCTTAAGAAAATCTTCAGTAGAGATAGACATGTTAGGAAATATAGAAATGATAGAAATTATAAAAATAAATTAGAATGTTATACTTGCAGTAGTATAGAACACTTAGCAAATACATGCCCTAAAAGGAATAATATGAAAACTAGGAACTCTCAGTTAATAGAAGACTTTCAAGAAATCCTATTAAATGTAGATGAATACATGTCAGATACAGAAAGTATATACTCAGTAGTAAGTATAGAAACAGAAGAAATAAATACCCAATCAGACACTTCTGACTCAGAAAATGATAATTTAATTAATGAAATAGGAACAGAAAGAAATCAAGATTTCCTAGACAATATCATAATAAATATTATGATGAATATTTCTCAAAAATGTAGTCATGAGTTCGAAAGACTAAAAGGAATAGATAGCAACCAATGTAATATATGTAAATGGTTTCCTAGTAAAATAAATAGGGTCAAATGTAAATACTGTTACATGGAAGCCTGTATTAGTTGTATAGAAAATAAATTAAAACAAAAAGTAAATAAAAATGAAGAACAAGTTCATATAAAAGACCAGGCTACTAATCTAAGACTAATAACTCTAGAAACAAGAATAAATGACTTAGAGCAAAGAATAACTAAGTTAGAAAAAGATAAACAAAAAATAGATATAGATACTACACAATCACAAGGTACAATACATTTAGACCAAATAGAAGAAAGTTAATTAATGAGCATAGAAGAAAATAATACTAGTTTTATATGCAATGAAGATAAAAAATTTGAAACAATAAAAATATTAGTCAGAATAAAAATAAAAGAAGTAGAAATAGAGACTTTAGCTTTAGTAGATACGGGTTGTACAAGCTGCCTACTTAATAAAAAGATACTACCTCATAATCTATTATCAACTTTAAAAAATTTTAAGGAACCTATACAAGCAATACAAATGGATGGAACATATAATATTTACGACCAGTACATAGAAAAAGCACAAATAAGTTTTATAAATACATGTAGTGAATTCTATAAACCTACATATAATATGCATAAGATATTAGTCCGAGATCTTAATATTAAAACAAACTTAGTCTTAGGCTTACAATTCCTTATACAAAATAACAGAAGTTTTTTAATTTCCAGAGATGGAATAATTCTGTTTAGAAATACAACATATACCCCTGTACAAACTAGAAAAATTCCAACCAAGGAATTAAATAAAGACAATAAAATAAATATAAAAAATACTACTCCATGTTGTGACAATTGTGGCAATAATGGTAGTTGTTGTTCAAATTACCTATATGAAGGAAAACAAGAAGAAAATTATTTAGAAGATACATATATAGAAGACATAGAAAAAGATTATACCTTAATAAATATAGAAACAGAATTTTACAACTTTCAAAAAGGAATAAATACAATAAAAAAAATAAACAATCATAAAGACTTAGAAAATATAGTAGCAATATTAGATGAAATGGAAATAATAGGAGAAAAACCTTTAATACATTGGGGAAGTAATAAAATTATGTGTAAATTAGACATAATAAATCTCGAGTATACTATAAAAACAGCAACAATAGAAGCAAATAATGAAGACACTGAAGAATTTACTAAACAGATTAAAGAACTACTAAAACTAGAAGTAATAAGAAGATTTACATCTAGACATAGATCAGCAGCTTTTATGGTTAGAAACCATAGCGAACAAGTATGAGGAAAAGCTCGCATAGTAATAAATTATAAAAGACTAAGTGATAATACTAGAACAGATGCATATAAATTACCCGATAAAAGTGAATTAATTAATAGAATACAAGGTAAAAAGATATTTAGTAAATTTGACTGTAAATCAGGATACTGGCAGGTAAAAATGCACCCTGAAAGTATAGAATGAACAGCTTTTACTTGTCCCGAAGGTCATTTTGAATGGCTTGCTATGCCTTTTGGTCTTAAGACAGCTCCCCCTATCTTCCAAAGAAAGATGGATGAGATGTTCGGAGACTATAAAAATTTTGTGTTAGTATATGTAGATGATATTCTAGTATTTAGTAAAAATACACAAGAACATTTAGGACACCTACAGACAGTATTTAGACTATTTGTAAAATACAGAATAATAATTAGCAAGAAGAAAATGGAATTATGTAAGACACATATAAATTTCTTAGGAGTAACTTTAGGAGAAGGAAAAATAAAATTACAACCACATATAGCTAAAAAAGTATTAGAAATGCCCGACAAGTTAGATAATACTAAAGAATTACAAAAATTCCTAGGCTTAGTAAATTATGCTAGAAATTTCATTCAAGATTTAGGAAAAATAGCAGGACCATTATATGCTAAGACATGTAGTAAAGGGCAAAAACACTTTAACATAGAAGATATAAAATTAGTCCAACAAATAAAAGAAAAAGTTAAAAATATACCAGACTTACAAATACCTTTAGAATCGAATTACTTAATAGTCCAAACAGACGGAAGTAAATTAGGATGGGATGCCATCTTAAAATCTAGACCTAATAAATACAGTCCAAAAAATGAAGAAAAAATATGTGCCTACCAAAGTGGACAATATAAAGTAAAAGGTAATATGAGTAGTATAGACGTAGAAGTATTAACAGTGATATATGGACTAAATAGTTTTAAATTATACATTCTAAATAAACAGAAAGTATTAGTTAGAACAGACAACGAAGCAATAGTAAAATTTCACGAAAAAATAAACAGTAAAGCTAGTAGTAAAAGAAGATGGTTAAATTTTATAGATATAATATCCATATATAATAATATTGTTTTGGAATATGTTAAAGGAAAAGACAATGATTTAGCAGATAAATTAAGTAGACTACAATTAAAAACTAATTAATTTTTATTTCAGTATGAGACCAAGCATGAGACCAACTGGCCAACAGCCAGCAGACAAAGGCAAGGGCACAGCCCAGCCAGACACTTATGCTCAGACATTATTAGGAAGACAAAATTTCAGACCATTAAATACCGCAGACAACATAATAGAGAGAATTTATTTTGGTAAGTACAATTTAATTTCATACCCTAAGTGTAATTTATCATTTAGAGTAAATTCAGACTGTACTTTTAGACAAAAGTCAACAATGTTTGATAGATAATTTATGGATGGCCTATAATAAACAAGATACTAAATATTTTATAGCAGCTTCTAATGCTTTGTGTCAATACTTTTCAGACAAAAATAGAGACAACAAATTTAAATATTATGTAGTTATACATGGAAAAACTAAAGGAGTTTTCCAACCATGGATAGAAGTAGTTGATTCTATAAATGGGGTTAAAAACCCACTTTTTAAAGGATTTAATAATTTTACTGAAGCTTTAGACTATGCAAGAGGAATACTTGGGCCTAATTATTATATTTCACCAGCCCTCAGACAAAACCCAAACCAAATACCACTATATAATATCCAAAAAGACTCAGACAAAATAATTTTTTGTGACCATTGTTCAGCCATGACAGAGGGTTTCAAAAGACTCAATACAAAAAATGAAATCCTTATTCAAGAAAATATGAGACTTATGAAACAGTTAGAGACTTTTTAGAATAAATATGTTCCAAGAACATACAGTACTCAGACACAAGAAATGAGTTCTCCATCTCCTTTAAAAATGGATGAGACGGGTGTGCATTCCCCTCTGAATGCTAAGAACTCTACTGTATCGGAGCATGATACAGCTAGTCCAGTTCAAACGGTGACCGATAAAGACTTATCAAATCCGTTAAAGGCTGTCACTTTGCCAAAAAGTGAAGAAGAGGAGTCTTCTTCCTCATGAGGGAGATTACGTAAATACTTTCAAAAAGACCCATTAAGAAAAAATGAATTATTAAAAAAGAAAAAAAATGAAAAAATAGAAAAAATAATTAAACAAACTTTAGAAAAAATTTTCCAAGACAAAAGTCAAGACAAACATATTATCAAAGACATTCCCAGTCCAAGTAATGGTTCAGAAGACAACATCAACAGTCCTTCTTTATCAGACGAAGAATAGATAAATAATATTCAAGATTCTCAAGATCCTTATGAAGACGATGATTCAGACATGAGTTTTGATACTATTGCTTTGCACAACTCAGACACTTAACCATATTATAAAAGACTTCATTAATTATTACAAAGAAGAAACTACAGAAAGACATTTTTTAAAAAAAAAAAAAAAGTGTGTTGTCACTTTATCACTATCCTCCAAAAGAGGGAAAAACTATTGACATAACACGCGTCCAATAACTGTGTCAGTCTGTAATATAAATCCAATAAGATGAACTTATGATGCACGTGATGATGGGGCCCAATGAGTACCCGACTTGCATTATTAAAGGAATCTTATCAAGTTGTCGGCCACTAAAAATTAAGGCACTTAATAGTGTCATTTTGGTCTTTTTAAGTTTCTTATTTTGCCTATATAAAGGGGAGTAGTAAGAGTTGAGAAGGTGTGAAAAAGAGTGGAAAGAATAGAAGTTAGAAAAAGTTTGTCATACTCCCTTCATACTTCCTCCATCCTCCTTCCATACTCCTTTATGTACCAAAAATTACTCCATTGTGTATAAAAAGTTTGGTGAAATAATAATAAGTGTGTGTTTTGTGTGTTTAAGTTTTTAAGTTCTCAATAAGCTTTTCAGGGTTCCCGAAAGGGAAACCTCTCTTAGTTTATCATGTAAGTTTTACGATGTTTACTTCCCAAAATTCCCCTAAAAAATATGTTATTTTTCTAAGTTGTTAGTTTCAATGTAATTATTGTGCATGTGTTAAAAAAAAAAATTACCTTAGTATATGGTTAACTTCTTAACTTCTTAATAACGACTATGGATTAACCTGTAAATTCCTAGGATTCTTGGCTTTTACAGTCCGCTTGATGAAAGGATGAATTTGTTGCCAGTTTTTATATCCGGGGTGTGGTTAAAGATGAAGTTATTAAGAACACAGGTTAAGAAGAAGAGATGAACTGGGTAAGTTAAAAAAAAAAAATGAAAAATACAATTAAAAATGGGGAAATTAGGGAATTAAGTCGGAAATTAGCATGATTTAACTAAATGAGAGAGGGAGTACTGAGTAGGACTTACAAAATATTTGAAACAAAGCCTAAACACGGAACAACTTGCAATATCTTGCCATACCTTACCAGGACTACTAAACTATATTAAATATCTAGTTATTACTATATATATATACTTATATATACTATATATATTATATACTATAATACTATATACGTACTACTAATATTATATTATATATATCTATATATTATACTTATATATACATACGTATTACTATATATATTATATTAAGCCTTACTATATTATTATTATACTAATATTATATATATCTATTATACTTATATATATATATACGTATTACTATATATATTATATTAAGTCTTACTATATTATTACTATATATATACTAATATTATATATATGTATATATTATATCTATATACTATATATACGTATTACTATATTATATACTTACATATCCTTTATATTTATATATTATTAAGTACTATTACTATATATATTATATCCTACCATACCTAAGATATATATATTATATTTTCTGTATTTATTGTATTTTTTGTGTTTACTGTATTTACTGTATTTTCTGTGTTTACTGTATTTACTTTATTTTCTGTGTTTACTGTATTTACTTTATACTGTTTTTACTATATTTACTGTATTTACTGTTTTTGTATTATACTACTATACTAGACCCTATATACCCCTTTTTTTATACCTCTTTACTATCTAAGTATCCCATATAATTGGTATATATATATATATGGTTGTATCAATCTAAGAAGAAAAGAAGATTCAAAAGCGAAGAAGTGCGTGGTATGGTCTGATACATGCTTTCAGTATAGTGATGCAAACATTGAACAAAAAGTCAAGAACTCAAAATGGAAACTTTTGACATATCGCCGTTAATTCAATAAAAAATAAATCAACAATCAGAAGTCACCGAAAATATTGAAAACCAAGACCCACGGGTGTAGATAAAAATTTTCAGGTAAAATTAAACTTCAATAATTCTTGTATTAATATGAAAAACATATAGGGAGAAGAAGAATGATTCACATAATTAGTGAATTGTAGAGAGGGATAGAGATAGAGGGCGAGAAGGGAATGTGAGAGGAGAGAGGAAATTAGGAGGGGGAGGGAGAGGGAGGAGAGTGGCGAGTGAGATAGGAAGAAAAATTAAAGGAGAGATTTGCTATAAAATTCTATGTATAGTTATATTAGATAATTTTTTGAAATATCACAAGTTTATGTATATTTATCGGAAAAGGGTAAAAATAATGTCCTTAAAACTATGTGAAATGAACAAAAAAACCCTTAATTAATAGTTAGTCCAAAAATGTTCTTAAGTCAAAAAATGTGCTTGTCCAAATAAACATATTATTTCTTTTCTTTTAGAACATATTCTTTTCCTTGCTTTAATTTTATGTAGATTAAGTAATAGCAGTACAAGATATATTAATATAAACACAGAAACATTTTCTAAAAAGTAATGCATATTTATCCAGTATGTATTTATGCTTTGATTTGCCACATCAATATTTAATCTTTTTCTTGATCAATCAATATCAAAGTTATAGTCTAATTGACAAGATAGAGTACTTACATGTTGGTGTGAATTGTAGTTCATTCTTATAACGCAATTTCATTGTCATCCTTTTTCTTTTTCAGGAAGTATAGTGAGCAAACTTTGAATGCCCTAGACGAGAAAAGCAACTAAAGAGAAGTTATGATCAAGATATACGAAGTCTCTCAATTATTCATGAACAAACCATTAATTTGCATCAAAGTGGAAGAAGAGATGAAGACAACATATGGTTATGAGGCAAGGATGCGACAGAAATACTTCTAAATTTTTGTACAATTAGGTTTTTTCAAGTATTTTAGCTAATAGTACCAGAATTGCCCTATCTGTTAATAAGTGATCTGTTAACAAAGTTAACGTTTCTTAGTGATTAGATCAAAATAGCTCAGTCTAGTTAATTCAAAGTTAAATGTGCACAGTCAAATATCACAGGGACTAAAAGTAAAATTAGGCAATAACACAGAGACTAAAAACGCCATTTCCCCTAATAAAAAACATCATCTATGATTTCTTCCTTCGATTTCGAAAAACATCAATATGTACCATATACATGTGCATAGGTACCAATTTTTCTTGGGATTTTCCACTTTTGATTTAACTTGGAAAGGCATGATTTGTTGAAAAGTCATGAAAAGAAAAGTATAGTAACATAATTGCAATAATAGAAAAGTTTAAAGAGACAAGGAGAGACAACAATTTAATTGATGATAACGACTAATTGGGGGAGGTATATAGAATTCAAAAGGGTATCAAAAAAGAAAAAGCAGAAGCACTAATTTTCGACATTCAACGTTTGAAAATTGAGGTTGATCATAACTTTATGAATTATGAGTCAGTTTCCTTCCTTATTTTCCCCCTCGTGTACCAGTGCCGCAAATCTTGATTTACCTTCTTCTGCTAATTGATGAATTGCGGATGTGCTCAGTAAGATGAAAAATATTTTTTAAAGAAGATGTTTTCTTATTTATATTTTAATGTTTGGTAAGTAAATAATAAAATATTATCATTAGAACATTTATAATTATGTAATTTTTAAAAATGATAATATAGGGTGAAATTGGGTGGGGAGTGAGGTTTGGTTGGGGGGGGGGGGGGGGGGGGGAGGGCAATCATTTATATTGTTTCTATTTCTATTACAAAATCATTTTTTCATTTTCAATAAATTTATTTTTCAAAAAATATTTTGACCAACTGAACATTAACCTAGTTGATTTTTTTAAACCCAGCTTCATTTTACTGGTTAAAATTACCCACTCCACATTTGTCGTTCTCAACAGTTGTGTGCTAGACATTTCTAGCTTTTGTGGTGTGATTTTGTAAACATCAACTACCATGGATTTAGAGTTGGATAATGGAGTCTACGGAACTAAGGAACACTACTAAAAAACTGCCAAAAAATGGAGGACAGAAAAGCGACAGACTGCGTCGCTCCAAAAAACGACGCCATTTGTCATACTCTCCGTCGCTTTTTAATAAAAATAATTATTTTTAAAAATTAATTACAAAAAAGCGACGGACGACATCTCTTAGTCCGTTGCTTTTTTTCGTGGATTTTGGTGCTCTATATATATATATATATATATATATATATATATATATATAATTAATAATTATTTATTTAATATATATAGAAACGTCGTCCGTCACTTTTTAATAAAAATAATTATTTATAAATTAAAAAATAACCACGTCCGTCATTTTTAATTTATTTTATTTTATTTTATTAATTAGTTTTTTTTAAAAAGCGACTGACAACATTTCTTAGTCCATCGCTTTTTGGTCAAAATATCTAGTAAAATATTTTTAAAAAGTGAGGGACAGTGTCTCTTAGTCTGTCGCTTTTTAGTCAAAATTTTGGTCAAATATTTTTAAAAAAACGACAGAAAAAGAGACGCTATCCGTCGCTTTTTTTAAATTATGTTGAACCAAAAAGCAGGTTTTCCCCCCATTTTCCCATCTCTCTTCTCTCACTTCTCTCTAAAACCAAACTATTGCACGGCCGCCGCCACTGCCCCACGCCACCCCATGCCGCCGTCGCCCTTCTCTCCTTGAGCATTAGTCCCGTTGCTGCCTTGCCCCGTCGGTGCCGCCACCTGTCGTCCCCACTGCTTCTTTTCCTTAATTAGCTTGTTAAGGTTAGGATTTAATTTTAGTTTTTTTCAATTCTAGTAATATTTGATTTGTTATAAATTAGTATATTGTTTTAGTTTGATGAATTTTGTTATTCAATTGTTAATTTGTATATTTGATTATTGTTAGTTAGGTAGAGAATTAGGGATTTTTGATTTTAGGATTTTCTTCTAAATTGAAGTTTTTTTTAATATGATTGTGAATTGCGTATTAGAAGATAGAACTAACAAATGATTAGAAGTTAGAAGTTATAAAGTTAGAAGTTAGATTAGTTGCATTTTCCAACTTTGAAATTCTTGAATTTAGTATGTTTGACGGTTGAAGTTAGAAAAACATTCAATTGTATATGAAAGTTAGATTACTCTGAAGTCAGAAAAATATTGGATAACATATGAAAATTGAAATTAGATTAGTTGAATTTTACAACTTAGAAGTTCTTGAATTTAGTAAGTTTGAAAGTTGAAGTTAGAAAAATTGGGGATTTTTAAATATGATCGTAAATTAAATGTAGAAGTTAGAACTAACAAATAATTAGAAGCTAGCTAGAAGTTAGAGATTAGTTGAATTTTTCAATTTGCCATTGTATTTGTGCTTATATGTATTATATTGTTGTTGAAAATTGGGTTACTTGAATTATATTCTTGAACTTAGAAATTCTTGAACTTGGAAATTCTTGAACTTGGAAATTCTTAAACTTAGAAATTCTAGAAATTAGATATGAACTTGAATTTTTGTAGGATTTTAGAACTTTAATTAGGTTGTGAACTTTAGAAACCTTGAATTATTATAGGATTTTAGAATTTCAGGTTGTGAACTTTAGAAATCTTGAATTATTGTGGGATTTTAGAACTTTAAGTTGTGAACTTTAGAAGTCTAGAATTATTGTAGGATTTTAAACTTTAGGTTGAGAACTTTAGAAATCTTGAATTATTGTAGGATTTTAGAAAAATTAGGTCATGAACTTTAGAAAACTTGAATTATTGTGGGATTTTAGAACTTTAAGTTGTGAACTTTAGAAATCTTGAATTATTGTAGTACTTTAAACTTTAGGTTGTGAACTTTAGAAATCTTGAATTATTGTATTTAGAACTTTATAAGATTGTAAACGTTAATAATCTTGAATTATTGTAGGATTTTAGAACTTTAGGTTGTGAACTTTAGAAATTTTGAATTATTGTAGGATTTTAGAACTTAAAGTTATGAACTTTAGAGAACTTGAATTTTTGTAAGATTTTAGAACTTTATAAGATTGTGAACGTTAGAAATCTTGAATTATTGTAGAATTTTAGAACTTTAAGTTGTGAACTTTAGAGAACTTGGATTTTTGTAGGATTTTAGAACTTTACGTTGTGAAACGTTAGAAATCTTGAATTGTTGTAGAATTTTAGAACTTTAAGTTATGAATTTGAGAAAACTTGAATTTTTGTAGGATTTTAGAACTTTAAGTTGTGAACTTTAGAGAACTTGAATTATTGTGGGATTTTAGAACTTTAGGTTGTGAACTTTAGAAATCTTGAATTATTTTAGGATTTTAGAACTTTAGGTTGTGAACTTTAGAAATCTTGAATTATTGTGGGATTTTAGAACTTTAAGTTGTGAACTTTAGAAATCTTGAATTATTGTAGGATTTTAAACTTTAGGTTGTGAACTTTAGAAATCTTGATTTATAGAATTTATGAACTAATTATTAGGTTGAACTTTAGAAATCTTGATAAAATATAGTCTTTATGAACTATTTGTAATTTTGAAATGAATTTTTTGTAATTTTGAAAGACTTTACAAGTCTTTATATCACAATTTTTGAATGTTAATTTAAGTTTGTTGTTTTATATTTTGTGTAGCTTCTTTATAATGTTGTGTGTTTGATTGGGGCTGAACTGAATTGAATTGCTTTTGCAGGTGGACAACAAAAACTCGCAATTTCTGCTGTCAAAAAAATTGCAGAAAAAGCGACGGACAGGGTGATTTTGTCCGTCGCTTTTCTGGATTTTTTTTTTAAACCCATAAAAGCGACGGACAGGGTCCTTTAGTCGGTCGCTTTTTTTTTATTTTATTTTTTAAAAAACCCAAAAAAGCGACGAACAGGGTCCTTTAGTTCGTCACTTTGCTGGATTTTTCAAATTTTCATTTCCAAAAAAGCGACGGACGGCGTCTCATTGTCCGTTACTTCGTCTCTTTTTTAAAATTTAAAAAATAAAAAATAGAAAAAAGAAAATAAAAAAAGCGACGGACGGCGTCGCATTCTTCATAAAAAATAATTTTTTTAAAAAAAACAAAAGCGACGCAGTCCTTCGCTTTTGGAAAAGCGTCGAGCCAAAAAGCGACAAGAATCGTCGCTTTTGGCCAAAAAAGCGACGCAGTCCGTCACTTTTTTCCGTCTCTTTTTGGCAGTTTTTTAGTAGTGGAAGATATAGTTTGTATTGAAGAAAGAAGAAAGGAGATTTTATTTCAATCAAGGTGTACATCCTTGAGCACTGGTTACCATCTATATATACATGATAATACATCTAACTAATAATTGCTAGTCACTATTGTTCACTATATTAACAAATCATGAGTTAGTTATAACCTCCTAACTAACTGCCACATCACTAGATTCAATACTCCCCATCAATCTATATGGTAAGAATACATTTTTCATTCCAAGCTTGACAAGCAAATGATAATGTTGAGCCTTTCCTAATCTCTTAGTAAGCAGATCACTTGGATGTTCCCTTGTGCCTATGTTGTTGTGTTTTGATAAGTCTTTGTTGTAGTTTCTCCCTCACAAAGTGACAGTCAATGTCTATGTGTTTTGTACGTTCAAGAAATATTGAATTTATTGCTATTTGTATAGCAGCTTTACTATCACTGTGTAGGTCTGTAGGTTGTGTAACTGAAATACCTAACTCTTTGAATAGGCCTGTCAACCAATAGACTTCAGCCACAGTAGATGTCATGCTCCTGAACTCTGCTTCTACTGAGCTTCTTGAAATGGTCTCTTGTTTCTTTAATTTTCATGAGATCAAAGAAGAGCCAAACTTAACCATGTAGCTTGTGACTGACTTTCTGGTCTGTGGGTAGGCTGTCCAGTATGAATCAAAATATGCAACTAAGTTGTGAGATGAGGCTGAAGACATGACCAGACCAAGACCTAGAGCATTCTTAATGTATCTGACAACTCTAATTCCTGCCAACATGTGTGATTCTTTAGGTTTATGCATAAACTGACTCAGAACCTGAATGGTGAAGGCAATGTCAGGTCTAGTCATAGTAAGATACAATAGCATGCCTATCAACCTTTCATATCCTCCTGGATCAGGTAATAAATTGTCAATAGTTGTGTTTCCTGTAGCTTTGTCAAAGTCATAAGAGGTGAGTCTCTGATTAAAATCAAGAGGAGTAGAAGCAGGTTTAGCTCCCCCTTGCCCTGAATCAACAATTAATTCAAGGGCATACTTTCTTTGAGTAAGTAAAATGCCAGAAGAGCTCCTTGAAAACTCAATGCCAAGAAAAAACTTTAAGTCACCAAGGTTCTTCATCTTAAATATATGATGAAGATTAGATTTGGTAGGCTGAAGAAGAGCAAGATTTGAGCCAATGATCAAAAGATCATCAACATAGACAAGAATTATAGTGACATATGAACCAGTGTGAAGAATGAAAAGGGAGTAATCAAAGTGACTTTGAGTAAATCCCAGATCCTGTAAGGCAGTGGTAAGTTTCAAGTTCCACTGTTTGGAGGCCTGCATCAGACCATAAAGGGACTTCCTTAGCTTACAAACCTTGTTAGTAGAACTGTTGGTAAAACCAGATGGGATATGCATATATACCTCCTCAAATAAATCACCCTGGAGAAAAGCATTGTACACATCCATTTAATAGATATGCCAATGTTTGGAGGTTGTAACAGCAAGAACGGACCTCATAGTCAACATTTTAGCAACTGGTGAAAAAGTTTGTGTGTAATCAAGGCCCTCTTGTTGATTGAACCCCTTGGAAACCAACCTTGCTTTGAATCTCTCAACTTGACCATCAACTCTATATTTAATCTTAAACACCCATTTGCAACCCGCTGCATTCTTCCCTGAAGGTAAATCAACTATGTCCTATGTACCATTGTCCTCAAGAGCATCTATCTCTTGTTTCATAGCAAGGACCCATCCATCATCCTTGATTGACTCATTATAAGACTTAGGTTCTACCTCAAAGGTATGAGCATGCAAACAGCTAACATGGGCTGAATATAAGGAATCATAACTCAAATAATTGGACATACGACAAGTACAAGAGCTGACTACATAATCAGTGAACCATTTAGGAGTAGTCTTATGTCTAAGAGATGTGGGTGGAGGTTGGGAAATAATAGGTTCAGGTGGGAAATCATCTGCAGGCACAACTAAAGGTGCTGCAGGCACAACTAGCTGAGTAGGGATGGGCATAACATAAGAGAAATCCAGTGTGTCAACATGAAATTCATCAATGAAAGTCATAACAGGAAAGATAGGATCATCACTAGAAGTCATTTGTTTGAAGGGGAAAATTGATTCATGGAAAATGACATTTCTGCTAATGAACAATTTTTTTGAAATGTAAATCATAGAGTTTATAGCCTTTCTTAATAGCTGAATAACCCAAGGAAACAACAGAAAGTGTTTTAGCTGCAAATTTGTCACTTCTATGAATATTAATTGCATAGGCTAAGCAGCCAAAAACTCTAACATGGTCAAGGGAAGGAGGTTTACAAAAGAATGTTTCGAAAGGAGATTTATTTCCTAGGATAGAAGAGGGAATCCTGTTAATGATGTGCACAGCTGTAAGAACACAGTCATCCCAAAAAGAGATAGGTAGAGCTGCTTCAAATCTTAAGGCCTTAGCTCTTTCTAGTATATACCAATGTCTCATTTCTGCAATCCCATTTTGTTTGGGTGTATAAAACAGGTGGTTTGGTGGATGGTCCCTTGGGCAGTAAAAAACTCATGGACAGTAGTATTAATGAATTTTGAACCATTATGAGGATTTTAACATTAGCCCCATATTGAGTATGAACTATGAAAAAAAATGATTTTAACATTCAACAAGTTTATTCTTTAGATGCATCAGAAATAACCAAGTTAGCCTATAAAAATCATCAATATTGGTCAGAAAAAATCTTTTCCCATCGAGGGTAGAATCTTATAGAGCCCCATACATCAGCATGTAATAGTTCAAAAGCAATATGGGAATGAGAACTACTATGAGGAAAAGGTAATTTGGTTTGCCTGGCCAAGGGGCATACATGACATAAGCTACAAGATTTATCTAATGATGCAGGAACTTGTTCATCTTTAGTATGGCAGCAATGGGCATGTGTCCAATTCTTTTGTGCCAAGTACTAATTGAAGTAGTACCTTTAACAACAGAGATAATTGTAGGAGGAATTGAGTAAGGAGATGTTATTGACTAATTCACATCACCAAGCAGATATAAATCACCTAATTCTCTACCTATCTCTAATACCTTGCCATTGCAAAGAGCCCGAAAAGCACAAAAATAAGGATAAAAGGCCACCAAACATTTGAGCTCCTTAGTAAGTTTGGAAACAGACAACAAGTTAAACTTGAAGTTGGGAATGTAGAGGACATCTTTTAGCTGATGATTTGTTAATATATTCACAGAACCTTTGTGGGTGATGGCAAACTTTTCACCATTAGACATATGTACTTGTCCAGTATTAGATAATTGTTGAGATTCATTCAGGATGTCTAAGTTGGAGACCATGTTTTTGGTTGCTCCTGTATCTATTATCCATTGGACTTGCTCTAATTGACAAAGGAGGGATGAAAAAATACCTAAATTGGACCTACTATTTATGAAATCAGCAAGAGCTATGGTGGTGATATTGGTTGTGAATCTGTTAAATCTGATAATACCTCTCAGGTGAGAAAAGATGTGCAACTTGATCATGGTGAAGTTGCTTAGATGATTCCTCAATTGCAGAATTCACAGCAAGTTTTGGATAAAAATAAGGTTTCACCTTAAATCTGTTATTAGGATAAACTCTATCACGTAGATAGTCTCATTTATTAGGTTGAGAACCTCTATTGTATTGAACATTCCTATCATTGGACTGGCCAAGTAACCTCCTACAAACTACTCTAATGTGCCCTGGTTTTTTGCAATAATCACATAATAGATTATATATTCTAGGTTTGTAATTAGGTGCTGGCTTGGTAGATATCAAGGTAGTGGTTTCATTGATCTCCAACTCTGGCATTACATTAGTAAGAGATTGCTGGCTTTCTTCCTGCATGACCAAGGCATAGATCTGATTCAAGCTAGGCAGTGGTTGCATTATGAGGATTTGACTCTTAGCTTGAGAATAAGAGTCATTTAACCCTGCAAGAAACTAAAAAACTTTGTTTTTTGTATGTGCTCAGTGAATATTCTAGAGGTGTCACAGTTGCATGTTGGAGGAGGACTCAAGGAATCAAACTCATCCCAAAGATCACTAAGCTATGAAAAGTAAACAAAAACTGAGGAGCTTTCTTGAGTAAAAAAAGCTATTTCCTTGTGTAAATGAAATGTTCTCACACTATTTTCCTTGTCAAACTTCTTTTTCAAATTCTCCCTAACTCTGCATGAATCTGTAACATATGCAATTCCAGTCATCAATTCCTTTGAGATTACATTCAAAATCCAAGAGAGAACAATTGCATTACATCTTTCCCAGCGACTCAATAATGCACCAGTGTAGGAAGATTTTACATAGTTATCATCAACAAACCCTAACTTGTTCTTACCTAGTAGAGCAATCTTCATGTACCTGCTCTATAAGGCATAATTCTCAGTGCCTGTCAATTGAAGAGCAATAAATATGATACCTGGAGTGTTTGTTGGGTAGACGAACAAAGGATCATTGTAATCTATAGTTGTATCAACACCAACTATCGGTGTTGTTTCATCCATCGTCAGTTTGTGAACATAGAGATTGAGAAGTAGATCGGAGATAGAAACTTTGTGGAAGAGTAGATCGGAAGCTCTGATACCATGTAAACATCAACTACCATGGATTTAAAGTTGGATAATGGAGTCTACAGAACTAAGGAAGATGCAGTTTGTATTGAAGAAAGAAGATTTTATTCCAATAAAGTTGTATATCATTGAGCACTGGTTACCATCTATATATACATGCTAATACATCTAACTAATAATTGCTAGTCACTATTGTTCACTACACTAACAAATAATAAGTTAGTTATAACCTCCTAACTAACTGCCACTTCACTAGATTCAATAGATTTGCTCTGGGTTGTATCAATAGTATTAAATTCACCTACCACCTTTTGTGCTCATTGATGGTGGCATCGATATTCAAGTGTTTGCCCGGGATTAGAAATAGACTAATGCACAATTGTTGAAAACAATGAATATAAAGTGTGATGATTTGTTATGATACGAGACTTGAGTCCCGCATCAATTTAACAAGGAGTAATATAGGGCTTAGCTTATATAATTTGAATTGTTCTTATTTCAATAACTAATTTCTTCATTATTTGTAAAAATTTCAAAGTTGCCTTTATACTTTACAAAAGTTTACACAAATTGGTTCTCTGTTAGAAATTTGATTTATCAATATCCTCGCCATTAAAATTTTAGGTCAAAATTATCCTTGATGTAAAGAAAAGGTTCAAATTTATTCTTGTAATTTACGAAAAAGTCTTAACTTTACTATTATAATTTACAAAATATCTAATTTTACCCACGTAATTCTCAACGTATCTTTAAGTTAATATGATTTATTTATTTTTAAACAAAAGAAAACTTAAATGCATGATGACAGTTACTCTCTTCGTCCCTAATTACTTGTCTACTTTTGAATTGACATAACTAATAAGAAAATAATGATTGGCACGGTGAGTTTATCATTTTATCTCTATTAATTATGAAGTGGATAAATTAAAAACTTAAGATTTTTTTAGAAGCTTTACTTTTTTAAAAGTAATTAATTGAATATATAATAGGTAATAAAAAAGTTATCCTTTCTTAATTTATCAAAATAAATAAGTAATTAGAAATAATTAAAAAAAAAAAAAGTAGACAAATAATTAGAAATAGAAAAAGTACCAGCTAAACAAGTGACACGCAATGCCAAGCCTTTAAATATCTGAAGAGTCTACTCTGTGGACCGAAGTGATCAATTTTCCATTGGTTTCATGATGATCTTGGGGTTTGTTTGGTACAAATAAAATATATTTTTTAGTAAATATTTTCTTCAAAAAGTACTTCTTCCGTTTAATTTTATATGACATCATTTGATTAAGCATAATATTTAAAAAAATAAAAAATTTTAAAATTTGTGGTCTAGAACAATTCATAAATATTTGTGTGGTTGAAGATTATTCCATGTAAGGGTAAAAGAAGAATTTTAAAATTAAATTGTTTCTAATCATAGCAAGATGACATCCCAAATGAGATGGACTAAAAGGAAAAAAGGTATCACATAAATAGGACGGAAGGAGTACTTGTTTTATTTTAATTTATTTATCTTATTTTAATTTGATATAGTGTTAGAAAAATATTACTCTTTTTTCTTATTCTCAATTAGTATTTGCACTGATTATTATTTATACAGTGCAATGAAAGAGAAGAATAAAAAGTGTAAGGGAAATGATAAAAAAATGAATAAAATTATCTCAAAAATATAGTACTATGAAACTCTATCTGTTAATTTCAGAAATAAAATGGTGCATATATACCCCTTTTTCTATCAATTAGTTCGTACCGCCACGCTATATGCTCCAGACAAAAGCTAGGGCTATCACTCTAAATTCATTTTTTATGGCACACCCTGTTGCATTTTCTAGGTTTTTTGATTTGTGCTAAATGATTCAACGTTAATATTTCTATAATCAACAATTTTAGATGAACGTAATGAGATTTACATTAATAAATACGTACGTAAGATCGTCTCAAGTTACTTTTAACTTTTTCTTAATTTCCATTACATTAATCCACGACTTACTTATTACTGTTTGTTTCATTCTCATATACTCCATAGAATTAGGGAACAACAAAATTAACCCCTTAAATTATTCTATAAGTACTCTGGTGTTAACATCACTACACTAAAAATAATTTTTAATAGTAATTAATTAACTAAAAATATATTTTAAAGACAATTAAAACTCTTAGTAAATTACTCTAGAGCCTATAACGATTAACGACATTAGATCCAATTTTACAGTTAACTAATGTTAATAAAAAATTTAACACTCTTTATCAATAAGCATATTTATTGCCGCTAAAAATTATTCGCATGAAGCCAAATGATAACGTGATTTATCATTAATTAAATAACAACTTATTTCACTTTTGATATCTTCTATTGATTTATTTCTTCAATTGAAAGATATGTACAGTACAGATGCATGCATTCTAATTTACAATGACATAGAATTCAAAAAGGAGGCAGTTAAATTACTAAAAATTGATATGAATAAAGGTCGTAGCATCAGAATTAGAGCAGAATACACGGACTGACATACATGTGGAGAAGTTATATATTTTTGAATATTCAAACATTTGAAAAATTGACGTTGATTTATATATAATATCCTATAACATTATTAATTATGAGTCGTACGTATTGACTTTTGACTCTTATGTCTCCGTTTCTGACCATAATGGCGTATGTGGGGGGTTTCTCTACTCTTGAATAAACTATTATTCCTTCATTTCGGTTTATGTAAAACATGTTTTCGTTAGGATTCATGTGAACATATTTTGATTTAGTACAAAAATAATTAAAAAATATATTTTTAAAAAATTATTAAAATAATTCATATAAATTTGATAATTTTAACTCATTCTATTAAGTGTAAGGTTGAAAAAGTTGGAGCTACATTATTATTAAAAATTGAAACATTTCTTAAGCTTTTGATTTAAAATTATCTATAGATATATGTCCGCTTAGACATTATATTATTAAAGGTAAAATAATTTTTTTAAAATAAAAATAATTATCATAACATTATTATTCTTATAAAACTGATAAAAAAGTGTCATATAAATTGAGATGGATGAATTGTTAAATACAAAAATATCATCTTTTTTTACTAACTTTTTTTTTTAAAAAAAAATAGGAATAAAACATTAATGCAAAGAATTTTTTTAAGAGAAAATTTCAGAAAAAACAATGATAATAAATATAATCAGGCTTTATAGTTATAAGTTTTGGTAATTTTCCATAGCTATAGTTTCGTTTGATATAGAAGTTGCAGTTTATATATTTCGCTTTCGCATTTGTATATTTGGCTTGCGAATATACAAAGAGGGTAAGTATATACAAATTCTTTATTTATATATTTACGAATTTTTTAGGACTTTATTTGTATATTTCGCTTGTCAATAAACATACATGGTAATTTATTTTTTTTCATAAATCATCTACAAATAGCTAGAGTAAGCATATACAAATTCTGGATTTATACAAGAAGAAACAGATACAATTAGGAACCGAATCAAACAAATTCTGAATTTAGACAATTAAGAAACTGTATAGAAAAATTTTACAAAATTGTAACCACAAATTAAAAACAACCAAAACAATAATTATATTACATAGGATACTCTAAATATTTGTCATTTCTTATAATTTTCCCAATTTTGAATTTAAATAACTAATAGAAACCCCCCAGGAACGCAGTGTTCCACTTGTGCACGTACATAGATGATTTCTTCCAAGTAATTTGATTATTCTTACTTGTAAGTTGTAACTGTAAACTTCAGTGAATTCTAACTAATCAATGGAGAGAAATAACTATTTGAGAGAGACTGATTGAAGGAGAAGAAGAGAGAAAATTCTATATTGAACTAATGAACAATGAATGAATGAGAAGAACTGCTCTATTACAATCTATATAGCTTTATTTATATTCTAAACTAAAACATTTAATTTAACTAACTCTAATAACTAAACTGACAGGTGTACATTTTTCTGTTAGTGCACTGCAGTGCATTTAACTAACTGTTTAACATCCTCCCTCAAGCTAGGAGTATGAAAGATATTCTTCAATCCTAACTTGGAAATAAGATAAGAATGTTGATTGCTTGTGAGTCCTTTGGTAAGTAGATCTACTGGCTGCTTTGTTGTGTTGGGATACACTGGTTGAACCAATTCAAGTTGTATCTTTTCTCGAATAAAGTGACAATCAATGTCGATATGCTTGGTGTGTTCATGAAAGACTGGATTGGCAGCAATCTGAATAGCTGATTTGCTATCACAATGTATAGGAACTGGTACTTGAAAGGAGATCCCTAACTCCTTGAATAAGCCAACTAGCCACACAATTTCACCTACTTAGAGGCTAGACTCCTATATTCAGCCTCTGTTGAACTGCACGAGATGGTGTTTTGTTTCTCGGACTTTCACGAAATTAAAGAGTTTCCATAAGTCACTAGGTATACAGTAATGGATTTTCTAGTGTTGGCACAGAAGGCCCAATCATCATCACAATAAGCTAACATTTGATTGGTACTGGAAGAAGACATGAGAATTCCCAAATCAGGAGATTGTTTGACATATTTAACCACCCTGATTGCAGCCTCCATGTGAGATGTCTTTGGTTCATGCATATATTGACTGAGATTTTGTACAACAAATGATATATCAGGCCTAGTTATGGTTAAATATAAAAGTCTTTCTACCAACTTCTGATATATATACCAAGGTCCTTTAACAGCTTGTCAGTCTTGTATTTTTTAGGAAAATGCAGATCAAACTCAGCATTGGTGAGATTTTGATTAAGCTCAATAGGTGATCTAATAGGCTTTGATCCTGACAACCCTATATCTGAAATTAACTCAAGACAATATTTTCTTTGGTGCATGATAACTCCAGCATTATTCCTGGCAAATTCAATGCCTAAGAAGTACCTTAAGTCACCTAAATCCTTGATCTTAAAGGCATCTTTAAGTATTTTCTTTGTCTCCACAATTAATTGGCGATCATTCCCTGTAATAAGCAGATCATTAACATATACCAATACAACAACAAAACTAGATCCTTGGTGCTTAGTGAATAGTGAATAATCAAAATGACTCTGATTAAATCCAAAAGCATTCAAAGTTGTCGTTAGTTTTATGTTTCATTGTCTACTAGCTTGCTTGAGTCCATATAAAGATTTGGTCAGCTTGCAGACCTTCCCCTTCCCACTTTGATGAGTAAATCCCAGGGGCATTTCCAGGTACACTTCTTCATCCAAATCACCTTGAAGAAAAGCATTAAAAACATTCATTTGATGAAGTTTCCATCCTTGTGCAGCAGCTAAAGATATCACCACTCTAATTGTCACCATCTTGACTATAGGGGAGAAAGTTTCTTGATAATCTAAGCCTTTTCTCTGATTGTATCCCTTGGCAACTAGTCGAGCTTTGAATCTATCCACTTCACCACTGGCATTATACTTTATCTTGTACACCCACTTATATCCTATAGTTTTCTTATTCATAGGCAGCTTGTACAATTTTCCAAGTGTGATTCTCCTCTAAGGCTTGAATTTCACTTTGTATGGCTTCAATCCATCTGCTGTCTTTCACTGTTTCATAATATGTTTTAGGCTCTTGCTCTTATGAGATCTTTGTCAGAAAACTCTTATAGGGAATGAAATGCTAGTATAATCCACAACATCACCTATGGAGTATAAACAATTTTTAGTTGCTTTGTCAGGTAAGACATAATCTACTTGCCAAATGGAAGGCTTGACAGTTCTATGTGACTTCCTTAAACCAATATGACCATGTGTATCTGGGACATGGTCCTCCTCAACATGTTCTTCCTCCAGTGTGCACGAAGTTAGGGTTACCTCAGCAGGACCTGGTTCACTATTAGAAATCCCAGCAATAGAAGTGGTTGACATTCCACCTTCACCATGATCGGAATAAATCAATATCTCACTTTTAACGTGATTAGGCATAGTGACAATAGGTGCTTGGATTTCATTTCCACCAAGATCAAGAAAGTGCATGCCCTCTTCAGAATAATCATTATGTGTTCGAAATGGGAATAAGTTTTCATGAAAGATAACATCTCTGCTCACAAATATAGTCTTAGACTCAATGTCATATAACCTCTATTCCTTTTGAGTGACTGCATATCCAAGCAATACTGCCTTTCTTGCCCTGGGTGTAAATTTATCTCCCTTCAAGAGATTTGTAGCAAAACAAAGACATCCCACTACTCTAAGATGATACAAAGAAGGTTGTTTATCATAAAACAATTCATATGGGGTCTTGTTGCCCAATGTAGTAAGAGAAATTCTATTGATGATGTATAATGTAGTCTCTTCACACTCCCTCCAAAACTTGCCAGGAAGATTACTTTGTATTTTGATTGCTCTAGCAGTCTTCAAAATATGCATGTGCTTCCTCTCCACAACACCATTTTGTTGTGGTGTATGAGGACAAGAGTTTAGATGTAATACCCCATTTAATGTAAATAATTCACTACAGCTTGTATTAAATAATTCACCTCAATTATTAGATCTAAACACTTTAACAAGTCTGCCAAACTATGTTTTTATCATTGATAGGAATTGTTTAAGGACTACAATCACATCAGACTTTAAAGCAAGTAAGAAAATCCATGTCCACCTAGATGATCATCAACTAAAGTGAGAAAATACCTCTTCCCATTGTGAGTAGACATCTTGTAAGGGCCCCAATCATCCATGTGTACCAAATAAAAAACAACATCTGCTTTACTATTGCTAATAGGAAAAGAAATTCTAATTTGTCTAACCTGTGGACAAATACTACACTGTTTCAAAGTAAAACTACTAAAATCAAGTGAAAATCTTTATTCTTCTAAGTACTCTCATAGAAATGTGTCCCAACCTCATATGCCAAAGAGCAGGATCAATGGTTTTCCCATAGCAGACATTGTCCTGATTGCATTCACATTTCTTTGTTGCATCTCTTGCATTCTCAGTACATAAAGACCATCCTCTATATCACCAATCCCCTTCACCTTCCCAGATGAGAGGTCCTGAAATATACAGCATGTGGGAAAAAAAAACACAACAATTTAATTCTTTTGTCAATTTTGAAAATGACAATAGATTATAACTTGAATGTTGGAACACATAACACATCCCTAATTACTTCACCTTCATTCAACTGAACATTTCCAATATGAGAAATGGAAGCTGAATCACCTGTTGGTAGTTGCACTTCATTCAACTGAACATTTCCAATATGAGAAATGGAAGTTGAATCACCTGTTGGTAGTTGCACTTTTCCTGCATTTCTCACAATGATCTCATCATGTAAGTGTTGTTTACTGCTTATCATATGATCTATACACCCTGAGTCGACTATCCAATTCATGAGTTTCATAGGATTACCTGCCATGTGAGCACTCCTATGTGGATGGCTTATGGTGTTCATGTTTAGTACATTTAGCATCTACTTCAATTGTTCTAGTGTCGCCTTATTCATCAAATGCATAAGCTGATCCTGTGTAACCATTTGATCATCACACGCCTTTCCTTCTATGACAGCATTAACACTCTTCTGTAAATCTTCATGGCAACATCCTGAATCATTTTGCACATGTCCTCCAAAAACAGCATTGGCCTTCTTCTTTGATTTGAAATCTACAGGGTACCCAATCAATTGATAGCAATTGATCTTAACATGCCCTGTAGTATGACAATGTTCACATTTCATCAATTTGTAACATCCATCCCTTGTATGACCCTTCATGTGACAGAAATCACAATATAAATTGTTGTATCCTTTCTTTGGAAACTGTTTGGTTCCAATTTGTCTTGAAGCAAACATAGTTGTTGGTTCCATTCCATCATGAACAACTCTAGCAATTCCTTTTTGACTTTCATCTTAAATCACCATCGCATATGCTTGATTAACGTTAGGTAAACCACTCATCATTAAGATCTGTCCCCTTGCCTGCGAATAGCTTTCATTCAAACCCATCAAAAATTGTAAAAGACGTTGATATTGCATTTGCTCAACAAACTCCTTAGATTTGTGACAATCACACCCTGGCGGTGGCAAAATTGAGTCATATTCATCCATATACTCTTTAACTTTGTGTAATAAGAAGAAACTGTGGAGACTCCCCTGTGAAGTTGATACAGTCTTGATCCATTCACTTTGTCGAAACGTTCCTTCAAATCAAGCCAAACCTTGTGTGCACTTGATGCGTATAAGATTCCACTAAGCAGATCCTTTCTCACATTGCATGAAAGCCATGAAATTACGATCGCATTACATTGATCACAAATCTTCTTCAAGTTGCCTTCATAATCACTCCTGGAAACTGATCCATCTACGAAACCTAACTTGTTTCTTCCTAGCAATGCTATCTCCATTGCTCGACTCCACAAAGTATAGTTTTTCATGCCGAGCAATTGAATTCCAACGGATAATGCTCCTTGAACATTAGAAGAGCTTAAGTAGAGCAGGTGATTATGATCTAGAATCACCGAACCTCTCCTCGGTACAGCTCCTCCAGTTCCACCACGAATTTCATCCACTAATTCATCCTCGATCGCCATTGCAGAATCTCTCGATCTATGCTAAAAAAATCCCAAGATAAATCCCTAGATCTGCTTCAAATTGCTCTGATACCATGTAAACTTCAATGAATTCTAACTAATCAATGGAGAGAAATAACTATTTGAGAGAGACCGATTGAAGGAGAAGAAGAGAGAAGATTTTGTATTGAACTAATGAACAATGAATGAATGAAAAGAACTACTCTATTACAATCTATATAGCTCTATTTATATTCTAAACTGAAACAATTAATTTAACTAACTCTAACAACTAGACTGACAGGTGTACATTTTTCTGTTAGTGCACTACAGTGCATTTAACTAACTATTTAACAGTAACCTTTTCTTAAAGTCAACATTTCCACATTTTTTTTCTTTTTGAGAAAAAGGTGTATATAATGCAGATCCAAAAATATGCTTTTATGACTTCAATTATATATTCAATATTCAGCTAAGGAGTCAAAATAAAATATTGGACATGTAGAAAAAAAATATGAAAAATTATCATATAATATATATACATAAAAAAGAAAATTTTATATTATATTTACACAAAAAAAATTATTTTATATTTACACAGTATTTTATTTTAATTTTTAACGAAAGGGTATCACGATTTTTTTCATTCTATTTTATGTGATATAATTTGATTAAACATAAACTGAAAAAAAATAATGTTATTTATTCTTAAGTTTTATCAAAGTATTGTATACAGAAGGTGAGTAACTTAAGATATATGAAACCAACAAGGGTCGTGTTATGAACTTCAGACTTAGCTGATTAATTCTAAAAATTAGCTCAAGAGGTGAGAATTATTCAAACAGCATATAAGAAGACCAGTCATATCTTTTTTTAATTTGATGTGAGAATCTTCAACAAGTTGTGATGGGATGAAGGATCCTTCCATCCTAAGAAATCTTGAGTTTAAGTCTTGACCTAGGTATAGAAAAATTTTATTAGGAAAAGTTTCTTCCATAAATGAGTCTTATAATGCACGAATTTTGATTAATCAAGGTTTAATTTAAGCATTGATTATTGCGTGAGAAAAAAAATTCTTTTTTGAATTAACTTATTTTGCTAGTAATTTTTAAGTTAAGATATTTTTAAATATTTTTATGTTGTTTGGATGAAACAAAAAAATTAAGGTTTTTTAAACATTTATTTCTAAATAAAAATTCAATAATAAGTTAAACGCTAACTTATAATTTTTTTACTTATAAACTAAAAGTCACAAACCTATCCAACCAGGCTCTAAGATCTATCATCACGACTAGATTTTTTGTCTTAAAATATCAAAGTTTATATGCAGTGTTTAGAGTTCCACTTACTAGAAAATCAGCTAAACCAGTCGTAGAGTAATTTTAATTGTTTTTCGTTCAAGTTTTGCCTCACTCTTATACTTTTTTCTAATTAGTACGTTAACGTTTGGTCATAAATTTCTAAATATTTTTGGCAAGTTATTTTTGAGTAAAGTTTCAACATATGTTTGACCATAAATTTTGGGAGAAATATTTGACTTTTAAAAAATATGATTTATACCCAAAGTTCTAAAAATATTAAAAATATCAATAAATTTGTATTATTATTTTTTAATGAAAATGATCCCTAAAAAGCCATGGCAATGAATTTACAGGACATAATTAATATGTATTTGAAAAAAAGAGGCAGAAAACAAAAAGGAAATACCATTGATTTGTATACGAAAAACTATTATTACTAGCTACTTGTAATTGGAAGTGACTTCAAAGAGTAAGTTCAGATAAAAATTGTATAAAATATGCATATAACGATAAAAAAACTTTTACAACAAACTAGGGATACAATTTTAGTCCAAAACTATAAATAAAAGTTTTGGGTAATTTTTAAAAGTTCTTAAATACTAAAATTTGGCCCAAATTTTAGTTTTCCCTATAACTTGAGAATTTAAGATATTTGTCGAATATATTTGTCATGTAATGGCAAATTATATGATCAAACACTAATTTCAAAATTAC
Organism: Solanum bulbocastanum; assembly: GCA_037074985.1. Lineage (NCBI taxonomy): Eukaryota > Viridiplantae > Streptophyta > Magnoliopsida > Solanales > Solanaceae > Solanum > Solanum bulbocastanum. Next base: position 37,029,184 of record CM073599.1, read on the forward strand.
CCCAAATTTTTCCTAAATATATCTATCTATCTTTATCACTAACCGGACTCAGTACAAAATTCAAAATTCTTCTATAAATAGTTTATTTGGTCAAGTTTCTAGAGGTAAAAAATATTTATTTATTTTTAAAAAATAAGTTTTATTTTAAAGAAAGTGAGTTGTTCGGCTAATTTTTTAAAAGAAAATAAAAGTATTTTTAGAGAGCAACAGAAGCTAAAAAAAAATCCCCTTAAATATTTTTTAGAAAATACTCTTATAAACTCTTTTAACTACGTAGGCGTTTGGCCATGCAATATCATATCACGATATGGTACAGTGAGATGGAATCAACGTTTGGACATGCAATTTTACGCTGATTCCATCTCAGGATTCCAGATCATGAGATGTGATTCCATATTCTCCAAAAACTATGATATGAAATTATATGGTAATTCCATATCATGATTTGAGATATTTTAATATAAAAATTGATCCACGAATTTTTATTTTGTTAAAATAACCCCACATTTATATCTACTAACCATTTATTTCATATGTAAATAAAATTTATAATCACATCATTACTTTTTAAAATTTATTATTCTCACCGACATAAAATTTATTATTCTCACCAACATATAGTCACTTTAACTCACACCAATCGATTGTTAAAGTGATGAAATATTTATGGTCTATGAGCATGAAAATATAGTTGCGGATGATATTGACCAATAAATGGCTCAAAGCAGCAATGTTGGTTCGTCTTCTCGGTCACATGATCGAGAAATGCAAGTTCAACGTGAAGAAATTGTTTGTACTATGTGAGAGGATTATATTAAAGACTATTAGACTACAATTTATGTTCAAATTTTTTTATTAAATTAAAGTTAGATGAAGCAATTACTTAAGTGGAGAATAAATAGCTTTGTAATAATTTATTATGCAATTTTTATAATTTTTTGTTTATTTGATAAGATTGAATAAACAATTGAGGTTATTTTAACAGTTTTACAACTTCTGAAATTTTTATGTTTATCAGAAAATATACAACACAAAAATTTCATATCGTATGTCCAAGCAAAACTTCAATTTCATATTATAATTTTATATCATGATACCATATCATAATGTCATATCATGATACCATATGCATGACCAAACAGGCCCTAAGATAGGCAACACTAATCATTGCGCTTTTTTTTTTTTTAAAAAAAAAAAAACGATCAACACTGAAAAGGCGCTACAAATTGTTTCTCGCTACAACCGCTTTTAAAAGATCACTTTTCAAAGTAAATTAATTTTAAAATCTTAGCCAACATAAATTTATACATTAACTTTTGACTATAATTTAAGTTACTTTAGAATTAGGGTGTGTTGGGTACAAAGAAAAATATTTTTCGAAAAATATTTTCTAAATCAACTCATTTTTCTCAAATTTAAGGAAAAAGACTTCCTTTCAAAACTTAAGAAAAAACATTTTCCAAAACTCCATTTCAACATACTTCAAATTACAATTTTTTTTTTTGTTGAAAAAATCAATTTATTTTGTCCCTATCCTCAAACCAGCCCCCAACACCCCCCCCCCTCCAACCCCAAAAAAAAGTTCGCTTTTAAAAATTATTTTTAACTTCAATTTTTTTACCCCATCCTCACACCTTACGAACACCCCCTCCCCAAAAAAAAAAAAATTAAAAATTATTTTTAAAAGATATTTTTAATTTCAATTTATTATTTTTTTTATCCTCGCCCCCTCAGCCCATCTACCAACCCCACCCCCTTCAAACAAAAAAATTAAGTTAGTTTTAAAAAAATATTTTCTACTTCAAATTTTTATTTTTTCACCCCTACCCTCGACCCTCCCCCATCAGCCCCCCCCCCCCCCAAAAAAAAAAATTAAGTTTATTTTTAAAAAGTATTTCAACTTTAAAATTTTATTTTTTCACCCTGATCCTCGACCACCCCCAAAAAAAATTTAAGTTTGTTTTTAAAAAATATTTTTAATTTCAAAAATTCATTTTTTCACCCCTACCCCGACACCCTCCCCCCAAAAAAAAAATTAAGTTTGTATTTAAAAAATATTTTCAACTTCAAATTTTTATTTTTTCACCCCTACCCTCGACCCCCCTACCAACCCCCTATGAACCCGCCAGCCCCCTATGAACCCCGCAAAAAAAATTTAAGTTTGTTTTCAAAAAATATTTTCAATTTAAAAAATTATTTTCTACTCTAGTAAAAATAAAAGATATTTCTCAAAAACATTTTTCATTCATAAATCAAACACTAAAATCTTTTTCGAAAAATATTTTCTACTCACCAACCAAACATGAAACTAAATCAAAAACCTACTTATTTTTCGAAAAAACATTTTCTAGAAAAACATTTTCCTTCGTACCAAACACACCCTCAGAGTACAATCGAGGGGAAAAAATAGTATGGAGAAGAAAGTTGCTTTATTTAGACTACTAATACGTGGGAAAATTTAATCATTTCCCTCTTTATTATTCTAAGTGGTTAAGCTGAATTTCTAAAATGATTGATTGTAATTTAATATTTTCAAACACTTTAATCATGTAATTAGGAAAAGAGAATTCCAAATTCAAACATACTTTGACGCATTTAGTATAATATCCTGTGTAATATTTAAACCCAAAGTTCAAACTCGTGTACATCAGGATCTTGTGAAGTCAATTCACGTTTTCCAGCACAATTATATATATCGTTGAACTGATCATTTCGCTCATATATCTTAAAAATTTCATCTACTTGTCCAATTTTTATTGGTAAACTTTCGTAAATATCTACGAGCGATAATTCCATTTACTAGCGATAAGCCTAACAATCTTACGCAATTGATTTAGAGTTAAATTCAAAGCTGAAATTGACGTAAAAATAATCAATTCGACAATGTATGCCATGTGTGTATATCATATATATCATACATATTTTTACGAATATCAAAAAATATATGTGTGATATACGAGAGAAAGATGTACAGAGAAAATATACATATATATGCAGGTGAGATATACAAATAGATAGAAGGATATACAACCCTGTTCATCTTATTCTATGCACCAACTCAAATTTTTCGACTAGAAACTCTTCAACTCAACACCAAATGAACTCAAAATTTAGTATAAGCTTAGAAGTAATTACCAAATTTAATAGTAATAGTTCTGCTTGGAGTGATTCTGGTATGATTTTTCAATTTGTAAGGTCGGAGTTAGGGACAGTTACAAAAAAATAATTGATTCTTATCAATTTTTACTAATAAAGAAAATGAAGCTAATTAAGTTAGTTTTCAAATAGTTGAACGAAATCAAATTTAGAACAAATTTACTGATTCATTTTACTTTTTTTTTTTATCGATCTTCTTGAAAAATCATGACATAAAAGTGATAGCTGAATTGAAATGGTAACATAAAATAAATGCCCATCCCTTTCACGTAATATAGGACAGAGGGATGCCTTTCTAAAAAATAAAAATAAAATAAAATATTGAATGACAGTCAACAGGATATGAAGTTTATCAAGCACGCTTTACGCAAATAAATATGGCACCAACAAATAATGTGATGTTCCTAAATCAGAAGTCTCGAATTTAAGTTTTGAATATTAAAAAAAGTTGGCAAGAAGCGCTTTCTTCGAATGGAGCTGCTCTACATAGCATGAATATGAATTAATCGAGCTATAATATGAAATGTTGGATATCGATTTGTTGATCTATTTTACTTTTTCTAGAGGCAAACTTTTATATATTTCAGCAAGAAAACCAAAATTCTAGTATTTTGATGTACTTAAATTATTTCTGCAAAGAGAGTCAACGGCAACAAAGAAAGGGAGCATTAATTAATCGATGGTCCACAGGAAAGAAAAAGGTTTTAAAAATAAAAAAATAAAAATTGACCAAATAATTTCTTCAGGGAAAGAAATTAAAGAATTGTATAAAATTAGAAAAATATTTCTTAAGTGATGGAGGACTCTATGAAATGGGATCACGGCTGTTGAAAAAATCATTGCGGCTGAAATATATTACTATTTTTAATTTATTTGATATATTTTTCGTTTTGATCTATTCAAAATAAAATGACATTTTTTATTTTTTTGCATTTTTTTAGTTGAAACTTTCGATAAGTTTGATACCATATGATTAATGAGGCTTGTGATACATTTAACATATCTTAAATTTAAGATTACAAAATTTAATATTTTTTATTTTTTAAACTTCGTATCAATGCCAAGCAAATTATACGAAGAAAACCTTTATTATTTCGCTGAAAATATGATCTAATTATGTTGATTAAATGAGAAGTTGCAATTGGTAATTTTAGTATTCCTTCGTCTCATTTTATGTGACACCGTTTAACTTGACACGACATTTAAGAAAAAACGGATTTTTAGAACTTATAGTCTAAAACAATCTTTGTATGGTTGTAAATCAGTTCATTAAGATTAATTTTTTTTTTTTAAAAGCTAGCATGTTTGGATAATCTTCTAAAATCATATTATTTTGAAAAGTGTAGAAAAACTTGTGAGAAATCGTTTGTGGGCATTAAATTTTAAAAGCACTTTTGAGCAACAATTAGTATTTAATCAAGTCTTTTCAAAGTGTTTTCTAAAACTTACTTATCTCAAAAGTGTTTTTTTTTTTAAAAAAACTACTTTTTATTTAGCTTCTACTCCTGCTTAGCACTTATTTTCTCCCGAAAGCATGGTCAAATACGTTACTTTTATAAAATAAGAATTTTTAACCTCCCAAAAACTTAACCAAATATCTCACTTTTATAAAAATAAGCATTATTATCTCCCAAAACTTAATCAAACAGACTATAAACTTCGCTAAGCAAGTATTTATTGACAAATAGAATCAATAGGAGAGGCAGGCTGCCCAGATAGTTCCGAAATTAAAGCAATCCTTTGCAAGTTGAAGGATGATTGCTTGCCTTGTTGAAGTAGATGTTGAATCATGAATGTAAGTCAAGTTTGTTGTCTATATTTTATTATTTTAATAAATATTTTTATTTGTTTATCTTTTTTATTTATATTTTTATCCAATTAAACAAAACAATACAAAGTCGTTGAAAAGTATGTTTCAGAAGAAGCAATAAAGTCATCATGAGGTCCCTTTAGTCAGCACACGTGCCATGTTACGTATACGTACTTAATTATGGGCTTAGATAGGAGTTGTTAATCTTCTTCATACGTAAATCTAATTTAGTAACACTATAATTAAAAAGGATATAATTAATAAGATGATTGAGAGTTACTCCATAATTATTAAATCTTAAAAATAATCTCTTTTTTAGTGAAAATATCATTTTACTCCGATGATAGGTCAATGTGACTAGGGCATAAATACCGGAAAACCCAACCTAATTAATTCGATTCTTTGATTTTTCGGTTCAGAACTTAGTGCATGGAATAACTAAACTTTATATATATATATATATATGAGCATTATCTAACTAAAAATAAAAAGTCAACTAACAATTAAATCATTCATGAACAAATCAAAGTAGCAACAAATGTACAATTCAATAGTTAACTTTAAATATTAGTTCTCAAGAGGAACCAAAACATATTTTTATTAATGTAGTTATGTAAAGAAACCTATCTTCGTCTTTGTTTTTCTTGAGAAGTAGTTGGAGACACAATATTCTTGACAAAGATAAATATCGTCTTTTAGTTAGCACAATAAGTGTTCCATTGCGAGACGCATCATTCCTTAACATACTTTTAAATTTTAAATATCTTATACTTCAATATTTTTCTTATTTTATTTTTCATTCACACCGAAAATTTGATTTAAAAACACCGAACTAAATCGAATCGAATTAATTTGATTTGGTATACGATGCACACTTTTCTAAAGCCGAAAACCAAGAATTGAAGTTTGATAAAACCGAACCAAAAAATCGAACGCCCACCCAAAATGTAACATGAATTTGAATAAATTTATCGTGATGGTATAGGAAGGTTAAGCAAAAAAATTGTTGCCTTTCTTTATGAACACAATTCTTAGATATTGATGTTGTGCTTTAGGTTATTTTGAACGAGTTGGAATGGCTAGACCCCATTACACATTGTAGTTCTATTGTTTAACACAATATAATGTTGACTATATATTTTCTTAGTTGGTTGATGACCAGTCTACGAAAGAATTTCATTGTGTAAATATTGGGTGATATAGCTATTTTCAGTTGTATATTATTTTTTGTTTGCTTTGAAAATTAACAGGACGATACACTACTTTGCAGGTGTAAATAGACTTTCCTGGAAATATACATTAGCCAAATTATTTAGTCAAACAAGCAACCATTAAATATCCATTAATTATAAATTCTTATTGAGGAACAGACTAGTAGCTGTACATTCTGTGTGTTTTGTTTTCTTCTGAAATGCAGATTAATTTTTTTGTTGGAAAAAAATAAACAAAAGAACTCAATTTAAAAAGATTATGGAAAAGTATATATAATTCTCATTCAAAACTACTTAAAAAAAAAGAGATTTAGCGACAGAGAAATTTTATAGCTAAACAGTAAAATTCATCGCCAATCCTGTTTAGAGATGAATTAACGGCATATTTTCATTAGCTATAGGCAAAATAACGACAAATCAACGACGAAATTTGTAGCTAATTCCTAGCACCTCTTACCCTCTAACCATCATCAATCATGTGTGCTTATGAGTTGTGATAATATATCACTAAATATAGAAAGTGTTTTTAGAAACCATACAAGTCAAACTTGTGAATTGTGGCCGATATATTAATTTTTTCTAAATATGATACGTAATACCATAATTGATATTACTTCCCTACTGTACGTTTTATTTCCCACCTTCATTTGCATATAATTATTATGTTAATGAAAAGGATTAAAATGCCCTTTTAAGTGTGTAAAATTTACGAAACTTGCATTTGTTCTAATCAAGTTTCTGATGTTATGTGGTTAGGCCTAATATGCCCTTCTTTCACTAGCATAGTTAAAAGATTATTTGGAAGATATTAATGAATCTACACGAATACATTTAGGACTTTAATCCAATTTAAATTCTTTAACGGTAATGTGCAATAACTTGATTAAATTGTAGGAAGGCGGTTGTGAAGTAGTGACTTTTTTCACCAATTTGAACATCACATACAGCACATTCTACACCATTTTTAACCAACTTAAAGTGACATTTTTATGTAATTTAAATTAGAAGATCTAGAAAAAGACATAATTATCACAATGTGATAAAAAAAGGAAAATTCATTTAACGTTACTTCAAAGAACAAAATGTCTTTACATTTCATCAAACCACCAAATTTATCATTAGATTCCTCAAACTATAAAATGCATCTACATTGCATCAAAATAACATAACTCGGAATTTAATTAGTGGAAAAAAAAACTAACTCCACTTGAGTAGCTAGCGTTGAGAAATTTAGAAGAGGGGCTAGGCTTCGAAAAAAAAATGGTTCAAGGGTTTAAGAACGAGGAATAGAGTGATATATTGATTAATAATCAAATTATGTCACAATAAGAACATATTTGAATCAATTAAATAACATAGGATTGACACATGACGGAGTTAAACTATCAAGGACAACTTTTATGAATTTTGTGTACTTATAAAATATTTTTGACTCTTTTCTCTTATATTAAGTTAATGACCCTTCAAAGAAGGTACCCAAAAAAGGTCACATTCCATAATTGCCCGGTAGCATATATATAAAATACGTCTTTTTCAGAAGAAGAAGAGAGAAAAAAAAAAAAAAAAAGGAAGTCCATTTTCGTATTCAACTTGTGTTAAAATAATATTCACTGATTTAAAAGAAACATTTTCCATATATTATATTGTGCTGAAAGTAACATAAGATCTACTTGTAGTATTCTCAGTATCCTACTCCTCTCTTAGATTCTTTATATTTATATTACTCTGTTTAAAAAAAATATCATATTTTTTTTTAGTCTATTTTAAAAAGAATAATATCTTTTTTTTAAAATAACATTTTAATTTTATTTTTCTACGTGATATGTTTAAGGTCACAAGATTAAATTAAGAGGCAATTTTGTATATTTGACATAATTTTAATTTAGAAGCATAAGATTCAAAAATTTTCTTTATTTTCTTAAAATTCATGTCAAATCAAACTAGATCATTTTTTTTTAAAATGGGGGAATAGTTATTATTTCACCTAATCCATTGAAATCTGAACAATTTCGATTCAGAAGTGTCTATCCAGTAAAATCAAACAGATCTCAAGTTTTTCCCCTTGTTAGAGGTTACATCCATTGTTTAACATATTACTTCTCAATCTCACTTTATTTGTTATAATTTGATGCGGTATAACATTTTTGAATTTTGATCTTATTTTAAATTTTTTGTAACTTGTGAAGTTTAAATACTGGCATTTGTATGACCAGAAAAAGTTCTAATTAAAAATATACCAACATACATTTATTTAACCAATTAATAAAAAATAAGAGATCGAGAAGTATTGTAACAATCCAAAAATAATTAATTTTACTCTTCAACTATTGACATTCTTAAAAAAAAAAACACGTATATATTCTTGACTAATTAAACTTAAATAAACCCTCAATCTTGCACATGAGTGAAATACATTTCTAAATTTTTGTCAAGTGAAGGGGTGTTTTCAGTACTTCTTTCGACTTTTTATTAAAAATTTCGTGATCCTACAAAAATTTGAGGCAACTTATTTATGTCACGTGGCAAATTAAGGACATATTAAAATTTAGTTAATCAAATAAAATATATCTTTTAAAATTATCAATAATTTAAAAACAAAACTCATAATTTACACTAAATTCAAAAATATCATCGATACTCGTATTATTAAATAGATTTTAGAAAGATGGAGAAAAAGAAGCAACCAAGAAATAGAACTCTTGGTGGAAGAGATAAGACTCATCCATCAATACCCAATTTTTTATTAAAAAAAACAACAAAAGAGACAAACAAAGCAAACATCATCACTTTGTTGTCCCACACCATTTCTTTGAAATAATAATATTATAACATATAGTAGTATTTAATTTGTCTATAACAGTAAAAATAAAGGTTTATAGATTACCTCACATGATGCTTCCTCTCTCCACCTTAGAAGCCTCATAGGAACCCTCTTCTCAATCCTCAAATTTCCACTCTTTATAATCAGCCTTCAACACACTCTTTTTTTCCACTCAACTCACAGCTTTGAATTTTAACATTCCTTTTTAAATTCTAAAAAAATGGGTTCTCCACTTGATTTGATTAGGCAACATCTTTTTGATGAATCTGTGGACCAGAGTTGTTTCTCTTTTGAAACAACTCAAATTTCAAATCTTGATGATATCTCAAGCTTCTTTAGTGCTAGTTCGAAAACAGAGTATGATGGTTTTTTCGAATTTAAGGCAAAACCACATGTTATGAGCTCGAATTCTCCGAAACAGAGTAACTTCAAAGAACGCAAGCCATCTCTGAACGTTGCGATACCCGCGAAACCTGCTGTTGTACAGAAAGTGGAAGTTGAGAGTGAGAAGAAGCATTACAGGGGAGTTAGACAGAGGCCGTGGGGGAAGTTTGCGGCGGAGATTCGTGACCCGAATCGAAAGGGGACTCGGGTTTGGTTAGGAACATTTGATACTGCTGTGGATGCGGCTAAGGCATATGACAGGGCGGCGTTTAAGCTTAGAGGCAGCAAAGCAATACTGAATTTCCCACTTGAAGTTGCAAACTTTAAGCAACAAAATCATGATGATGATGTTGAGATAAAAACAGAGATGAACCCATCAGGGAGTAAAAGGGTGAGAGAAACAGAGCAATTAGTAATCAACAAGGAAAGGAAAATAGAAGAAGAAAGAGTAGTCCCAACACCGGCAGCTCCTTTAACGCCATCAAATTGGTCGACGATTTGGGATGAAAAAGGTATTTTTGAGGTGCCGCCATTGTCACCGTTGTCTCAGCTTGTAATGATATAATAATTTGGGATTTAGTATTTGATGAATATGCACCTGACTATAAACTAAGTCTGAGGTGAATTAGGATTAGAATGACGTGTCTTTGAATGTTGAATCTCTTGTATTTTTATTGATTAAGCGTTATTTAATGTAAATACGCAATCAGTCTAATATTTATTCATTTTATAATATGGAAGTTTTAAAGCATAAACATTGTTTATATGCAACAATTTTATTAAAACTATTTTGTGGACTTGTAAAGGGATAAAGTCCGACTTGAAGGCTATCTCATAATTCTTCATGAAAATCCTCCGATTAAAGTTTATATCGTGTTGTTTAAGGCATAGTAACTGTAAAAACTGTTAGAAGTCCTACATAGGCAGATGAATGAGAATTTGGTCTCCCCTATGGACTTGAACAGACCTCCTTGAAATTAAGTTAGGCCCAGGTGTCATATCATTATATGGTATTAGAGTCGGACACATTTCAATTTGTTGCTTACCGATGTAGGGCCTCCATTTAGAAGTGTTCACGCTCCAGTTGAGGTTTGGGCGTGCGGGGAGTGTTAAGAAGTCCCACATCTATAGAGGGATAAGAATTTAGTCTCCTTATATGGACTTGGAAAAATCTTTCCTCATGAGCTAGCTTTTGGGGTTGAGTTAGATTCAAGTATCATATCTTTACAAAAACAATGTATGTGATTGTAAGGAGTTTTGGAGTTGAGTTAGGTCCATGTGTCATATTTTTACAAAAATAGCGTATGGTGTTGTAAGGAGATCGGCAAGCTGAGTCTTCAACAGAACATATAAGCGAGATACAATATCACGCTTGGAGCATATATCCGGCACATTGCCTGCACTCAGAACCATTATTGATCCAAGTAAATTCTTAGTCTGACTTACTACTCATTATTGATCCAAGTAAATTCTTGGTCTGACTTACTATTATATTGAGAGATATAATTATATGAAAGTTTTTCAAAAGATGAGCCAGTAATAAATTGATAGTTAAAAATTTAAGATCTTTGTAATATGAATATGTTTCTAAAATAGTGGTGAACATTATAATTCAATTGACTCGTCTATGAAACATCTTAACATATTGAAGATAAATTAGTGGGAGAAGATCCCAGACCTTGATACTCTATTAATAATATACATGAACAACAAATATGCTAGATAAATTGGAGCCATGTGAAAGTAAAGAGGTCTCACCAAAATTGGATGAAAGTAATCCTAGTGATGCTTCTGATATCGTGAATACTAAATCTGCATCATAATATAATGCTTCATCGAATGATATCAATAAATAGAATGTACAATATATAAAATAGTTGAATGTAACAATAGGCTAAAACTGAACATTTTGAGCTGAATGAATAATTATGAAGATAGACTGAGATAAAGTCAACTTGATAGTAATGCATGTATATGTACATTAACAACAAAAGTAATGCATGTATGTGTACATTAACAACAAAACTGTTGGGTTTTAAAGGTGTGAACAGGAAATGAAGGGTTGTGATTCTCCTGAAGAGTTGTGACTATGCTGAAGGATTGTGACCTTTATGAAATGTTGTGTCCTTTCTAAAAGTTTGTGACCGTTTGAAAGGTTGTACATTTTCCAAAGTGTTGTGACCTTTCTGAAAGATTGTCTTCTTTTTGAAAGGTTGTCTTCTTTCCAAAAGGGTTGTGACCTTTACCCTTTGTTGGTTATAAATAGAGAGGTTTTCTGTCATTTTTCTGCATCGAATTCTTCCCTTCTCTTGCATACATTTCTTACAAAACAAAATCGATTGATTGTGTCTGTGTATGTGATTCGTTGCTGTCATTTTGAGTTCGTTAAAATTATTGAAGTTTGAGGTACCATTACTTCTTTAATGGTTAATCCGTTGTATCTTGGAAGGAATTACCTCGGATACTTGAGGGGATTAAATTTCTTAAGAACACACAGTGGGTTCTGTGGACTCGGATAGTTCTTTGTGTTTTTCTTTTCATCTTTTATTATTTATGTTTTGCTAATCTGATACAGGGGTAATAAGCTTAAGAAATTTAACGTTGGCATTTTCTGTGGTAAGGAAATTACTTCTATTTTATGTATTCTTTTTATTGGGGAAAGAAAAAGAAGCAAAAGAGAATTATTTTATCATATGATAAAAAAGATTTGGGATGAATTAGTATTTCTTTAATATGTTCGAGTATATTTTTTGTAGTAAGTTTTCCTTGGATGGGTAAGATTATTTTTATTTTCTTTCCAAGTGCATTCAAGCATTGCACCCCTTCAGTTTTCTATTCAATGAGAAAAGTTATTTTGTGCATTAAGGTTAAGATGAACACTTTAATATTTTTTTCCCTATATTCTTGGTTTTATAGAACTATGAGAAGAAGTAAATGAACAAATGTTGTCTCCTAACAATATTTGAACATGAGTTTAGTTTCTTGTTGAAATCAAATGTCTTCTTGAGGAAAATAGGAATATGATGGAAACTGAGAAAAGGGAAAAAAAAAATTAGCAAGAAAAGTGACTTGCATGGAATTATTATTGACAGATAGAAAATGTTTCAATGAGAGTAAAAATCAGGTTCGATCTTTATTTTCCTTAATTATTATTCTCTTTTTCTATCCTTTATAAGATATGAAATTTATTTCATAAATGTTAGGATAGATGATCATTATGTGATGATCTCAGAATATGTCTTTATTATTATTATTATTATTATGTATTTTGTTTAGAGGAGGAAAAATAAAATTTTTGTACTTTTCAACTCCATGTGAAATTTGATTGTGTTTGACTTTTGAAGATTTTTTTTTTTACTCCTTTGATTTGAAGAATATAAGAACTTCACGAACAAATCAGATTGTACATTGGTTTGAAGAATATAGAAATTTTACCAATTTGTTAAATACTCTGTTTGAATGAATATTCTGACTTAAAGAGAACAAAATCTTCGTCAAGAATATTAAGGCTAAATGATTGAAAAAGATAAAATCTTCATCGTTAGCTCGAAATAGTGTCGTATTTGAGGTTTCTGGAGATTAAAACCTTTTTGGTTTACAACTCTGCCTGAATGTGAAATTGATTCGAAGAATACTAAAACTTAATCAGAATTCAAGGTTCATTAGGTTAACGATTAGAAGAATATAAAAACTTCATTGTTAAACTAGAAACAAGTTGTATAGAGATTGAATCTTTATTATTAGTATTCTAAATACTAAGTGGTTTGTCTAGTTGTGACAAAGAGGGGGGAAAAATACTAGTGACATAAAATTAGTGGTTTTTGTGCCTGCAATGGGTGCTTATATGAATTAAATCTTCAAAAGAAGGCTTCGTGTTGCCAATGTGTAAGCATGGGAAAAAATATGTGAAAATAATTTTAAATACTTGAAAAATATTTTTGAGAACATATTTAAAATGTGGGGGGGTTCTTTACTTGTGATAAAGCAAAATTAGACTTACTATCTAATTTAAATTTGAAAGTATAAGATATGAAATTTAATGACAATCTTGTATTATGTTAGACCCACAAAATTCTTGGAGTATATTTGATATTGTGGTCGGTGAGTCTCTCTTTACTAGTATATGGTATGACTAGTACCACAAAATTATATTACTCATTGAAAAGAATTGTATTCTTTGATGAAAAAGTTTCACTTTAAATATTGTGATTTTTCATGAAAAGATATGTCTATTAAAATAATTTTTTTTGTATAGACATGAACATTGGTGAAAAAATGATCTGTTATGTTTGTGTTGTAAAACAAATATCTGGGTCATATTGGCGCTTATTGGACCGATGAGACTATAGTCATGGGTAATTCTATAACAAATTGAATGTTATGAAAAGGTCCTTCTGAAAAGGACATATGAAAAGGTGTTGACTCTAAAACAGTGTCTGTATTTGAGAAAGTTATAAAAAGTAAAGAACAAAATATTTGTGGAAAAAAGTTACCTCACAGAAGGTCTTTTCAAACTTAGTATTTATGTTTGTTCTTACTTGCTTGAATCAAATTGTTTGTGACATAAATGCTTGGGACATGTCAATTATAAAACCTTGCAAAAACCGATCAACTTTGAAGTTTTGCCTAACTTTTAGTGCAATAAATTAAAATGTCAAGTATGTGTTGTTGAAAGGAAGTTTAATACCTTAGAATTGATTTACACTAACATTTGTGATATGAAGTCAACACCATCTCGTGGTAGAAAAAAGTGTTTCATAAATTTTATTGACAATTGCACTAGATATTGTTATGTTTATTTGCTGAATGGTAAGGATGAAGAAATAGAAACATATTGGCAATATAAAACTGAAGTTGAAAATCAGTTAGATAAAAAGATTGTCATGATTAGAAGTGATAGATGTGGAGAATATGAATCTTCTTTTACAGAAATATATTTGGAAAATGAAATCATCCATCAAATTACTGCACATTCACACCTCAATCTAATGAAATTGTTGACAGGAAAAAATCAAACTTTGAAGGAAATGTTGAATGCCCTATTTATAAGTTCAGGTTTACCACAAAATTTGTAGGGGGTGTTATCATTATAGCAAAAGAGAACAACAAAAAAATTTGTCTGTTCAGAAAGAGAAACAAAAAATTTTGTTTGTTAGTAAAGGGAGTAACAAATTAAAAAAAAAACTTTTGTTTGTTAAGAAAGAGAGCAACAGAAAGTTGTGTATGTTCAGGTTTTGTTGTATCCTAATAGAGAATTGTTTGTCGTCCCTTAAAGCTTATACAAGCAATACCTCTTGGAAGATAGTTATCAAACAATTTCCAATACAGTCTATTTCATATGAGAAATGAAAATGAGGAAACTATTTCCAAATGAGTCAAAATAGGACCTAAGACTTTGGATTGTATGTTCATTGGATATGCTACAAATAGTAAAGCATGTCGATTTATGGTTCATAAGTCTGAACCGTAGGATAGTCAAGTGAAGGGTCTAAACGACCTTGTAAAGAACCAAAGGAAAATGTACTTAATAAAGAGATTCGAAGGCGTAGTAAATGTCAATGGACAAATTACTTCCTATGAGTTTGATTTTGTAACATTTCTTCTTGAAAATGAGTCTCATATATTTTAAAAAGATATATCCTTTGTGGACTCATTCTCTTTGAGAAAAGACTGTCAATAGTAAGATAGATTCAATCTTGAATAACCATAATTAAGAGTTGGTTGATCTTCCTCCAGGAAATAAACTTTTGGGTTCAAAGTGGATCTACAAAAGGAAAAGAAAGTTGATGAAACTATTGACAAATACAAAGACAGACTTGTTGTCATAGGCTTTAGACAGTAAGAAAGCCTTGTTTGGCAGATAATAGCACTAACTAGGATTACATCAATTCAGATGTTAATTGAGCTAGTTGCGAAATATGGCCTTCAAATTCGTCAAAATGAATGTGAAAACATATTTTTAAATGGAAAATTAGAGGAAGAAATTTACATGGAACAATCCAAGGGCTTTGTGGTTCTGGTAAAGAAAAGAAAGTTTGTAAACTTGTTAAGTCACTCTGTGGACTAAAAACAAGCGCCCAAATAATGACATGCGAAGTTTGACCAAACTATGTTGGCAAATGAATTCATGATTAATGAATGTGATAAATGGTTTTACATTAAAAACACTCCAAATCACAAGGTCGTTGTTTGTTTTTATGTTGATGACATGTTGATCATCAAAAGAGACATTTCTGACATAAATACTACTAAGCATATGCTAGAAAGTAACTTCGATCTGAAAGACATTGAAGTTACTGATGTGATTGAAAATGTACTTGATAAGTTCAAGCATTTAAATTTCAATATTGTCAAGACTCCAATAATTGTGAGATTTGTACTTCAAAAGAATGAAGGCAAAAGTGACTCACAATTGGATTGTGCTAGAGTATTGATAAGTATGATATATATCATAAAGTGTACGCAATCAGATATAGCATGTGTTATTAATAAACTAAGTCGGTTCATGAGTAATCTCAATCAAACTGATTGGATGGCAGTGAAAAGAGTTTTGGAGTATTTAAAACATACTTAAAAAACTATTACTTTGCATTATAACTGATATTCAATAGTATTACAAGAATATAGTGATGCAAATTGAATCACCAGGTCAAATGAAGTAAAATTCACGAGTGGATATGTATTTGCTCTTGGTAGAGGAGCAGTCTCCTGGAAATCTTCCAAACAGAGATGTTTCGCTCGCTCTCTTATGAAATCTGAGCTTCTCACTCTAGATAAAGCCTGTAAAGAAGTTGAATGACTCCAAAATTTCTTGAAAGATTGTTGGCCCAAACCTTTAAGCTCTAGTATGGATACACCGTGATAGTTAATTTGCAATAGGTAGGGCATAGAGCATGATGTATAACGAAAAGTCTCGTCATATATAACGTAGACATAATATTGTTAGAGAACTACTCTCTAGTGGAATTATCATAATTGACTATGTAAAGTCAAAGGATAATGTGTCAGATCCACTTATAAAAGGCCTAACTAGAAAGGGAGTTGATAGATTATCAAAGGGAATGGGACTATGGCCGAGAACAAGTCATTGTGGCGGTAACTCTACCTAGAAGACTGGAGATCCCAAGATCTAGGTTCAAGGAGATCAAATAAAGTCATTGATAACGATTCAACATTATCAAAATATTTTTTATGCTCCATTCTTATGAAAAGACAATGTTCAGTAACAAGGATAAAGACATTAGGACTTTTTAATGATTTCTAAGTTTGATACATAGTATATGCACCACGGGATAACACATTTAGAAATCACCTATGCAAGTGTGAAGTGTAAGCCGCTTCAAGGAGAATCCGATAAGGCCAGTTCTCTACGCACTTATAAAGCAAGACGTGTTCATGACAAAAACAATGAGAACCAAAACAATTCAAGGGTTGATTGTGTGACTTATGTTGTCTAGGTACACATCAAAGCTCGACAGTTCAAAGATATCAAATCTACTGATTAACCGAGTATATCTGATATATGTTCACTATGGAAAGTTCAAAGGGAAACCCACTTATCCAGAGGCAATCAATCCTTAATTACGAATCACACAGTTTTTCATGCATATGTTTTAACAATAGTCATTCCCTATTCATATGGGGGATTGTTGGGTTTTAAAGGTGTGAACAAGAAATGAAGGGTTGTGACTCTCCTGAAGAGTTGTGACTATGCCTAAGGGTTGTGACCTTTATGAAAGGTTGTGTCCTTTCTAAATGTTTGTGACCGTTTGAAAGGTTGTGCCTTTTCTAAAGTGTTGTGACCTTTCTGAAAGAATGTCTTCTTTCTGAAAGGTTGTCTTCTTTCCAAAAGGATTGTGACCTTTACCCTTTGTTGGCTATAAATAAAGAGGTTTTCTCTCATTTTTCTGCATCGAATTCTTCTCTTCTCTTGCATACATTTCTTACAAAACAAAATCGATCGATCGTGTCTCTGTGTATGATTCGTTGCTGTCATTTTGAGTTCGTTGAAGTTATTAAAGTTTGAGGTACCACTACTTCTTTAATGGTTAATCCGTTTTATCTTGGGAGGAATTAATCTACAACCTCGGGTACTTGAGGGGATTAAATTTCTTAAGGACACAACAGAACCCGGATAGTTCTTTGTGTTTTTCTTTTCATCTTTTATTAATTATGGTTTGCTAATCTGAATACAGGGGTAACAAAAACTTTATACTGAAAAAAATATAACTTTACTTTTCTTGAAAAGTTTTTCTAACCGACAACCATCACGTGAGTCTCATGATGATAGAACGTTTTGCCTGTGACTTCAAAGTCATCCTATACCTTATCAAGATAAAGAATGAACTTAACTAAAGGATCCAATTACTAAGCCTTTACTAGAACTTCTTGAGGAGTCACCTAAATCAATGAAACGATCCTATTCTGTACTGATGACACATATATAAACCCTTATTCAACTCGATACTCAATATCGGGTCTTTTTCGTAATTCTATAATAAAAAATGTTGTCTAATTCAATTGAATTTGTCTGATTATGTATACTACTAGTTACTGGTAAAGGACAAAAAGGCTACAACCTGGATAATTCCCTATCGTTGATAAAAGGAAACAACCTTTTCCAAGTTGAATGATGGTTGATTGCCTTATTGGAGTTGACGTTGAATGCAAGTAAAGGTGGAAAATGGGTGGGTTGATTGAATAATTTGCGAGGATCAAAATGAGTTGAGTTAATAAATAGTGAATGTGTTATTGATTCGCTTAAAAATTATTTGAGTGAAATAAGTTAAAATGTGAGTCATAATTTAGCATGTTCGACTCTTACTAAGTTTAATTGTTTTATTTGTTCTTTTATCTTTTTAGCATCTTATTAAATTATTATATTTCTTTATTATGATTATATGTAACATATCAAATAAAATAAAAATATTTTTTAAAAATATTTTGTCATTTTTTTTATTAACTTAGATTAGATATCAGTCCAAACTTTGATGGGTTGAAATAGATTGGACTGAGCTAATAAATAAAAGTTTCTTACGTACTGTACAACTAAAGAAATCAACAAAAATAGTCATATGTATATGCAATGTATCGATATTATATAAACAGTATATAATCATGTATATATGATGTATATTTATATGTCAGAAATGTATATACATACATATATTTTGTTGATACAATATTTATAAATTTGCTGGCAACTTTTTTTCAATTCAGGCCAACTCAAATCTCCTCTAAACATCTCAAAATTTAGATAGGGACACCTCTTGATATTTTTGCGCTTTTTGATATATTATTCACTTGAAATGATTCATGTTTGTGACGCGTCAAATTTAAAATTAAACTTTAAAGAAGCTTTAATGGTGGAACATTGAGTCCCTTAACCCAGACCAACTCAAAACCTCCTCTAAAATATTCAAAATTTTATATATGAACTCAAGGAAGGAGGAGGATGGAATGAGTAAATATCTCAAAAGATCACTCAATTGTGAGAAATTGTGTATCAAAGTCATTCAACTTTAAATTGTTTTAATAAAATCACTCAACTTAAAGTTTTCCTCCTGTAAAATCACTCAATCAAATTTAGCATTAAAAAATATGAGTAAAAAAATAAATTATCTTTTTATGTCAGGTAGACATGAACTCTATATAAAATAAATTTAAAGACCCAATAAAATTTTCTATTTCTTTCTTTTAATTTCTTTTTCGATGAAAAATTTGTTGTCTCCACTCACCAGATCTTCGATGAAGCTAACATGCACTGTTTCATTCTTTATTATCATAAGTTTAAATTCAATTATGTATGACCATTGTTAATTACATCTTTCCTCTTTTCCTATCAACTTTTTAAAAAATGGAAAAAAATTACAGTGCCTAGACCCAACATATGTTACGATCAAATTATTATTTAACTATTTTTTTATGTTGATTAAGTAGTGTTTATTCGATTCATCCAACTTGACTTTAGCTAAAAAATAAGCCACTTCGTTTAAGATATGAGATTGATCTGTTCAAACATAAATTTAAAGAAAATTAGGAAGCGTAGAGTGAGGAATACGGATTTTAGATAAAATTATGTTGATTTGTGGTGGGTTGGATGGGTGGGTCGTACATAAAATATGGGTCTTTTTAAATTTTATTTTATTAGTAGAGTTCATGTATATTTTATTAAAAAAATAATTTAATTTATTATGTCATATTTTTTTATGATAAATTTGAATGAGTGATTTTATAAAAGAAAAACTTTAAGCTGAGATATTTTATTGAAACAAATCAAAATTAAATGACTTTGTTACACAATTCTTCATAGGTGAGTGAGTTTTTGAGATTGCTATGTCATATTTTTTTATGATATATTTGAATGAGTGATTTTATAAAAGAAAAAATTTAAGTTGAGAGATTTTATTGAAACAAACTAAAATTAAATGACTTTGTTACACAATTCTTCACAGTTGAGTAAACTTTTGAAATATTTACTCAGGATGGAATGAAGAAGAAGGAGGAGAAGAAGAAAAGAAGGCAACCAAAATTGTACTTCGTTGGCCATAAATAGAGCCAAATGATATTTTTTGAGTTATTAATGATAATTGAGTTGTTTTGGATAAGAACTTTTAATTTGATAAGTATTTCGTTTAATTTATTAATAAATAAGTGGATTATTAATTAACTCAAACTTGTATATATAAAATAAATTATAATTTTATGGACTAGTTTTATTACGAC
Organism: Solanum bulbocastanum; assembly: GCA_037074985.1. NCBI lineage: Eukaryota > Viridiplantae > Streptophyta > Magnoliopsida > Solanales > Solanaceae > Solanum > Solanum bulbocastanum. The sequence goes on from CM073599.1 coordinate 37,049,291, forward strand.
AGAGATGATGGTTACGTTACCTATATTATTATTTGTAATTCCAACATTATATTTTGTAAGTGTTAATGCCGTTGAAAATTATATTTCGAAAGGAGCAATAAAGTCAAGTGATGGGGCCCTTTTTGCCTTTGGTCAATTCACGTGTTATGTTTTATGTTTAATTGCGGTTTTCCTGTTGTTATATGCGTCATTTTAATGACTTAAAACTATGTGTAATGACAATTTATAGTATATTCTTACATATGAATTATTTTCATTTAAAAATGATAAGATTTCTTGTAATGAATAGTAAATAATTTGTCATAATAAATTAATTAGATAATTATTATATTAACGATAAATTAAATCCTTATTTAAATAGTCATGTATGAATGTTTTAAATTTTAGATCTATGCATTAACTTATATAATTAAAAAAAACATCCGTTACTTAAAATTAATTACAAGTAAGCAAACAAAAAGACCAAAATAGCACATTTCAGCACTTTGTTTCGAGCAGTAATCTTTAAAAATATTTCAATACTTCCTCCGTTCTAAAATAATTATCTTGTTTCGCTCCTTGAAAATTAATTAAACTAATTTTTAAAATTAAATTAGATTAGATTAATTTGTTATTTTAAAATTAATTTAGATATTCAAAAAGTTATACAAAAAGTACAAATAAATTTCAATTTTCTCATATCAATATGATATAGAAATATATCTCTTAAAATGTTGGTCAAAGTTCATAATGTTTGACTCTCAAAAAATAATTTTCACAACTATTTTATGATTTTAAAATTTACCCAAGTGTCATCCATCTCGTGGTCTTAATTTGTGGAAAATTAAAATTATAAAGTTATCCAAGAATAAACAAAAATATTGCATAAAAATAAAATTCATCTCAACATAACTAATATCAAAATTACTAATATAACTATTCAACACTATTTTTATACTCCGGATAAACGACCCCTTATTATTACTCCCTCCATCCTATTTTATGTGCCACTTTTCGAATTTCGAGATTCAAACAAGTCTAATTTTGATCGTAAATTTTTCATAGATCTTTTAAACATTTTGAATTATCAATTGTTGTGACTTATAGTTATTCTTTTTTACGTAATTTACAAATATATAAATTTCATTTCAAAAAAGTTGAAGATTTTATGCGCAAATTTTCGATCAAACTTAAACTGTTTGACTTTCAAAAAATGAAAAATGTCACATAAATTAGGACAGACTGAGTATTATTTGTGTGAAGCGATAAACAATGAGTGGGACTAAGATTTTGGATTAGGGGTGAGGATGCTTCGTTTCTCCACGTGAGAAGGCTCGTATGAAACCTCATCTCTTCATTTCTTCTCTTTATAACCATCCTCCACACACTCTCTTTTCCACTCAATTTTCTCTTCAACTTTGAATTTTAACATATATATAGTTGACATTAATTACTTTCTCCAACATAAATTCTTTTCTTTATTTGATTAGTAGAAAAAAATGGCTTCATCACCACAAGGCTCACTTGATTCCATTAGGGAACATCTTCTTGATGATGATGTTGCTTTCATGAAATATTACTGCTCTAACACTTGTTTCTCTTTTGAAACTACTCAAACCTCAAAAACAGAGTTTGATGGTTTTTTGGAATTTGAGGCAAAACCGCTTGTTATGAGCTTGAATTCTCCGAAACAGAGTAACTTCAAAGAACGCAAGCCATCTCTGAACGTTGCGATACCTGCGAAGGCTGTTGTTGTAGAGAAAGTGGAAGTTGAGAGCGAGAAGAAGCATTACAGGGGAGTTAGGCAGAGGCCGTGGGGGAAGTTTGCAGCAGAGATTCGTGACCCGAATCGAAAGGGGACTCGAGTTTGGTTAGGAACCTTCGACACTGCTGTGGATGCGGCTAAGGCATATGACAGGGCAGCGTTTAAGCTTAGAGGCAGCAAAGCAATATTGAATTTCCCACTTGAAGTTGCTAACTTTAAGCAACAAAATCATGATGATGATGATGTTGAGATCCCACAGCCGGTGAGCAGTAAAAGGGTGAGAGGAGAAACAGAGCAATTAGTAATCAAGAAAGAAAGAAAAATAGAAGAAGAAAGAGTAGTTCCGATGGCATCTCCATTAACTCCGTCAAATTGGTCGACGATTTGGGATGGAAAAGGTATTTTTGAGGTGCCACCATTGTCACCATTGTCTCAGCTTGTAATTATATAATTTGGGATTATAAGTATTTGGTGAATATGCACCTGACTATAAACAAAGTCTGAGGTGAATTAGGATTAGTATTATGAGTGTTTGGATCTTCAATCTTTATTAATTTCATTGATTAAGCATCATTTAGTGTAAATACGCAATCAATCTAAATTTGTTCAATTCATATATATTCATTTTTATAATATGAAAATATTAAAGCGTAGACTTTGTTGTGTACTCTTGAGATTGTCAATATCATTAGTTTCTATTGAATCAAGTCCTTGGTAGGCCTCAATAAGAAACTAGCTGTGTTTATGATTGACAATCCACTACAGAAGAACCAAGTCTTAACTGATTTACACAAGTTTTATGCACGTAATGAAAGAACTAGGTCCTTCGCAAATGAATGGGGCTGATAGTTCATTAGATGCGACAAAGCAAATTCCAAGCGCATGAACAATTGCATATATGCAATGTGTGGATTAAAAAACAAGAATTCGACATGAAAAATATTGTCATATTTGCAGAAAGGAAAGAGCTTAAGGAGAATGTGTGAACGTTGAAACAAATAAGGGAACCAAGTCAAAATAGGATTGAATTTCTTAACCAAGTTTCGATGAGTTTGCTATCACTATTTGTTGGAAGGTATACGTCCACCAGTGATCACAGGACAATATCTCTAGACAAAATAAAAGTGCGAAAGATAAATAGCTCAAAAGTAAATCAGGCACAAGGATTTTATGTGGAAACCCCTTGCTCAAGGGCGGTGAAAACCACGATTTGTACTCACAAAATTTCAACCCAAACTCCATTTCACTCAAATGGAGCAAAGTTTCAGATTACAACCTCTTGTAATCTAGGAATTTAACTCTAAATCCATTCCCCCTCACTGTAACAACTCTATTACGAACAAGCTTCAAAGCAACAACTCTATTGCCCACTAAATCAATTAACCCAAACGATTTAAACTTCACTAACTCAACATAGCTAACTCTAGCTACAACTCAAAATCAATGTTGAAGACACTAACTGATATGATTCCTTTATAACACAAGAATAGATCTACAAGAATAAGCACTGAAATATAAACCTACAACAACTAAGAAAAATGACAACTCTATCAGGTCCCTTGTTGTTCTTGAGGAGAATATTTCTGGAGAAAATGACTTTTGCGCAAAAACTGAGGTTGTGTCCATTGATATGAAGCCTATATGTGATGGACACAAAACGCTAGAAGAAATGCTATTGGCCAACGACCCTGCCACTCTGCACTAGACGCGCACCACCTCCTATAGATGGCAGCCACTCTGCACCAAACGCTCACCACCTCCTACAAATGGCAAGGTGTGTAGAGTACTTTTTCCAGCTGTCCTTTTCTCGTACAAGAGCACAATTCTCACACGGGATCAGGTCCCTTATCATATCCCATGTTTTGTCAAATGGCTAACTATAGCCTCCAACTCCGATCTCCAAGATAAGAGCTAAACAAGCAACAACTCTGCTGCACCCAAACATCAACTAACTCTAGTTGACACTCCTAGGCCACTCTACCCAAGAGAACATCAAAACAATGATGTAAAAATCTTAACTAAACCGTAGATGATTCAATTTACTAACTCTAGTTGGTACAATTCAAACTAAAGACTTAGACAAGCAACCGATCTACTATCTTTTATAACATAGGAGTAGATTTATATTGTAAGCACATAACCCACAAAGCTCAAAATACAACAAAGACTCTTCAACACTCTATCAGGTCCCTTTGTTGAGCATGAACAATGTTCCTCCTTGAAGATGGCTTCTTCTTTTTAAGCTTATGAATTTTCAGAAATTCAAAACTTTGTTTGTCAGATCTTAGTTTATGTCTTGTGAGAAGAGACTATATCAAATGGACACAAACCTCTTGAGACGACACTATTGGCTGAGAGTCTTCTTCTCTGAAAAGTTGTGCACCAACCATATCAGATGTGACAGCTTTTAGACAGCTATCTTTTCATCTTTTTCATGTACGCAGTCTTTCCGGGGACCAAGTCCCTTGAAGTGTTCTTTGTGAGTTCTTGAAAAGACTTGCTAGTTCTCTCTCTTTTTGAATGAATAATGTTGTTTGTTTATTGTTGTATTCAATCACCAATAAGAGTTTTGACCACTAAAACAAACAACCTCCTCCACCTTTTCTATTGGTGAAGTACGTTGCACTTTTCACCAACCAGCCTGACAAGACAATTTTACAGATGCACACCAGTTTTACAGTTATACACTATTTTGAATCTGAACGAGAGCACTTTGCCAGGGACCGAATCCCTGCATTTGTGAGAATCATCAAAACCCCTAGAATACAACATTTTTCCCCTTTTTGATGATGACACACAAATATTCATCACATTGAATTTATTCATTTATTTCCCCTGTCGTCAGTTCGTCCCTTCCTGGATCTGGTCCCTTATTAGATCCCTAAGGAGTGGTTTGTGAGATATTAAACTGATTAATGAAAGAACATGTTTTTAAGGAAGTTGTTGCTTTAGTTTTTGATTTGATTGTGCATGTGTTATTCTTTTATTTGAGAGTATCTTATAAACCTATCTACTTTTTATACAAGTATTGTAATAGGTGTTTGAGTGTTGAAGTTTTGCTTTCTACTTTCTAGATCAGGGAAGATTCTTAAGGGATTGTTTTGATCGATTAGATTGTAAGTGAAAAGTATCAAGTAGTTTCTTTGATTATAGAGTTGTATTCTAAAATTATTAAGGTTTTAATTGAGATTTGTTACACTACAAAAATAAGTCTAATTTCTTACTTCCTTAAGTAAGGTATTTTTCATGGTAATTTTTTTTAATTGTGTATATTTTCGCGATTTTACTTATTGTTTGATAACTTACGAGAACCTGATTTTCTTTAGCATAATATGTGATAATTAAATTAACATCCTCAATTTAAAATTACAAGAAAAAATTATTTAAAATTAGCCCCAAAAGAATTACTACTAGAAATAGGGCAAAAAGCAGCAACCTGGATAACTCCCAAGTTGGTAAAGGAAACAACCTTTTGCAAGTTGATTGCCTTATCGGAGTTGACGTTGTATGCAAGTATAGGTGACAAATAGGTGGTGGGACTCCATTTAGTGGGTCAGAATGAATTGAGTTAATAAATGAGTGAGTCATTTGAGTTAATAAATGAGTACGTTATTGTTCCGTCTAAAAGTTGTTTAGACTGAAATAGATTAAAATGCATATTGTAATTCAATTTGATGGACTCTCGTCAAGTTTCGATTGTTCTTTTATCATTTTGAGTACGTTATTATTATTTTTCTTTATTATGACTATATATATTATATATCAAATAATATTTTAAAAAAAATATTTCGACTAAGCTAATGAATAAATTTTGCCACATCTAAGTACAAATAAGATGTGCACGTTACGTAAATTATTATTTGTATAATCACCTACATTATATTTTGTTAAATATTACTAAGCGTCAATGCCATTGAAAAGTACGTTTCGAAAGTAACAAAAAAGTCAAGTGATTGGGTCCCTTTTGCCTTTGTGGTCAATTCACGTCCTATGCCTCATTTTAATGAGTTAAAATTATGTGCAATGATAATTATAATAGTACTCCATATATTTATAAATATATAGGAGTAATTAAAATACCTTTAAAATATATCTATATATATTTCGTATCATTTTGATTGATTACCTGTAATAAATATAACTTAAATCCATATTTAATACTGTAGTAATTAGTTATGTATGCACGTTGGTAGGAAGTTTAAGATTATTAACTAACATGATAAAAAATATTTATGCAATTAAGTTACTTAAAATGTAATTAAAACTAAGTATAATAATTAAATATTTGTTGAAAATTAGAAGCTGGCTGGAAATTGGATCGTTGTTGGAAGACGTTGGACTCATCTACCATTGAAAAAGAGAGCTAACAAAAGGACCAAAATAGCACATATCAGCACTTTGTTCCAACCAGCGCTCTTTAAGTATATTTTACTATATTAGACGAGCGTTAGCCATAAAAATTAAATATTTATTATTTTATTCGATATTTTTAAAGTTGCAATTGAAATTGTGCACTTTTTGTAAGAATATTTAAAAAAATTTAATATACTTTTCTTAAATATAATTTGTATCCTTCAATTTGTAAAAATTAGCAAAATTATGTTGCTGGACTGGTTTACCTGAAAAATAGAAGCAACTCTATTTTGAGGAGTAGTATCTCAAAATAATGTCATAAATTAGATCATATATACTAGTTATTACATATGAATTTTTTTGAAGTTGAAATTAAAGATTGAGTTGTATTTAGTTATAATTTTGTTAATAATATTTGATCGCTTGAATGTACTTTTCATAAAAATAACATAAAATATGATTTAAGCATGAAATATAATTTAAAAAGAATTATACTTATAAAAATAAAATTTTAAGGAAAACCTTTTTTATAAAATATATGGTGACATTTTCAAGTTGTATTTGAAATTTCAATGGTTCAGTTATTAAATTATGTCAGAACTATAATCTTGAAACTAAATTCTTCCATTAATTTATTTGATCTTCCAATTCCAAGTTAGATGACATATAGTAAGGTGTTCAAGTTTAAATTTGAAATTATATTTATACTTTCTTTGATTGAAAGCTACATTTATATTATCAATCTATTCCTAAAATTATTAGATAGGATGCATAATGCATCCATTAAGTTAATTTTATTATTATTAACTCACTCTATTGATATTATGGTATATATAGTTAACTTCATGATAATTATGATGTTTGCAAGCAAAAGTTTAAATACACCTAATTTTTTCTCAAATCATTTTACACACTTTTTTCACTATATTTGTGGAAGATATTTTGTAAATAAATAACCTCATACTCTCTGTTTTTTTTTTTTTAATGTTTTGTTTGTCTAATTTTGATATGATTTATTTAATAAAATATAAAAAGAAAATTAATATTATAGTGTTTAACTAAAAATGTGTATATTGTATCAAAATGTTCTTCTATCTTATGATTTTAATGTCATTGAAAAAGTTAAAATTAAAAAAATTTCAAACGAATAATTTTTTTTAAAAAAATAAATTAAAAAAGAAAATAAGACAAACAAAGTGAAACGAAATAGGTAATTTTTTAATAAAAATTATATACATATTATTCTTAACATATCAAATCAAACAACACCTAAAATATAATTTAATAAGTATAATTAACACCAACATTACTAATATATAACTATTCAATACTAATCTTATACTTGTTGGGTCGCGACAAACGACCCCTTATTTTATTGTTTAGTGAAGCAATAAACTATGAGCGGGACTACGATTTTGGATTAAACCGCAGGATGCTTCGTTTCTCCACGTGAGAAGGCTCGTACGAAACCTCATCTCTTCATTTCTTCTCTTTATAACCATCCTCCACACACTCTCTTTTCCACTCAATTTTCTCTTCAACTTTGAATTTAAACATATATAGACTAGTTGACATTAGTTACTTTCTCCAACTGAAATTCTTTTCTTTGTTTGATTAGTTGAAAAAAATGGCTTCATCACCACAAGGCTCACTTGATTCCATTAGGGAACATCTTCTTGATGATGATGTTACTTTCATGGAATATTACTGCTCTAACACTTGTTTCTCTTTTGAAACTACTCAAACCTCAAAAACAGAGTTTGATGGTTTTTTGGAATTTGAGGCAAAACCACATGTTATAAGCTCGAATTCTCCGAAACAGAGTAACTTCAGAGAACGCAAGCCATCTCTGAACGTAGCAATACCTGCGAAGGCTGTTGTTGTAGAGAAAGTGGAAGTTGAGAGCGAGAAGAAGCATTACAGGGGAGTTAGGCAGAGGCCATGGGGAAAGTTTGCAGCAGAGATTCGTGACCCGAATCGAAAGGGGACTCGGGTTTGGTTAGGAACATTCGATACTGCTGTGGATGCGGCCAAGGCATACGACAGGGCGGCGTTTAAGCTTAGAGGCAGCAAAGCAATATTGAATTTCCCTCTTGAAGTTGCAAACTTTAAGCAACAAAATCATGATGATGATGATGATGTTGAGATTAAAACAGAGATGAAGTCATCAGGCAGTAAAAGGATGAGAGAAACAGAGCAATTAGTAATGAAGAAGGAAGTGAAAATAGAAGAGGAAAGAGTTGGTACTGCGTCACCATTAACACCGTCAAATTGGTCGACGATTTGGGAGGGTGGAGATGGAAAAGGTATTTTTGAGGTGCCGCCACTGTCTCCACATATGGTTCCCAGCTTCATAGTAATTTAATTTGAAATGTCAGTATTGGGTACAAGAAGGATAAATATATGGCACCTGACTCTAAAAAGTCTCAGGTGATTTGGATATATATAATAGGAGATGAAGAAGATCGCGGGTGTGTCTAAGCTCTGTGTTTTAAGGTAAAAGCGTCAGTAAGAAATCTGTTCGATTGGTTTATTCATTTGTATGAAGTGGGAAGTATATACCTAGTGAAGATTCTGCAAGAACTATGTTTGTGTGTATAAATTTATTACCCCTGTTATTTAGTGAAGATTTATAAATAGTTGGATTAATTTCATTGTTAAAATTTCCTTTGAAACAAACTCAACTGATTTTTCTAATAAATAATAAACTCTAGGGTAAACAATTTGGTACCCTATATGGGACCTAGTCATACAAATATTAATTATCCCATGGTTAAGCCGTGCAAATAAAGAAGTACAATAAAGGAACTTGTGGCTTGTCAACACAATATATTTCCTCTTTGGCTGCCAATGCTAACACAATCAAGGACAACCTGAGGGTTGGAGTGGTGATTCAAGGGGTGATATCTAGTACAACCGTTATTATGATATAATGGATACTAAAATATGTTTTTGGTAACTGTAATTTTTATGACAATATGTACATATTTGAAACTCTGGACATGGACATAATTTCAGTCTCAGAGCTTATCTATCTTAAAGCCAGTGACTTGCTTGGAGGATTTTTTTCACAATCCAAGAAGTTTGCTTGGCTAGCACTTGAATATCCAAGTTACTTGTGTTGAAAATACTTATACGCCATCATCTCGATCGATCATATTTCAAAATATGATGGTAATATATATCATTGTCAAATTAATTGTATCCACAGAAATTTATACGGAACATTTCATTCTTAACTCTAATCCAACAAGTCAACAACAGTGCAAGAATCACAAACTTTGTACATTATTCGTAATATCAAGCCATTGACTTACATTTTCTACTACTATGATTGCTTTAAAGCTACATTTCAAAGTAGAATAGTAATCCGTATAAGAGTAACCAATATATTCAAGATATTTAGGTATGCAACAATGCAATGCAAAATGCACAAAATTTCAAAGAGTTACGCACGTTATCAAAAAACTGGCCAATTGGAATTGGTTCGTCTCTTTATCATTGAGCACTTGCCTAACAAATCTAACTATTGTTAAAATAATAAGTAATAAAAAGAAAACTGAACCAAATAAGTTTTGATGAAAATAAATATTTTGTAAGTAATAGACATCAATCTTTATTAAAGATATTGAAATATTATGTAGTAGTTTAATCAAATAGTTAGTTAACACTATTCAAGTCAGTTTGTTAGCACTATTCATAGTTAGTTAGAGGCATGAGCTTAATTAAGTATTGTACAGAATTGGTTGAGTTAGTTAGGAAGTCTAGATATTTTACTTGCTCAATATATACATTCAACATTACTTGGAATAAGACACTTTTTCTTCTTCCCCAAATAATCTGCATATTTTCATCTGTTCAAATTGGTAGTCATACAGCTCATATGACCTCCATTAATGGAGGTCTTGTAATCTCGGTTTATCTCTTCTCAAGATGGTATCAGAGCGAGGGATCTTCATTCCGCACTGATTCACCTCGCAATTCATTAATTCGATTTCGACGGTTTTGAATTAATTCGATTTCGACAGTTTTGAATCACACTTCGCGATTTCGTATTTTGAGATCTCACTCACAATTCACAAATGCAGTTTCTTCTTCTTCTTCTTCTTCATTCTCTGAAAGTTTCCATTCGCCCAATTTCAATTTCTTCTCGAGATCTCACTAGATTCTCATCTGATCTCACTCGACTCTGTTCTTCTTAATCTTCCTTGCTTATCATCAATGGCAGAAAATAATCCAGTTGATGGAACAAATCCATCGTGTATTGGAACGAATCCACTCTACATTCATCCGACAGAAAGTGCTGGATCTACACTTGTACCGTCAGCTTTCGACGGCACTAGATACAGATCCTGGAGGTGAGGCATCCTTCGAGCTTTCAGTCAAGAACAAAATGGGATTCATTACTGGAAATTGTGTGAAACCACCTCCAACCGATCCTACTTACAATTAATGGGAAAGATGTGACGATATGGTCGTTTCGTGGATTTTGAATTCACACTCCATAGACATTGCAGATAGTCTTCAATATGTCAACAATGCAAAGGAATTGTGGCAGGAGTTAGAGGATAGGTATGATCAACCAAATGGAGCAAAACGTTATCAGATCCAGCCAGAAATCAACGATCTAGGCCAAGGTACTCTCGACATCACTAGTTACTACACAAAGCTGAAGAAACTATGGGAAGAACTCAATGCTTTGGATTCTAGCGTTCTATGTAATTGTGTATGTGTGTGTGGAGCAAAGGCAAACTCACACAAGGTTGAACAAGACAGGCAATTGATCCAATTTCTTATGGGACTGAATGACGTTTACACTGTGGTTAGGGAGAGTATCTTAATGATGAATCCTCTACCAACTATAGCACTAAGTTTCTTTATTCTCATTCAGGAGGAAAAACAACGTGAGGTCAGGCCATCAAATCAGTCCATCATTGAATCCATTTCTCTAAATGCTGGAGCTCAAAATGTAGGTAGAAATCAGTTTAGGACAAACTACACTCAGCACACAAACGTTAACAATTTGAGAGGCTACTACAATCAACATCAAAATCTTAGTGCAAGTGGAAATCAATCTTACAGAACAAATAAGTCACACACAAACAAGTCCCAATTATTTTGTGATTATTGCAGAAAGCAGGGTCATACTGAGGAGAAATGTTATCGGTTGCATGGATTTCCAGCAGACTTCAAATTCACCAAGGGAAGAAATGTAGGAACAGCGGCATATGTTCATAGAACTGGGTCTGAACTTAATGATAACTATCAGAATCAAGGTCAACACCTTACAAAGGATCAGTATGATCAATTGATGCGAATTCTGGACAATTTCCAAGTGGGAAATACTGCTAAGGCCCCTCAAAATGATACTGGTGTGGCTGCAAACTTTGCAGGTATATTGGCTTGTTCTTCTCATAACGAGTTAATGAATAATCTATCATGTAAATGTTTCACATATTTTGCTAAATATTGGATCCTAGACTCTGGTGCTTCAAATCACATGTCCTCAGATAAAAAACTATTGACCAACATTAGACATTTGCCATATCCTTTTCTAGTTACATTGCCTAATGGTTACAAAGTGAAAGTCACAGAAATAGGTGATGTTGTCTTGAGTCCAAAATTGACTTTAAGCAAAGTACTTTTTATCCCTAGCTTCAAATATAATCTGATCTCCATTCACTCTTTAACAGTGCAATCTAATTCCATTGTTAATTTTTCTACTCATACATGTATGTTGCAGGCCCCTTCAATGAAGAGGCCTTTGGAGTTTGGTAAATCGAGAAATGGTTTATATTACCTATGCTCAAAATGTCAGTTCACCAGCTCAAGTTCAAATTATGTTCATTCTCTTGCTGTTTGTGATTCAACTTCAAGTCTAAATTAGTTTCATGACTCTTGTAGGAATTGTTCCATGTCTAATTGTAAAAACCTTGTTTGTCCTATGTCTGGTTGTAAGCATTCTAATAATAAAATTGTTGATTCTTGTACTATGTCTTCTGCGTACTCTTCTTCTCTTAATAGTTATATTGATAACTTGTGGCATAATAGATTGGGACATGTCCCATTTGTGAAAATGAGAAACATATCTAGCATTCCAGTAAGGTTTGCCCCTAAACAACCTTTTACCTGTACTATCTGCCCAATGGCAAGACAAACAAGAATGCCTTTCCCTGACAGCACTTCATTCTCATCCAAACCTTTTGACCTTTTACATTTTGACTTGTGGGGACCCTACCATATGCCTACACATGATCATTATAAATATTTCTTAACCATAGTTGATGACTATAGCAGATCAACATGGGTGCATCTTTTGAGTTGCAAAAGCAATACTCTACAAGTCATCAAGTTTTTTGTCAAATTAATAGAAACTTAATTTCACACAACCATAAAAGCCATTAGGTCGGACAATAGGCTGGAATTCACCAGTAAAGAAGCAATTTTTTTCTATCAATCCAAAGGCATTGTTCATCAAAAATCTTATCCATACACTCCTCAACAAAATGGTGTGGTGGAAAGAAAACACAAATACTTACTTGAAGTTGCCAGATCCATCATGTTTCAATACAAAGTGCCTTTTAGGTACTGGGGAGAATGCATCCTCACAGCCACTTATTTGATCAATAGACTATCCTCTACCGTTTTGAAAGAAAAATGTCCTTATAAACTCTTGTACCAAAAGAAACCTACATATTCTCACCTTAAAACTTTTAGGTGTTTACACTGTCACCAAACCTCACAAAGATAAGTTTGAACCCAGGGCCACTCCTCATGTGTTTGTGGGATACTCTTTTCACAATAAAGGGTATAAAGTTCTCAATCTAGCTACTAAAACAATACATGTATCTAGAGATGTCAATTTTCTTGAACATATTTTTCCTTTTGATGTTTCTTTCTTTATTCTGTTGGTATACCAATTGTTATTTTACCTTCTTCTTGGGATAATGATCATGCTAATATTCCAAAATATGCATACACCTTTATCTAGGACTGATACTCTTGAACCAATAGGTCAAGTTCCTAAACCCCATGTACCAGGACCAACCTTACACAATTCCTCTCCTTATGATTTTCCACACCCTCATCAACCTGTGTCTAACCCTACTGCACCTGAACCTAGAAGATCTACCAGACATCCTGTTAGACTATCTTATCTCCAAGAATACGTTTGCACTTTCCCTCCCTCAAAGAACCAAGTTTTTGCCCAACCTACCAACACTTCTATTTCCTTAAATGCTCTTTTCACCAACAAACATCACATTTCTTTTACTGCTTTTACTTGTGATAATCAGCAGATTATGAGAAACTTGTCATATGATAGTGAACCCACCTCTTATGATGAGGCTGCCATGAACCCTGCAAGCAGCCATGACTCAAGAGTTTGATGCTTTGCATGCTAATCATACTTGGAATTTAGTTTCTCTACCTGTAGGTAAGAAGGCAATAGGATGCAAATGGGTGTATAAGGTGAAACACAAGGCTGATGGCAGTGTTGAAAGATTTAAAGCTAGGTTGGTAGTAAAAGGTTATACCCAGCAAGCAGGTATTGACTATACAAAGACATTTTCACCTGTGGTTAAAATGACTATAGTGAGAACTTTGCTCAGTGTTGCTGTTAAAAAGGGAATGGGTATTTACTAGTTATATGTCAACAATGCATTCCTACATGGTGACCTGAATGAAGAAGTTTTCATGGCAATTCCTCAAGGGTTGGCGGTTGATTCTCCTGGCCTGGTTTGTCAACTAAAGAAGTCTCTATATGGTTTAAAACAAGCTAGTAGGCAATGGTATGATAAGCTTACTGATGCTCTTTGCATAAAAGGTTTCATTCATTCAACAAGTGATTATTCCCTTTTCTACAAAGTAACCCCATCCTCACTTGTCTTTGTGGCTGTGTATGTGGATGATATCATTCTTACTGGTACTGATTTCCAGGAAATTCAAGATCTTAAGTTCTTCCTCCATTTTCAATTCAAGATCAATGATCTAGGCAAGCTGCACTATTTTCTAGGGTTGGAAGTTATTTACCAGGCTGATGGTCTTATCATTTCTCAGAGAAAGTTCACAATGGATCTCATCAAAGAGTTTGATTGCCTTGGGTATTCTCCTGTCTCCTCTCCACTTGACAGCTCCGTTAAGTTGCGTGCTTCAGAGGGGGTATTGCTGCCTAATCCTGAATATTACAGAAAGCTTGTTGGAAAGCTAAATTTTCTTAGCAACACAAGGCCAGACATTGCTTATAGTGTACAACACTTAAGTCAATTTATGCAAGCTCTAAGAGAGCCTTACCTCCCTGGTACTTAAAAGGTGATCCTACTTTGGGAATGTTTCTATCGAATACTCCTAACAATGAACTCAGGGCATATTGTGACTCAGATTGGGCTTCATGCCCAGATTCAAGAAGATCAGTTAGTGGTTATCTTGTGCTATTTGGGGACTGTCCTATTAGTTGGAAGTTCAAGAAATAGGAGACTGTTTCATTATCCTCTGCAGAAGCAGAATACAGATCCATCAGGAAAGTCGTGGGAGAATTGATCTGGGTTAGAAGGCTCTTAGATGAATTAACTATCCCATGTTTTGCACCTACTCCAGTGTTCTGTGATAGCCAAGCTACTATTCACATAGCTCGAAACCCTGTATTCCATGAGCGTACCAAACACATCGAAGTGGATTGTCATTTTGTTCGTGATAAATTACAAGATGGGCTTATATCCTTACATCATATCTCCACAGTCGATCAACTAGAAGACGTTTTAACAAAAGCCCTCACTGGAATCAAACGTATGCATCTTTTGGGCAAGTTGGTTGTGACGTCCCCACCTCTAACTTTAGAGGGGGTATTGAAATATTATGTAGTAGTTTAATCAAATAGTTAGTTAACACTATTCAAGTCAGTTGGTTAGCACTATTCATAGTTAGTTAGAGGCATGAGCTTAATTAAGTATTGTACAGAATTGGTTGAGTTAGTTAGGAAGTCTAGATATTTTACTTGCTCAATATACTTGTATATATACATTCAACATTACTTGGAATTAGACACTTTTTCTTCTTTCCCAAATAATCTGCATATTTTCATCTGGTCAAACTGGTAGTCATACAGCTCATATGACCTCCATTAATGGAGGTCTTGTAATCTCGGCTTTTCTCAACAAAAGATGTAGTGGTGATAAATTAATACTCACACACTCTATCCCAATTTACGTAATATTTTTTATTTTTTCAGTGTCAAAACAATTTAAATTTGATCGAGAATTTACTCATGAAATCTTCAAAATTTTTGAAATAAAATTTATATATCTATAAACTATGTAAAAAAGTACTATAAGTCATATAATTAACAATTTAAAATATTTAAAAGATATATGAGAAATTTACAGTAAAAAATAAACTTGTTTGAATCTCAAAATTTGGAGAGCCACATAAATTGAAACGGGGGAATAATTATTTTTACAGTCAAAGACAAACAATTGGATTCTTTTCATACTATGCCATATGAATGGAGAATTACTTTTCTTGCATCAGTCTAATATTTTGAATTATCGAAAGGTGAATAATTTAAACAGTTAGGAACTTATTATAATTTCAGAAAGGAATTATGACTAGTCAGAAAGATATGAATGCAATATTCAAGTTTAGCGACCACTGACAAATTAATGTAATTCATGATAATGATCTAGTCATGTTTGTATATACTCCCTTCGTTTGGATTTAATTTCTATTTTTACTTAATTATTTTTATAAATTAAGAAAGGAAAGTTTTTTTTCCTTATTATAACCTCAATTTATTGACATTGAGTTAATATCTTTAAAAAAATTATAATGAGTAAATATATTTGGGACCTTATCAATGATACGTTCAGTATATCAATCAATACTTTCTTACGGTTAAAAGGCCTAGTATATTCCTTAACTTTGTTATTTAGAGTTGATATACTCTTCGTTATGAAAGTGACTCATATATATCTTACAATTATACAAATGACTCACATATACTTTTTTTTCTCTGATGGGAGTGAAAAAATTAATCTTAGAAAAATATCATTCATGTTTCAACGACTAATTTAAATTTAATATTTTGATGGTCGAATTATGTTTCACTAATTTTCCTGTAGAATTTATTATAAATGACCCATTTTTTTTTTTACAAATACAAAAATTAAATTACAATATAGCTGCACAAAAAAATAGTTTAAAATTATTTTCTTTACACTAAAAAATGAAAGAAAAATATAAAATAAGAATAAGAATAATCAAAGAAATAAAAAATAATTTAGGTATAAAAAAGATTGAAATATATATCAAACTTTGCTAGAAAAATCATATATATATATATCCTTACATGAACTTTTTTTTAAAATTAAAAGTAAAAAAATAATTTAAAATTAATTTTTTCACTTTCGTTAAATCAAGGATATATGCGAGCTTCTTTTATAATGGTAGAGGTATGTGTACGTCATTTGTATAATGATAAAGAGTAAAGACATATATGAATCACGTTTATTATGAGAGGTATATCAATTCTAAATAGTAAAATTGAAGAATGTATAATGGTAAATATATATATGAGTCACTTTCATAATAAAATATATATCAACTCTAAATAACATAGTTAATGAATATATCAAATCCTTTTCACTTTTCTTAATAAATATGTTAAAGTGAAAATTTAACAAATAAATCCAAACCGAAAGAGTGTATATATAGGAAGCTAGCTTCGCTAGACGCTTCTTCCTTTTCCATCTTCAACACACTCATCTATACTCTCTTAGTTCAAGTTTTGTACTCAATCAATCAAATTAAATAGAAAAAGTATGACCAGCAAAGAAGAAGCGAAAGTAACTTTACAACTGATAAGCGAACACCTCCTGGGAGACTCCATCATTCACTGCGGCCCATTACCCATTTTCACCTCTCATCACAAACCCAATAACTTCATTCTAAGCCCAACAACCAGCTCTGTCGGATCCAACCCGGATCGAAAAGTTACCGGGTTAGGTTATGGATCTTCGACGGCGGATGAAGGAAAGAAGAAGCAGTACAGCGGGGTTAGGATGCGACCATGGGGAAAATATGCAGCTGAGATAAGAGATCCGACCCGGAAAGGCTCACGGATTTGGCTCGGAACTTACGAGACCGACGTGGACGCTGCCAGAGCTTACGATTGTGCAGCTTTTTTAAGTTGAGGGGAAGAAAAGCCATCCTTAATTTCCCGTTCGATGCCGGAAATTTAATACCGCCGGTGACGATTGGCCGGAAGGGGAGAATAGACGAGTGATGCTGTTAGTTGAGTGGTTTTCATTTTACTTTTCGTTTGCTTTCACTTGTCCTACTGTAAAGTCATAGTTTTACTTTATACGCTTATAAAGAAAATAATTAATGATATAAAAATCTTATATTAAATGAGGTATTAGAATATAATTTAAGATATATCACCTATTATAGCGGTATATATTAGCTTTGATGGTATGTAAATGTCACGATACAGATCATCGTGATTGACACCTACCTAACTCTCCGATGGAAGAACCATTAATACTAATTAACTAACCAAAGAACTACACAGCTTAATAAAAAATTAAGGCATTTAAAGATACGAAAACAGGTTAAAATGTCTAAAAAAAAAGAAAAATAAAGAGTTTTCATAAACTCTAACAAAAGTCTAATAACAAATGCGGAAATACTAACTAGAATCTGAAAGTCAATATGCTAAAACATCTAACAAGATCCATAAGTCTAACAAGAAGGGTTACAACCCCAAACTAATGTACTAACAACTAACTAGAAAATCTAAGTCCGAAATGTGGACATAGATAGAAAGAGAACTCATGGCAGTCCAGAAGAACTGACCCACCCTTGAATTCGAACGATGCTTACTGATCTTCTAAACGAGGTCTGTCAATAGCGGCCTAAAGATTTCTTGTACTCAACAAAGAAAGAGCAAGTGCAATATCAGTACACAACCATAGTGTAGTGGTATGATCACGTGGCTATCCCACTAAGTGCAATATACATAAGTCAATACAACAATACAATAACATGCATACACCGAACATATACAATATCATCAACATTTACAAACAACGAACAGTTTCATGATTCTCAACATCACAGTTATATCAAGTCATTGGTCCTCTCATGGAACCCAAACCCAAACTGTTAGCATATCGAAACGTGGTACGCGATCCAAGATTTATGTCGGAACATGGCAACCGATCTAAGTTAGTGTGTCAGAACCAACACCCGATCCATTCAACAAGCCACAATCACATTCACAATCATAATTATATTCTCAGAATCATACAAGCAAGTCATGATTTCATGACATTCATCATTCATATATCATCATTTACAATTAGTGTGATAAAATACGCAACATTCGCATACATACATGTATCATAATGAAGTAAGAACAAACATACATCACACAATTATGAAATCACAACCATCACCTACCTCGAAACAAGCTTGAATCTCCTAAGAAACTTGATTCTTCCCTTTCCGAATTTGTTCCGCTTGTTCTTGATCTACAAATAATTAATATAATACGAGAATCAATAATCAATAATCAATAACTAGTTACCCGAATTACCAATAGTTCTATCAACCCTACATCAAACCCTTGATTCCGTTACCCAGATTAGGGCTTTTTTCACCATAATTCTCAGATAAAAACTCTTCCCCATTGATTAATTACCCATCATATTACGTTCTACAGATCGAAAAACGGATTCAAGAAGTGAAAATCTTACCTTTAGCCTCAAGAATTGTGGAAAAATGTTAAGAAAAGCCATGGGTTCGTTCCTTAGCTCTCAAGTTTGAAAATTGCAAAATAAAACGTTTTTGGGGTTTATTTTGACTTTAAATCGTGTTTGTCCCGCCACATCAACCTCACCCTGCTACAGCGGCCCCGCCCTGGCAGCAGAAAATACTGCTATAGCGGCTTGCACGGAACAATGAGCAAAATTAATAATTTCAATACCCCCATTTCACAGCACATATTTAACCAACGACACTCAGAAACTACCCGCTCACGCTAAGATCAATTTCGGGAGTTCTACTCACCCGAATTCAATTCCATAAAGTAGTACGAGTTCCTTAACGTCTTAGCTATCTACTCATGTGATCGAATTCATAATTAGAACATCCAATTGCTACCAGATTTCCCTAGACCTCACAGACTATGATTTCATCCAAATCTGGACTAGGTTGGAAAATCTCAAGTTACTACGAAAAAGTTTTTCGGCCCAAAATTTTTTTCCGTTGGCTTTTCTATCATGACGGAACCCGATCGTTACAGTAAAACCTCATATCATTTTTAATTTGATATTAATCTATAGAATTAAAAAAGACAACATATTATATATATATATATATATATATATATATATATATATATATATATATATATGCTATAAGAGTTTTTCTAAAATTTAAATTTATAGAGTTTTTCTAAAATTTAAATTGAAACGTTAGAAAATATTTTATCATTTGTGCTTATGTTCAATTAGAACCTCCTCCAAAAAATATTTTGATTTAAGAATAATAGGATGAGGGAATATTTCTCCTTTACTTAACATTAATACCTTATACTTACAAATGCTAACTACTAGTCCAACTACTCTTGCAATATTTATGAGTTCAAATCAGATATATTGTTTTGCAAATAATTTTTTGAATATTATTAAATCATTAAAAAAAAAATTAGAAATAAGCTTTCCTAAAATATAAAATTATAATTTCGAAAATAAAATATTTTATATGCTATATAAAAATTTCTTAAACATAATTTAATTATCTACAAGTATTTGTATTTTTTTTTTAACAAAATCGCATGTATGTTACGTAATAGAGGACGACATTAGAATAAGAATGTGGAAAAGTTAAAAGATGGATAGAATATTGGTAGCAAGACAACATTCTTCTAACTAATTACTCTCTCCGATCACTTTCACTTATCTTATAATGAATTCTGTACCCTCTTATAAAATTGAAAAACAATTATTTACGCCCTTCTACTTTACTTTATTTCTCATGTTTATTTTAAAAAGACTCAATCCCAACAACTTCTTAAATTTATCAGTAAATTTTATATAGGTATTTGAACTACAACATGTTTTAGTTGTGCGCTTGAACACATGATAAAGTATTCTTAGACACTTTCAGCTCTAATGTTGAAAATGTTTTTTTTTTTGCTTCTTTACATTAATAAGTTAATCACTTCAAACATGTCACATTCTTTAATTATACACATTAACCTTAAATAATCGTGAAATCTCATGGCTTTTCCAATTAAAGTTAATCTATATAATTAAAGGAGGTAGACATATTTTATATAGTTAATTTAATAATATAATATATGCTTGAGAATATGCGAAAAAGTATTTCCAAAATTAAAATTAAAAATATTTTAAGAGGAACACTTTAACAACACAAAGAGTTCTGGTGAAGACGACAATATATACCATTGAGCTGATCTAATAATCTATGCACAAATTAAGAGGAAGTTATAATGAAAAGAAGAAACATAAAATACATAAAAGTATTTCTTATCATATGATCTGATGCTCAAAATATATTTTCCAAAACAAAACTATTTACTTGGGATCGAAAGCATACAAAATTTGAGCTAAAATTCTCTATATATTACTCTACTTAAAATGATCTTAATTAATCTAATATTATAAAACAAATAAATTATCTAAGAGCCAGCGTTTTCTATATTTTCTTTGTTTGGTTTAGTAGATTAAAAGTAGTTGATAGAAGTGTTAAAACTTAAATAATTATAGTACGTATGTTTGGTAAAACTAAAGATGTATTCTTTTAAGTTAAATGATTGATATGTTCTTAGATCTATTTACAGAATATATTAATTTTGAAAATACTTACATATAACGGATAACTGAATGAAATAGTAGAGAGATAATTATTAAAAAAAAAGTAGAGAGATAATTATAAAAAAAAATATATTTAGGAACAATATTTTAGAGATACCTAACTATAATAGGAATAAAAACATATAGAGTATAATCAAACAAAAAATGTTTATAAGTTACAAAATAATAAGTTAATAGGAATGATCGAGTTGTGATTTTTAATTGATTTAGGCATATAAGCATTTGTGCGCTTACAAAAGACATTAATAACAATGTAATCTCAAAAAATGGAATCAGAAAAAGTTAGATGTACATGCAGATCTTATCTTTATCCTTATCTTAAAAATAAAAAGATTATTTTTTAAAGACCCTCGCTTAGCTAATTTAACCAGTTGATAAGGTTAGATTAGCTAAACATCACAATGACGGATCAACAGAGTAGTATATTTTGTTGTTTAGACAAGTATATGAAGTTATCAAGACAATAATCAGACAAAACAAGATAGGAGCTACTTGCAAGATAGGGGGTTTTTTCCAAAGAAGTTGCAAAGTTGTTGTCTTAAAATTCACATGGCCTACATTGATTATTGGATAATTACGATTTGATAGCTTTAGGTGATTTAGTTTATAAAATATCGATAAATATATAAATTTTAGCAAAAGGTGCTTATCTGAAGATATTTTTAGATAAAATAATAATGAAACATGTCATATTATGATTGAAATCTAGTTAATTAGGAGACATAATAGTTTTCCTCTTTTGCGGAAACGCATAGCAATTATAACTTGAATACTGATTGTCAAAAATCCTCGATGCTTTTCCTATATTTACAGATTTAGCACCCCTCATGGGTGTTCAAAAGTTATTTTTTCGCAATACTATACATCCTTACATAATGAACATGTGACAAAAAATTCTT
This sequence comes from Solanum bulbocastanum, assembly GCA_037074985.1. Taxonomy (NCBI): domain Eukaryota; kingdom Viridiplantae; phylum Streptophyta; class Magnoliopsida; order Solanales; family Solanaceae; genus Solanum; species Solanum bulbocastanum. The sequence goes on from CM073599.1 coordinate 37,071,184, forward strand.
TAAGAAACTAATCGCATATATCTATATATACACTAGCTTTTCAACACATGCATTGCACGTGATTACCAATTCAGAAAATATATGTTATAGTAATAAATAATATTAATTATTTAAGCGAAGATTTGAATAATAAGGTTTGTACAAAATAATATTGCAGATTCTTTCGTGAATGTTCAATGTGGATCGTCATATATATCTTTTATTCACACAAACCTATGAAGATGGTCAATGAAAAATTATATTAGTTAAATGCATTAATGTATATATTTATTTCAATCTGATGAGGTTCAATCATGTAATTAGTCGTATCTCACTAATATTACCTTATAGACGATATTTGTTGTGCATTTTTTTGTCATCTAACCAGATGTGCTTTGCACATATATACCACGTTAAACTGTTTAGATATATTTTTTAGAACTATTTTTTGTATGTTAATTTTTATTTTATAAGTTATAACATAGTAGATGGCATTCTTGTTGTTGGCTCTCATATTTGACTTCTCGATTGATTGTGTACATAAATCAAAAATAGTTATCTGACTGTCCATAATTAACTCAGAAAAGTTTCCTTTTTTTTATTGGAAAAACTAAAATTTAAAATTAAAGAATATATTCTATCTGTGAAATCATATATATAATCACCTATTTATCCTTACACCCAACAAAGATATGGTTCATATGTAAGATTAAATACTTTAGGATCTTGAACACGATAATCTTACATAGAGATCGTTAGGAGGCACATACCTGATGAGGAAGACATCATCACAGAGAGAAGCGGAAGCGTTAGTCGTAAATTGATTTCTACCTCCTTGCCCTAACTTTATGTTACCACAACCGTCAATGATGGAATTAATGTAGAGAATATGTGGTAACCCTAATGGGTGGAGGAAGGACCAATTTATAGAGGTTATGACTTAATTTGGTACGTCCATCAAGTAACCAATGTACGGACGAGATTTATTTCTTATTAAATATTATTTATGATATTACTTGGATTACAAGTAAACTTGGGCCATAAGTAAGAAATTATTAATAATAATTAATAATAATTCTTACATTCTCCCACTTGGCCAAATGACCATATATAACATTAATATTTAATAAGCATTAGTTGCGCATACAATAAATCTCTTCTATAATGTCCATCATACATACCACAATATAACAAACTACTAATGCGAGTTATGGCGGTTGTACATAAATTTTAAGGTGCATATTTCCTTCCATATACTACTACATTAGCAACATATAACATTACTGTCCACAATAATGTCTCATAGAGACTTATCTTGTAATATCTCAAAATAATAATGTGTACACCATTATGAGAAACAAGAAATTCATTAATGTATATCAGAAACACATAATTTGAGCTCAGAGTGTAAAAACATCATAAATGCATCAATCATAAGTACAACCAAGACCCATTCTTTGAACATGTTCTTTAAATGTCTTTGGTTGTAAGCCTTTTGTTAACAGATCTACATTCATTAGATCAGTTCTAATATTCTCAAGTAACACTCTTTGTTTCTGAACTTCTTCCTTGACAGTAAAGTACTTTAATTCCATATGTTTGACACATTTTGAGTACTTATCGTTCTTGGAGAAGAATACTGTTGCAGCATTATCATAATAAATTTTCAGCGGCTTGGTAATGGTGTTGACAACCCCAAGTCCTGAAATAAAGTTCTACAGCCATAATGCATGAATTGTGGCTTCATAACATGCCACAAACTTTCTTTGCAATTTTTCAATGATCAATTCCAACATTACTTTGATATCTTCCTAGCATTCCGACCGCAAAACTAATATCCGGTCTTGTTGCAAGTTTGAACATACATCAAACTTCCAACACTAGAAGATTAAGGAATTGAGTTCATTTCCTTTTCGTTCTACATCATTCTTTGGGCATTGCATGAGATTAAATTTGTCCCTTTTTTTTTTTGAATAAGAACTATTCCTACTGAACAATTGTTCATATTAAATCTCTCTAGAACTCTTTCGATATAACCTTTTTGAGATAGTCCCAATAATCCTTATGATCTATCACGGAATATTTCTATCCCTATCACATAGGATGCCTCACCCATATCTTTCATTTCAAAGTTCATAGAGAGATTGTCTTTTGTCTCACGCAATATGCCTAAATTATTAGCAGCAAGTAAAATGTCATCAACATACAGGACTAAAAATATAAACTTACTCCCACTAATCTTTTAGTATATGCACCGATCAACGGTAATTTCCTTAAATCCAAAAGATGTTATGGTATCATTAAACTTTATATACCATTGTCGTGAGGCTTGTTTGAGTCCATATATTGACTTCTTTAGTTTACACACTATCTTATCTTTTCCTTTAATTTTGAAACCCTCTGGTTGGTCCATATAGACATCCTCCTCGAGGTCTCCATTAAGAAAGGTAGTTTTCACATCCATTTGATGTAACTCTAAATCATAATGAGCTACCAAAGCCAAAACAATTCTTAATGAGTCTTTCTTTGAGACCGGTGAAAAGGTCTCTTTATAATCAATGCCTCCTTTTTGAGGTATCCCTTGGCAACAAGTTTGGTTTTATATCGTTCAATATTACCATTAGAATCGCGTTTGGTCTTGAAGACCCATCTACATCCTATTCTTTTAGAACTTTCTGGTAATTGAACAAGATCCTAGACTTTGTTGTGTTCCATGGATTTTAACTCTTCATTCATTGCATTAATCCATTTATCAGACTCAGTGCTTTCTATGGCTTGTGAAAATGAAATCGGATCTTTATTAATTCCATTGTCAAAATCTGACTCTTGCAAATAAATCACATAATCATCTGAAATGACCGATTTTCTTTCTCTTTGAGATTTTCTTAATGGCACTGTTTATGGTTCATTTGCGTCAGATATTTGTGAGTTAGTTCCTTCTTGAAGTGTTTCACCCAAATGTTGTTCAACATTGTTAAAGTGTTCTTCAACAAGAAGAACAACATTTGTGATTAGTGCAGAAGTAGGTGCATTCATGGGTAATGAAATATTTACCCTTACCTCGTTAACTTCCATCCTTTGTCACTTCCACTAACTTCACCATTCTCAAGGAATTTTGCAAATGGACTTGGACATTGTTCTGATTCATTATACTTTTCATAATATTCACCACCTTTATCTGACCTAAAGATTTCACTTTTATCTAATTGCCTTTCAACCTCATTAGCGTACACTTTGAGAGCGTCCGCTGCTTGAGATTTTTCTTTCAACAAATAGATAAATCAATAACGTGAAAAATCATTGATAAAAGTGATAAAATATTTTTCTCCACCAAAAGATGGAACATCAAAGGGTCCACAAATATCAATGTGTATAATTACAAGAAGTTGAGTGCTTCTTGTGGCACCTTTCTTGGTATGCTTGGTTTGCTTTCCTTTAATGCAATCCAAACAATATATCAAGATCAATAAAATTAAGATTCAGAAGAATCTCATTCTTTATTAATCTTTTTTAATCTTTCTTTGGATATATGACCTAAACATTTATGCCACAAATAAGCAGAACTTTCATTTAGTAAAAGTGTCATTCCTTTCTACAGAAACGACACACATCGGCCTTGAGTTCCTTATGAGCATTCTGTGGAACTTTAGCAGGTGCTTTTTTTTTTTTTTTTAAATTTATTTCTTAAACTTGTTGGCCTTCACTTTTAGTACTTTACCATCTCCTTGACTCATAAGGTTAATGGAATGACCTCCTTAATTCTTAAGTCTTGACTCCTCTTGAGTAAACATACTAGACAATTCACTAATATCCCACTTATCCTTAATAGTGTTATAGTCATTTGGAATGGTCCATACTCAAGAGGCAATAAGTTCAGAATAAACTAAACCAAGAAGGTGTCATCCATTTTCATCCCCAAGGTCGAAAATCTTGCTGCAATGTTAGTCATCTCGATAATATGATTTTGTATACTGTGCGACCCATTAAACTTCATGGTCGTGAGTTCGTCGTTAGTGTACCATCGAGAGACTTATCAGCAGAACAAAAACGTTTTTCCACAAACTTCAGGTATTCCCTGACACTTTCTGTTTATGAAATAGTACTCTTAATGTTGTTAGCAAATATCATTCGCATGAACATAAGACTCAAATCTGTTAGAGCGCTCCCATGATTTATGGAAAAACTTCTCATTCTCACTATTCTTATAAGTAATGATAGTAGGTTTATCATTCAGTAGAGCCAAGTCAAGATCCATCATAGCTAAGTGGAACTAGACTTGTTCATGCCATTCAGAGAAGTTCAATCCATTGAACACAATAACAAACAACGCATGTGAATGAAGAGGAATAACTGCAAATAGATATACATGCTCACAAATAAAAAATAATGTGAATTCAGTAAAATGATAAAAGTACATCGTAATTCTCCTTTGGGTAGATACTACGACACACTATCATAATTTAAATGCCATTTTTTTAATCTTTAATAGGCAATTAAATATATTTAACCAAACATATACGACATCTTTGGATATACAATATATGTTTGACTGAAAATATTAATTTACCTCATAATGTTCACTATTCGTGGAATGATTAATTCACCTTTGGGTAAATTCTTAAGTTCTAGCAATAGTAAAAGTCAATTTATCTATTTATTTTTCAATATATAGGCATTTAATTAACTTTCATAGATAAATGACAATTTTATGAATGCATATTTTTCTTAACCATACTAGTTTGACCACTTTGGTGACTAACAAACTATATGAATTCAAATGCACACATAATATCATAAAATTTTGTACATGTGAATAATTTTATACATTTTTAGTTTGGCCACTTAGGTGACTACAAACTATAGAAAAATAATACATACATCAAGTGATCATAAATATGAATGTGTAGACGTTAATTTATCTAGTTTGGTCACTTTGGTGACTAACAAACTATAGAAACATAATACATACATCAAGTGATCATAAATATGATATGTGTAGATGTTAATTTATCTAGTTTGGCCACTTTTGTGACTAACAAACTATAGAAACATAATACATACATCAAGTGATCATAAATATGATATGTGTAGACGTTAATTTATCTAGTTTGGCCACTTTGGTGACTAACAAACTATAGAAACATAATACATACATCAAGTTGAAAAATCAGACTCAGTCTCTCTTGAAATACTGAATATGCCAATAAATAATGAATTGTACTAATCCACATATGTCAAGTGATCATAAATATTATATGTGTAGACATTAATTTATCTAGTTTGGTCACTTTGGTGACTAACAAACTATATAAATACAAAGCACACATAATATCATAAAATTTTGTGCATGTGGATAATTTTATACATTTTAGTTTGGCCACTTTGATTTATTGCACAATTTAAAAACAAATATAATTATTACATTATGAGAAAATTAAGATTTTAGAATTTGTGCATATTAAACTTTGCTAAGAAGACTTCATTAATTTAAGAGTCCAAACACCTTTAATAGTCAAACACAAAAATCGGAATTTCTACCACCCATTAGATTATTATTTTTATTAGCAGGTAGAAGTAAATAGTATATGTATTAATCATCATATGGTGGCGTGGCATCATGCCTATGATTTGTTTAGAGTGCCCATGTTCTTCTTAGTTAATTAGAACAACTCCAAAGCTAACGTCTATATTATGAGTAACAATTTTTAGTAGTTGCAATTCCAATCTCAATTATAAACTAGTAGTATTTTTCCACGTACAAAAGCTTGAAAGACGGTAATGTTGACATTGTCGTGTCAATTTTTTAATTCCGTTACATGATAATTATTTTCATATATATGTAAGATTATCCGTTCAAACAATTCAAGCTCTGATGCCACATGTAAAATTAAATACTTTAGGATCTTGAACATGATAATCTTACATAGAGATCGTTAGGAGGCACATACCTGATGAGGAAGACATCATCACAGATAGAAGCGGAAGCGTTAGTCGTAAATTGGTTTCTACCTCCTTGCCCTAACTTTATGTTACCACAACCGTCAATGATGGAATTAATGTAGAGAATATGTGGTAACCCTAATGGGTGGAGGGAGGACCAATTTATAGAGGTTATGACTTAATCTGGTACGTCCATCAAGTAACCAATGTACGGATGAGATTTATTCCTTATTAAATATTATTTATGGTATTACTTGGATTACAAGTAAACTTGGGCCATAAGTAAGAAATTATTAATAATAATTAATAATAATTCTAACCAGATGTGCTTTGCACATATATTTCACGTTAAACTGTTTAGATGTATTTTTTAGAACTATTTTTTGTATGTTAATTTTTATTTTATAAGTTATAACATAGTAGATGGCGTTCTTGTTGTTGGCTCTCATATTTGACTTCTTGATTGATTGTGTACATAAATCAAAGATAGTTATCTGACTGTCCATAATTAACTCAGAAAAGTTTCCTTTTTTTATTGGAAAAACTAAAATTTAAAATTAAAGAATATATTCTATCTATGAAATCATATATATAATCACCTATTTATCTTTACACCCAACAAAGATATGGTTCATATAATTGTAAACAATTTTCAATTTATTTAACCAAACATGATTCGTCAAAGGAAAAATAACAACACCGTGTTATCACATATATAGGGGCGGTAATATGAAAAATTATTAGTCAAAGGTTAATATAAAAAAAGATGAAAGATAGAAATAATTAATTTAATAACTATGAGAATTCATAATATTATAACTAAAGAATGTTAAACAATGTACGTAAATAACATTTGCAATAATTAGTAATAACTAAGATAGTTTATAATGTTATAACTAAAGAATTAATGTGCAATAGCTGAATTTCTAATCAATTTTATACATACATAAATAAATAAGACTTTTAATTAATGTTACTATTTTTTATATAGTTATTAGATTTTAATTTAGTGTAGGGATAAAATGAAAATGTTTATTCCATATTACTGAATATAATTTATTTTTTGTAAATGATAAATTTAAATGATTCATATACATTCACATATTTTCACATTTGTTGTGAGTTTTTTTTTTTTTTCTAAAAAAAGAAGAACTCAGAACATTATAAAATAATATATTTTGAATTTAGAAGATCTTTTTAGCTTGATATATAATACATTTGTGACATATATAATACTTTAATTTAAATACAAATATCTATCAAAAAAAAATAAAAAAAAAAAATATATATATATATATACATTAATGAAAATATTTATCTCATGAAAATTCGTTATTAAATAAATAATAAAAATAAACTAATACATACTATGTTTATATAGTAATAACTATTTTGAAACAAACTTCCTAACAATCTAAATCACAAAAGTAGAATTGATAAATAAAGTCATTCTTTTGTCTTGAACATCAAAAAAATAAATGATGACAATTATCTAACTCTTAAGAAGTCTAATAATTTTGGAAATAGTTAGTCAGAAGCATATACCTATATTACCAGAGAAATTGTTAACAAAAACAAATGTATTTAGACTATATCATGTTAACTTCATATATTGAAACATTACATAGTAAGTATATATTAAGTAAAAAAATAATTATTGTATCATCAAAATTATTTTCCTCAAGTACTCGTGGTTATGAAATATACCTTCTTAGGATGGAACGATTTACTTCATCAGAATAGTGGTACCGCATATTCCGCTAAATTTCGAACTCACTCAATGACAATCAATCAGACTAAATTTTTTAACATGCAAGAAGAAAAAGAGTATTAGATTAAAAAAAATTGTGGTTGAAAAATGAGAGGAAGTCCCTTTATTTATAGTCAACAAAGGATAGTATGAAAAAATGTTTTTGTGTCTTATCTTAAAAGTCATAACCTTTCCGAAAAGTCACAATCCTTTGAAAAAGTCACAACTTATTGAAAAAATCACAACTCATCGAAAAATCACAACCCTTTGAAAAAAGTCGCAACTCATCGAAAAAGTCACAACTCTTTGAAAAAGTCACAACTCATCGAAAAAGTCACAACCTAAGTTAGGGATATTATAGTAATTTAACATTTAAGTTTGGAGTTCATGCTTTTAAGGTAATATAGATATATATATATATATATATACCTTAAAAGCATGAACTCTCTAACTTCAATGTTAAATTACTATTATATACCTAACTTAAAAAACCCCAACTAAAAACACTGCACGCTAAACTCCTAGGCGAAGAGTCACTTTCAACTCACACCATCTGGACAGGCGCCAACATCCATCTAATCTCCAACAGATGCAACGTCTCACTATTCTCTGTACAAAAAAAAATTCAACTTCTCACTTTTCTCTCTTCAAAGCAATGGGACGTCAATAGAAGTTTCACAAAAAACACCCAACTTGTGTGCAAAAGTCTAACAGGTATGCACTGTTACACCCAAAAAGTCAAATGTTATTTGTCCTTCTTCTTCCATGTGTTATTCGTTTTCATGTTGAACTACGTAAAACGTTAAGATTGCCATCAGACGCATTCATATAAAAATATTGGCGAAAAGCGGCCACCCTGTTGTAGCATTAAGCAAATTAACATGTTCCACATCTTATAACAAATTAAGCCAACGCATATGTTGGCCAAAAGAGAAGAAAGATGTAATAATACATGATACCCCTTACCCAATTAGTATATACTAATTGATGAGAAGTCAAAGACAATTTCTTTCATGCCAGACACAACATCAAAGTGCAGTGATTTCAAAGAGAAAGCAACAATAAAATCAGGTTATACTTTAATTTCCTAATTATAATTTATAGATATTTATTCCTTGTGATTTTTGTAGAATTTATTTTCACTGTGATCATCTTGTGATGATTTTGAAATGATCATTTGCTGTGTTTAGGAATAAATTAGTTGATGTTAGAATTAATTTTATTGTTCCATTGTTAAACTGAAATTTATTAGTTGGTACTCCATTTGCCTCAAATTATGTTACATTAATTTTCACTTATCTAGAACCTAGAGGTAATTAAACAAATTTTCGAACCTAAATTATAAGTTTAGGCCAATTTAATATTTCAAAATTAATATTTAGCTATTCAATTTTTTTTATAAAAAGTATTATAAATTGCAATTCCTTGAAGGTAAATATAATTTTTTTTTAAAAAAGTTGTTAAAAATTATAGAGTTTTCGTGTCTACACTACGGCCTGTTATGGCGTATTAGAGAGAAACAAAAATCAACAATGTAAGTAAGAATAAAGTATTTTACATCATTGTTTCACTTTCACTGTGTTTTAGTCTTAAAGAAGAAGACGTGAAGAAGTTATTCACTTGGCATGCATAAGTTTTTTCACAAGTGCAAACTCAGTTGAAGTGTTCATGTTTATTAATTTATTTCCCTTCTAAAACAAATACGTTGTTTTGCATCTGAGAACATACTGACTACTTAAATGTTATCTTTCATTTGATCTTGTACTGGACATCAGAGTATGTTGACGTACATGTTAAAGCCTTGGGGATCCATGCAATGCGTGTAGAGTGTATGCGATGAATTTCAAGAATCGTAATTATTAACCCCTTTTTAAAACTATTCTTACTATATTATGTTTATTCATCAGGGAATTAAGTTTTTGCACTGCTGAAATCAAATTTAAACATGGTGAATGCAATATAACTTAATGTAAATAAAATGTATAACTATAGATTCATGATAGATGATTAGTGAGATATATATAATCGATTACAGAAGAATGCATGGTAGAAGAAAATTGTGTTGAAAGCAATATATATCCTTTATATATGAGATATATAGCAAAGAGCTAAAAACTTCAAAGTTGAAGAGATCTATGACATCTGAAGGCTATAAAATCAGCTCTAAAGTTGAAGTAGTTCGAGGGGTACATGTCTGATCCTATAAAGTACATGTGTTTTTTGCTTATAAACAATCTTTTTCATACAAATTGTTTCAATTATCAGAGAGATCAAAACTCTTAAGAATCTTGAATACCATATAAGTTGGCATACACGTGCAACGCACGTTCCGTAAAACTAGTTACCTTAAAAGCATGAACTTCTAACTTAAATGTTAAATTACTATAATATTCCTAACTTAGGTTGTGACTTTTTCGATGAGTTGTGATTTTCCAAAGAGTTCTGACTTTTTCAATAAGTTGTGACTCTTCCAAATGGTTGTGCCTCTTACAAAGAGTTGTGACTTTTCCAAAGGGTTGTGACTTCTCGAAAAGGTCATGACTTTTCAGATAAGACACAAAAAACATTTGTTCATACTACCCATTCTTGACTATAAATAGAGGGGATTCCTCTCATTTTTCAACCACAATTTTTTTAATCTTCTACTCTTGTTGTTCTTGCATTTTAAATTTTTTTTGTGTTATTTATTGTCGTTGAGTGAGTTCGAAGTTTAGCGGAAATGAGATACCACTATTCTGATGAAGTAAGTCGTCTATCCTAAGAGGGTATACTCCATATATAACCTCGAGTACTTGAGAAAAATAATTTTGATTATATAATAATTATTTTTTTGCTTAATTATATATTAGTACGTAATGTTCAAATATATGAAGTTAACATGATGTAGTTTAAATTCATTTGTTTTTGTTACCAATTTCTCTTGTGATGTAGATATTTGTTTCTGGATATGTTTCCAAATTTAGAGAATTGTCACGATTTATTTTTGATGTTCAACACAAAAGTATGACTTTATTTATCAATGCTACTTATGTGATTTAGACTCTCAGGAAGTTTGCTTCAAAATAGTTATTACTATATAAACATTGCCCTTTTATTTTACTTATTTACTATTTCTTAATATTTTTGTATTTTAGACAAAGAAAAGTTCATATAACTTGTAATAACACCAGTTGAAGTTTGTATTAGTTTAATTTTTATTATTTATTTAATAGTTAATTTTATGAGATAAATATTTTCATTAATGCAAATATATATTTATATTTGGGTAGGTATTTGTATTTAAATCAAAGTATTATATATGTCACAAATGTATTATCAAGTTAACAAGATCTTCTAACTTCAAAATATATTATTTTAAAATATTCCTAGTTTTTTTAAAAAAAAAAACTCACAACAAATGTGAAAATATGTGAATTTACAAAATGTAGTTGTTCTCTTCACATGTTTATATGATATCTAAATAATTTAACATGGAATACACATACAAAGCACATCTAGTTAGATGACAAGAAAAATACAAAATAAATATTGTCTATAAGGTAATATTAGTGAGATAAGACTAATTACATGATTGAACCTCATCAAATTGAAATAAATATATACATTATTGCACTTAACTAATAAAATTTTTCATTGATTATATTCATAGGTTTGCGTGAATAAAAAATATATATGACGATCCACATTGAACACTCACAAAAGAATCTGCAATATTATTTTTTGCGAAGTTTATTATTCAAATTTTCGCTTAAATAAGCAATACTATTAACTATAACATATATTTTTGGAATTGGTAATCACGTGCAACGCATGTGTCAAAAAACTTATGTGTATATATATAATATAAAAAAAATTTATTGATATTGTATAAATAGTTATGTCATGTATATATAATGTATCAATATTGTATGAATAGTATATATAATATACATATATAATGTATAACTATGTTTTGAAAGTGTATATATATTCATAAACATTGTCTATACAATATTTGCACATTGCAACAATTCAATCGAAAAAATCAAATATCTATCTATTTTTTCATCAGAATTTCTTGTTTTCGTTCATAACTTCTTCTCATGTACGTTACATACCTGACATACACAAGACATATTGTATATTCATTGTATGTCGTGTTTATGTCATTGAATGAAAAGTTATACGCAAGACCCCAAAAACTAGCTCAAAGGAAGGAGGATTATTCAAGCTTTATAAAGAATTCACACATCTTATTAACTAACAACGTGAGACTTTTCATTCTTTAACAATATATGTATATATATATATATATATATCTTTCATGTAGAGATGTGTATCTCATGTTATCACGTATACGTGTAAGTATTCAACCAAAATCCATGCGTGATATACAGTGATATCATTGTTGCAACGTCTTCCAGTATAATCCCATAAGTGAGGATTGGGGAAATGAAATCAAATATAGAAAATAAATGACTGAAAAGCACCTCATATAAGACACACCTCATTGATTCCAGCTCAGAAAGTGTCAAGTTCGTAAGAAACATCAAAAAGCAGACTATAATCTTCCCATAAGTGCTCCTCTACATTGAATAATCTTTTCCTACCCTAGAATAGTTTTAAAAAAAAAAAAATTAAAACAAAAAAGACAAAGGTATTGGATGTGTTGAGACAACTGTCCAATAAATATTTTGATATGGATAAACATATTCAATCACTTTGCTTTTCAGAACTGGGAAACTGCAGCTCCAAACAAATTAGGCTTGAAATCAATATCTGGTTAAAAATGCTTACGGAGAGAGATTACAGAATGATGAAATCTATGTGGAATTAATCTTCATATTGTTAATAGCATCAATAGTCTCTTTATCAACTCTTTCTCTCACAGTCTGATGATTAACGAAGCTTGGTTGATTAGTAGAGGCAAGAAGTCGTGCCCACATCCTGCCTGTCATGTTCACAGTGTTTGTAGTCTCAGTGACACGCTGCAATCAAACATCAGGGCATAAACATTAGATCTTCATGGAGACACGGTTGACCAGGATAAAAGAATCATCAAAATTATTCAAAAAAAAAAAGTAAAATGGGAATAACAACTCTTAAATGTCCACTAGCAAACTCAATCATAAATGATCTGCACACAAGCTTCAAATGCCTCTTTAATTTCACAAGCAACTGCAGCTAAATTTCTAAGATCTCCTATACCAAGGATGAAAATCATCTGCATACCATACAGAGGGTTATATACCTCATTAAGTTGGTGAAAAAGCTTCACTGGTTTTGATTGACAAAGTAATATGATCCAAGTTAGAAGTATAGATTATTCAATGAGAAGAATCAGTGGATGGCAAAGTGCTAAATTTCCTCAACCAGTTGAAGCAGAAACTTATAAATGTTGCTAACCAGCATACTTTACACAGGACAACATACATCAATAACTTTGACTAATAAAATATGTATCAATCCTAAATTAGTTGGTGCCTGTCATAAATGATCCTCCTTTTATCCATTCTACTTCGATCAATTAACTTCAATTCAACAAATTAATAAATGCACAAATAGGCTTACATTAATTGGAATATAAGCATGTCTGCTGTTTACAGGTCCAACTGTGAAGCCTGTGAATCCAGCCATTGCTCCATGAACAGCACTTTGTGCAAGAAGTGTACAGTAGATGTTATCTGATGCATTGCTTGGAATTGCTCGAATCATGTATGTAGGGTCTGTCGATAAATGAGTGCAGAACATAATATGAACAAAAGTGATGACATAACAATTGACTGACATATCGGAATTTAGGGAATCATATAGCTTACGACATTCAAAAAACATTATGTTATCTTTCTCAAAAAAAAGACATTCAAAAAACATAAAGCAATAACAACAAATTGTTTGCACAAACAAATTAATGAAACCCTAAGTTGCTCGGACTCTTCACTTTTGGTGCCACACCCGTGTCGAGACGACATGGGTGTGGGTGTGGGATCCGTGTCCGATTTGATCAACCGATTTTGGGTACTTCGATCAAAATTGATGAAGAAAGTCTGGACAGTTTTAATGATTTCTATAATCAATACAAAAGCTAAGGTGAAATTGAAGAAAATGGAATACCTTTTACATAGAAATTTCTATGTCACTCATTTGCCTTTAATCTCCTTCCAAGATTCTCCTAAATTTCTCCACATAATATCTCATAATTTAGGTTTTATAACTCTATTTTTAGATATTTTAATTATATTTAGGCGAATCCCCGCACCCGTATCCATAAATGGAAATCTTAAAAATAAGATCATGAAGGATCCGACCTCTAGATCCGCACCCAAGTCTGAGCAACTTATATGAAACCTATTCTCATTACTAGTTTTGATAATTCAACCTCAGAATACTATCGAGAAAGAATGTCTGAAAGTAAAAACACTTTCATGCTTCAGTTTTCTAAACTTACATAGAAAAGGACCAAACACTTAAACGTATCATTCAACAAAAGTATCTTAACTCTGTAACATAACTAAAAGATTTGTCAAAGGTTGAACATAGAGGCAACACTATTAAGTGTCATCTTCTGCTTATTATGTAATTGTTTGATCCTCAAGCTGAAGATGGAAATTCTGTGTATCAACCACAGAGAGTTTAGAAATGAATTTGTCAGTGACAACTCCTCAAACTTCATATTTCTGATTTATCAAATAACTTCTTTTGAAAATTTCCAAGCAATCTTACTTCCCTCTATGCTCTTTTTTTTCTTCTCAAACTGACAGAAGAACAATGCCAAGAAAGTAACCAAAGAGACTGATTAATCATTAAACAACTAGCACAATCGTTTGGTCTCTCATTTTTTCCTTTTCTTTATGCTCCCTGTTTTGCAATTTTCCAAACTACTTCACAGGCAGAGTAATATACATCCATAGGGAAGACTTCCTTTGTCAAAAAGACTGTGTCACTCCCTTTTCTGTCTGTAGCAAAATGATACTCACCTTTGTCAAATGAAGGTATCGTCCTCAATTTATAATAGCATACTATATTTAGTTATGTTGGGGCCTATACCGCATCTGAAGATTATGAGTGCCACTATATTTTACGCAAACCTACCACTAGCGACTGAGGTAGAATTTTGGGAGTGGAGTACATTCAGTCAGTTCAATCCATTTTGGGTTAATTCGGTTCAGTTTAAACAAATTTTGGTTCACAAATTAACCACGTGATCACCAAATAAAATAGGCTAGGTCCAACTCGACCTTGCTCTCTTGATTCAAATTTGATAGAATAATATCAAGAGAAACATAAAAAAAAAAAAAAAAAAGGAAAAGGAAAAGTAACCTTTCGAAATAGGCAATTACACCCCTTCAATTAAGAGATAATGAACTTATATCATAGTCACAAGAAAATTGCAACCTATTCATAATTCTTCAAGAACACAAAGTAAATCAACTTCATTCTGTAAGGGAAATGCACCCTTTCCCTTCAACAAAACAAGCAACGAGAAATATGTCTGTTACTGGGGTTCATACCTCAATGAACAAATTGTAATCATAAATATTATAGTTTTCTACCTATAAAATGAACAGTTATCATAGTGTGAAAAAAGTAAATGAACTAGCATGAATAAGTCTTTGCCATGTTGCTGACCGATTTTATTTATTTTTGATGAGCATGGTGTTCGGGTACCTCGACTAATTCCACAAGATACCTGCCGCCTCCCACCAACAATAGGAGGCTAAGACAGATGCGAATAATCACCTAGTGTTTTTTGTGTCTGCTGAGTTTTGAACCTGAGACATTAGGGTTCTCAACACTAGGCCACACCCTTGCTAAACATTGAGAGCAACCAACGTTTATTTATTGCTAAACATTGAGAGCAAAAAATAAGATTCAACAGACATTCCATATGATTTATAAAAAATGCACATTACATAAGAGGGGGATTGTAAATGTCAATGCAGATGTAAACTATTTAAAGTTAAAGGAATATGATTTTTAAAGCAAAGTAAGAGGGGGAAGAATCATCCTATTTAAATAAATGAAGAAAACAATGAGGCTGACTGAGCAAAGAAAGATGGGAGCAAAGATAAATTGCCTTCCTTGAGTGGGTTGGGGGTTTGCGGGCTATTACACTGGAGCAGGGTTTACCATGTGCCCACCCGAAGGGTAGAGGTTGCGGGTTCCCTTGTCATAAAAAAAATGCAAATTAGGCCCATGTTTACTTGGACAGATTCGAACTCTGGTCAAGTGGGTGGAACCCGCATGCTTAACCAATGCAGCTACGATCTCCATTCCATGTGAGTTCGGCTGCCAACCACTATTTATATTTGATTTTTTTTTTGGAAAATATCTATACATACAAAAGATTTTAGCCAAGTGTCTGGGTGCTAGTGCACCCCCCACCATTCTACATCACTACATGGATCCACCCTATTGACTCCTAATTCCTCAACTTCTCAAGGTCATCAAAGAGTTCCTTCAATTCTAGTTTTCACCTTGCTTTCTTTACTGTATGTACTACATAGTTTCAACCTATTCTGAAATCCATCCAATTCAAACAAAGGTAATAAATTTGGGATATTGGAGGGACTAACATTCTGACAATAAGCAAATAGGGGATGCATAACACAATAAATTACTTAACCAGCATACATCATATGCCCGAGACAAGATCCAAAGAAACAGGAAGTACCTATGTATTTCATATTTATTGTCATCTTCCGTACATTTGTGAAATGATCCTGTAACATCAAACAAAAATGGCATTTGAAGAGTAAGTAATCAAGAAAGGAAAAGACACCAGATAAAGTGTTTCATGTCTCTAATCACAGGTCCCGTACATAAGGTAATATCAGATAAAGAGACAATTCACCATAAAAAAAGTTTCCTAGGCATGGACAGTTGAATATTCAACTGGTTTGTCGTAAAAATTCAATTGAACCACTCATCTAGCAATCCACATATTTCCTTTGGGCTTAAATGATCTCATAAATTCAAAGTGATTCAGTTCAAGTAGAGTAACAAACAGCACAAAACATCCAATCAGAGCAACAGCTCTACTCCAAGAGTGGGAACAAGGAAGAAGATACACTACTAAAATTGTTTTGGGTCTTAAATTATACATCCTGACAAAAGAATCTATATAAAAGGGAATCTGTTAATAGTGTTTATAAGGCATAAGTAGCTCAACATTAAGCCGGATGTGACGTATGCACATGCAATTGGGCTGATCATCTTAAAAACCAAGCGGTATGAAATGCTTGAACCATCTTACAGATCCAAGTTCAGAAAGAATAAAACCAAGAAAAATCATATAAAGACAAACACCAACATTTAAGTTATCAGCGGAACTCTCCAACGGCGATATGGAGGAAGACACTCGGATTATACCTTAATATTTTGTGTTAACCAAAGACCGACATCTAGGAGTAGCCTATTTCCAGATGCATCTTTCTCTTGAAATGCTTGCATACTTTGAGCAACATATTCCTGCCCAGCACCTTCTGCTAATACAATTAACACATGCCTATTTTCTTTGAGCTGCTGTTCAACATATTCATAGAGCCCACCTGGACCTTCTAAGTAAAATGGGGACTCTGGGATCAAGCAACAGTCCTGGCACAATTAAGACATTATTAAATGAATATAATCAAGTGCTATGTAAACTAAAAATCACATAAAAGATTCACCTTAGATTCCATTTTTTAAAATAAGTATGCTACCGGTAGATTTCAGTTTAATGAAGATACTGTGAACTGCATAGCATATACTATGAACATGTACAAACTGATAAAAGACAGTTATCATTGGACATGATACAGATGTTTATTATATGATCCACAATATTGATGCTGGTTCAAGTCTCTACATATATTATATAATTTCTTATTCAACCAACATACATCCTATCTTTGCCCTTGTGTTGCAGTAACATTTGAGCAAGCTCCCCACTTCCTCCAATAGAAATAGACAAATTGGTTTTGCAAGAAAGTCGCAGGAATGAATTCTCTATTCTATTTTGATTATCATGATGTTAAGAATGTCAAATATTAGGAAATTTTAAATATGGCTACAATCGTACCTTGTGAATGTTGCAAAGGTTTAGAATCCCTGCAATTGTGTAATTAGGCATAGGAATTACTATCTTTTTCTGTTTCTTGGATCACTTTTAAATGCTATTTAAATTCCAACATGCTTTAGGAAATAACCAAACAATAAATTTAATCTCTTATCTCTTCTTTCTTTACATAGTATTAGGACGAGGGTATCAAGTCCTTCTCTTAATTTTTTTTTTTTTTCTTTTTAGTTCTTTATCATTTTATTTCAATTATTGTAGTGTCCACACCAACTTGTGTGCACCTCGACTAATTCCATGAGATACATGTTATCTTCACCAGCACAAGTACCGGATAACTCTATCCACCAAGGCTTAGACAAATGTGAAGAAATCACCTAGTGTTTCACCTCCACTAAAATTACATTGTCATTTCATTCAACAAAGAAATGAGTGTTTAATTGGGATCTCCCAGACCAAAGTATCCATATCCTCTAAATTTTTAGCTTTAGAGAGTATTTGACTTAAGTTTTTAAGCTGGCCAAACTACCTTATAAACATTTTTGGCTTATCTAGCATTTGGTAAACATCAGAAGTGTTCATAAGCCAAGTGTTTTCAAGTCAAAATAAGCCAAAAGTCATAAGTTGATCACCCCAACTTATGATTTTGCAGCTTATAAGCACTTTTACTTCGACCAAGCCTTTCACGATTTTATCCCTAGTATATTTTGTAATTCCGAAATACTCTTCTTATTGTTGGTTGTCGTCGGATTTATGCAGCCATAGTTGGTGCAGACAGCCATATCAATCGGCTTAAGGCCCATCGTGTTGCCAAAGGATATACTCAGATATTTGGTCTTGATTACAATGATACTTTCTCTCCTATATCTAAAAAATAGCGTATGTCCGCCTCTTTCTATCTATAGTTCTTGTTTGTCATCAGTCACTTTGTCAGTTGGACATTAAGAATGTTTTTCCCTATGGTGATCTTCAGGATGAAGTTTATATAGAGCAACCACCTAGTTTTGTTGCTTAACGAGAGTCTAGTGGCGTTGTATGTCCATTGTGTCAGTCGCTCTATGGCCTAAAGCAATCTCCTCGAGCCTGATTTGGTAAGTTCAACATAGCCATTCAAGTGTTTGGCATGACTCGAAGTGAAGTAGATCACACTGTGTTTTAGCGGCATTGTGCTCCAAATCTGTGTATTTATATGGTTGTTTATGTTGATGATATTTTTATTACTGCAAATGATCAGGATGATATTACTAATTTGAAGCAACATAACTTTCTTGACTACAGATCTCAACAAACTGAAGATTTTTCTAGGCAATGAGATCGCCTCAGTCCAATTCAGGCATTGCTATTTCACAATGAAAGTATGCCTTAGACATTCTTGAAGAGACAAGAACAACAGAATGTAGACACATTAACACAAATGTATCCGAATGCTAAACTCTTGCTAGGACAGGGAAGCCACATAGTGATCCTGAAAGATATAGGCAGTTGGTATCTAAGTCGAATTACCTCACAATGACTAGAGCTAACATATCTTTTCCTATGAGTGTTGTAAGTCAGTTTATGGAGTTTACTTGCGATAGTCATTGGGATGCAATTGTCAGCATTTTACGATATATAAAGTTAGCTCCAAACAAAGAACTACTTTGCGAGGATACCGACATTGATTAGACGTGATAACCTTCTGATAGACATTTTATGTTTGGATACTGTGTTTTAGTAGGATGTAATTTGATGCTAAAAAAATGTAGTTGCTCGATTTAATGTAGAAGCAAAATATTGAGAAATGGTTGTAGCAACTTGATAGCTAGTTTGAACCAAATAGTTGCTCAGAGAATTAAAGTTTGGAGAGATCATTCAGATGGAAGTGGAACTTATGTATTATAATCAAGTGGCCGTTCATATTGATTCAAATCAGCATTCCGTGAAAGGACTAAGCACGTTGAGATTGACTGTCACTTTATTATAAAAAAGATACTCTCGGTAAATATTGTTATAATATTTGTGAAGTCAAATGACCAGCTTCTGCATATTTTCCTCAAGTCCCACCAGTCCTCGTTTTAGTTACATCTGTAACAAGCTCTTTACATATGACACACGATCTTCAGGGGGAGCGTAAGATAGTTACTGTATATAGTAGACTTAGTGTCCTACATTGGAAAAGGTGTATTATGTGTTGTGTAAAATCGAGTATAAATAGGGCACAGTATACAGTTCAGGTTAATCTTAATAGTATTTTTCTTGTGTTTATACCTCTCACAGTTGCATGTTGTGATTCATTTGGTATCCGCTAATCACTCTCAAGCAACAATTGATCACTCTGGAATGAGAAAAGTAGGTGGAGTTACAAGTTGTGAGATTCGAGACCCTTTACTCTTGAAAGTAAAATAAAGGCAGTTGAACCCAACTTTTTTTGTACTTCATCTAGCTGGACTGTCGTTAGAGTAAATTGGATGTGCTATTTGGTCTTTTAACCCACAAAAGCTTGAGAAAGAGAATCTCTCTCAAGAGACACTAGTGATGTTGATTGTTTCATTTCCTCACCCTAGTCTTAATTAAATAATCCTATCACCAAAGGGATATGCTGGCCACCTCCAAAAAGTTTTAACAGAGAAGAGAAAAAAAGAAGAAAAAAGAAACAGAAATACTTACAAAGAACCTACGAAATCAATTAATTGGACTTCCTCTTCTATATTTTGTTCTTTACACCAAAAACCTAAGGAAGTAATTACTTTCCATTTAATCTTCTGTATTGAGCATTCTTTTCCTTCAAAAATCCTCTGATTCCTTTCCTTCCAAATATTCCACCATATACAAGCAGGTACTGTCCTCCACCACTTCTTTAGACTCTTACTACCCCCCCTTCTGATCCAACAACTCAATAAATTTGTTGTGTGTTCTGGCATACACCAGTTTAGGCTAGCTAAATTGAAGAATAAAGCCCATACTGTGTTGTTACTTTGCAATGCAAAAATAAGTGTTTGTCGATTTCCAGTGCCTCTTTGCATAGTAAGCATCTAGAGGCTATGTTGATGCCCCTTTTCTACAATGCTTCATGCATCAAACAGGCTCTCCTAGCAACTAGCCAAACAAAACACTTCACTTTAGTGGGAGCCACACTCTTCCAAACAGCACTCCATGGCCCTGTTTTCCTTCCTCCAGTTACTGATAGACCCCACTTGTACAATCTGTTGACAAAGAATCTTCCATTTGTGTGTTGTCTCCATAATAGACTGTTTGTTTCCAAGTTAGTGCCTAGAAAGCCTTCTATCATATTCAGTAGTTCAATTACCCCTTCTATCTCCCAGTCACTTAACAATCTTCTAAACACCAAATTCCACCCTTGTTGAGACCACATCTCACTGATTTTGCTATCCGAATGCATACTGATAGAATAAAGTCCAGGAAACAAACTTTGAAGAGATCCTTGACCAATCCAGTCTTCTTTCCAGAATAAAACCTTATCCCCCCTCCCAACTTTAACATTTGTAATAACTTCTAGAGTCGGCCAAAAGCTTCTAATAGTCCTCCAAACTCCCACTCCATAAGTGGCTGTTACTTCATCTGAACAACATTCTCCTTTTTGGCTGAATTTGTGTTGTATAACCTCTTTCCATAGTGCATGCTCCTCTTGGTTGTACCCCCATAGCCACTTGCTTAGCAGACTTTTGTTATGTAACATGAGCCTCCTTACTCCCAGACCCCCATAATTCCTCCCTTGTTGAACTTCTTCCCATTTTACTAAATTGAAACTGCTCTCAATTTTATTTTCTTGCCAGAGGAAATTCCTTCTCAAAGCATCTAGAATTTTGACCACCTCACTAGGTATAGGAAAAAGAGACATCACATAAGTTGGTAAGGAATCTAGCACAGAGTTTATTAAAGTGACTCTACCTCCCACAAAAAGGTATTGAGACTTCCAAGTGTCAACTTCCTCTCAGTCTTCTCAATAATTCCATCCCAAATAGTAATGGCTTTATGGTTTGCCCCTAATGGCATGCCTAGATAGACGGTTGGTAGCTTCTCTACCTTGCACCTGAAGATGTTTGCTAGTGTTTGAATCTGTTGAACTTGTTGAACTTCTTTTATAGGAAGGATACTGTTTTTTCTCCAGCTAAACTTGAGTCCAGAACAAGCCTCAAAAACTACCAAAATCACCCTTAAATAGCATAATTGTTCCTGGTTTGCTTCATAAAACACTATTGTATCATCGGCATACAATAAATGTGTCAACTCCATACTCTCGTTTGCCCTATTTCTTATATTGAAGCCTCTGATCCAATTATTTTGCAACACTTTTCTCATTAAACTGTCAAATCCCTCCATAGCTATAATAAAAAGGAATGGAGATAGAGGATCCCCCTGTCTAAGTCCTCTTTCTGTTGGAAAAAAAACTACGGGTTCTCCATTAACAAGGATGGAGAACCTGGTGGTTTTTAATACAAAAGTCTATCCAACCATGCCATCTATTTCCAAACCCCATTTGTCTAAGAGTGTTGATCAGGAACTTCCAATTTAAATGGTCATAGGCTTTCTCAATATCCAACTTGCACATAACCCCGGTACATCTCCTCTAATTCTAGTGTCAATACACTCACTAGCAATTAAAGCGGCATCCATTATCTGTCTGCCTTTAATAAAGGCCATCTGATGTTTGTTCACAAGCTTGCTTATCACCCCCTCCAATCTTTCTGCTAGAACCTTGGCTATGATTCTGTGCACCCCTGTGATCAAACTAATTGGTCTAAAATCTCTCAGATCATTTGCCTCCACCTTCTTTGGAATCAAAGTTACAAATGTAGCATTAAAATTTTTTTCAAATTTCTGATGAGTGTGGAAATTGTGGAAGGTTAACATTAAGTCCTCCTTTATAGTTTCCTGGAAAGTTTGAAAAAAAATCATTGTTTAACCATCCGGACTCGTTGCCTTGTCTGCTGCACACATTTTGATCACTTCTAACACCTCTTCCTCTTCAAACCTTCTTGTAAGCCCTTGTTGCTCCTCCATAGTAATAGTTTGAACATCAAAAATATTCAAATCTGGATGCTGGCTTTCAGATTCTTTGTAAAGATTTTGATAGAAATCCACAATGGACCTCTTAATCTCCATAGAATCAGAGGACATTACCCCATCGATCATCAAAGAATCTATAGTGTTGATTCTCTTATAGTAGTGGCCATTCTGTGGAAATACTTTGTGTTCTTGTCACCCTCTTTGATCCACTGAATTTTGGATCTCTGTCTCTAATGGATTTCTTCATTTCTAGCCGTTTCTTCATACTCCATGGCCCATTGTGTTTTTATCATTAACTCATCATCAGTAAGAGGTCTGGCCTCTTGTATGATTTCCAAACTTCCAATTTGCTCCAGAAGTTGATCCTTTCAAGCCCTCCAGTTACTTTATTCTCCTTGCTCCATTCTTTGAGTTTTACTTTCAAAAGACTCAATTTTGTTGCTAACTTAAAGTCTAGTCTTCCTGTCACATTAAAAGAATTCCACCAGTCTTGTACTTTGGATTTGAACCCCTCCACATTCCGCCATCATTTTTCAAATTTGAAATATGATCTCTTGAGACCTCATCCCCACATGACAACAAAATTGGATTGTGGTCAGAACCCAAACTAGGCAAGGAAGTTTGCCTCATTTGATTAAACAATTCGTCCCAAGGAAATGAATACATGAATTTGTCAATCCTTGATGCATTTCTATGATTTGACCCTTCTCTCCAAGTGTAAGATCCCCCAAATAAAGTGGGGGTCTACCAGCTCTAGTTCATTAATACAGCTAGAGAAGTCTGTCATTGAACTTGAAAGTCTAATACAATTTGTCTTTTTTGAAAGGAATCTGATAATGTTGAAATCGCCACAAACCACCCAAGGTCCTTCACAAAAGCTCTTCATTGCACCTAATTCTTCCCATAACTCATTCCTTTCATTTCTATCACATGAAGTATATACTGTTGTAAGAAACCAAGTGAGATCTACATTAATGCCACACAACTTGCAAGTGATCATCTGATTTCCACTCTCCA
This sequence comes from Solanum bulbocastanum, assembly GCA_037074985.1. Lineage (NCBI taxonomy): Eukaryota > Viridiplantae > Streptophyta > Magnoliopsida > Solanales > Solanaceae > Solanum > Solanum bulbocastanum. The sequence continues at coordinate 37,094,913 of CM073599.1, forward strand.
CCATCTCCCCCTTACATAATAATTATACCCCCTTTACTATCTAATGCCTCCATCCAAATTCCCCCACCATCCATTACCCCCTAACTGTTGAATATGATCTCCTTCTGCTCCCTCTAATTTTGTATCCACCAAAACTAAAATATCTGCTACCCCTTGTCGTAATTTGCTCCTCACCAAATTTCTCTTGTCGTCCATGTTATGCCCCCTCACATTCCATGATAGGATATTGAGTTTCATTATAATTGGGTGATTAGTTTCCTCCCCCTACTTTTTGATTCACTCCTTGGCTCCCCTTCTTTGAATTTTACATCGAAATACAAGTTCCTCAGTTCCTTAGGAACTCCCTGTTCTTTTCCCCCTATTCTGTCAAAATCAAAACATAATTCTCTTCTTTATTCCTCTTCTGGTCAATTTTTAGGAATAGCACATTGGCTTCCTCTGTGCATCCTTCGAAAGCAGCTCCAAATTCTTGACCTCTGTACCCAGTGATTTGCCCTCTCTTCTGCTTCTTTACTACACCCAGAAGCATCACAATTAATAGGAGTTGGCTCCCCCAGTTGAACAATTTGTTGCATATTTCCTTGTTCTTCACTATCACTAATTTTATCATCTCTTCCCCCATTGTTGTTATATAATATTTCTGCACGCTTTTGTTCTTCTCTTACTTCAATTTGTTCACCAGAAGACCCTCTTGCTTCACTCTCTACTGTAGCATTTTCTTCTCTGATAACTGTTGGGCTGTTTTCTCCATGTATTTTATTAAAGATCAGTTGTCCAGCTCTATCTGGGCTTATACTTCTTTTCTGGGGCATAGTACTCTTGCTCCTGGACAAGAGGCCCAAATCTAATGTCAAATTTAAATGAGTCATGTGCAAGTCACATGTCACATTAAACCTTTCCCCTCCAGTTGTCTTTCTCTTACAACCCACATGTTGTTTCTAACTAGAATCCCTGAATTGATGGGATTCTAGTACAGAATTACAACTTGCACTTTGGATTATCCCCCGGGTAAAACCTTGTACTGGATTCAACCTTGTTTCTTCTCCATTGGTGCCATAACCTGATTCCGATGCTATTTCAAACCTGGGTTTGCACTCCACCCATATCGGAAAGTGGTAAGTAATTTCGTTACGTTCTATGGAGACCTCCTTGGGTATTTTCCTACCATCGTTGGCCACCAGAATCCTTGCCCACTTCATGTGATTTTTTAGCTTTGTTTCTTACTCAGTTGCAATCCATCCTCCACAGACTTCTCCCATTTCTTGAAAGACTTTTTGAGACCACAAGTGCAGGGGAATGCCCACCATTCTAATCCAAGTTTCTTTGCATGTTAAAGGGTTCCACCATTTCAGATGGAAGCTGCAATTCTTCCATCTCCATTGCCCTTGTAAGGTTTGCTCTGCTATGTGTTTTTTTGGAAATTCAAAGAGAAATGCGTTCCCATTAAGCTTGTAGATGTTGACACCAAAAGCTTTCTTCCAGTTTGTTGAGGACCACCTTCTAATGTCAGCAAGTGTTGGCTTTTCCTTCAACTCCTCTCCACAAGAACCACCTACACATCTCTTGAGTAGGCTATCTTCCTGATCGTCCATTCTATCAGTCACTTTTATGTTGCCATTCCTACTCTTTATCTCAGCAGTACGGAGACTTTGTGATTGTCATTTACTCTCTCATACAAACTGCTGCAAAAGGGTACTTGGCATCCGTCACTCTCGGAGGAGGTATCTGTACCTTTCTCCCTTGCCATTTAATGAACCTTTCTATCTTTAATGCAATATCCATCCACCCAACATTCAATGTTATCTCTGGAATGATTAGGCCAGACCTTCCCCCTCCATTTAATGAGATTATGCTTATAAATCTCCCATGTTGATTGCTCTTTCTAGTGCAAAAAAGGTCCGACTCCTTTTCTGAAAATCTCCATCTCCTAATCTCCTTCTTCTGATCTTTCGATGCTTCTTCCATACAAAAGCATATCCATTCGATAGCCTTTCTGCTCACAGTGGACCTTCGCATCATCTTCCTACTCCTTTCCACCCGTTCATACCATTCAGACTTACCATTTTCCCACCTTGTGATATCAAATGACTTAAACCTTGCGTTGAAATAGATCCTATTGTCCTCCATGCTTAAAAATAGAGTTTCTGGTTGAGAGAAGTGCTCAAAAGGGGAAAAAAAAAAGTAACCACACAAAGGTGATAAACTCAGGGAGATGAGAGAGAGGTTTTCCGGTAAGGAGTGCCGGAAAGTGTCAAAAAAAGATGTTTCTCCCTCCTAGGAAGTAGGAGAGAGAAGATTTTTGGTTTTCGTGCCTGAGAGCATTTTACTTTTTGGGAACCTATCACCAATATATCTTTACTTCTAAAAGTTTATAATTTAAGTCCTGGTTGTGCAATGATCAACTCCATCTAAATTATCTAATCCACAATACCCCAATTTGTAACCTATGCCGTCAATCTCAATCTTTCTGGCGTTTCCCAGTCCACTTAGTCTTCTGTAGACACACGATATCAGATATCATAAGCCTATTGAATTTGAAAAATAAAAATATTAAAACTCCATTGCCAAGGTCTTACCACATCACGGTTACCTAAAGTTGCAAGCATTGCAATGAATCCTGCAGAACCAAAAGAGGAAATGTTTAACAGAGATGTTTCATAGATACATAAGAATTCAAGATGACAAGAAATGAGGGTACAAGGAACATCGCCTATTTCATCAATCAAGCTACTTACCACTGTATCTTCCCATAAGCTTTACTATACCAACTCCATTCTGCACGCTTTCTGCCTCTACATGGGCAGCATTAATGGCCCTCTGAGCTTCTTCCACAGCAGTATCAAAGCCAAAAGATTTGTCTATCACCTACATGACATTGTAAGAATAAAAAATTGGACACAACCCTGCTGAAATGCATATGAGAAGTTTTATATGAGAGGTCAATGTGGAAAGTCCGATGATTTGAAATGTTTAAGAGTGTCATCTAGGTTCTTTCATGTGTTGAAGCGTTTTATAAAGCCCCAGCTAGGATAAATTAAAAAATGCATAAAGTGAAGCACATAAAGTAACTATCTCTCATGCAGGCCCTGAGACTACCAACTATTTGAAGGGGAAAATTAGTAGGAAACGCTTCAGGGAGCTTTCAGATAGATCCCTCCAAACATAATCTCGGTAACATAAAAGTAATACTCCATGTGAAGTCTGAAACTAGCTTGTGCAGTGGGGTAAGAGAAAATGTGAATTAGCCATGCTTAGTAACTTCTTATTTTCAAATGTTTCATTCACACAATCTCTTAAACAGCTACATTTTTCTTTGAATTTTTTTTCCACGGAATGCACATCTGCTAATTCACCGAACCATCCACATCAGGAAAAGAGAAAGCGGAAATTTTTAGCACATCATACAAGACTTTGGAGGTTTTCAAGTTCTCATATTTAACGAAGGAGAAATCTAGCACCGGTAGCTGGCAAAAATCATGTGTAAGGCAGCTGATGAAAATCATATGTACGTCTCTTTTCATGCCATTTTTATGTTTCCAAACATTGTACAGGAAATTGTTTAAAACATGAGTATCAATGTAGTTGCTGTGTCCTATTTATGCTTCTAGGTCAAATATATAAACTTCCATGTGAGAGAATTTTAGAAACTTGCACTCATTATAAAGGAATATTTTAGAAGCATGTCAACAAATTTTACTGGAAATTCTTTAGAGATACATCAACTTGCTTCTACTATTTATTACCCAACAAATCTTCTTTGATTTGATTGGCTCTTGGACAAACAAAGAGGTAAAACAAGCAGGGAAATGCAAAAGAATTGTAAATGTATCAATCTAAATTCTGAATGACTAAGTCATTCTATGTTGAACAGAAACTAAGCTCCAGTTCATATATGGTACAAGTATTTGAGCAGAACTTTTGTTTCCTTACGTTTTTCCCTGTTTCCTCGATGTATGGCATAAATCATGACTTAAACTTATAAGACAAAACAGATCACCCTGAGGCAACAAGCAGCACAACTTAAGTGTTCATCAGCAAACAGAAATAGTACAAGATAAACATCACACTTTAGTTGGCATTACTTACCGCGATATCATTATCAATTGTCTTGGGAATCCCAGCAACAGCTACCTTAATACCACGTTTTTCAACTTCCTTGCCAAACATATAGATGCAATCTTAGAGTTATTTAAGAATAATAGTTTCAATAGTTAGAAACTAATTGAGGAAGAGAAAATAGCTTAGTGCAAACACCTTGTAGATTGCAGCAGCCCCTTTTTGAGTTCCATCCCCTCCAATTATGTATACCTAGAACTCAAAAATGAAGAAAGCAACTAAACACTGTCAGGTTGTACTAAACACCAGTCTTTTTTCTTTTTGGAGGACAAGTAACAATACCTGATTTATTCCACGGTCTTGAATGTTGTCAACAATCTTTTTAGTATCATGACCTCCTCTAGATGTTTGAAGAAAGGTTCCACCACGTTTATGAATATCATTAACGACTTTTGTTGTCAAGTTCAGGGTATTTTTTGAGTAAAACCCACTGTAACCTCCCTAGAAATATAGAAATAGTATCAAAGCCTCTAGGTGCAGAAACTACGACAAACATGTCGAAATACAAGATATTGACGGTAGGATCTCTGATAGTCTGCTCCAACAGAAACAGACAAATAAAAAAGATTAACAAAGCTCACATAAAAACTTCATAATTTTTCTAAGATTTCAGAATACCAAATGAAAATTTAGTATTTCATCATCATCACCAAACCACAAGAAAAGAGCAAGAAATTGGACCAGCAAATGAAAATCAAACAGACTCCTTAATTTATTGATAAAGTAAATAAATTTCACTAATGTTTGGGCCAAAATGCATTCATACCAAAAATTAGAGAACCTACCAAAATACATATATTTTTTTTATTTACAAAAGACACCCAATCTTCTATACAACAAGGAACTTCATGGATGCATCAAGAGAAAACAAGGGATAGAAGAGTACTCTTCAACTTAACAAAATCCATCTATACCCCTACCCCCACAAAAGCACTCTTATTTCTTTCTCTGCAAATAACCTACAAAAGTGATAGTGGCGCAACATTTCAGCCATGTGCCTTGTCCTCCTCCTCCCACAATTCCAACAGAACATTTAATCCTTAACGGTGCTTGGCCTTGCATGATATACCAAACAAACTAAGTATATTCCACAATAACCTCAAGGCAAAACGACAATGTAGAAGGATATGATCGACAGTTTACCCGCCTCCGTGCACTTGAAGCACCAACTAACACAAATGACCAGCCAATTCCTGATATTCTCTGTCGTCAGAATCACCTCTCTAGTTGCTAAACACATGAAGAAACACACCTTTTTTCGGCACCTTTGGGATCTAAATTGAGCTATTTGAAAATGCAACCTCCTCCCTACTCAAATGCTTTTCATAGAATGACTTAGCAGAGAAAGCTCTATTATTCCCAAACACTCACCTTCAGGCTCCAAACACAATGGTAACATACATTATTTGAGAAGCAACACTATTAACATTGAGTTAGTCATTTCTATTTGGTATACTTACTAAGGGTTAGAGTCATAGTGATCATCCTATTCGACAACTTCAACGATTTCCAAGCACCTCATATCTTCTTTGGGGTATTTGAAGATCCGGTCATTTTTGCATTTGTACTGCGTATTGGATGTATTGCAAAGACAAAAATCCTTCATTGATTAGCACATAATCTGCCCAAAGTAAATTGTAATTGGATAGGCGTATGTTTGGTAAAAGAGTGGTACTTCATTGATCAATGGAGGCAAAGTCCCCCCCCCCCCCCCCAAAAAAAAAAAAAAAAAAAAGAGTGGTACTTGATTCACAAACATTAACTAAACTTTGGTACTATTCGTGTAAAACTGACAGCCAACAGCCATTATCAATTCGTTGTTCCCTAACTACTAGAAACCAGAGAAGAATCAATTTTATTCAATGAAGAGTTTCAAAGAGAACAATAATATTATGCAATCTTTATCTTTGTTTTTTTTTTCTTTTTTCTTGGAAATGAATGACCAAATTTATACATTGAATGAAAACACATGAATTGTGTTCCCATTATACTGACCTGAATGCCAAGTACATCATCAACTCCATACATATTCTTTAAGCCACATACAATTTCACGAATCACTGTATTGATTCCTGGGCATAAACCACCACATGTCACAATACAAGCACAGACTTCTTCCGGTGTAAAGAAAACCTAAAACAAAAAGTATTTTTAGAATGAAATTTTTTTAAAACACCAGTATTATAGGTTAGCATTCAAAGTGAGACCTTTTCTCGAGGTCCTGCACGCCGAAAATGTATTCCCCTGGGGCTGTCCTTCTGAACGATGATCTAAAACCAAACATGCATACTAGCAATTAAACTAAAGAAGGCATAATAGGCATAAAGGGAACAGCTGAACAGATAAAAGGGCCACATACTTCCTTTGCCACCATATCTTCTGGACTAACAAAAGTTTTCCTGTGTCAAGATAAACCATCTGGAACTTTAAGCACCAATACTCTCACAAGATAAGGCACAGACAGAACACTGTAGATTTTCTAAGTTTCACAAAAATAAAGCGCTCTTACTTACTTGACAATAGCATAAGCTTGGCTCTTTTTCAATGGATTAGTATATGACTGCAATAAAAATGCTGGATTATCAATAACCAAGACATTTTTTAATCCTACTTCTTTGGCAACCTAGCCAAACACCCAACCACCATGTTACCACTTCTAACAATTTTCAAATAACCTCTACAAGCATAATAGTTCTCAAAAATTCAGGTAGACACCAGGAGAGCTGGCAACAATTAAACCATGAAAAGTAGGACGGATAATTTTATATAGTGACATGCACATCACTAGATAGTTGAGATAGGCAGATGGATATATCATACTACCTTATATCCCAAAAACATCACAACTGAAAATAATCTTATACCATCGCAAGTATTATCCTTCGTTTAACATCTGGAACTAAGCCAGAAACACCATTAGCAGCATTAGATTTCCAGGGGAAACATTAATTTAATACTACAGATTCAAAATAACACGCTTGAAAGAAAAAATCAAATTGAAGGATATTACAGAAACAATCCATCCAAATACAACTCCGTAGATCGGGAAACAGGCGTTTCGAGTAGGTAGAAACAACAAGCAATATCAAAGTAGTACAAATTATAATTTTACAGGATTTCGGAAATTACCGGTAAATCGGGAAGAAAATCGGTCAAGTGAGGAACATCCTCTACAATAAAATCGTCATCGCCATGTTTATCACCACTAGCATTACTTTCGATAGCGGTTTGAGCTTCGAGTCTAACTAAATGAGGTTGGCGCCAAATCAACGGTCTCCATAGAGAAATTGATTTTGATGCCAATTTTTTGTTGGAAAAAGAATGAAAGGATCCAGGTCTTGAGCAATTATGGAGAGAAAGGAAATCATTTTGAGGAAAACGAAGTGAAGAAGTGTTCGATAACGAGAGCTCCATAGCTGCTAAATCTGTGGAAGGTGAATGAGGAAAAGTGAGGGAATTGAAGCAACCAACAGTGCAGTGAAATGTGGGAACTGGCGTGATGAGATTGACTTAATCAGAGCTAAGTGTAAAAACTCTATATTGCATTTATTTGACTTGCCATTTTTATTTGTCAACGTTAATAACAATAATGGCATAACCTTATCCCACAAAAAAAAAAAACAAATAATGGCATAACTTGTGTAAAAAAAGAGTTTTTGGCTAAAATTTTCGCTGAAGTATAACTCAAACTTAGGGTACATCTTTGTGGTATAATTGTGAACAAAAAACATCTTTCTATTATCCCAAAACTTGCAGAAATATCTTTTTTATTAACTACTGTTAAAAACTAACAGAACATGACTTTCCCCCAAAATCTTCATATACTGTAAATTGATTTATTCATCTTTATAAACAATAGTTCACAAGATACTTGTGCCAGAACACCACAGACTCCTTCTCATAACCACATTATTCGGCCATATTTTTAAAATCTGATAAGATTATCATTATTCTGTTTACATAGTAAAAAAATTCAACTTTTTCACCTATGTAGCCTCTTGTCGGACCATGCACAAATGATCCGCCGTGGTGTACTTTAATTGTGAAAAGGATGCCTCAGAAATAGGATCTACAGAACTCGTTCTTATATATATATATATATATAATATGAAATATATAAAGTCAAGAATGAAGTACCAGGTTAATAAAACTAATACATAACATGTATAAGTTACTGAAAAGTCTGCTATATATGATATTAACAAATGCTTAAAGATTTTGAATATCAACAACACCATAGTTGGGTGTGGTGATCTGTCAGTTAAATTTCGAGCCAACATTCTTCATATTGTTTCTTGTTTTTCAACCTACAAAATCTGATGTTTTTGAGAATGAAAATGATGTTTAGTTTGAGAAATAACAAAAATATTACAGTAATGGTAAAATCAAAACTTCTTCAATGACTATTTCTTTTACCTTGTTCGTGAGGCAGGGGAAGAGGAGATAGAAAATAACCCTAGCTTCAGTTCTTCTGTTGAAAAAGAACTTGTCTGGTTGCTTAAGTTCCGAAGAAGATGAAGTTTTGTTTTTGGAAGTTGATCGGGCCGGATTTGGGAGGAAATCAATGGTACAGTATGTGGGGATTTGGGGGAAGTCATGTGCTTGGCACATGTTTTTCTTTCTGTTAGTTTTTAACAGTAGTTAACAGAAAAGATGCTTATGCAAGTTTTGGGATAGTAGAAGGTTTTTTTTTGTTCACAATTATACCATAAGAATGTACTCTAAGTTTGAGTTATATTTGAGGGATGAATTTAGCCAAAAAACTCATAAAACATGTACTCCCTCCTTATTACCGCTTTGGATTTTGCATGCCAAAATAATATTAATATAAGTATTTTATTATAATATTTATATTAATTAATATATAATTAAGTGAATGACTAATATTCAAAATAAAATAGAGAGAAATAATTGTATTTTTATATATCAAAAGTGATAAATAAAACATTGAATGGGTAAAAATAAACAGAGTGAGCACATTTTTTTTTGCACAAGTTATGTTATTATAATGGTTAGTGTTGGTAGAAGGGTATTAGGTAGTTGAGAACTGTCTTATTACTAGTTTATTCGTGTATTTGGCTTGGGATTGGGAGCAGTATAAAACATTATATCGATTGTAGTATTAACCTATTCATGTAGTCTTTGATTGTTGATATCTAATACATTTTGTAATTTATTTTGTTTAAGTGATCCCACGCTGTAGTTATTGTTACGATTTCTTGCAAATATGTTCTATAGTACTTGCTACTAGTTGTCATGTTTATCTCCACTATCATTTTTTTAATAGTTCCTTTGATTTACTTGAGTCAGTGGTTTAAAAACAACTTCTCTACCTCGTAGAAGTAGTAATAAAGCTTGTGTACACTGTTTTTCTAGACTCCACTTTGTCAAATTTCATTGAATATATATTATTGTCCTTGTTCCAATCAAGTCAACCACATCACACCAGTTCCCCACATTTTACTTGACTTTTCCTTAACGTATTCGTTTTAGAAAATCAAAGAATTGTGTTTATACCATCCTTAGTGCTCACTCTATTTATTCAATTTTTAAAAGTAAAATTTTATTTTATACCAAATACATGTGCATCCATTGTTTGTATAATAGACGATTCTATGTATGAAGTTATTCAACTCATGCAAGGAAGATTAAAACTGCCGGGTTCTTGAAGAGGAGAGTCAGAAAGGTTGTGGGATAAAAGGAAATGAGTTTATCTCATAGCGACCTGCACTAGACTTGTCAAGCTTACATTTACGAATTAGTCTTTGAAACTGCTTAGTACCTTTCTCTTCTATAATTTAGTATTTTCTCGTGTAAAAGAACCCCTTTGGTTACACCCTTTTTCAATTTAATATGACAAATCCTACTTCCTCGTCCATACCTTTTCCTCATCATGCTCCCTTTGGTAACTCTGACTGCTTTGAGGCAAGGATCATTTTTGCTTTGGGCAGTCAGTCCTCCTTAAAAGACCTAGGAAATGTTCGGTATAAAACAGAACAAGAACTAAGCCTTCACTTCATATTTTAATCGACTCTAGATCGAACAACTCAATGAACATAACCCCCTCTTACGGGAGCAACAACTTATAGAAAAATGAATATAAGAAATGTGCAACTCCCCCGGCTTTCCTTCGTTAGGCAAGTGAAAACCTAAGTTGTATCTCCAATTCGTCCATGCCTACTGTAATAGCACATCGGGGAAGAAAGAGAAAACGGTTTGGACTTTGGAGCATGATATCCAACAACCTCCACAGAAAAGTAATAATTACTTCTAACATGGGAAAATAATGTTTTTTCATTGACAATGAAACAGGTTTAAGGTTACATTAGGACATAATTGAGTTAACAAAACTGCTTACTATAAATTCATACGTCGTAATCACAAGACACTAGTACAATTCTGACCTGCAACCAAGTAAATCAAAACAAATCACACAAACTATAGCAGAGCTCCTAAGCAGAACATCTAAATCTTCTGAAAGAAAAAGAAAAAGAAACAAGTCTGTCGACGCAAGCTAAGGTTACCTTGTAAATTCAGTATTCTCCACCACGATCCAATGTGCTTCAGATTTGATTGACTTCTATAGAAGAAAATTATCTATTATATGTTGGACAACATCAGCACCTTCTGCATGCATGTAGTGATCCTTCACCTATAAGCAAGCAATACCACGAGCATTATACACACTATTGATCTTAAACCCTTAAAGCAATGCTACAAGCATTCAAAATATTAACTAATAAGCATGAAGGACTGGAAAGCCTTAATTTACAAGTACAATATCTCTTTTAATATGCGTGACATCATTGGCAACACAAGGATCTCAATTTTGAAGCAGGCACATAAAATCTGAGGAACATATACACATTGTCAAGTCTGAAGCTCTATTTCAAACAGTATAGGGCATAGAATATAAAACTCCAAGAAAGAGCAATACAACAGATCCAACGCTCACTTTTTCCCTAACACAATATCATGCCAAATGACATTTTTTTTTCCTTCTGATTTGACCTTTGTATACTTTGATCATCATTCAGTTACAGGATTTTTTAAGTAAATGACACGGTCAATCCCTGATAAGCAACACTGACGACCTAAGATCAGTCTTACTTACGAACACCAGATTCAGTCCACTCTTTGTTCCAAACTGAGCCACCAACTAATACTATATTAGCATAACTGGTTTTAAACTTCCAAAAAAATGAACCATGGGATAGCTTGCAGAGGAAAATTCATTACCATGTCACAAGGGTGTCAAAATTTTACACAAGCTCTTCTCACGATAACCACTCTCCAGGTCAATAAATTACCAATACAAACCAAATCACTCGGCAATCTGTGCACAAGTGCCCTTGATGGTGTATAGTACCGAATAAGCATAAACGTAGCTCACTAATGAAGATCTAGGCATGAAATTTCATCACTTTGTTCCAACCACCATCACTCTCCAAGCTTATAAAGTACCCTATCAGTTATAGAGCTAACTTGCCAAAGTACAAACATATTTACTCAGAAATTTGTGCACATGTGCCATTGATGCTATGTAGTCCCAAAAATATGTAGAAGTGGCCAAATACTAAACATCAACACATTTTCAGGTTATACAACTCAACTCTGATCATCACATACACTACAGCTCTCATCAAAAACATTATGTGGTGGACAAAAGTGCTTCCTACCAAGATAAGAACAATTAACACTTAATTATATGGGTTGGAAAACTTTGCAACATTTTGGCAGTAACCTGATATTTACAATCCTTTCAAGCAAACTAGGCACTATGTTGCAGGGCTCCTTACCTTTCGGGGTGGTCCAGTGGTTTGGGCTTGGGACTTCCATGTTGGAGGTCTCAAGTTTGAAACCCTTGCCAACGAAAGCAAGGGGTTTGCCTTCTGGGTCGAGCTCGTCACACTAGGCTAGTGTGGATTACCTCTCATTTGTGGTTTGCGAGCTATTGCACTGAGGGGTTTTTTACCCTGTGCGCACCCAAAAGATAGCGACTGCGGGTTTCCCTTGTCATAAAAAAAAATGTTGCAGGGTTCCTTGTGTGTTTGGTTTTGTATATGTGAACACTGGAAGGATCCACCTGATTTGGGTTTGCACATATAGGACAAAAGCAGCAATGGTACCTTATCCAACCTCAAAAATAGTGCACAAAAGGGCATTATTCAAGCACGTGATAGACAATCTAATCCAAGTAACTTCCATATTTTGAGCACCACACACAGGCCCTCTGCTCAAACCTGTATTATTTTTTTCCTTATAAAATCTATTTTATTTATTTTTTTCTTTTTTAAAAATAAATAAATTTATAAGCATCTCAGAGAATAAAAGATGGAAGAACAAGAGGAAGAATGCCTGTTTCAAGTGTAAATTTGTGGATAAGCATATGCAGTCTCACAAATAAACCTAAAGAATATGCCTAGTCTACGCAGGACGACTAGTGAATGCTTTTGCTGTCAATACTTAACAAGTAACACCCAGGAAAAAAATAGGAGTTGCTGTCAGATTTTTGTTGATAAAGTGAGCACGTGATTCAGATTCATCAACATAAATTAAATGTAACCGACTGTGATTCCAGGAGAACAAAAAACAACAACAACTATGCTTTAGTCCCAAACAAGTTGCGGTCGGCTATATGAACCCTCACTTTTTCATTTAAGCTCATTTCTTATCCCCATCATACAAAATAAAATAAAAGTCAAAATAACTTAAATATATAAGTACTTTATAATATAAATTCTCTAACAAGTCCAAACCAAAACAAAATATATTTAAAAAAAAGGCTTTGTGCATTGATGAAACTGTCTGTATTAAGGCGAGAGAGAAATAGGCATAGAGAGAGAGAGAGAGATAATGCTAGGGGAGTACAGAAATAGGGATACCTGAATAACACTATGTGCAGCAAATCGGTTCCTGCTGCTGTGAAAGCTGACATCTATTTTCTCCCAGGATACCCGAGATAAACCAGTCACCAATTCCTCTGGATAAATGGTCAAAGCATTAGCACAACAATATTTTATTATAGGTCAACTGGTCAAATCAGTTTTAGTACTACAATATTAGGAAGCCAAGACAAAACAACCTTTTCTTCCTCTTCCTTCTTCGAGATAGGTATTGTATCAATATATTATCCACAGGCACTAAACTCTCATCAAAAGCTCTAAATTTCAGTTGCATTAAAAACAAATACAGTTGCAAGCGAACAAGCACACCACAAGGGTTGTGGTGGAGTGGCAAGTACTCCTTCATCCTTAGCCAAGAGGTCTCGGGTTCGAGCCCCCTTGAGTACGGAATCGCCTTTGTTAGGGAGCGCTTTACCCCCCAATGTGGGACTTCCCGGCACGAATCCGGATTTAGTCGGGCTCCAATGTGGGTACCGGATACCAAGTGGAAAACCCAAAAAAAAAAAAAAAAAACACATCAACAAAAGAGTCCTAGTAAGCACTTAGAACTTGATTTCTCAAAAAGATCGGAGGGTCCAAGACTACTCTGATTTACAAACTAAATTGCATAGTCCTTTAGGAACAGCGGATTTTTTGTTTGTATTGGTGTTAATCCTTAGATAACAGAAAGAGCAATAGCATCATGAAAAGCTCAGTGAGCAGCATTAGAAAATGTATCTGAGACCTAGCTCAGGACCGGGGGGGGGGGGGGGGGGGGGGGGCAGCAAGGGATGATTTCACTGGAAGTGAATTTCTCTCATAAGAAGAGAGTTACTGACCTTCTAGCTTGTCAAAATGATCACCTTCCTTCACAACAGACTCACCCTGCTCACCATCACATGCCTTGCAATGCTCTTGATACACAATGTGAGGATACTTCTTATTTAAGGAGTCCTCCCACTGCAAGCACAAATTGTTATGATTTAATGTAGCACATACTATTTGATTGGTATCCACTAGCAAATTCTGTACCTTTGGCAGTTCATTATTACGTCTAATTGATGATGTTCCCCAACCTACAATATCTAAATAAAGTTTGTTAAGGAAAAATAGCCTTTGATCTTTTAGAAGTTCTGATAACAGAGGTCAACTGCCTGATTCAACAGTACAAACAGGATACGATCATAACCAACATTTGAGTATGCGACCCTTCGCTTGAATGAACTTAATGCAGACCTGTATGTGAGAGTTTTGCAACAAATTAGCATCAACAAACTGTACTTTTTACTGCAGATCCTCATAAAAGGTAGGATCATGTTGTCCAATGCATGCAGTAAGTCTTACAACATACATAAAGCGTAATTCACCATCATCTTCCACCATCCGTCTTAGTAATGGAGGCTTTCCTTCATCTTCGTTAAGGAAAAGGTGTCGGCCCGTTTTCTTGAATATCCAATGAACACAGAGCCCAGCAGCTTTTTCAAAGGCAGTTACACCAAAAAGAAATGGCACCTGACAATTAGCTCAAAAATTAAATATTGCTAAAAACAACAATGACAAAGCAGATATTGTAGAGAGAAAAAGCAAAGCAGGTCTTGTAAGATCAGGAGGGAGAAAACTCACAATCTTAATAATGCAAAAATAGACTTCAGAAAAAAGAAGAATACTTGCTCATTCCTTAAAACCTAGACAACAGAAGAAGCATGGAAAAAGTTTTGCTTCTTGATCCTTCTGTTAGATAACTGAGCTATTCTCCTTTTCACAGTTCACAACATTAAATAGTTATTGCTAGAGAGGATCCCTCCAGAATACTGACTATCAGCTAGGCAAGTAGATGATATAGTATGATACTATGATCCAAAATCATAATTAACTTGATAGTTCTAGAAGCCACTGTAACACGCAGAAGAATGTAGTTTACAAGAAGTGCCAAGGTTAATCAAAGAGGCATCTTTCTTTTACATTTCAGAAACTTTGAGGTCTTCTTATCAAAAGAAGGATCAGAATAACACACAGGAAAACACTGAAACAACTTCAAGGTTACTGAACACTCAAAGCTACCATTAGATCTAACGAGTTGTTAGCTAGATGGATCAGAATAAGATAAGTTAAATATCATCCTGTGTTAGTAGCTTCCCTTGGACAACTAATCAAGATGGAGGGACACAAACTGTCAGGAAATGAGGAATACTTCCTGTTATTTTCTGGTTCTTGCAGCTGTAAAACTTTATATCTTGAAGTAAGCTTTTCCAGGTCCTTCCTTCTGTAGAATAATTTTCCCAAAAATTAGATGCATCTTTCCTTTGTTTTTCCCCTTGATACAGTGCATTCGTTGCTTCTCTATTTTACCTTACCATCTCAGTGAATTTATTGATATTCTTTTCAAGTTTCTTGTTGATTTTGTCTCGACACTTGCTACTTTACCAACTAAGGATGGAGATGATAGTCGAAGATGAGGAACTCATCATTTAAAAAGTTGGTGATAATATGTTCTTTTCATGATAGTTTTGAGATTCGTGGAAAAACTTACACTTATCTACTGGGTGCTTTATGATTAGTTTTTTTTATGAGGGAGTGCTTTATGATTAAACTGTTATAGTATGTTTTACACCAAGCACTAGACTCAACTGGATAAATGATGGTCTACCGGGATATCCAGACAGTAATCAAATACAATGATGTGTGAAATAGCAGCACCACCCATAAATCCCTGATTATAATCCATTACAAAGTGATTGTAATTCCATGATATTGAGGCACTAAGTCACCTGTAATCACTAACTAAATTTCATTGTCGAGTGTCTCAAAACACCAAGAGACAGAGTCCCTCTCATCCAAGAGTAAGCTTCACCAGCTTAAAAAGACATAAGGCACAGGCATAGATGCATAAATTAATCTTTCTTCCTCAGCAAGACATGATGAGGCCACTTTCTATCAAACAATAAAATACTCGTAAAATTATTGGTAACAAAATAAATTCATACCTGCTTGTTACCCCTGGATCCCAGATGAGGTGAGGCAACAGTGATGAAATTTATTGGTACCAGGCCGACTATTGTCCCCTTTGACCCTTCTTCACTGGTATCATCCGAGAATTTCTGCGCATTGTCCGTTCGTGGAGGTCTATATAATTTCCCAATTGCATATCTTGCCACTACTCCTCCAACCGAATGTGCAACAAAAGAAATTTTCTTCAAACCTGGCCTTCTTTTGACCACATCAAGAACCTAACAGCCATATCATTACCATCAGATATGATATACACATCATGTTCTGGAGAAAATATTAGGAAAAAGGAATGAGAAAAAACAAAAGAAAATCAAATCACATAGATGCTATCAACCTCCTCAGCTAATCGCTCTCCCATTACATCCACACCATCCAACGATAGTTTAGCCATATTACGTTCACTGCCTGCCAAGAAAATTATGTTCATCATTCATCAAAGAAGAAAATAATGTCCATCAAGACCATGCAAAATATCCTAGTGCTCGGCCATTATGAAGAAGGTAAAAACAGAGAAATCGATACATATACTAATAAGTTCCACATGAGCAGGGAAGGTAAGAAAATCTCTTTTTACAGAATAAGTTCTCTACCTATTCAATACAAGAACGCTCAAATTAGAAAAGGGAGGACCAATGAAGTTGGGAATCACAATCAGAGCAGACTTGAATTTTAGTATGCAATGCATGTGGAATAGGAGATTACAC
Source organism: Solanum bulbocastanum (assembly GCA_037074985.1). NCBI lineage: Eukaryota > Viridiplantae > Streptophyta > Magnoliopsida > Solanales > Solanaceae > Solanum > Solanum bulbocastanum. The sequence continues at coordinate 37,111,627 of CM073599.1, forward strand.
AGCATAAGAGGCAGAGTGTGGGAGGCAAGAAGAAAAGACTAGGTGACTGCCCACAGAAACAGAAGATAAAGTAAGGGAAACCAACTTACTTTGTCAATCAGCATAGCAAGCAAGAACAAAAGAAAAGTTTTGATTTAGAGCAATAGCTACCAAATATTAGAAGGTGAGGATTAAAGGGTAGAATTACGTGACATACAGAAACAAAGTGCTGAAACACAACAGAAATGGCACTCAATATATACTTACAATGAACAAAAACTTTGTCGGGAAGATTCCGAACAAACTGCTCCGCACCAAACTTCCAGTCCGAAGCACTGTCGTAGTACAAGAACAGTAAGCCCAGCAATAAACATAAATTTTTAAAACCAACACCAGAAAAGCACTAACTTATTCTGTAAGAATCCATCTTTACTCCAGAAAAAACTTTTCTGTGGTGGTTATTTGACTTCAAACTGAATTAATAGAGAGGAAACAGGATTGGCTAGTCAGCATTTTAGAGTGTGCTTGGGCTTTGATATGACGGAAAATGTATGAAGTCATTTTGTGGTGTTTGGTCAGCAGGAGCATTTTCCATCAAAAGGAGAAAAATGTCTTCCCTCAATCATTTTTGCTACACAAGTATCTCATATATCGCTCCAACTAACAATTAACTATTATTATCAATCCTCAAGACTACAATTTTTTTAATCAAAATCTCAATGCAAAATACTATCCAATTCGTTGACAATATTATTAAACTTCAGATCATTTTTCTCATTGCCAGTTGTGATCTGGCTATCAATTGCTCACAATAAGTCCCAGAACTCCCCATAGAATGAAGCAATTGGAACAGCTCCAAATTTAGGACATCAATTTACAAACAGATAAGGAAATCTATAGCTTTACATGCTGATTGAAAGAAAAACATTCATAGAAAAAAATAATCAACTTGAATCTTCATCGAACAGGACAAATGCCTAAAAACATAATTTTTAACGCGCATTTCATAATCATAGAATTACCTTCCGAGGATACCGTGTACCATCATAACAAGATGATCGGCGGTAGAAGCATCAGACGGTTTAGAACTAAATACATCTTCTCCACCGTTGAAGGTTTCCGACGAGGAAACTCCTCCGTTGTGTACTTTTCCGTTCTCCATTTCCTTTAAAACTTTATTGTAGCATTTGATACACAGTTGAATTGATCAGAATTTTGGAAATAATTAAAAGGTTTGTACAGTTTAGGTAAGGTATTTAAAGATCTGGAGAGAGAAATGCATGTGACGAAAGAGACTGAAAGAGAAGGAAGCTACTTTAAAAGGGGATAAAAAGTGACTTGCGACAAAAATAAAAAAGGTGTTGGTGAAGTTAAGAAATAAAGCTTAAATAAGGCATTATTTTTATTTAAAGAATATTTAAGAAGACGACAGAGGTAAGTAACACAAGTTTAAGCTAATATTTAAGGCGCAATCAATCGTTAATGCTGGTTAACAACACCATGTAAATTTTAAACCGACTAATTATTAGCTGATTTTTTATTCAGGGAATCGAATCAAAATCTATAACTATAAAAAAAAAAAAAAAAAAAAGTAAGAAAGAATTATTTATATATATAAGCTAACTTTTTTATGAAAAGATTCCGGTGACTTAATGACATAAATATCATTTGATACATATTCTTATATTAAAAGATAATTATTAGAAATAATCTTAAATTCGACGCAAAATTATTAGTTTTATCATCAAACTATTGACAGTTTTTAAAAATATATCTTTACTTGATTAACTAAACTTAAATGCATATCCTATCTTACAACATGAGTGAAATACACCTCTAAATTCTAATCAAATTTAGAGGAGTTTTCAACATTTTTTTCGACTTTTTTATTAAAAATTTCATGCTCCTACTACATGAGTTTAAGACCACTTGTTTTGTCATGTAAGAGTAGTGTATCTAACTTTAACTAGTCACTAGAATAATGATTTTAGGACTATCTAATCCAAAAGTAAACTAATAATTTGCGATAAATTGAAATTTTTTAAAATTAATAATGATGACAATGAATAGCATTTGATAGATTTCCATTTATGATTCATTATTTAGCTATAACTTATAAGCAATGTAATCCTCCTTATTTACGGTTCATTCACACCGCCGACGAATCAGTTTGAGTTGGCGGTTTTGGTGTTGTGGTGGGATCCACGCGGCCTCAACCGAATCAGAAATGGAAATATTACTTTTTAATTTAATTATATTAATTTTTTTAAAACTTTTAAATTTGATTTGATTCAAATACCGACATAAAATAATTATTTCAAATGAGTATTAAAAATAAATAAATTTTTCTTACTATTATGTAATATGAATGGATCCAAATTTTATACGTATTATATTTCGAAGTTTTTGTATATTTGAATTGTATAATTATAAAGGTTCTTTCATTTTCACATGTTTAATATTAACAAAATAACATATAATTTTAAATAAAAGTAGCAGATGTCTTTGGAAAGAAAACTAAAAATCGATAATGTATTACATTACACCATATCATATGAGTGTTTGTTAATCAAACTTTTAAAATGTGTGTGGACATGTTTTTTAAGAAATGAGCTTTAATAGTACCATAATGCATGTGACATAAGTAGATTAAAATCAAACTAATGATTAAAAAAGATATAAAATGTGTATAATTTGATTTGATTTTTTCTTTTTGATTCTTTAGTAAAACAAAAATCAAATTAAATATTGTATTTTTCATTATTTGCTTTCGGTTTGAACTAAATGGGAAGTTTAGGTATTAAGGATTTTAAAAGCACGAGTAATTTTACATTATATAAATTATTTCAGTATACGAACAATGAAACATGACTGCAATTCATTCAATTTATTTTTGTGAAAACTTACAATTTCCTACTCAAATAATATTTGTGTCTTTATTGATTTTTTTCTAAAGAATATTTGAATGCTAAACTTAACAACCAGAACAATTTTTTAAAAAAAAAAACAAGAGATAACACAAAAAAAAAAAAAGAGATAAAATCGGATAAAAAGTTATAGTAAGTTATCTTTTTTTAATTCATTCATCCAGGCTAAAAATTACTTGATTTTAGAAGTATTTTTTTCAAAATAGTTTTTCAGAATAATGCTTTTGAAAAAAAAAATCAATTCATGTTTGATCAATTTTTAAAAAAAAACACTTTTGAGAGTCAAATTATGAAAAGTGAGAAGTATCAACACACTTTTAATATTAAGATAATTTTATAGAGAAATTATTTTAAACATATATCATTAAACTATATATATATTAAATAAAATGTCTTTTTCTCAAAAGACGTGATTTTGGCCTCTCATCATTAGTGTCAAACAGATTCAAATATCATCGATATTTATCATTTCCAGAGACCTAAACTAGTTTGTAAGTTAATTTTTATAGTATAACTCAAACATATTATTTAATAATATTTACATGATTTTCTAGAAAAATTATATACTCATCGATATAGGTACACGCAAAGCGTGTATTCTAGAACTTATTGAAATATATAATCATCTCTTTTAAGAAAATTAAATTCTAAAGTTATTTATTTCAGTATATTTTTAATAATAAATAAGAAAATAATATTTTATGATGAAATAAAAAAAAAAAAAGATGTTACTATTAATTTAAAAGAGTCGGATTTTATTAATCAGATAAAGAGAAGTTTTATTACCCTTAAAGAGGGTATTATTTTCACATTGAAAAGAGAGTACTATTTCCAGAAAGGTATAAAGCGTTTTCAGAATTTTTAGAAAGATTTGAGTATAGAACAGTTACCTCTTAAAGAGGAGTAATTTTACTTGAGCATTGAGTGTTTACATATATTTTGAGAGTAGTATTGAGCACCGATATAAGGAAGAGTTCAGACAACTCATATTCTCCATAAACCACATAACCAACGTGAGTTAGGATCACACCGACTTTCGGGTGACTTCTCATTGCCTTTAAGTAGACCTTTTAGTGGATCCATGAGTTGAGTTTGCTCTATACCCCGACAAGGTATAGGACAATTCTAGCAGCATGAGCGATACGTTGTATCATCACAAAGCTCATAGTGATGGTTCTCGGTTAGAGAAATTCCTGAGTAAAGTAAAGAGCTTTAATGAATTTTCATCATGATTTATACTATATTTTAGTTGAGTTACCTTCAGACTTTCAGCTCGATTATTTGTTATCCAGCTATATTACATACCAATACATTCAATGTACAAGTGTCATTCGACCTGCATTTTTTTATGATGCAGATTCAAGTACTTAGGATCCTCAATAGGAGTTCCATTGAGATCAATTCATTCGTTCGTCAGCTTTTGAGTGAAGTTTCCTTGCTTCCAGTGGACTCCAGTTTTTATGAGTTGTTAGTAGTAGCATTTTGATGTCGTGGGTCTTGTCCCGACACTCTTCTTTATACAATAGAGGCTTCATAGACATACAGTAACAATAGAGGCTTCATAGACAGACAGTTTTGGAGAATATTTTACTTTGAGATGTTTTATTTAAAACTTATGTATCATATTTAGAATATTCAGAAAGTTTGAGATACAGTAAACTGTTGTTAAACGTTTCTGTCAGTTTGATGTTTGCGTATGCTTGAGTTAGTCTTTCGCTTGTAGGTATCCAGGATGAGGGCTCGTTTGGGGAGCAGCAGTGGCTCTCTCGGCCACGTCTAGGATATAGGATTGGGTCATGACAAACGGGTTGTTTAATGTTATTCATTAACGTAAAAAATGCTTGAATAATATAGGTGGAGTACAATAATTTCATTGTAAAACAAATATGATATTCAAAATTACAACAACTATAGAAGTTTTAAATTGTTAAATCATACGGTGAACATTTGATAGAGGATAGGTGTAGTATTTTAGGGTAGGGGTGTACAAGCCAAACTGTAAAGTTAAATCGAACCGATGAACCAAATCAAACTGAAAAAAAAAATCGATTTGTGGTTTGATTTGGTTGGTTTGGCGGTTGAAAAAAAAAACCGACCACTCTTGATTTGGTTTGGTATTAAAAGAAAAAAAGTCAAACCGAACTCAAACCAAACCGACATAATATTATATATATATATATATATATATAATTTTTTTTATTTATAGATAAAAAAAAATTATTTATAATCTACTTTGTTAATATATTTTTAGTTAGTTTATAGTTTTCAATGCTTATATATTTTATTTCAAATTTGGGCTTGTAAAATTTTATATATATATATATAATTTTATTTTATTTATAGATAAAAAATATTATTTATAATCTACTTTGTTAATATATTTTCAGTTAGTTTAATAGTTTTCAATGTTTATATATTTTATTTCAAATTTGGGCTTGTAAGATTTTGTAAATATTATATATATAATTTTATTTTATTTATAGATAAAAAATATTATTTATAATCTACTTTGTTAATATATTTTTAGTTAGTTTATAGTTTTCAATGTTTATATATTTTATTTCAAATTTGGGCTTGTAAATATTTTATTTTGTATTAAGATCCGAAATTACAATTATATTGTTATAGTGTTTCAAATTCAATGTTAACAATTTACTTTGTAAATATTTCGTTTTGTATTTAGTTTGACTATATCCTTTAATCTTATTAATTTAGCATAATGAACGTTGATATTTCAAAAAAAAAAATTGTACTCATGTGAATTTTACCATGTTTACAAAAATTTCTATTCATTTAACATTTCTTAAGTTTAGCTTATCACACAAATAAGTGAAAATATATTTGATCTCTTTTTCAAATACCGTATAGTTGTAAAAACCAAAAAAAAAAAACGAAAGAACCGACTAGAACTGAAACCAAAAAAACTGACTTTGCGGGGTTTGATTTGGTTTTTAGATTTAATAAACCGACATAATTGGTTTAGGTTTTTTTTTAATGAAAAATAAAACCAAACCGACCTATGTAAACCCCTACTTTAGGGTAAGAATAGGGGTGTCTATTACGAAAATCAATTTGAATTTACATCGGAGCGTTCAATTATAGAAGTTATTCATCTAGTTAGGAGATTGATTGAGCAATATAGAAAGAAGAAAAAGAATTTAGATATGGCGCTCATTGATGTAGAAAAATGCCTACGTCAAAGTCCCAAGAAGGGTTATATAAAGTTGTTTGGAGGCTAGAGGTGTGCCTGTAATTTATATTAGGGCGATTAAAGACATGTACGAGGGAGTCAAAACTTGAGTAAGAATAGTGGGCAGAAACTAAAAGCACTTTTCAGTCATTATGGATTGCAATAGGGTTCAAATCTCAACTCATTTTTATTTACTTTAGTGATGAATAAACTAACACGATATATCCAAGCAGAGGTGTCATGGTGTATGTTAATATTTATGTATGACATAGTATTGATTGACAAGACTCGAGATGGAGTTAACGATAGGCTGGAGGTTTGAAGATAGACCCAGAGTCTAAAGGGTTCAAGTTGAGAAGTACCAAGACAAAGTACTTCGAGTGCAGGTTCAGTAATGTAACTCATGAGGTAGATGTTGAAGTGAGGATCGATACATAAGTCATCAGAAAGGAAGTTTCAAGTATCTGGGTGAATAATTCAAGAAAATGAGAAGTTTGACAATGATGTTACACACCGTATTGGAGCGAAGTGAATGAAATGAAGCTCACATCAAGTATCTTATGTGATAAGATTGTGTCATCAAGACTTAAGGTTAAGTTTTATAAAAGTATATATGGTTCTGAAACCAACTATGTTGTATATATGGGGAGGAGTGCTGACCGATAAAGAACTTGTACGTCCACAAGATGAGAGTATGAGTGTAGGGAGTACTAGGATGGGTATAATTAGGAACGAATATATTCAAGATAAGATGTAAGTTTCTCCCATGGTAGGCAAGGCGAGGGAGTAGAACTGAGATGATTTAGGCACATGAAGAGAATATGTGAATATGCCCTAGTGAAGAGGCGAAAGAGGGTTAGCTATGACATGTATGAGGAGAGGTAGGTCAAAAAAGTATGATGAGATATTAGCTATATATGACTATACTTATAGCTTACGAAGGCCATGACTCTTGATAAAAATATATGAGGACGAGGATTATGGTAGAATGTTAAGTCAAACATTATCTAATCTCCCTAATCATTATTGTTATTATTATCACCAATGGTGCCACACTTGAGTGACAAGCTTGTGCTACCAAGATCGACATGCTTTTCCAATGTTTCCATTTATTATCCGAACTTCATGGTCGATTGTCTTGGTTATTCTTAACTATAATTTCCATTGGAATTGGGAGGGCAATCCCCTTTACAACATGTACAATCTGCAATTCCGAAACAGTTATTTGGAAAATGTTTTTCAATTTTCTTATATTTATTTGGTCAAAATATTTTGGTACACATTTTCTCTAGAAAATAAAGCTTCTTAAAAATGAGGAAAATAACTTTTCTAATAAAAATAGAAAAAACAAGTTTCATAAATGACATTCTAAGTTCATGTCTTCTCCTCACCCCTTGACCATCTCATCCCCGAACCTCCACCCCGATCCACTACCCTGCATTCTGCCTACATAGTGTTTTGCCAAATTACATGTAAATATTTTTGAGATTTTATTTAATTGTAAATTGTACATCACATCTGTCTTGCTAATCTTGGGTGATTCTAAGCATTACATGCTAATTTATCATGCTCTCAACATAAATCAATCATTTAGCTGGACCATTGCTCTTTAGTTTGTCTGTTTCTCTTTCATTTCATTGATTTATTGGGTCAAGTTGTCTTGGAAACACCATATCACATGCAAAGTGCAACAATAATGTCCCCCACCCCTTATATATGGATTTTAAATCATATGTTTATATTTTTGCAATTATTTTAGATCAAACCTTAGCTGGAACTTCTAAGCAAAAAAAAATTGAAAACTTATCCATATAAACATATCTCCTTGGATTGAATAGAATGACAATTCTGGTTGGAGGTTTGCAATTATTTTTTGTCAACCCTATGCATATATTAAAGGGTCTTTTCATCTAACAACTCACTATATTAATGTTATTAAGTGACATTTCTTAATGGTTATGGTTAATTAAATCATAATAGTGTGTCAAACCCTTAAAAACACTTATAAGAGCAATAAGTGGATAGGCTTTTTAGGTTTTTAATTTATGATTTTTGAATTATTTTGTTGCTTTAATTTAAAAATAAGTGTTTCAAAACACTTTCTATCCAAACATAGCAAAACTATTTGAGAACTATTTAAAACACCTAAAATAAATCAATCCAAACGGGCTTAAAAAAGGAGAACATAGGAATTATGGAGTATCAAATTTGTTGTGGGCCATTGAGAAGGACCTATTCCATGTTCGGTGAACATAACCTTTTACAATATAAATAAAATGAACTCTCATGTAGGGTTGGCAAGGGGATGGGGACGGGGACTGGGGGACGGCGCTGGGGAGATTTGGCCGGGATCGGGATTGGGGGAACGAAAATACATCCCGTCCCATCCCACTATATATACGTGGTTTGGTGGGACGGGACGTGGGATTTTTTATTTTTTATATACTTATTTTTTTGTATTAAAATTACATGTTAATGAATAACATTTTTAGTTTATTTGGTTTTCTATACATTTTTAGTTAATAAATAATGCTTAAGTTTTCAAATTTCAAATTTGAGAAGTTCAAATTTGTATTTTAAATATTTTAAAGTAATTTAAATTTGAAATTTCAAATGTCAAATTTCGATTTTTAAATTAAGTATTTTAAAGTTAGTTTAGTATATATGTAAATACGTATCTATATATTAAAATTAAAATTCAAGACAATAGTTGTATAAAAAAGACTTGAATAAAGCTTTCAAATTTATTCAATAAAATGTAATTGCAGCTTAGAACTTAGAAGTTAGAACTTACAATTTACAAATATTAGTGGAGTAACTAATCTACGCAGCCACCTTCTAGGAAGGGTTCTGTTTCAATAAGTTCTCATATGTAAATCTAATATTTGTTACAAATATTAGATGAACAACTAATTTACACAGCCACCTTCTAGGAAGGATTTTGTTTCAATTAGTTCTCGGATGTAATTTAATATTTGTGTTCTCCTTTAAAATTCAATTCGAATTGTCAAATCATATCGATGGTGACATCCTCCGGTGTTGACAAGCTTGCTAGAAACTCTTGTGACTCTAATTCATCGTCACTAGATTCAATTACCGATTTAACCCAAGCTTCTTATCTGGAACTTAACTTTGGCAAATTATAATTCCTCCTCTCGGCGTTGACCCAGTTTTTAAATAAAACTGATGTTTCCAAACTTTCTTCCGCCAATGAATGTCTATGATCGCCAATTTGAAACCTTGCTGCACTAAAAGCAACCTCCGATGCAACTGATGAAGCTTGAATAGCTAGAACATCACGAACCATTTTGCTTAAAATTGGAAATGCAACGCTCCGCCTCCTCCACCATGCTAATAAATCTTCATTGCCATTTTGTCTTCCACTGTTTCTAAAGATTGATTAAGATATTCTTCAAAATCATCACGGTTAGTAGAATTAAGACCAAGAAAACCTTGCATATAACAAATTCGAGCTTTACTCTGAGGATTAGAAGTTTGACCAACTTCTCCTTGAGTATTTCCTGTAGTTCTATATTTTTCATACAAAATTTTTGCTTCTACTTTTATGCTAGACTTGCACATTTCACAATTTAAAATTTCTTCCGATAAAATTTCTAGAGTATCATAAAAAGTGTCAACAAGTCCCTGCACACCTCGTAATTTATATTTAGGATGAAGTAAAGTAGCAGTTAAATAAATTTGAGGAATAGGGAAAAAATAATTTTAAAATTTTCAATCACACCTTCAATTGCAACTCTAAATTTTTCAATTTTTTAGTATTTAGAAAATTGAATTGAAATAGCACAAATATTTATTAATACTGATGAAATAATAGGATAATAAATTCCAGAAAACATGGTTGTAGCATCATAAAAAAGTCTTAAAAATTCTAATAGTTCATTAGTTTCTTCCCAATCTTTTTCACAAATTCTATTTAATGGGTCAGCATTATGAGCATTAAACACCATTTGTACGGGTCCTTTATATTCGTAAGCAACTGAAAGCATTTCGTAAAAAGAATTCCACCTTGTTTTAATATGTCTTGGAATTTTTTCTTTGTGGCAAATCACATAGTACACAACGCTCATTAAATTCCCTAATTCTAGTAGCTTTATGAGCATAAAAAATCCAGGCAACAGTATATTCAATTTTCATACAATCACAATCAAATAATGAAATACCATCTTGTACAACTAAATTTAATACATGTGCAACACATCTAACATGAAAAACATTAACATCGATTGGACATAATCTAACTTTTAGCATACTAGCAGCATTTGTATTATTTGATGCATTATCTAATGCGACAGACATTACTTTATTTATAAGCATGTAATAATCTAAAGCACTCAAAATATTTGAAGCTAAATATGCACCAGTTTTTTTCTCTACACATTCTTTATAACTTAAGATTCTTTTTTGCAAATACCAGTTATGATCAATTCAATGTGCTGTAATAGTTAAATAATCATGTCCATTAACACTACGACCCATGTCCGAAGTTATAGACACTCTACAATCTAATATGCTAAAGAAACAACGAAGATATTGACAATGTTTACCTTGATATACAAAAACATCAGATTTAATAGTATTTCTTGAAAAACCTCTAAAAAAAAGATTATAAGCTTGTTGAATATATTCAATGAAACCGGGATGTGAAGGAAAACTATAAGGCAAGCCACAAACAGGAACCATTTTAGCTAATTTTTTGTGATCTCTTTCCTTATTATATTTACGTCGTGTTAGTGGACCATCGGGGTTAGAACGATCTAATGTTCCTTGAACCATGTTAGAAGCCCCTATCGATTCATTAATATCAAAATCATTTATCGGAATTCCTTTTTTTCTATCGGCTAATAGTTTAGCTTCTTTATATTCAATTGGCACACAAGATAACAAATGTCTATTTAAGCCCCCCATCTCACCTTGACGCCCACCTTGTCTATGTTTAAAAGGTTGCTTACACTTGTTACAAATAGCAATGGAGTTTTCTTTATCTAAGGGCATAAATTGCCACAGAACAGAAGTTTTAGGGCGTTGATACTTCACCTTCTCCCTTGTAGGAGGTATAAGGGTTGAGTGTCCACAATTTTGCTCCCTTGAATTTGTAGTTTCAGTTGGAACTTCTGTCACCGGACTAGTAGGTGTATCTTCTAAATTTTCTTCTCCCGGATCAACTTCTAGTTCTTCACCTGAATATTCATCAAGATTAGGATTAATATTACCATAACGTCGTTCTAAACTTTCATGATCGAGTTGAACATTTGAATAAATATCATAAGAAGTATCATCAACATAAGTAGAATCATTTGTATTAAATCTAACTCTAGACATTGATTTAGAAGAAGTACTACCATAGTTACTCTTATTTTTTTCCTTACTACTTTTTTTATTAAAATTAAATAATTTACTAATGCCACTTGGTTCTTTCTCTTTTCCTTTACCGGTATCTTTTTTGCTAGAACTCATATTTAATTATATGTAAAGTGTAATATAAAAATAATAATTACACAAAAATTAGTGACGAAAAATAAAATATAAATATTATGAAACGAATGTACCAAACGTCTGCGTTAATAACAGACGTTATAACCGATTCCTGAAACTTGTAGTTTGTTGTAACTTGTAATTTGGAACTCCAATACTTGATAGCAAATATGAAAATTATATATATTATAATATAATATGAAAATTTAGAATTGAAATATATGTATTATGATATAATATGACACTTAAATGGAATAAAAATTAAGATTTGAGATTGAGAGGATATAGAAAATAGATGAGAGAATATATGATTTTGTAAGAAATAATAAGGGATAGAGGGGTATTTATAATATTAAAAATGGGTTAAAGTGTATTTATGATAACTTGAGGGTTTAAATTAAAATATTAAAAGTAGGGAGTGGTAGAGGGTGTTGGGGAAGTGAAAAAGTGGAATAAATCCGTTGGGGGGCCCACTAGCCGTTGCCCCAATGGTTGGCAACGGATATATTCAAAAAATTAAAAAAAAAAAAAGGGGATCCCGCGAAAACCGGCTGGTTCAACCGGGCCGAGTAGACCGGACTCAAAGGGTGAACCGGCCCCTAATCGGTCCCCTAACCAAAAGTCCCCCCAACCTGCGAGAATACACGGGACCGGGGCGGGCTGACCCGATCCCCCTGCCACCCCTACTCTCATGTGGAAATAAAATCTCATGTAAATAATATATAAAATTAAAAAATAAATTTGTAAAATAGTAGGAAACATCAATATGGCATATTTGAAATTTTGCGTCACTAAAGAAAAACAATTATCTTAAAGATATTTAGAAGAGTTAAGTGTTGAAAATACTCAAATCATTTTATTTTTTAAAGTTTTATAACTAAACTGTTGGAAGTGTGAGAAACACGCTTTAACTATCACTTATTAGTTTGAAAAAAGCACATCAATATTGACTGGACCAAATGTGTGTGTATACACACACTCAGGCATGTCTGATCCAAATTTTTTGTCCACGTGACTTTATTTTTTTCTGTTGACACATTTTTTTTTTTTAGTTTAGTGTCAAAAACACAACTAACTATCTATTTTTTTTAGTTTCATATTTAAATTATTGGGATTGTGAGAAACACACCTAAAATATCACACATTGGGATTGTGAGAAACACACCTTAATGCTGATTAGACTTGAATTTTCATCCACATGGCTTCTTCTTTTTTGCTGACACATTTTTTTATAAATATTTTGAATTGATTTTTAAAGAGTGAAGTTATATGTTTCAATTATATATTTTTAGTTGGAACTGTTACATGTATTAGTTATGAGTTGTCATGTTTTGCCATGGTGGAATTGTTTTCCACGTGGCAATGTGGAAATTTTTGTATTTTAAAAAGACAGTGCAATACACACACTATCACATATTATCTGAGGTATATTTCTCAAACTTACGATTGATAATTTAGGTGTGTTTCTCACACCCTCAATAGTTTAGGTGTGTTTCTCACACTCTCAATAGTTTAGGTGTGTTTTTGACACTTAAACTCTATTTAGAAGGAAAGAAGTAAAAAACAAGTAGTTAGTGTAAAAGCTTAATCATGTACAATTGTCATATTCTACTTTTGCACAATCAACTAAAGAACAAAGACAATTGTTGAAGTTAAAATTGAGTTATTTCCTTGAACATGAATTCATTTGTTGGTTTTCTAGTTTCCCTTTCCAGCAGTCCAAAATTAAGGTTCTCTGTAATTTTCAATTTAGGGAGCAGCAATATCTTTGTGACCAAAGCCCCAATAAATTTCTAGTATGAAAAATTTTGCTCCCTCCATTTCATTTGTTTATCTTACTTGCTGCTCCTATTTAGATTGTTGAAGAATATTTTGTTTGACTAATATTTTTCAAATACTTTCTAAATATTTTAAATTGTTAATTATTATAACTTATAGTACTTTTATGTTATTTTCTAAATACGTAAATTTTATTTCAAAAGAACAATAATTGAAGATTCTATGTACGAGTTCACGCCAAACAATATTATTTAGTTTGATACTAATACTCCGAATCAAGTCGAACTAATTAAAACAGAGATAATTGCATTAAAAAAAAGTCTTAATACATGATATCTGAAAATTTACAAATGGTCAGATTCTGTACCTCCAAGAGGATAAATGAGTACTTCACCCCAAAACAGCAACATGCAAGTGCTTGTAGTTGGTGGCCCCATTGAGATCTCTTTCTCACTTAAATAGCCTTTTCAGATCTTTATATTTTATGTAAAAACGAACATATCTCGTAAGAAGATATACAAATAAATTTGTAAAAAAGAAAAAAAAAAAAAAAGTAGAAAACCATTTCTGCCATTGGGTGGACACCGTCATTGCAAGAAGAAAAAAGTAGGGTGATTTTAATAACTCTAATATACATGTCCAACAATAAGGAGAAGATCAAGGAGTTAATTTTCTCTGTTGTATTTTCAGGCTAAATAAACCGTAGATTTTGTTCTACATTCACTTTTTAAGAAAACAAAAAAGGTGGATATTGTCTAACATGGCTACAAAAAGGAAAAAGAAAAAGAAAAGAACCAAGAACTACAATTAAGTTTATGCCACCTGAAGAATAAAACTTCAGATGAGCTCCATCGCAAGTTGGCAATAGTTATGCTTCAGGCGCATTAATAGGAAAAAAGGTAATAGTACATTAAATTTGATCTCCAGCATAAGCAAAGGTACTTGTCTAGAGAGTAGAGACGCCCTTTGACCTATCTATTTGGAGATAATGTTACAAATCCTGATTTCTAAAATCCGTCCTACTATTTTGGATTTCAAATATACACCATTAGAATGCAAATAAACAAGATTATCACAGCCTTAGATTACTTCTTCTTCCATGTCAATAGTGCAAACTGAAAAATAATAAGCAAGCAAAGCTGTCGCCTTGGGGAATGATACTCACTTTGGGAGGTGTGATGAACAAAAATATTCAGCTCCATAAAGTTTCATAATGTGTGATGATGGAAGCATCAATCATCAGAGCTATAATCACTGGATTCTTGCAGTATCTCCGGAGAAGCACAGCAGAATGACTCCTTGTCTTTGAGAAAAAGACAGCTCCCATCGGAGTTCCATTTCAGATCAATTACCGCAAATTGAGGCAATGGAACATTTATGCAATAAGCACCTGAAGGTGTCCACATGTATATGTGGGAGCTTCCAGTACATAAAACCAAACGTGGACATGTGGGATCCCAGGCTGCAGCTCGGATGGGATCTTTTTGAACTAAGATGGAAGCTAGCTCAAGATGGTTTATGTCCCATATCCATAGTACAGTAGGAATGCTATCATTGCGAGTGCAAATATATTGACTATCACTGCTCCATGACAACAGGCCTGCATTTAAGTTTCCATATTGTGTTAACAAGGCACTCATTTGTGAGCCTTAAGAGTAGTTTCTCTTATGGAGATTCAATAGAACATCAACCAACCAAAAAGAAGCTTCTACTTGTGGATCTAAGATCTATTAATTCAGAAAGGTTCTGCATTAATCCTTGATGATGAAGATACTAGGCTGATACAGCTCATTTGAGATCGAACAGACTCTCACCAAATAGAAAGCTAAGAGTTATCATTCAGAAATTAGAGCACTATCAGACTTATCGCTCAAGTCAATAAATGTTACTATAAAGGTTTGAAATTTTCAAGAGTAAAAGAAGAACTATGTGGTCATTCAAAAGATAATAAATGCTCAATATCTCCTATACAAATATCCAACTGTTCAACTTTATCAAACATTTTGCCATATTTGGGTGACATTCATAAGTAATAAGAACAACTAAGGAAGACCAAAAATAGTGATCAAATTTCTCACTTAATTAAAAAAATTGAACCAAAGACTTACTGATTCCTTGCTTGGGATTTGGCTTATCTGCAGGAGGTTTCTGCGAAGGGAGATTGATAGGTACCTCCAAAACATTGTATCTAACTTGAATATGTGCCTCGGAAGCATTATCTGGAAAATGAATAAATTGGTTTGAAGATCTCAAAAGTTCTTAACAAAAGGAACGATTAGAATACAAAAGAAATTTTGAGTACATCCACAATCAACTTTCCATTTCTGCCACTGAGCCACTTAGAAAAGCACTACCTACCATGCTTGAACAATTTGTCTGCAGCAGTAGATTTACATTTATTATTGTGGCAGAATTACTTTTAGCTTTGGTTTCTTGAAACAATTATGCGTGTTTGGATTTGATTTAGAAGAACCACTTTTGGAAAATTATTGTATTTGGATTTGGGTAAATAAACTCATGAAACAGTTATAATCAGTGAAGTCTTAAAATATTGATAGACTTTTCATACATATAGTTATAGTTACAACTTACAACTTCCAAGAAGAATTAACTAAATCATCTTTATTTTCTATTAAACCTTATCTCTAGACAAGAAGGGTTGTTCGGTTTGTAAGCTACTCTCCACCTCCAACGTTAAGGTTGTGAGTGAGTCACCAAGGGAGTAAAAGGGTGGGAGATCCTTTGAAGGGGGTAAAATCTCATCTCTGAAAGTCTAAAAAATAAAAAATGAAAAACACCTAGCAGGCTATTTAGACCTAAACAAAGGGGAAAGAAGACAAAAAGAGAAAGAGAAAAGAGTGAAGGGCATGTGATGCTGCAAGGTCCAACCTGCCGAGAAGCCAAAAGAATAGTTTGAAAATATGGGAACCTATATATAGAAAAAAAGAAGATGGGTCTGTTTGGGAGTTCCCTAAAATAAGAAACCAAACATGGACTTGAGACCTAGCATCAAATTAATTCTTTTGGAAACCAAACTGAGCTAAATGTAATTGGAGACATGATATGAAAATTCAACCTGAATAAGTAAAAGAAGGACAACATATGTCGAAGGTGTCGTCAAAATGAAAAGGTTTATACAATACAGCAACAGATAGTGCTAACATAACAATTGGTTTTGCTTAAATCACAAAAAATAATTGCCACATCCTTATAAAAGAATTACAATTGTACAAAGTTAAGCTAATGTGGAAATCAATAAACTGTATGACCACCTCATGTAAAAAACCTAAGTTGTTAGAGAAAGAATGTTGTTATTTATTTACTTTAAGTTTGCATGACATCTCCACATGTGAGGGCATGACTTTTTTCATGAACAAAGCATGTGGAAAACCTGTTAGTGATGGATGACAGTTAGATTCACAGTTAGTATGTATGTTTGTGGGAGCATGGACGAAGAATTGAGAAGAGTAAAGAAGCAAACATGGAAGATAACTCCATTATGCATCATGTGAACTATAAGGTTGGAAATGAATAGTAGGTATTCAAGGGAAGGATACAACACCCTTCTTTTGTAAAGTATAGGTGTCTAGAATCTTTCTATTCATGGTCTAGGTCTATTATGAAGGACAACCAAGACTTCCTTTGGAATTTGTGGATGTTATGATGTAGTAAGTATGTGGAGGAAGCTGAAGTTCCCTTTTATACTTCTAAAGTACCTCCTTGGTACTATTTACTACCACCGTGTTCAAATATGTGACATACTTTTCTTTGTGGTCCGTTCCAAAATGAGTGACACTTCTAAATTTACAATTAACTTTACACTCTCCATTTTACCCCTAATGAGAAGCCTTATAACCATTCTCCATCTTACCCCCAATGAAAATATTTTATAACAACACAAACATTATAGCATGGTTAAGGTCACAAGCTTCAAATGTTTTATAGTCATACAAATGCTATGGTATGTTTTAAACCAAGCGTTTCATGAGTCTTTTCTTAAATTTCGTGTTGATTCATACTATGACATTAAATTGGAACAAACGGAGAAATAAACTACCTAAGTTTAATCCACAACAAAAATTCTCTAATGAGCAAATCAAAACCACACTCCCCAATGGACTACTAAGATTTCCCTTTCCCTCTCCCCTATACAACAACAATGCCCAGTGTAATCCCACAAACGGGGTCTAGGGAGGGTGGTGTTTACGTAATCTTACCATCTTATGAGGGTAGAGAGGTTGTTTCAATAGACCTTTTGGCTCAAGCAAAGCATATCAAAAACAGTATGAAAAGTAAATATAGTACTAAAAGAAACCAAATAGAAAATAATTAAGAATTAAAAAGAACAATAGCAACAACACATACGACGATATCCGAAACAAAAGAAACAACAAGTACTAATAAAATAGAAGAGTAAAAACAACACACCCAATGTAATCTCACAAAGTGGGATGTAGGGAGGGTAGGTGTATTACCCCTACCCTGGAGTTAGAGAGGTTATTTTCGATATACCATCGACTTGATGAAACACATACAAAAGCATTTCAGAAGAGGAAATAACAGAAATAAAGCAGTCATGGAAAAATACTATAGAAAGCATGACAAAGCATCTTGCACAATAATAAAAATAATGATAAAGGAATCTAAGCAACGCTCAACTACTTACCAATCTTCTATCCTAATCATTGACCTTCATTCTTCCTGTCTAGGGTGATGTCCTAGGTAAGTTGTAGAATTGTTGTTGTCTAATCACCTCTCCCTAATACTTCTTCGGCACAACTCTATAGCCCTACCTCCTCAAACCCACCTATTGGTAAAATATCGTTAATATCTTAAAAGAAAAGGAAGAATCTTCAAATTCTCTTTTGTCTATTATTAAAGTTGGTCAAAGGAATTTACTATATCTTATAGTCCTATATTTTATTAGCCTTAATGAATTCCTATTAAGAATTTTTTCAAAGTTGCCAACGGTTATTATGGCGGTGGGTTAATAGCCTATATGGAATTTATCAAATATTGATTGTGCATTATTTGCACAGATTTGAAGTAATGTATGGCAATTGAGTCAATAGCCTTTATGGCTTATTACACATTGAATGTGCATAATGTGCACGGTTTGAACTCTAGGTCCTGTTGGAGTCTTGACCCGTGACTCACAATTCAGGTTTTGAATCTTCGCTCCAAAATAGGATTAATACGCTAGAAAATGAAAATAGCCCTTTTCTGCTTTCTAAGGAGAGGGGGGAGAATTGGGCAGAAGTAAAGACCACACTCCACAATTGTCCCTCTCAACGGGAATATAACCAATTACTCGAGTTAGAGAATAGGGAACTCTCTATTTGTTGATCTATATATAGTAATTTTATTTTAGCTAAAGGTGAAGGAAAAAATAAATCCTTTTTTATTGTTTTGTGATGCTGGGTTTTCCTTTTAAGTTAAATTTTTTTTATTAGTTCTGGCTCCTAGTTTTAATACTAGAAGATCTTGTTCAATCCTAGGGGATACACCTCAACCGGTGAAATATCCTTATGGATAGTGCAATAGGCAAGCTCAAGCTACAAGATTCCGTGTTTTTTATCAATATTTTCCAACACTAGCATAGTCAGCCTCTCACATCTCCTCACTAGGCATTTGTGCATCTTCTCTTCACAAGCTTAATAAGTACCACGTAAAGACATCAAAGGACAAGCAGCATCCAATAAATGCAATACAGACCTAATCCAACTCTTATTGTTTAAACACATTTAATGACATGAAAGACAATTTACTGAAGTTACCAAAATGCGGGCATACTGTAACTAGGTAAACACATTGGTGCAACACTTTGTCCAAAGTTGGTGCAGTAAGTTTTGAGAATGTATTGAACTCAACCTGAGCCATTCTTCCATCATTGATGATAGAACATCATAATTGAAGGGGACGACTAAGCCAAATGCAGTAGTCGGTATCTGAATCCATTTGATCCTTGTAAATTTATCCAAGGCCTCTGAATACAGCTAGAGCGTAGAATTAAATAGCTCACACTTAATAGGAGCCCCTGGGGAGTAGAGTGGATTCTTCACTACATATTCAACATAAAAATTGTAAATATACTTCAAAGATTCCCTCATATCACCAGTCCTAGGATGTGTGACAAGGATGATCTTTATTCCGGACATATTCTTCACAAGCTTGAACCATCTCAGTTTCGCCTCCCTAATTTTGTCCACCACAGAGATCACTCCTACCTTGTCCCGAATATCTTCATTCCTAATCCTATTTCTCCTAGTATGCTCATACATCAATCTTAACATCCTCATTTCTGCTTCTTTCATCTTTTGTATGTGCAAGGAAATGCATAAAGAAGTTATATAATTCTCTACTAACTTATCCAGTATTATTTCAGAAGACAACATCTTTACTCCACAGAGGCAACATAATATGCACCATTTGAAATCAGCCAAATCTGATGTGTCATTTCACTTGGTTGTTTCACGAGAGTTTTGCCTCAGTGAATTTTACGTCCTATAATTAGTGGCATTTACTTGTTTCTTAAATTTTCCACAAGACTAAATCAACAAAAATAATCAAAAGCTGCACTTGTTGAATAAGAAACATATATACTTAACCTTTTAAGATAAAGACTATGTAGCCAAAAGAACTCTAGTGCTCACCACTACTGTACTGGACAAAATCATCTCCTAGTGATAGTTCTGACATATCAAGTTGCTCATCCACTTCCTAAAATTAAAGAAGGAAATGATCAAAATCATTATATAATGTCCAGCAAATACGGAAAGAAACAAAAGATTGGGTACCTTGAAAATAGCAGCACAACAAGGACCTCTAACAGCAGATGGGTGCACAAATTCTGCAAATACTTTCCACGTCAGGTGATTCAAAACCCGTAACATCTGGTCATAGCTTCCCACTGCTAAAAACTGGCTGCAAGGTGACCATGAAACACTTTTTACTCCTAGTCCACTCTCATATGCTTGATACTTAGCCAGGCACCTCCCATCTGGAGAATAGATCAAAACCTAAAGAAAACGGAGCATTCAAAGCCTTTCCACATTTCTGACATTAAAGATGATTTTACATAACCATTTTAAGTGATGAAGAAAATATCAGTTTCAGAACATTTTTTGGAGATTCTCCCAGAAATGAGGAAAGTACATCTATACGAGAAGCTATAAACAGTCCATGGTGACTACCTTGTACTCAAGAGGAGAATCCCAGATGACTATAGCACTGTCATCTGCAGACCACTGAACATCAGCCAAATCTAATGTATCGACAGCAAAAACACCCATTATCTCCCATGTATGACAAGATAGCAGATTAACATAATCCTTGCAGTCACGTCTGGTGCAAATAGCAGCAAACTTTCCATCCTTGGTAAATGATACCCCCTTAGACCCATGTTTTGGCCATTGAACATGTATGCATGCGGTGTTAACCAGTGACCAAACAGTTAACCGTAGCTGAAAGTCAGATGTGGTGAGTATGTGACGACTGTCTGGACTCCACCTAGCATAAGCAACTCCTGCAGGGCCTTCATCTATTTTACACGTCCAGTCAGGTTGTGTCAAAGACCATGCTTGTATCATAGGTTTCTTGTAAAGACCACAAAGTATATATTCGGAATCAGGGGCCCATTCAATGTATGTAATCTTGTCCAGACATGAAAACAGTTGCACCACCTGAAGACCCAAAATTGACATAAAATGACAGTGAGATCACAAACCTACACCTTGCATATTCATTGAGTAAAACAGCTCTTTCTTTTGAATAACTATCGCATATTGCTAATTCGCTGGCTTGGTACATTGTTGACCTCTCAGCTGACATGACTTCCATGCTATGAGTTCTTTTGAGGCATCATAAGCCAACATAGGGTACAATCAAGTTGATAGTGTTCGATTCTTAAGGAGTATAACACACAAATAATTTGTGAGCGCTGAAGAATTTTAGCACATGATAAAGGCAGATTTTCTTTTCTTAATTGTCTTCTTTAATACTATTATAACATCTTGTGAGCTTCACGTCCCTTCTGCTTATTCACGCATAAAAGAGCAGTTTTTCATTGATATCACATATCTTGAGACAATAAAACCATTCAAATCTAATTGGTATTACAGATAAAGCTGTGACCTTTCCTTTTAGTTGTGTCAATGTCAAATGTAAAAGACAGGATGGGGTGTCTAATCTAAAGAGATATACCTAACAGCAACATCCCTCTCTTATGTATATTACACTGTTCTGTAATCAGCTTGTTGCAGACATTAAGAGGATGAAATGTATCAAGTCTCCCCTTGAGCGAAGGTATTCCATATACAAAATATAAATAAATAAGAACATCCTATCTCTAATAACTTTAGTTTTTACATGATGTGGTAATATAATTCAATACAGCTTCTTCCAAAGCCGCATGATTAACATGATGGTAAGGTCAAATTCTGGACTTCATGTACTGATTCAATAGGTATTAGATTAAAATGCTGTTGGAACTGACGAATTTTACGGAATTTCTACTCAACCGAAACCAATAAAATTACAATTAACATTCAGTTATGTAAAAAATCATTGAAAATGACAAAAATAGAAAAATGCAAAAGACCTTGAGTGAGAGAACATCACGAATCACGAGGCGATAATCGACAGCGACAGCGAGAAATCGAGCATTTGGTGAGAAAGCATAAGAACCAGTTTGCTTATAAGCTTCTGTAAACTCCATTAGAGGTCAACTCGAGATTGCATAAGCTATAAAAGAAACCCACATCTACTGGACACCCACATTGCTTGATTTTTTTCTACTTTGTTGGTGAACAGATTTCAATTTAAGGTGAATGGATGGATCTGTTGGAGTTCGAAGGAATGTTGGAGGATGGAGTTCGTGGATCTCTGAGTTGTGAACTGTAGAGAGTGAAAGTGAAAGTGAAAATGTTCCAATGAATTTTGAAATGTGAGAGGGACTTTAAATTTTTGTAGGGCTCATTTGTGTGCCATTAAGGAAGCTCTTAATCTTAATTATTTGGATTTCAGTCTCTAACTCCATTCTTGATTATTTTGTACTAGTAATTATTCAATTCACTAATTTATTTTTTTATTATAATTGTAGATTCCACAAAAGTTATTTTTACATAATTTAGTTGAAGGGCAATATAGGCAATTTCCTTCTGACCTCTAAAAAAATTTAAACTCAAAATCAAATGATATATCTTGATGAGACAATCTAAGATAAAAAGTATCGATCGTTTCAAAATTTCACCCACAACTTCAAAAAATCGTAAATTACAAACATGATTACTATAGCAAAATCTCAAGAACAAAGTGTCGCTACCAATCAAATTGTATATTGATTCATGGTGTTTCAATTATTGGGAATGATAGGTCATTACTAGATCTATCTTTCCAAAAAATTTCAGAAGATTCCAACTTGCCGTTTGAGAGAAATCAAGTGACAAAGTTTGATAAAAATTTATTTTGTATAAATTGTACATCTGTATATAAATATCTTTTATAATTTTATATGATATTATATATTGATGTATAATATTGTATATCAAACTTTAAAATATTTTTAAAAAAATATGAAAGTTTTGTGTGTGTATATATATATATATATATATTATGGTTTACCAAATTGTGTTTTGAGCTAAAAAATTTCGATAAAAAGTTTGGGCTGTATTTTTGCTATATAAGTCAAGTTCTTGTATCTTTATGGATTTTTTCCTTAATTTTTTATGTTTCAACAATTTAATAAGTTTGAATAAATCTAAATAATTAAAATTAATAACTAAATCAAAATATCATTAAGATGCATATTTAAATATCTTTATCACTAAAATACATATTAAGATTTAAATAGTTTAATTTTGAATTTTAAAATTATTTTTGAAGAGTACAATATTTCTTTCTTCATTTTTAACAATTATTTTGTACTTCTAAATTTTTTTTCTTCAAACTTCAATATTTATCTAAAATAAAATAAAATCATAAAACTATATAAAAAATTTAACAGGGTTAGGCTCATCTTTCGAATAAAAAATGAAATAAATTAATAGTGAAAAATCAAAATCTTTGTTTTTCATCAAATGTAATATCTCTGTGTCATCCATTTAGATTTATAATTATATTTATATTACAAGAAATGAGGTTTTAATCCACTTTGAAAGAGTCCTTTAAAAAGAACACTTTGAAAGAGGCCTTTAAAAAGAAAACTTTGAAAGAGTCCTTGATGTCACATCCCGCCACTTCGTAGTTAAAATTTTGCGTCCGGAAAGGGACAAAATGTTCTAGAGTTAAGGAGAGGTTTGCGGAAGACTCTAGAACCCTTTAGAAGGCTTTGGAGAACTCTAGGAAGACTTAGATATTTTCTTGGAAAATCTTGAAAAGTGTAGAGAATTCTAGAAAGGGACTAAAGTGTAAATATCTTTAGGGACTTGTAAGTAATTTTTATTTGCACTTAGGTCCTTGATGGCAAGTATAAATAGAGGTGTCAACCATTTGCAAGGCACCAACCAAGCAAGCAAAGTTGTAAATCATTCCTCCAAGCAATACAAAAAGCCTTCTTTCAAAATTCTCTAAGTCTTTCCTTTCATTCTCTTAGCGATCTTAGTTTCAAAAGGCTTACTTGAGCTTACGAGATCTTGAAAGAATAGTGAGTAAGTTGTCAAGTGCCGCACGGAGCTTTAGCCAACTCTCTAAGTCCGTGACAAGTGGTATCAGAGCGAGGTTTTGACACTAAGGGAATGGCAACCGAAGGAGACATAATTGCCGCTAGCACCACCAACGTCCGTGTGGATGGTGGAAAGAAATCCCGCAAGGGAAAGAAACATCAAAAGGGTAATGAGGAGATGCTGCTCGAACCCACACCAAGCGAGGCGCTTACATCTCATCCACCTTCAACCACCGAGCCAAGTGACGAGGAACGTGGCGAGGAGGCCGTTGACGTCACCGCGGGAGAAGAATGGGTCGCAAGGGTGGAAATGGCAAGGCAGGCCGTGGAGATATTAGGCCGGCGCATAAATGTGGTCGACGGCAAATTCAAAACCCTTGAAGATTTCACCCTTGAGGAGACTGAAGGCATCCGCAAGGAGTTAGAGGGACGTCAGCGGGCCGAGTTTGAGATGAAGGAGGCCATTACTTCCTTGGAGTGCCGACTCATGGAGGCATTAAGCACAATTGAAACCATGAAGGCCGAAATGAAGGCACTCAAGGAAGGCAGGGAGGTTGGAGGATCCGCATCACCCGATTATGATAGGGAGGCCAGGGTCGAGGCTCCCAAGCCACCTATGTTTAAAGGCGTCCGCGATGCTCAAGAGGTGGAAAACTTTCTATGGCACTTGGAGAATTACTTCAAGTGTAATCGGGTGAAGAGTGACGAGAACAAGATCAACACTGCCGTGTTGTATCTTTCGGAGATGGCTATGCTATGGTGGAGGCGCAAGGAGGCCGAGATAGGGAAGGGGACGTGCACCATCAACACCTGGGAGCAATTTCGGGAAGAGTTCAAAAAGGCCTTCTTCCCTAACAACGTCATCTATGA
Organism: Solanum bulbocastanum; assembly: GCA_037074985.1. Taxonomy (NCBI): domain Eukaryota; kingdom Viridiplantae; phylum Streptophyta; class Magnoliopsida; order Solanales; family Solanaceae; genus Solanum; species Solanum bulbocastanum. The sequence goes on from CM073599.1 coordinate 37,136,525, forward strand.
GGCGAAGCGCAAGTTTAGGGAGCTGAAGCAAACGGGCAGCATACGCGCATATGTGCAGGAGTTCACCACCCTCACGCTTCAAATTCCTAACCTCACAGATGATGATATGTTGTTCCACTTCATGGATGGGCTGCAAAATTGGGCCAGGACGGAGTTGGAACGTCGGCAGGTCAGGACCATAGATGAAGCCATCACACAGGCTGAAGCTTTGACAGACTTCAGGCAGGAGAAGCCCGACAGAGCCAGAGGAGAGGAAGTAAGAGGTAGTCATGACCATGGTGGGGGAGATCGTGGCAAAGTCGAGGAGCAGCGGCCACATCCCAAGAAGCATGATACCTATAAGTCCGATGGCAAGAAGTCTGCACGTCATGGCGACACGGAGAGAAAGGTAGAGACTGCCAAAAGAGGTGGTTGTTATATATGCGGTGGGCCGCATGGCTATGCGAAGTGCCCCGAATTGAAGAGCCTTGGTGCTATCCTGCGAGAGCGGAAGGAGAAAGACGCTCAGGAGCAAGGATAAGGCGTAGAGACGAAGCAGCTGGGCTTGGTAGGACTATGCGGAGCTATCACCAAGCAGCCAGGTAAGCCAAGAGGGTATGACACACAATATGTAGACCTCATGATCAATGGAAAGCCTGCTCGCGCTATGGTCGACACGGGTGCAGAGGTCAATATAATGACCAGGACGGCAGCAATAAGGTTGGGCCTAAGTTACAGTCCGAGTAACGCCCAACTTAGGACGGTCAACGCACCACCGACTCCCGTGTGTGGAGTGGCGCATGAAGTAAGCATCACGCTAGGCGAGTGGCGAGGTAAGACCAACTTCACTGTCGCTCCTTTAGATCTTTTTGACATAATTCTTGGGCAAGAGTTCTTCCAGCAGTGCCACGTCGTGATCGATCCTTACCTCCAACAACTCTTGGTCATGGAGCAAGGAGAATCATGCATGGTGCCCCTGGTTAAGATACTGAAGGCGGAAGGACAAGTCCGCTTAACGGCCATACAGCTCGAGAAAACCCGAAAGAAGAAGGGGCCGACGGTTAAAACCACCATTGCAAGTATAAAAGAAGACAATGGTGCAAAAAGATCCTTGCCACCATGTATGGAGAAAGTTCCAGAAAAGGACAAGGCCGTGATGCCAAGAAAGCCGCCGAGGCATGTGCCTCCTAGGAAGGAGGTAAACCATAAGACTGGGTTAAAAGGGATCAAGAAGCAGTTGAAGGCATTGCGCAAGGGCGCTGAACGAGTCAATAGACTCTTGGCCATGCTTACGAGAAGTCAAGACCCGATTGACGATGCATCGACGATGCGACGCGGTTGTCGCATCAATAGGTGGGGGAGAGTGTCACATCCCGCCACTTCGTAGTTAAAATTTTGCGTCCGGAAAGGGACAAAATGTTCTAGAGTTAAGGAGAGGTTTGCGGAAGACTCTAGAACCCTTTAGAAGGCTTTGGAGAACTCTAGGAAGACTTAGATATTTTCTTGGAAAATCTTGAAAAGTGTAGAGAATTCTAGAAAGGGACTAAAGTGTAAATATCTTTAGGGACTTGTAAGTAATTTTTATTTGCACTTAGGTCCTTGATGGCAAGTATAAATAGAGGTGCCAACCATTTGCAAGGCACCAACCAAGCAAGCAAAGTTGTAAATCATTCCTCCAAGCAATACAAAAAGCCTTCTTTCAAAATTCTCTAAGTCTTTCCTTTCATTCTCTTAGCGATCTTAGTTTCAAAAGGCTTACTTGAGCTTACGAGATCTTGAAAGAATAGTGAGTAAGTTGTCAAGTGCCGCACGGAGCTTTAGCCAACTCTCTAAGTCCGTGACATTGAGGTCATAAAGAGACCTTAAAATGAGTTTTATAAAGGTCATTTTTTTTTCGATAATAGTATACGACATTATGAATCTTAGTCTTAGGGATCCCTAATGATCTTTCTTGACAGTAGGGTTTGTGAAGCTCTTCCCTTCTGCTTGACTTGTGTATTGAATCGGCTATTTTTCATCAATAGGCAAAAAGAAAAGCTTGTGTCAAGCATATCGAAGATCGGGAAGAATAAATAAGCAAAGAGACTAAGAGAGAGACTTCATCCTTCAACTGAGGTACTTATTCTTTTCCTTCTCGATACTCTCGAATAAGACAAGGTTTTTTTCTATTCCTTATCAAAATGTTTTCAGTAGAAAAATGAATTCGACTTCAAATTAGTAAGTCGTGTTCCATAAATTTGTAGTCAAAAAAATAATTTATTTTTTTTGTTTTTTGGGATCTCAAAATTTCAAGGTCCTAAATGCTAAATCTAGACTTTACTACCCTCACCCTCCCTTGAGACACCCGTCTACCTCTAAATTTTCAATCAAATTTTATAAAGTCTCCATTAAGGTAAGATAACAATGACAAAGAACATTAAAGACAATGAATATGTCATTCAATTACCAAATGCGAATGATTTTATTCAAATATTAACACATTTGTTAGATAGTGATCGCAACAAAAGTGATGGTCTAAAATCATATTATATTAAAAGACTTTCAAATTTTTTTATAAAATTAATGTAATTATAATGAGACACACAAAAAAAGCTACATGAATTTTATCTAATAGTATCATGACATTTATTTCTCTTTTATATAAAAATATGATATTAAGTGAAATAGTAAATAAATAGGTTCATATTCGAGTTTGACCTTGCAACACTTGCTCCTAGGACTTCTTAGTTAACAAAGATGAGACACAAACAAACATAGTTTTTGACGTATGGATCAGTCTTATAACAAAAAGGAATATGAATTGAAAGTTATAAATACAATCATGACATATATATAAAAGGATTATAGATAGAGGGAGAAAAAACAAATTGATAAGAAAGCAAATGTTTGTTTAATTTAACGGGAGATAAGCTTTATTGTATTAAAAACTCGCTCAATCTTATACAAATTCTAATAAAATGTGAAAGCTTTTAAAAATATAATTATAAAAAATATATATTATATAATAATACACCATGATATATCATATTTAAGAAATATTTCATAAGAAAAAGGTATCACAATTGTGTTGCATATCTATATGTAGTATTAGTATTTGATGGTGTACAAAGTACGATATTTCCTCGAGAGAGTGAAAAAGTACGTGACATATACGTGTTAACAAGAGAAAATGCAGATTTTTGCATTCTTTTAACCTCTATTGAGGATGAGAAGCAAATCCAACTTATACTTATTCGGTGCAAGGAAACGCAAGTGGCTATCAGCACAGTATCAATTGAATGTATCTTGTCAATTTTTTTTGCTATTTTCTGATTTACTATCATTAAAAAAAAATAGTAATGAGTTTCTAAACCTTAAAATAAGTAATAAAAAAGAATACGTTGATATCATCATCAACAAAAATGACTTTTTTAGAACTTCAATAATATGTATACCTTGTTGTAGACTTATCTGGATTTTTGAAGTTTTAGACAAACAAAGGATTATTCAATATCTAAGGTATTAGTTACGTATATTAGGCAGGAAGAAAGACTATTCATATATTAGTAACTTAAAGTAAACTTTTGATAAGAGAGTTTCATATTATTTTTTGAATAATAACTCAAACATTTTACAAATGCCAAAAAGAGTAAATATCGCCTTTTTTTTCTTGTTTACAATATAATATTCTTTAATGTCATAAAACTTTTAATTTCACACGGTAATATTATTATTTATATAAATAAGAGATAATTTAAATAAATGAGATGTTAGACACATATTGACGATATTACCTTTGATATTATTGTAAAAAATCTATTTATTAATATGGCATTTAAAGTAGTTTAATTTAAATTTTTAAATATTATGAAGAGTAGCCATTCTTCCTTTCTTTGTTTTTTCACAATTATTTTGTACTTTTTAATTATTATTTTTGCAAATTTTAATATTGTTTAAACTATAATTTAACCATAAAATTTACCGTCAATAAAATTTCGAGGTCCAAAATCCAAACTTTACTACCCTCTCATCTCCCTTGAGCCTCAGTAACAATAACATAACAATGAACAAGAACATTAATAAAGATACTGAATGTTTAATGACTGTGTCACTTGATTACCGAATGTGAATGAAGCAAGCTAGCTGAATAATATGTTCCTGAGACCACTGACCTGAAATCAAAATATACTAAATGACCCTTAAACTTCTTTCATAAAATCAAATTATGATCTAGTGATGACAGTACAACACATGTATGAATTACACGCATGTCATGATATCAAATTCTCCCTCGTAGAAAAGTATGAAATTAAGTAAAAATAGTAAAAGTGTGGGTTCATATTCATAGAATTTTGAACCTTGGTCCTTGCAACACTTGCTTCATGAACTTCTTAGATACTCCCTCCATTTCATATTAATTGAATTTTTAAGGAGTTTCACACTCTTTAAGAAAAGTAGATTAAGACATAAATAAAACATAATTTTCCATTTTTACCCTTATTAATTATTGTCAAATTTATTGAAATCGTCACACTGAAAATCCAAATGAAGGGTAAAATTGAAAGAACACTCTAAAAGTAATTTTGAAAACTGAACAATTAAATTAATTTGAAAAATGAAAAACTCCTCAAAAATTCAATTACTATGAAATAGAAGGAGTATTATTTTAAAAAATAAGACACAAACAAACTTATTTTTTGATGTATGGATCAATCATGTGACAAACAGAAGTAGCTAATATAAAAACATGAGTTGAAATTTAAATGTAAAACCATGAAATATATTTTTAAAAAGATTACCTAAATTCGAAGGAGCAATTAGTGTCAGAGGATAGAGTTCGTGGATTTTTGGGCTGTGAACTGTTAACAAGTGTGGAAGAGTGAGAATTTATAAGTTGAATAAATTTTGAAATGTGAGACCTTCAAATTTGTTCCTCTATAGTATATGACCTTCGGTTATCAATGTTAACATTTTAAAATGGATTAATCGAGTGGATCATAAATTTGACTCATTGTGCCACCCCTACACCAAAGGGCGTAGCTATAGTTGCCTTACAATCTTGTTTCGATCGTTGTTACATATTATTTTATAATGTATTGTATTATACTGTATTGTATTATATGCTAAATATAATGTTTGGTTAGACTGTATTATTTGCTGATGTTTAATAACATTTTTATTGTTTGGTTTGACTATATCGCACTGTATTGCAATTTATAAATTTATTAAAATGTCCTTAATTATTCTAGGGTTAGAGGTTTGATTGGGATTAAATTATATAGGGTAAAGGGTAAAATTGAATTATAAAATATAGGTAAGAATATAATTAGAAAAATAAATTAAGTAACAATGGGAACACACCAAATCAGTTGTTTCATAAAATGGAGGTTTTCATTGTTACGTAATTACGAAATTTAACAATACAATACAATACAATACATTTTAAGGAATCCGGTTCCTCTCCATTTCTCTTCTCTCAATTTCCCCCAAATTCCTACTTAGATGTATGAAAGTTGTACTATTTAAATATCAATGGTGCATATTTTTAAGTAATCAAATACCTTAATTATGATTAAAATGATATATATTACCATTTAAATCTATCTAATTATTGTTATAAAAAAACCATCTCACAATTTTTTTGCACCATAGTTCAAATTATTTTCGTTATTTATAGTTTTTCGTTCACCAAAAAAAAAAATAGTTTCTTCATAGACTAAATTTTTGTCAATTTAAAATATATATTTAAATAAGTTACTTTACAAAAAAAATTAATGTAAATCATAAAATATAATTTTTAGCATTCAGATATTAAATAAAAAGTATTGAAAATTACTTTGCCATAAAATATCAAAGAAAACAAAAAGTTAGACAAACTTTTCCAAAAAAATAGATATAATTTATTTATTTTTTTAAAATGTATATATTTTTTATCGTGACTCAAGTTGTTAAACTATAGAAGAACTCTTTTTATATCAAAAGCTTAATGCTATTTAATTGAAGAAAATCTATTTTTTCTCAAAAAATTGAAAAACGAATATTTTCTTACTAAAGTTGGGAATCTTAAATATCTTTATTAATCATGGTTAATTAGTATAGTTTTTTTATTAAGAAAACTAATTAATCTAGACCGTTAATATTTAAGTAACATAGATGTCATACATCTAAGTAAGAACTTGGGGAAAATGGAGAGGAGCCGAATCCCATTTTAAGTAACAATCAAAACAAACATGGTATGTATGGTAACGGTACAATACAATATAATGGGTAACAATGATCCAAACAAAGTGTTAGGGTGTCAAAGCAGATACAATTCATCAGAAATTACACTGCATATATAACTTAAATGATTTTTTTAAATGGTTAGATAATACATTTTGGAGACCCTTGAAGCAATAAAGAGCCGAATTGGTTTCAGTTCTCTAGCAAAAGCTTGATTGCCAGTGTGCACGCGGGTTCAATTCCCCGTTGCTGCACTTTTTTATTACACCTAATAATATATTATTATCTATTAAAATTATATTAAATTAGAGATCTACAACTTAAAAATTTAAGGAAAACATAAAGTTTAGTAGTCAATTGATTTTTTTCTTTTCATTAAAATTTTTAATAAAATTTAAAAGCAATTATTTAATTTAAAGTTAATAAGTAAATCCTATTTTTTTAAAAGCTACTAAAAGTGAAAAATGCTCCATATAGAATTTCTTTTTAAAAGAAAACTCGTTTGATTCTACTATTTATTTTTCATGTCTCGTGTGTTAGTCCTCAGAGATTCGTGAAATCTTGAAGCATAAAAGTGATTTCATTCTGATTGAATTTTCTCTTCTTTTTTTTCTTTGTTCGTTCACTTCCTATTATATAAACATGAACGTCAAAGCTAATTATTATGTAGTTTGATTTTAAATTTTTTGAAATATTTTTAATTAAAATAAATTATCTTTAATGTAATGTGGTTTGATTTACAAAATTTTAGTACACTCATGCGTTAAATTAATTTTATTTACCTATGCAATTTTTGGACACCCTTCGTAAAATTTCTGACTTCGCCATTGCCTACACCTGAAATACGATATTGTACAAAATTATAAAAGATATTTATATACCATATATAATAATATATAATTTTATATACTATTATACAAATTAGAATTTCGTTAAACTTCATCGACTAAGTTCTCTCAAATAACAAGATGAAATCTTCTAAAAATTTGTGGGGAGATAGATTAGTGATAACCTATCATACCAATATGTGAGATATCATGATCACGATATAATTTGATTGGAAAATATTTTTAAAATTGCTGGCAAATTGCTCTTGAAATTTTGCTACAATAATCGCATTCACAAGTTACAATTAGTAGTTTTTCAAAGTTACGCCTTAAATTTTGAGACAATTCTTGCTGCTTTGGATTCGTCTCATCAAGATCTATCACTTGACTCCGAGTTAGGATTTTTTGGAGTTTGGGTGGGTTGTGTCCCCATGGAATCTTTGTCCTTAAGCTCATACTTTGAGCCAATTCAGATAATCATTGAAAATTTTGATTAAATTATGTAAAGTAATTTTATGAGTTGTCCTAAAGTGTAATTATATCTTACCTTCGGGATGATCAACTGGTTTGGATTTGGAGCTTTCATGTTGGAGGTCTCAAGTTGAAATTCCTAGCCAGCGAAAGCAAAAGATTTGTCTTTTGGATCGAGCTCGTCCACTTAGCTTGCCTAATGCGGATTACCTATGTGGTTTGTGAGTTACTGCATAGGAGCAGAAATTTTACCATGTGCACACCTAAATAATAGCAACAACAGATTTTCCTTGTCATTAAAAAAATGTGTAATTATATCTTGATTTAATAATGGTTTTTAAAAAAATGGTTGAGGTGACTAAATCAATCTAATTTTAGATTATTATTTTTTGAATAAAAGTAAAGTTTTCAATATAAATCTATAACATACTGAAATAAAAACACCGAAAATATTTCCTAATTGAATATTTGTCTTGGATTTTGATATTTGGGATACAATATCAAATTTAAAATCCATAATCGTTGCTACAACAACTCAAGTACTCAACATTATTTGGTTCTTCGTGATTGCCTACTAAATTTTAAGTTTTAACGTAGCAGCAAAAGGCATACTCAATTCAACAATGTTAGTTGTAGGCAACTAGAATTTGAGGTGAGAATTTCACAATATTTATTTTATATATTCAATTATAGATTATTATTTTTATTTAATTCTGAAAAATAGATGTGTTTGAAACTTCCATGACAAACTACATATAATAAAACACTTCTTTAATATAGTAATGATTATTTATAACCAAAAATAGAATATCCACATTACAAAGAATGTTACCATACACAAACTTAATTGTTCAACAAAATCAATTATAGATTCGATTTAAATCTTATAACAATTTTTCAATCAATTATAGATTCGATTTACATCTTATAACAATTTTTCATATGCCGCTTCATAATAAGAATGGTTCATGATGTGATTGTGATAAATATAACGAGTACATTTTTTATGTTAATTGGCATGGTAGGACATTATAAAGGAAAAATATATTTTCATTCTATGTTACTGCAACCTTTGGGTATTTAATTTTATCAAATTTTATCTATTGCGATAGTCGTTAGATGACGTGTAAAAAATAAAAAATTAACTAAACTGTACGAAAACTAAAGAGAAGATGATAATACCATTCCAATGGTTTCAAAAGGTCTAATTTTGCTTATACATCATAGAGTAATCGAAAAATTAGCATGATCTAACTTTTTAAAAATAATCGGTCAAACTGAGCCATGATTTTAAGTAAGGGGTGTCAATGATTACAGTAAAAACTAAAAAGGTACAATTATGAAGCTAGTAGGGCCAAAACACATGACCTCAAAGAAGTTTTACATCACACTAATTAACCACTGCACTAAACCTTCACCTTGTGTTAAGAGGTATTAGTACTTGTATATGTATATATTTATTAAATCAGAATTTGGTCTATATATACATGTTATTTTTTGACGAAGGGGCATCATTTGACACTCTTCAGGCAAGGATACGTGGCTCCTCTCCTGCCTCTAAGGGATCAATAGGTAAGCCGTAAAAGAATAATATTAAATATGATGTATAACTACTACATGCAATTTTTACACACGGGTCAAAAATTCTACCAAATAAGAGATTTTTGACTGTAAAGGCACCACTCAGGAAAGTGTCTTAAAAGACTTTTAAGTTTTAGTGGCATGAGGTGTGTGAAAAGAGCTTTTAAGAGTTGAGGGTGATGTTGACTTCAACTTTTATTTTGACTCGATCTACCTCCATGGTTAGGTGGTGAAAATTTTTATAATGGATGAGGGATAGGTATGATGTGACAGACACAAATTGTATGAGGCTCTTCTTAGAATTTGTCAAGTAGAATTTTGGGTCCATTTCTCTCTTCCTTTTTAATTTTTTCTCTTTGATTGATATCTTCAATTTTTCAACATCTCTTCTTCTTCTTTTTTTTAAAATAATTTTATTTATAAAAAATGTGAAATTTAGTCTAATTCATCATACTTTTAACATTTGATATTATTTTTCTTTCATGTATTGATTATTTACATTACTAAAAATAATTATTAAAAATTATTTGTCAATTAACAAATTAAATTATATTTTTATTTTTATTTTCATAAGACTAATAATTAATTATTCTTAAAAATATAAACAATATTTGTAAAATTGCAAAAACAATTCTTAAGGAGTAAATTAATAAAGTATTGTTTTTATTTATAATTTCATAAAGAATCCGTAAAAGAACAAATAAATAACTAATACGAAAAACGAAAGGGGTACAAATTATTATTTTTTTCTCTTTCAATAATTTCATATATACTTAAATTCATCAAATATTCACAAGAAAATATAATGGAAAGAACATCAATAATTTTGACAAATAATTACATAAGTTTTTGTACTATCTTAATGTAACCCAAAATCGAATTTTTTTCATAAACACTTAAATATATACATACTCTTCCGTCAATTTATATGATATCTTTTTATTCTTGAAATCAAGCAATGTGAAATTTAATTAATATTTTAAAATATATTTTTATTTTTTATATTAACATAAGAACTACACCTTATAATGTTTGTTCATAAATAATCCTTTCCACTAAGTTGCAATTCAACCAAACATACTATAAGTTGCAATTCTTATCATGTTAGCATATGAAAAAAATACATTTTATAGCTTGAATTTCGAGAAAAAAATAATCGAATAAAATGATGGAGAGAGTAAAATGGAAAAAAAAGAATTGATTAATTTAATTTAAATAACTATTTATGTTTATCCTAAAATTAAAACAATTAATTTTTTATGAGGTGAAGTGCACACATCTTAGTTTAACTTTTTTAAGTACGTAATTATTTGACTTCAAATTTAAATTAGTATCAATATATTTATCTCTATTTGATTTTTGACAAATGAGTATTATGAACTATAAAGTACTTTTGTAAGACAAACAAAAATAGTGATAAGACTATTGCTAATATGATAACAGCAGGATTTATTGGCCAACTAAAATGTTGGTGGGATAATTATCTCAATCAACAACAAAGAAATACTATTCTCAAAGCAGTCAAGCAGGAGGGACAGGATGTTACCCAAAATGATGTTTATACTTTGGTTCTTAATATTATAGAACATTTTTTAGGAAGATGGTCGGATAATAGTGAAACATAAGAACTTTGCTTTAAAATCTGAGGTGTAAGACTCTTACGTTTTTCAAATTTTACATGGATGTTTTCTTGAGCAGAGTTATGGAGTTGCCGGAGTGTAATAGCACTTATTGAAAATTCAAATTTATAGATGGTTTGCCAACCCTCTTTGCAGAAAGAGTTAGGAAACTCTGAGAGGAGAAAATCACAGTATCAACTATGAAGATTATATTTATGGAAAGCTTATAAGTGCTTGCGTACAAGAAGGAATTTCTTTATGCATTGAAATCAAGTTGAATCAACAGATTAAGAGACATCGTCTTAATGAAAGACAACAATTGAGAGAATTTTGTGAGCAATTTGCTTTGGATGTCCCTAAAACTGATTCTAAAGATAGAAAGGAAAAACAGAAAGAGAAGCATTCTTCTAAAAATAGATCTTCCAAAAGGATTATAAAGAATGGAAGAGGAAGAGAATTGAAAGAAAAGAAAAAAGAGCTGAAGGAAGAAAAAGCGAAAAAAGATTTTCTAAATCTAAACACAAATAGACAAATCAGATACTTGCCACAAATGTGAGAGATTTGACCATTACGCCAGAGATTGCAGAGTTAAGGAGAAGATCAAAAGCCTTGACATAGAGGATAATCTTAAAGATTCTCTTTATAAGATAGTGCTTAATTCTGATTTAGGAAAATCAGATTCAGGATATAGCAGCCAAGAGGAATCCTATACAAGTGAAGATCTCAAAGCTCTTCACCAAAAAGATTATATGTCTTCGGAAGATGATTGTTTACCTTGTCAACAAGGATTGGAATGCAACAAGGAAGGAGAAGAAGATGATGATCTTTATAAGATCTATTCTCAATTCAAAGAACTTAGTATCAATGTCATTGATAATGACAAGATCATAGAGCTCTTACAAACGGTAAAGGATCTGGAGATAAAAGCCCAGATTATTGATAAGATCAGTAATACTGCATCTACCTTTAAGAATTATATTACAGAGAAGATTCCAACCAAAGATGGTTCATATATCATGGTAGGTTTTAGAACCCCCTCTCTCTCTATCTCTCTGTCTCTTTTGTAATATTTTCTTTGTAGGTTTTTAAGTTTGAATAAAAGAAGCTTTCAACTTAGGTTTGTGCATCAGCTTGTGTGGAGCTCGACTCCAGGTACTATTCTTTTTGTTTTCCTTTTATGCATTTAGCCTAGATAATAGGCTAAACTATTTGTGTTGAACTGTATCATACTAAGTTACTATAAGTAGATGGCGTTGGTTTCTATTATGAAGACGTATTGAACAGTTAGACTAAGTTCGGATGTAAGTGATCCAGGCAGGTCTATAAAAGGCTGCCGAAGGAATTCGTTGGATTACCCGTTTAGCTGAGGTGGGCGTTGAGGGCGGACCTGGATAGTATGGGATTTCATTTACTATTGCTAGGATTACTTACATTAGTAAAGGTTCCTTGAAGTCTGACTGAACGATCCGATAATCATTTGGTATAAGAGCCATGAATTTTTAGTAACTATAGGTGATATAGTTCAACACATTGTTTACTTATGAATATCATAAGAGGAAGATCTACTGTTAAAAACAGTAGAAAAGAGAAATATGATATACCACAACATCTTGATCTGCTTAATAAGTGGATTATCCCTAAGATAGCTCCCAGGGTTATTTACCAGATGGAAACTTTTGAGAAACTTGGTCTCAAACAGGTGATTAAAACCACGGAAGAAACTATTACTATTGATAACGATCATCAGACTTTTAGATTATTATTTCAAAATGATTTAGTCCCTTATAGGGATATTTACTGATTTATGCATATTGGCTTGGTACATGTGGCATTTAAGTCCCTTACTTTAAGAGGTCTACCAGAAAGCTTTATAGCTGCTTTAAGAGATGGTAGGAATCATAATTGGAAGAAATCCCTAATAGGAACTATACAAACTAGTCTTGCTTATGGACCAATTTATTTTAATGTTTATCCTAATTTACAGATTTCTTTACAGGATGATAATTCTCTTAGTTGTCTAATGCTTAATGTTAAACTTCATGGTTATGATTACATGCCGGGAACTGAAGTTGTATGCATTTGTTATAGAATTTATTATAAACTCTTACACACTTTAAGTTCTCTGTGTAAGATGATTGATTTCAAAAATGAAAATATTCTTATAGAAACTAATTTTGGAAATTCTAAGGTTGTCACTCGAAGACCTATCAAGTGGGAAGAAATTGATTTTCTACAAGAATGGGTTATTGAGGAAGCAGCCCTTCCTAAAAATAATATAAATGATAAAGTTTCAGAAATTGAATAGTTGAATAATGGAACTATAAAAATTAAATTTTCTGATGCTATTGTGCTGAATAGACTTGATAATCGTAGTATGTCTTTTAGGCTAACTAGATTTGATTCATCATATATTTCTCCTGCTGACTATAATGTGCAAGTCCCTTCTAAAGCATCTACTTCTCAAATTAAAAAAACTTATAGATGTGGTAATATAAAAATTGATAGAGATAATATTGCTAGACCTATTCCTAGGCCTAGCTCAGATCTTGATATTACTGAATCTGAAATGAATTTTTCAGATGGAATTTCCTCTTAATCAATGTTTTATGATTTCTAAAAACCCTATTGATTTTAGTCCGGATTCACCGGCAAGAGAAAGGATTTCGAAAGAATTTCAGAAATCTTGATGGAAACCTTTCCGAAAATGGTTCTTCAAAAATTTTAATAAGGAAACAAATGAGTTTTCAAGAAGAGTTTTATAAAGACCTTATTGAATCAAGACAAAATATTTTAATTGCTTTTGTTCCTTGGTTTATGAGTAAGCATGTTTATAATTATATCTCTATGATAGAAAGAGATTTTACTTTAAGTAATGGTGAAATTACTAAATCGGTTTTCCCCCATTACAATCTTTTCAAATTAATAAAGATGATAAGACCGTGCATTTTAATGCTTTTTCAAAATTGTTTGAAGATAATACTGCTTTAGTTACTACACAATATATTAATGTTATGATTAAGCAGCATAATTATGTAAATATTTATATCAACATATTAGGTGAGCATATTGCTTCTTTGCATGATAAGGTTGATAAACTTATCTCTCAACTCAGTTCTGGTTCTAAAGGGAAAGAAAAAGTTGCTCATGCCAGCATCCACCCCCCTCCCAGAAATAGGAGATTTCAAATTAAAAGGTTCTCAGATCTGGAGAATTTCTTGGAAAAGACTTTCAAAGGTAATAACCTAAATCCTCTAAAGGTTAATAACCTTTTAGGAGGATAAAGTAGTCGTAATATGGAATTTCTTGATGAGATTAATAAGATCTCAGAAAAATATGCAAGGAAACCGGTTCAAAGGATGTACTACTATTCTAGACCTACTCCCCAAGATGTTTTGCTAGAGAGCATAAACATATTATAACTAATGGTTATAATGGGAAGGAGATATATGAATGGAATATTGATGGTTATACAGATAGACAAATTTATACAACTGTGCATAGAATGCTCATGTACAGTACTATCTGTAAAACAAACAAGAATAGTGATAAGACTATTGCTGATATGATAACAACAAGATTTACTGGCCAACTGAAAGGTTGATGGGATAATTATCTCAATCAACAGCAAAGAGATACTATTCTCCAAGCAATCAAGCAGGAGGGATAGGATGTTACCCAAAATATTGTTTATATTTTGGACTGGATATTACCAAACCATTTTGAATGATGATTTTCTTGAATAAATCAAGATGCTTAAAATGAGTTTCTATATTTTTTTGAAAATATCAGGATATCATCTATGTAAACTATAATGAAATTACTATATGGCATGAATATATCATTCATGATTTTTTAAAACTCTGATGGAGCGTTCTTTAAATCAAAAGGCATAACGTTCCACTCAAATTGATCCAATGGGACATTAAAGGCGGTTTTAAATCTGTCCAATTTCGCTATTTGAATCTGCTAATAACCTGATTTCAAATCAAATTTAGAAAATATGATAGCATCATAAACTTTATCTAATAAATTCTTTTTATTAGGAATAGGGTACCTGATCCATCACAAAGCTTTATTAAGTGGTTTATAATTTATAACCAATCTGAGGGCACCTCTTTCTTGCTCAGCATGTTTATTAACATAAAAAGTTGTACAAGACCATGGAGACTTAGAATGCCGTATAAAGCCCTTTTGAAGCAAAGACTCGATCTCCTTCTTACATAGTTCCAGATAATTTGAATTCATCTGGCAAGGTCTTACTTTTGTAGGAATATTATCCTCAATAAAGTTGTCCTCATATGGAAGACTCACAACATGCTTCTTTCTATTCCAAAAAGCATTTGGATGATCTCCGTATATATCAAGAGAGAACTGATTCTGTAATATAGCAATCTTATCTTGTAATTTAGGATTTCGGAGAATATTATCAATCTCAATACTATTGATCTCACCTTTGATAAAATTGACCTGATTAATTTTCAAAATCATTCTCGAGGTTAATTCATTAATCATCCTCATAAAAGGTTTAATAATAAATTCTAAAATAAAAGGCTTATTATTTCAAGTACCAATAATCTTTTCATTATCCGAATAAGTAAGTGGGAAGATATCATTTATAAAAGGTAGTCTCAAAATAATTTGATTAGTGATATCTTTTACTAAAACAAAGATTTGGGGAACACAATTTTTTCCTTTACAAATAAAAGTTTTAGGTAATTTAAATTCAATATTCATCTTACTACCATTTGCTGATCTCAATCTGTGAGTAGTTTTATGAAAATACCTTAAAGGGATAAGTCCTTCTTGGATGCAATTTAAATCAACTACACTATCAATGAGAGCAATAAATTCTTTTTTATAATTGTAATCTATGAGAAGAGTAATTTTTGTATAAAACTTTTGAGAAGTAAATGCTTTCAAACTTTGTAAAAAGTCACCTTTGGTATTACCAAAATTCAGATTTTTAAGAAAATCGAGATTATTACTTTCTCCTTCATATGAAGATGAAGATGCTGAGTTATTACTCAAATCCTTTCAAGTTTCGAAGCTATCAAGAAGAACTTCAATGATGACATTCTTTTCTTTGAGGTGCTGAATGTCTTCTTTGAGATTACTAATCTCTTGTTTTAGATCATTGATCGTAGTAGGAGTATTTATAAGTTTCCTCCTTTCTAGTACCTCTATGATTGATGAAATTCTTAGTGAATTTCCTTAGATTAGATCACTTAGACTTGAATTGCTTGTGAATGAATTTTGTAGACATGAACTAACTTGATTAGGTCTTATATGATGGATCACGGTTGAAGTAGTATTGTGACCTAGTCTACTTGATGTTATATGTCTTTAATTGAGTAAGAATGAAGTATGTAGTTAAGTTTGCCTTAAGAGTTAGGTATACATGATTACAATGTAAGTTGTTGCTTGAGAGTAAGGTTCATAATATGAGGATGATTCCTAAGGCTTAAATGATAAAAGATAATATGAATAAGTTAAGGATGCTTAGGCTTAAATAAGGAAGCTATTATGTAGGTTGAAGTTGTATATGGCATTATGTAGGTTGAAGTTGTATATGGCATTATTGTGCAAAGACTTCACCCACTTGACCTAAAATATGATCACATGAGTTTATGTATGAAATGAATGCATTACTTGAGTCATGGTTGTATCTATGTTATATATGTTGAATGCTAGATGTGATGACCCAATATGACTCTTGAATGCAATATATGTGAATTATGTATGATTGTGGTATTATGTGCATGCTTATAAACACTTGAGAAGAAGTGTACATGATAGTAATGTATCTATGGTGTTTGTTGAAAGGTTAGTTCTCATATGCACCTTTACATACTATTATGCATGAAATGTACATGACCATGTTGATCCACTTGAAAGGTGGAGATGTTTACTTATTGTGTATATTGTGGTATTGATGCAAGATCCTTCTTTCCTATACCCCTATACATGGCTATGTATGATATGACTATGTATGATGTGATATAATCATGTATGATATGCTATGACTATGGTCGTATTATTATGTTGATTGAAAGACTAATTCTCATGAAAACACTATGAATTATAATGTGAAAGGTTTACTCACTTATTAATGGTTCTAAAGTGAAAGGATATTCTCACTTAATGAATATTTGAGCTATTATGATGAATGTTGGTTTGAGTGCATAGTGCATTTTCTTATAACCTAAACTTAAGTAAAAGACTTAATGTAACTCTAAAAGGGAATTATGCTTAGCACCGAGCGAATATGAAAGTGAGATGGGAGGCTTTTACGTTTAGCAAGTCCGGCTTCCCAATGTATGTTGTCTCATGGGATGGAAACCTTCTATGTTTAGCAAGTTTGGGTTTCTAGTAGCAATTCCCATATCCCATAACTATGTGCCCCCATAGGTCTTAGCTAGTGGATCCACATAGAAGTTATTATGTATGTTCTACCTTGTCAAGTAGGACACTCTCTTTTCGGTGTGGGAGTAGAACATTGGATTTCATGTAGCTCATATGGTCTATGTCAGTTAATGCTATTATCCCTAAATGATACAAACACGAGCTATAATAAGAACATGGACTCTAATTATGACTTCTTAAGAGGTACTTATGAGTGAGGGGTATAGAACTTCACCCATACATTGCACAAGTGGACTTTAAGAGGGGTTAGGGTTAGGTCCTCTTATGTAATGAAGGCTTTGAATTATGTATGTGTGATGTGAATGAATGTTAAGGTTGACTTTACTTGTTATGAGTTATGATTATGAATGTCTCCTTACTTATGTATGTTGGTTATGAATGAACTAAAAGGAAGATAGGTATGTTGGTGGTGGTCTAAATGTGATACTTAACATTTGGTAGGGTTATGGGATCTTTCATTTGCATTGCACTAGTATGACTTTGGGTTGCATATATGTGGTGTGAACTTATGTTATACATGATCATGGTAGCCTAAAAGTGAGACTTAGTGTAGATAGGATTATGGGATCCTAGCTATGCATTGCACAAGTTTAGCTTAGGGGTGCTCATGTGATAGTCCTATTATATTGATATGATCTTTTTATGTACTTATGTATGTGAACTATGCCTTGTGAAGATTGGAGTATGCATTATGTTGTGTTGAAGACTATGCTTATAGTTGTGATGATATTCTATATGTTATGATGAATTGTGCATGGTTTGTATTATGAGCAACATTCTCTAACTATTTCAAAGATGATGTTCAAAAGTGGCATGAAGCATGGTTTTAAACAAAATGTCCCTTTTTATGCATGCTTTAAGGATTTTTTTGCGTGGCTTCCATACTTATTACATTTTGTGCTAACCTATATTTCTACATTTTCTATAAGTGTAGGCTTTGGAGATATTGGATGCTATCCTCGTCGCTATGTTCGTAGGAGATCAAGAAGAAGAAGATTGGTGAGTCCTTCCTCATTGTGTTCGAGGGCTCAACCACATGTCCTTTATTGTCTTTACTTTTATGTCTTTAGACTTTTGTAAGGGTCGTGCCCTAAGATTGTATTAAAGAGATTTATTTCTACGTTATAGATGGTTTGAGACATAGTGTCATAGATACTCTTATTTTATAAAGTCTTGAAAAGTTTTAAATTTTACGCAATTTTCATAGTTTTGAATTTTACACTATTTTCATATGCTTTAATGTTCATGATATGCTAAGGGCTTGTATAAGACCTCTTCGAGGTCGAATACGCCGTGTTACGATTAGGGAATGCTCTCGGGTCGTGACAAACTTGGTATAGTAATATTTTTTTTTCTTTGTCTTGTTATTGTATTATTTTAAATTTATTAATGAAATATATTAAAATTAAAAAATAATAATATCAAGTACTTCATATTAAAGAGGGGTAAATAGAAGGTGGGGTGGAGGAGTGAGAAGAGAAAGGGAGAGGTTGAAAAGACATGGGACCTACAAAATATACTTTTTTCTATTAAAAAAATCCCTCATACAATTATTACATGGCATACCTCATCCACCATAAAATTTTTCGTATGGAGAGCACTATAATGCCTTCACTAATCACAAGCGACAGCAGTATATTTTCAAGCAACATGAGTAGAATATCAGACATAAAAAATTGTTTGAGTTGTTAAAAAATACCCACGTGAATATTATATATCGTCTAATTGTGTAAGCTTATAGTTCTAAATATTTTGTGCATTAGACCAGTGATTCCACAACAAAGCATTTCAAGGAATTCATGTGCTACATAAGTTTCACAACTTCACATTTGTTGCTCTGTTTGAACCTTTTCCAGCATGTTAGACATATTTAGGGGCGTGCATGGTTGGTTCGATTTGCTTTTACTATTATCGGTTTGATTTATCAGCTTTAGATTTTTAAATATATTAAATCAATGAGATTTTTTTTTAATCAATTTTGGTCCTTAACACATCAATTTTCGATTTAACCAATAAGAAAAAGCTAATAAAATAAATATATGACTTCTCTAACAATTTGACGCGACAAGATAATAATGTAACTTTACAAACACTCATAAAATTGAAACAGTAATAACTAATATGAAAAGAATTATACTGGCATAACACAGAGATATTAAGAGGAATAGAGTAGTCACTTTGAAGTGTGAATTGAAGGCTCAAGAGCAAAAACAGTATCCAGTAAGGTATCGAGATTAATAGTTAATATTTATGTAGGGATAAAGTAGTAAATTACTATAGTCTTAATGGGTTATCGGTTTAAAATACTCAATATTAAAATAACAAAATCGAACCAATAACCCATTATTTTTTTTTTGGGAAAATTACGCGGATAAGCAAACATATATTAGTTAATTAGCTAACATAGCTATTGTTTTAATTAATTACGGCTCATAGCTTAATTTTAATTGTAATTACGTCACTTATAAATATACAAATATAAATTATACACATATATATACAATTATATGACAAATATACAAATACAATTGACTTCTCTCCACTCTCTGTCTTCTCTCGCTCGCCTCTCTGCTCCCTATCTCAACCTCGCTCGGCAGATATACAAATACATATGTATATCAGTTACATATATACAATTATCTGACAAATATACATACACAGTTCGCCTCTCTCCACTCTTTGCCCTCTTTCGCTCACATCTCTCCTCCCTCTCCCAATCTCGCTCACCAGATATACAAATATATATGTATACCAGTTACATATATACAATTATTTGACAAATATACATATACAATTCGCCTCTCTCCACTCTATGTCCTCTCTCGCTTGCCTCTCTCCTCCTTCTCCCAATATCGTTCGCCTCTTTCCCTCTTTAATATGTAGCTACGAATCATAATTAGCAAATTATAGTTATGGAGCATAATTAAGTTATTTTTGAGTGACTATATGCGACAATTCCCTTTTTTTTTTTTTTCTATAAAACCATTAAAAACTTGTTAACCCAATAACAATAGGCCAATAACATTTTCTCCATTCGATTTATCGATCGGTTTAATTTTTACACACCCCTAAATATATTAACAAATACAGAAAGAGATTATGAATGTCACAAGCTATTTCCAATTGCAATGGAAAATATGGATCTTTACAAATCATAATATTGAAATGATAGTAGTAAATGATGGTTTAGTCTTTCGACATTTATATTTGTGCTTTTATAATATGTATCTCTTTAAAAATTTCGTGTTAAAAAATGTGAGAATTCATCTATTTTAATTTTAAATACTTTAATTTCAGAATTCAAGAAAATTAGCATACATATCAATAATTAATAAAATATTAATTAGTTTTAAGAGATTCATTAATATCCACCGACGTGTAACATCTTTTTTACACAAGTAAATTTAAAACCTATTTTCAATAACTATAGTCATTTTATAAATATTTAATTTTAAATAAGAAAATTAGTAGTATAAGACCGCAACCTGAACACTACATTTATTCTATCAAATTTTAATTAGGATTGTAACTTTGTTTAATGAAAAATTTCGCACCTTCTGCCGCTCTAGAATTTCTAGGTTTTAAAGAAACAGATAGTTATTCAATATCTAGTGATTAACTTTGTATGTTATGTCATGTAGAAAGAAAGATGATTCGATATATTAGTATCTTAAAAGTCTAACTTTTGACAAGAGAGTTTTATATTATTTTAAAATAATAACTCATATATTTTACACACTCCAAAGAGAGTTAATATTGCCATTTTTTCTTGTTTACAATATAATATTCTTTAATGTCATAAATATTTTAACTTCAGACACTAATAATTATATTACTATTTACATAAATAAGAGATAATTTAAATAAATAAGATGTTAGACACATATTGACAGTACTATCTTTGATATTATTGTAAAAAATCTATTTATTAATATGGCCTTTTAAATAGTTTAATTTAATTTTCTAAATATTTTGAAGAATAGCCATTCTTTCTTTCTTTGTTTTTAGCAATTATTTTGTACTTTTTGTTGGGTTTAAGCAAGTTGTAATGGGAAATAAGAATGAATGAGAAATTAGAAAATATGGGGAACCAATTTGGAGGGAAAATGAAAAGTAATTTTTTTCATATTGGTAGAAGAAAGGAAAATGTTTGTGCTTATATTAGGAAACACTTTCTTTAGCTGTTAAAGAGTTGAGTAGAGGGTCCCCTTCGGGCTGTCGTTGTCGTTCAGCCTCGGCTTTGGCTTTGGACAAATGATTGATTTATAATTTTTTAGGCAAAATTTATTTAATTAATCTCATTAATTAATTTTATTTTTCTTAAAATTATATCAGAATGTTAATTAATTAACGAAATTAATTTGTATTAGCATGATAAAATTGTTTTGAAAATTCGCGTAGCGGTACAATTTGAAAGTCGCTCAGAAGGGACATGTTCCTTCCGAACAAACATTTCTTTTCCTAAAAGACACCACTGTTCTGAACATAAATGTCTTTTCTGAACATGTATGAGCCAAATAAGCCAAACAGAATTGCACTACCAGTTTCCTAGCCTGAATGGAGGATATGATATTAGCTTGCTTAGACTTGTACACCCCTTACCACTCTAACTTTTTCCTTCCCGATATTTCTAGAGTTACGGACTTAGTATTACAATTAAGCACAACATAATAGGGGGATAACCAAGTCATGCCTAATATTATATCAAAGTCAGTCATATCCAAAATCACCAAATCAGCCTAAGTTTGAAAATCCATAAACAAAATAGGACAAACATGATAGACATGGGTGACTATGACAAACTTTCCAACTGGGGTAGAAACATGGATGGGGGCATCAAGTATAACACAGATCATAGCAAATGCTAAGGTAAATCGCACGGACACATAAGAGTAAGTAAAACCGGGATCAAATAACACATTAGCCATCCGATCAAAAACAAGAATAGTATATGGGATCACTACGTCAGACGCCTATGCCTCGGTCTTTCCCGAAAAGGCGTAACACTGAGCCCTTTCATCGTGATGAACCATTTCCCTGCCTAGTTGCACTGTACCTCTACCTGCATTACCATTTCCCATACCTTCGCAGCTTGGTTAATTTCCTCTTCACCCACCTTGTGGATGCCCTCGACTATTATTAACATTTACCGCGGGTACCACTGCTATAGTCTGCTGCTGAGCGAAATTTATCATACGTGGGTAGCGACAATCTCCCCCCCATATGCCTAGGATTTCCACAATTATAGAAAGTACGATCAAAAGATGGCCTGCTGCTTGTCGAAGGCGTGACTCCCTGGCTATTCTGAATCAAATTATGAGGTGGAGTTCTTGAATAATTACTTGTAGAGGCGGGCATAGCGGACTAAATTGGCCTGGTTACAAGTGTTGGTCTCCTTGAACCTCTGGAGTAAGATCCCTGAAATATAATGACCCTCCTAGTCATTTCTGTGTTTTGCCTTCTGTGTGTCATTTAGAGTGCTCCTATAGTGACCCCAAGTCATTTATAACTTGCTGGGACTGACAGTGAGATCACCTAGTTGTTCGTTTGGTTATTGTGCGAGTTTAGTGTTTTTTGAGTTTATGAACCTTAAACGATCATTTTCGATCAAAAGTTCAAGAAGATGACATCAGAGTCAAATTTTGAAGATTCCATCATCTTCGGAAGAGTCATTTTAGGCTAGTAGCATGGTCGGCATGACTCCCAAGTTTTTTAGTGTGAGTCGGTACGATTAGGCATTTTAACTTTAAGTTTAAGCCTAAGTTTGACTTTAATTAACATTCTAAGTAAACGTGCTCAGATGAGAATTCCATCAGCAAGGTTAGATCTGAAATGTCGAGTTTGATTTGGATTGACTCTTCTTTTGTGTCCCAAGATAATATTTTTTCGAGCCTTTTTGTGGTTTTTGACTTAAAATGGCGTTTGGGTGTGCGACCCACTTTTTGTCAAGATGACCTCGTATAGAAATTTTGACTGTGCCATTGTGTTCGAAATATCAATTTTGGTATGTTGCATATCTCGTTTGTCAATTTTGGTATGGTTGAAATCTGGTGCAGCCCATTTAGCGACCAAATTTTGGGATTTTTAGCGACCAGATTCGTCTTTTAAAAGCCTCATTTCTGAACTTCAAACCTTCATAACTCTCTCATTTCAAGTCAAACTTTAGAGATTCTTGGGGCTATCTTTAGTGATTTCTCAAGTAGAGCGTACTGACGTAGTTGAAATTCGTATTTGAAGCTTTGTTGGAGGTAAGAATTATGATTTAATTAGTTGCTGCCATAGCTCATTTTCGAGCTCAATTTTTGGGAAATTTGAAAGATGATTTCTTGGCCATTTTGGGTCCGAATTTGGTGATTCAAGAGCCTAGATTGTAGGGATTTTCGTGAGGATAGTCGTGGTGTGGTTGGTTTCAGCAGTTGGATCTTCACTTCTGGTAATTTCTTGTAAATAGTTGCTGTCATTATTGCTCTTATTTTAGTGTAATTTTGGATTTTTCGTTGCATGTTCGTGTTGTGACTGTTCTGATCCCCGAATTGTGTTTCAATTTGGAACACAAGTTCGGGGAGCTGTTTAGAACCTATTTTTGGGGTTAATTTCGGAATTTCCAATGTGGGTCCCACTTTCCCCATTTTGACCCCAAAATTAATCCGTCTCCGTTTCTTGCGATTTTAGTGTCAAAATGACTATAATAACATTGTGACTCTATTTAATAGCATTTCCAGGTCGTTTGGAAAGGGAAAGCTCTGGATAAGTGATTTTGGAGCACGTGTGATCGGCTTATAGGTAGGCTATGACTTTCTTTCTATTTGATTGAGCTTAATTGTGTAGAAGCATGTCGTTTGTATTGAATTGGGGGTGGATACCGGTTTCCTACTTTACTTTGATTATATACCTTATGTTAGAATCGATTGGCCATATTTCGGGTGTAGTACCATGTTAACCGATTTAGTAGAATTGCATGCTTATGTGTTAAATGCTATTGTATGCTTGTATGCTATGTGTTGTATGCTTGTTCATCCTTAACTGTAACTGTGATATCCTTAGTCTAGGTTAGGCTAGCATTGCCTTAGACTTATGACCCTTTTGGGTTGGATAGCCTTAACTTTCTACCGACGTCGTTTAGATGACTTAGCTCCTTGTAGACTAGAGTAGCAGACTTGAGTCTAATAGTTTGAGCCTTAGAGTAAGCGCTATCGCTACTTGCTCCACTTCTGAATCTTCTCCCTCTAATTTTGTGTTTCCGACACGTTCTCAATGGTTCAGTGTATCACTAAAGGCGTAAGATTGAGAGAGTATAGGCTTGGAGCCTTTTCTGTGATTTCTTAGAGTGAATGGCGTTCCATGATGGTTGTTGCTGGATTGGATCCTATTGGATATACCATTACCCCCGGGGTCGTTCTTTCTAACTGGGCAGGGAGCGTATCGCCGACTGGGTAGACTCGATGATCTTGGAGATCGCCCCCGGGCCTCTCTTTCTAGTTAGGCTGGGAGTGTGTTGCTGGTTGGGTGTCCCCGGGTCGCTCTTTCTAGTTGTGCTGGGAGCTGACTGTATGGTAGGACGACTCGCGATATCTACCTCACCTCCAGGTCCCTTTTTCTAGCTGGGCTGGGAGTGGACTCTATGGTTGGATTCCCCCTAGGGTCACTCTTTCTACCTGGGCTAGGAGTGCACTGCTGGCTGGGTGGAGTCTGATGGATTATCTTGGTTATTTTGGCCTGGGAGCTTGGTTTTCTTCTTTTGCAATAGACTTAGCTATTTTGTATACATGTCGGGCTTATGTGGGTTCGTTCAGGTTTTATTTAAACTTACGCACGAGTGTACCTTCTGGGCTTATGGGGGTCCAATTAGGTTTAGTTTAGTTGTAAGTTTATTTTTTGTATTCTCGTGTGCTTTCTTTTCATATCTGTTTTGACATCTCTGTGTCTATATTTTATCTTTTTTTATTGTTTTTACCCTTTTTGCTTAGTCGGCCTTTGATACCTACTGAGTACCTCGTACTCATGTTATACTTTGTATTTATTTCGTGATACAGGTCACAGTACCAGTTACCAGCAGTGATTAACTTCAGCCTTCTTTTGCAGCTTTGATTCGGAGACGAGGGTGAGCACTTGGTGTTTTGGGTTTGTCTTGTCTCCTTCTTTTGTCTTAGCTAGTCTTGTTGCCTTTAAGACACGCTTTGTTATGGTCCACTTTTGGGACTTGTACTCTTTATTAGACAGCTCTGTACTAGTGACTTCCAGGTTCTGGGAGGGATTTCTGTATATATATTTATTTTGATTTGTTTCCGCCTTATTGTCCTTGTTTAGATTATTGTTTTCGATAGTTTCTGCCCTTACGCTCATTACTTGATGTTTTGGGTTACGGATTGGCTTATCTACTGGTGGGGTATAGTGGGTGCCATCATGACTCGAGAAATCGGGTTGTGACATGAAAGTTGCCTGAATTTTTGGCTTTCTTAGCCAATACCTTGGCATGACCGTCTCGCCTCACCCCCTCCACTTTCTTAACAAAGTCTATAACCTCATTAAAGCTCCTTCCTGCAGCGATCATATGAACAGCTAATACATGCAACTCAAAATTTAGTCCCTTAACAAATAAACGGATCCTCTCTTCCTCAGTAGTCACCAATTGAGTAGCATATATAGATAAGGCATGGAACTTGGTCTCATAAGTAGCCACAGACATACCACTTTGCTCCAAAGCCATGAACTCATCCTTCTAGCGAACTCTTAAAGTCCTAGGCACATATTTCTCTAAAAACATAGCATGAAATTGGGTCCAAGTAAGTGGAGTTAAAACTAAAGATCTGCATGTCACATAAGTTCTCCACCACTGCTTAGCCTCACCTTGAAGTTGAAAAGTCACAGACTCAACCCCATGCTGATGGACAATTTTCAACTTATGCAACCTCTTGGATGAACTAATATGTATCCTCACTCTCAGAACCAAAGAACACAGACAATTTCAACTTCAAGAACTTAGTCAATATCCTATGCTCATTACCAGTCATAACAAGACCCAACAAAGGACGAAAAAAAGCATCATTACTTACATTCCCTCCCACCTTGGGGACAATGGTAGCAATAGGAGGATTGGCGGGAACTTGAGTTGCCTGAAGAGAGGGAAGCACTCAAGGACCAACCAACCCCTTAGAGAATGACATGATATGCTGAGCTAACACTGGGTCTATGGGAGGAATACCTGTTTTCTCAGTATGCACCTCTTCCTCTTGTCTTACATTCTCCTCATTCTCAACCTCGTTATTCTCCTATACCTCTTCATGGTGCGCAAAAGGGGCCTCATTTCTGGGAGCATTTTCAACCGATGCTCCATCCCTAAAAGGCGCCACCCTTCTTCGGCCTCTACCTCTAGCTCTTTATCTACCC
This sequence comes from Solanum bulbocastanum, assembly GCA_037074985.1. Classification (NCBI taxonomy): domain Eukaryota; kingdom Viridiplantae; phylum Streptophyta; class Magnoliopsida; order Solanales; family Solanaceae; genus Solanum; species Solanum bulbocastanum. The sequence goes on from CM073599.1 coordinate 37,163,013, forward strand.
CTGCCTCGACCGCGACCTCTCGCTGTAGATTCCTCAGCTAGAGCATTGACGGGAGATATGGGTCTGACGCCATTAAATCTAGTATTAGCCATCTGCGGACAGAAGAGTGAGGAATGTTAGATACCAATTCGAATCAACAGATACCAATTCGAATCAAATTATAGCACGGAAGGAAACAAGAGAAGAATATAGAGATTTCTTAAAGTTCTATAGCCTCTCGAAGAAAAGCACATACGTCTCCGTATCGTTCCGTAAGACTCTACTAGACTCATTTTGGTGCATTGAGATCAACGAACCTACACTATGATACCAATTTTGTCACGACCCAGACCATCGTGATTGACACCCACACTAACCCTCCGGTGGGAGAACCATTTATACGAATTAGCTAACCAACTTAATCAAAATACTAAGGCATTAAAGTTACGGAAGCAAGTTAAATGCTAAGGAAAGAAAATAGGGAGTTTATAAACTCCAAATCAATAGTCTAACAACTAAACAAATGCAAAAATACGCCTAGAACCTGAAAGTCAACGTACTAAAACATCTAAAGTTCAACCATAAGTCTAAACAAGAAGGGTTACAACCCTAAACTAGTGTACTAACAACTAATTAGAAAGTCTAAGTCCGAAATATAGATATAAAAAGAAAGAGAACTCATGGCAGCCTAGAAGAACTGGCTCACACTTGAATTCGAAACGATTATTGATCTACTAAATGAGGTGTGTCAATAGCTGCTTGAAGATGCCTTGTACTCAACAAAGAAAGAGCAAGTGCAGTATCAATACACAACTACAGTGTACTGGTAGGATCATGCGGCTATCCTACTAAGTGCAACATACATAAGCCAATACAACATAATAATAACATGCATACACCGAACATATACAATATCATCATCATTTACGAACAACACACAATTTCACATTTCTCAAGGTACACAATTATATCAAGTCATTGGTTCTCTCATGGAATCCAAACACAAACTGTTAGCATACCGAAATGTGGTATCCAATCCAATATTTATGCCGAAAAGTGGCAACCGATCCCATGTTTATGCCAGAACGTGGCAACCGATTCAAGTTAGTGTATCGGAACGCAACACCCGATCTATTCAACAAACCACAATTACAATCACAAGTATATTCTCAAAATCATACAATCAAGTCATGATTCATGACATACATCATTCATCTATCTCATTTACAACTAGTGTGATCGATAATGCAACATTCACATACATACACGTATTATAATGAAGCAAGAACAAACATATATCACACAATCATGAAATCACAACCATCACCTACCTCGAAACAAACTTGAATCCTCTAAGAAACTTGATTCTTCCCATTCCGAATTCGTTAAGCTTGTTTTTGGTCTACAAATAATTAATATAACACGAGAATCAATAAACAATAACTAATTACCCGAATTACTAACAATCCTATCAACCTTAAATCAAACCCATGATCCCAATTAGGGTCGTTTCCACCATAAATTCTAGATTAAAACTCTCCTCCATCGATAATACCCATTAGATTACGTTCTACGGATCAAAAAATGGATTTGGGGAGTTAAAACCTTACCCTTAGCCTCAAGAATGGTGAAAAATGGCCAAGAACTTGTCTAGGGTCGTCTCCTAGCTCTCAAAGTCGAAAAGTACAGAAAATAATGATTTTGGGTTTATTTCCAACTTAATTTGCGACTGGACCGCTGTGGTGACCCCCATCTCGCCACAGCGGCCCCTTCCTAGCGGAAATAATCCTGTCACAACCGCTAGCACGGAACTAGTGAGTCAATTTAAAAGTTTCAAACCTCCATTTCAAAACACACTTTCATCCTATGACACTCAGCAAATACCCCCATTTCACAACACAACGTCGTAGTTATCTACTCATGTGATCAAATTCATAATTAGATCACCCAATTGTTACCAGATTTCCCAAGACTTTAATGACTCTAATTTCGTCCAAATCTGGACTATGTTGGAAAATTCCAAGTTACTACGAAAAAATTTTCCGACTCAAATTTTTTTCCCCGTTAGATTTTCTATGACGATGGAGCCCGATGGTTACAGTAATCAAATACAGGAATACATTTTCTTCTCTTGATTACATGGATATAATTGTATTTAAATGTTGAACACATTGGAATACATATACATTTGAATACTTGTTATTTTTTCATAGATTGTCCAATTGTAAATACAAATGCATTTGGATACATAAGTATATTACATAGATTTGAATGTATACGTATACAACACATCTAATTTTTTTATAGAGTGAAATACATATACATTTGGATAATCATATTGTAGTATAGTTCATTGTCATTTTTTTTTTCTGGATTGTCTAATTGTATTGAGCAATCTTAGGGATACAGTTATGCTTGTCATGAAGTTCGCGTATTTGAAACTGAAACAAACAAGATCCATTCACAGTTGTAATAAATCAAATTAACTAAAGAAATTTATGTGAAATACCTTTACACTTGAACAAGAATAATAGCGAAAATGAAAATTTGTGTACGATGTATACAATTTTTTTATTAAACTAATTGGAATCCAAGAATATACGCATTGATTATGTATTCAATAGTTGTTAATGTAATAATGGGAAGTTGAGAATTTTAGGAGATAATTAAAGGGATTCAGTTATAGTACCATAAATTACCTTATTTAGTGCACTATAATTCTAATTTTATCATTGTATAATTAAAACAAATAAAAAAAAATACACAAATACAGCTAGATATTCATATAAAATGTAGTCATTTTTAGTAAATAACATACTTATAGCTAATGAACTTCAATAACTTTATAAATGTAGTTATTTATGTAAGTGGCTCAAAAAATTAGGCTCAAATTCACCCTAGCCTTTTAAAATTTAGGCCCAATTATCCCCAAACCAAAAGTTTTGTCATATTATTAGTTATTTTTGTTCTTTTTTCTCCTTTATTATTTCTGTCTTATCATTAATTATTTTCGTTCTTTCTCATTAATTATTTTTATTTTCTCTTTTATTCTTTTTCTCATTTATATATATATATATATATATATATATATATATATATATTCATATTATCCTTTATTAGAGATACCATTTGATAATATTTTTATTATTTCTTTTTTTTTTGTTAGTTTATTTTTTCATATTATCCTATATTAAAGATACCATTTGGTAATATATACTCTTATAGTATCATTTATCAATGAGTATAGGGTGTGGACAAGAAATTTTAATAATACCAAAAAAAAAATTTACTCTTATAGATATATACATACTCTTATAGTATCATTGACTGATGAATAATTTCTGAACAAGAAACTTTACTGATACCACAAATATATATATATATATATATATATATATATATAAATACTCTTAGGGGTCGTTTGGTAGGCCACATTAGAAGAAATAATCCATGTATTAGGTAAGGTATTATTTAGTACTATGCTTGGTAGGAATTTGAGCCTATGTATAACTAATCCATGAATTAGTTATACCTCCTACATAGTGTTATATGATGTATTACTAATACCTTTCATTTGGAGGTATTAGTAATATATAGGATATAATACCATGAGATAAGTCTATGTAAAGACAAAAATTTCCTCAAATCATTTTAATTATTTTGTTTATTTTTTTGATTTTATGATTTATATTTGTACTAGTAAATTTATTTAAATAAATTAGCTTACAAAAATTATTTAGAGAGAGTTGTTTGTTACTGCATAAATCAAATACAAAACTACAACTTGCAATTTTTATGTGCAAATGTAGATGGTTTATTCAATTTTACCATTGTTGACCGTCTTTTCGATTTTAAAAGTAGATGGTTTATCTTTTTTAAATTGAAAAATGGCATTTTGTGAGTGATCAATTTATTAAGATGACAATTATTTATCCTCAAATAATTCAAGTGAAAAATAGCAAACATGATAACAAAATTGTTCTTTTCATAGTTAGTTAGAAGGCCATAGAAAAAATAATTTTGTCCGGTAATTATCTACCTTGACCCAATTACCTAATAATTCAAGGGTATAATTAGAAAGAAACTTTTTATAGAGTTTTAATCCAAACACAAGATGGGGTGGGAAATAATGAACCAAACACTTGATAAAAATAAACTCTGCACTACTAATCCCTGCATTACTAATTCATATGTTACTAATCCTTGCGTTATTAATCTTTGTACCAAACGACCCCTTATAGAATAATTGACTAATGAGTAATTTTCAAACAAAAAAACTTTAATGATAGCACAACAATATATATGGATACTTTTATATTATCATTCACTAATGAGTAGGGTGTGAACAAGAAACCTTAATGATACCATAAACATATATATATATATATACTAATTTAGTATCAATTACGTGAAATTATCACTTGGGACATCATAATTATTTAGGGGACATCAATGTAATGGGGTGTATTTTTATAATTAATCTGTATTTATGGAGCATCTGCTTAATTTCTCCTTTTAAAAATGTTAGCACTAGTTTTTTCATGCATGTAAATTATACATGTATCCTAAATTAAAAAACACAATAAATTATAAGAAGTTTATCAATACTATTTAGGGGAAAAAATGATAATTATGCAATAAACTACTTTGTTTACAAAAAAAAATATTGTCAAGTTCCATTTACCTGGAAAAAAAAAATTTCCATTTACCTGGAAAAAAAAATAGCCCAGAATTAGAGATATTGTAAAGCCCGAAAAATGCTCTAGTTCACTCATTCAAAAATGAAAAAAAAAATTGATTTCTATCTCCATTACTGCATAAACAACGATTTCTCTCTAATTTCGCCGAGAAAAGCTCAATTTTGCTGGTGATTCATTGTCAATTCTTCAATTTAGCTGATTCAGCCAATTTCTGTTTTGGTTCAACAATTTTTCCATTAATTCATCAATCTCAATGGATTGTTTCATAATTTTGATTCAACACATGGGAGAATAACAATAAATACGCCAATTACGTTATTGATGTTGTTGTTGTCAATTTTGATTGTGATCTTGAAGATTTAACTACCATTGTTTCTACACAAAATTGGTGTAACTACCATAGCATACTTCATGGAGATGAAACATATCCTCACTGATCAATCTATATCTATATTAATACACAATAACACGAGCGTTCAGGTTTATATGGAGTTGAAACAAAAAAAACCAGATATATCTTCGTACCCACTTTGTCATGTTAAAATGAATTTTTATGGAGGTCTTCAACAATTGGACTATAGTTGCTAGTCTCTCTATAGAAAATAAAGATGGTATACAAAAAGTATACAATGCATATACATTTGAAATGCTTGAGGTTGGAATCATAGGTTATGATGAAGTAGTGAGAGAGAAGGTAAATTATATTAGTGCTAGTTGTTTTTCACCTGAAAGCTGAGAAGCGATAGATCTATAAAATAAGACAGCGATTGTCAAAGTTTTGAAGAACTATGCTATTCAAAATCAGTTTCGATTTAGGATCAAAGATCATGATCAAGCAATGTAACAATTCATATTTTGTTACTTTTTCACTATTCCTATAATATGTATACAACAACGAACTGGACTCTTCAATAATTTGCACTTTTTAGTTGTCATCAAATCACTTAAGATCGGTCACGATTGCAAATTCTTTGAGACCGTACCATAAGATGGTGCCATTAATCTTAACGGACAAATCATTAATATTATCCAAATCAACCCCTCTCAACAATAATGCATGTGTTAGTTGATGTCGAATAACAAATTCAGGCAATTCAAGAAAATAGACAAAATAAGGCTGTTGAAACATTTTGAGCTATCTTTTATTCAATGCGTTCTTCAACACACTCATGACATCAATGTTAGTATGCATACTAACCCTACACTATACATGTTTGTCGATTGAATATAAAAATCACCAATATTTTACATATACAAAAAGGAATCATTTCAAGAATTCATGAACATTAAAATAATTTGACAAATGATGCTAAAACGAAAGTAGTACAAGGAACAACAAAAGAAGGAAGAAAAAATAAGAAGACATGCACATATGATCAAATGTTATTAAAGTAATGACAATACGTTAATTAGAAACAAAACGGAATGTCCACTATACTTAGAGACCTAGAACCACCATTAGCAACTATAAAAAATGAAAAACTATAGAAAAATATAGTAAGTCAAATTTCAGGAAATACCTTTTGATCACATCCTTCGGTCCTACTTGTATCCTCAGACTTCTTTCTTGGGCAATCATCTGCCTATTTGTTGTCCACAACACTTTGACTGCCATTTACTCGGGATGCTGCAACTTCAACTTCACTTTGATTATGATTTTGCATAGAGCAATCTTAGCACTTGGACTTATATTCACAATTATTTATTCACCATGTTTAGTGCCTTATTTCTTTTTTGAAACATATATTCAAAATTCTTTTGTTTGGAGAAACATGGGTTGCACTCGCAACCGTTACACACACAACATCAATGCAAATAAATAATGATAAAATAAGTTGAAATTGAAGATTAAATTGAGTTCAATTGAAGATTCTCTTAAATTGGCTTAAGACTGTAATAAATTAAGATTGAACCCAATTTAGATTATCTTGAGCCCAACCCATAAAATTTTGGACGAATTGGATGGGTTACTTATATTTGAGCTCATTTTGACACCCCTACGAGCTATAATCTACACACAACACATAGTCAAAACCCTAAATCCTAATAAAACCTAGAAATCACCTATGAAGATTCAGAGTAATGAAAAAACGACAATAATCAACGAAGAAGGAGATAGCTTACCTCCACCAAAGGTGAAGAGGACGAGCTAAAAACGGAAAACTAAGAAGAGGTGAAAAAATTGGGACATAATCGTGCATGCTTTTTCTGGAGAAAAGAATTATAATAAATATATATTAGTTACATCAAATATGACCGTTTTATCCATATTTGGTCATTTCGGACAATGTTGCAAAACAAAAAAATGGTAAACAAATGTCATGAAAGGCCACTTGGTGTAATTTTCTCTATTATTTAAACAAATATGTAAATAAATAATTATATATGAAAATATAAAACACACAATAGTGTATACATCCTTATTCTGTGATATTTCAGCTACACAATTTATTGTAAGACACAATTTTATGAGAATAATAATAGATAGTTTATGCTATCCTTCTTTTGTGATATTTGAGCTACACAATTTAATTGTAAATATTACTCGCATGTTATTGTTCAGCCAAAAGAAAAGTGAAAGAGAGAAAAAAAAGGACCTTTTTCAAATTCTAAAACCCTAAACCCCAAATACGTCGTCTCCCTTCTTCCTCACTCCTCTCAGGCTTACAAAAAGCGCCTAAACTCTCTTACATCTCTCTCTCAGGGATACAAAAAAGCAGCTTAACAATTAGGTTTAACGATGGCTACTTCACTGGTTGCTCAACTGCGGCGGTTAGCAGTCCCGGATACTGAGCAGCGTAAACGACCATTTACTCGTCCTTCAATCTTGTTTGACCCAAAAGAAGCCGCCGATATCGAGCTCGACACCATTCTCAGCATTGCTCAATCAGGTGCCAACCCTTTTTAAGCATTTATAAATAGCTGCTTGTTACTTGTAATTTTCAGTAGGGTACAGGGAATTGTTTTGGTGTGTACTTTTTTTGCTTGGTCCTCATGCATAGTCTTCTTTAATTGCTCCAAAATCCCACCTTTCAAGTGCCACAAAACTTATGTCTGATTGTTAAGCTGCGCACTTCAGTGTTTTTGGGCTGAAGTGAAACCAGGAAGACTATTGGCAGTTCCTAATTGGGATTTTCTGTATTACCAAGAAACTATGTATTGGACAAAGTTATCTTACACTTGTAGATATACAGGGCAAAACAAAATAGTTTTATATTCATTTATCTTCAAGCATTTACGCTTCATATTTTTCTGGACTTCGATTGTTGTTATTGTTATTCATTTGTAATGGACATCACCTAAATAAAACTTTTTCTGGTGTTTTCTTATATGCCATTCAGGTTTGGAGGTGTTAATAAGTATCGAAGAAAGATTTAAGAAGTACAAAAGTGACTTGTTTAGTTATGGGAGTAGAGAATTGGATAGAGAGTTGATGGGGATTGAGGAAAACAAACGAATCAATGCATCAATTTATTCCTACTTGCAGTTGTTATCAGGATATTTTGAGTTATCAGCAGCCCTAAAGACATTAGAGTACTTGATTCGTAGATACAAGTAAGCTGCTTAATTTCAGTTGTTGAATTTAATGCAACACACTATTTATTGGTGCTTCTTAAATATTTCTATACCACTTGATTTACACACACTGTTTGTTTCATGCTATTTGCATTTGTTTCTGTATCTAACTCTATCTGATTTTTCTTTCAACAGAATCCACATATATAATATCGAGGAATTAATTTTATGTGCCTTGCCTTACCATGACACTCATGTATTCGTTCGAGTAGTGCAACTAATAGACACTGGGTAAGAATGTTAATGATTGCATATCTCATGTGGTGGCCTAGGATATAAGATACAGGAATATAACATCTTCTGCCTGTTTCAGGAATTGCAAATGGAAATTTCTTGAAGGGGTTAAGGCTTCTGGTGCACCACTCCCCAGGAAGATTATCGTGCAACAAAGTATACGTGACTTTGGGATCTTAGAGTGTTTGTGCAACTATGTATGCACCTATCCCTTGTGTGTATACCTGATTGTCTTTTTGATTTTCTTTTTTGATGTATTACAAATTTTGAATGGAAAATTATAGGTGACAGATTCAAAGAAGGTTGAGCCATCAAGGCCTGTATCTGGCTTTTGTACAGCTGTAATATTTGAGGTCTTAGGATCACTCACTACAATAGACAGTGATGCAGTGAGGAGAGTCTTGCCTTTTGTGGAATTTGGACTTCAACCAGGCTCCAGGGGAGGAACCGATCAAAAGGTTAGCTTAGTGGCTTCGTATGCGATAACTGCTTTATGTTATAATGCTTCTTGACATTCTTTTTATTTTGCCGCTTGTCACCAAGTCCTCCTTAGTCTAAAGATGTCGATCACTGTTTGATACTCCAGAGTAAGAGGTTGGCTTGACTTGTACTGTGCAAATCTGGAGGCTGTCATGAACATTTGTCCTGTTTGATTTTTAGTGCTACCAAAACAGAGATCTGTGCCTGTTGTGACTGAGACGTGGAAATACAGTCACATTTTATGTGTTTTTGCTCATTCCAATCACGTTAACTTACATTTCTAAGTCTTCCCCCTATAGTGTTCTTTTTTGCCTACTTGATAAATGCGCGGCACATTTTGTATTGGTGGAATTCCTTACATTCAGACATTCTAGAGTCTTCAGGCCATATCATTCATTGATCTTGTGAATGGGATTTTGACTTTTTGTAGGCTGGTGCTCTGATGATCGTTAGCCTGCTAGCTGATAAGGTAACTCTGTCCCCTAAGGTTGTCAAAAGCTTGATCCGTTCCCTTGCTGAAGTTGCTCGAGCAGATGCAAGAGATTCTACTGACTTGCAGTGGTGCCGTATGTCTTTGATGACCTTAGTCACTCTTGTCCAGGTATTGTTGTGTTCCATTCACTTTGGTAGAGAGTATTTTCAGCATTTCATCCCTCTGGTTTGGGTTAGAAAAATGTATTATGTGGTTCTTTTTGATATACTTTATCCTGGGGTCTATACTAAGGGTCCTTTGGACATGATACAAGTTGATTTGAAGGTGAAGTTTTGTTTGGACATGCATTTGGATTTCTTAAGTTGCATTTTTTCTTATAACATGAAAATCCCATAATTTGTGAAAACTATCAAAACTTCCCCAACTCCTATACAATCTTACCAAATGAGCAAATAATTGTTCATAAACAAGGTATCAGAATATCCTAAACGTTGAATTAATAAATCACATATTTCCATGTTCCTTTTATAAATAAATATTTGCTATTACATGTTATTACAAACTTTCAAATACACATAATTTTTCAAAGATTCATTGGTTCAATAAATCAACAATTATACTCCCTCTATCCCATTTTATATGACTTACTTTCCTTTTTAGTTAGTCCCAAAAAGAATGACACATTTTTATATTTAGTAACAATTTAACTTTAAAATACCTATTTTACCCTCTATGAAATGATTTCTTGCCACACAAATAACTATAATTTATTTTAGAGCACAAGTTTCAAAAGTCTTTCTTTCTTTCTTAAACTTCATAGTAAGTCAAACTAACTCATACAAATTGGGACGGAGGGAGTAGTAACTAACTATTCTTATTCTTTCATAAAATGCTCCCACATGTTATTGACGATCTCTTCCCATCGAACATGAGTCTTTTTTTTTTCTTGCAAAATTTAAAATTATGGGTCCTTTTTGTAAATATAAACTTATGTTCCAGTCTTATATTTTTTAAAAATTGAAATCACAATTTGGAATTCTGAATCCTACTGTTTGGAGAACTTTTCAGATTTGAAATCATGATTTAAAATTGAAGTTGGAATTTTATGCAGATTTTTTAAGCATACGTTGATTTGAAATAAAATCGCTAAATCATGCTCCCAATCCTATGGCCAAACGCGTACTAAATATGCAAATTATGTTGTGTTCTAGACTTCTAGTGGAAAGCTTTGTGGACTTAGAAGATGGATTTCTTACACTATTACTCTGATAGTGTTGTATATTTTCCTCGTTATCACTTCGCTACCTTAAACGTATTATAGCTCTTATGGTAGTTGATGCTAAAGAATCAACCCACAAATAGCTGCTTGTATATATTTTACGACAGCTAGATAACTAAATGGATATCTTTATCAAAAAAAGATAACTAAATGGATATGGATAATATTAGGTGAGCTTCAAGAGTGTCAGTGAATTATGTTTTTTTTTAAAATTACTATCAACAGTCTGTAAAAGCTTAGCCTCAAAAGTCGAGAAGCAAAGTGGTGGTTAGCAGAGAACTTATTATTGTATGATTTTAAAGTGGGAACTGTTGAAAGCATATTTATCTTTTTAATTGTGTGGTTCTAGGGGTAACAGTGATTTTTTTATTAGTCTATTGCTGTATTCTCTTAGACACCTTTTTGTTGTTGATAGATGATTACATTTAACTAAAAAAGGAACTTTGTGTCTCGGTCATCTGATTATCCCTTTCTACATAAAAAAAAAGTAGGAAATCATGGAATCTGGAACAACAATGTTCAACAGGATTAGTTCTCAACATAGCTTGTTGGAGAGTTTCTTTGTCTTCTAGTATAAAGATATTCAGAATTTTATGTAAGATGCATGGTCAATAATGAGAGCTTTGGATAGAACCAATTGAGATTTAAGATGAAGGCAAAAGGGGAAGTTAGCTGTATCTACTTTGTTTATGGTATAAGTTACTAATAGTTTGTTGTGTGCACATTTATCTTGGACCTTCATTATGATAAAACTATGGACACATTATATGCAAGGGAGTCAAAACTTTAGAAGTAAAGTCTTGAGGATCAATTAGGGATAGGATTCCCAAGATGATGGTCTTTACGCTCTCAAATTTCTTTCTTTACGATCAACTAGGGCCTTTCTGGTGGCTATAGTTAGAGAAATTGATATTTATCTAGATTACCGAATGCTTAATTTTTTTAAAATGTCAACATGACGTTAAGCCTATTATGTCTCCTCATCTGTATGTGTCGTGGTGTCTGTCTGTCTGCCCATTTTCCAGATAGAGTACTAGTAGTTGTTTAATTGATTGAATATTGATCGGTGTTACCTTTATATAAAAGGCAAGTTGTTTATCTGATTGCATGAGGAATGGCACAGGAACATATCCTTATCTTTTACAATGTTGACTATTAGCATGCTGGTTGAATTTTGTAAGTGTTCTAGCAATTGTTATCTATGTCTCTAATTTCGTACTCTGGTTTAATAACACTTTATGCAGTTGCAATCTGTTGAAATTATCCCCAAGAAGATTGTTGATATCCTCAAGGACATCAGGTACTATGTTGTGCCCTGCGCATGTACCACCACATAGTAAACCGTATGTTACCTAAGTTGAAATTTGTAATATTCCTCTGAATCCTGTTTCTGGCTGTTTGTCTAAAGGGATATTTCGGGACTTCTAAGTGAATTGGTAGAGGAGTTCAACACAGAGAAATTTCTAGCCTTGTTTTTGGACTCTCTTGTTGAATACAGGTGGGAATGGCTGCTTTACCTGCTCTGACGTTTTACTATTTGCTAGACCCTCTGACTTTAATTTTTATGTTTTGTAGTTGTTCCGATGATCTTTGCCATGGAACTCTGTTGTCTATAGTAGAGATAGTTCCTTTAAAGGGCTTTGTTGCTCGTATGGTCTCAAAGCTGCTTAACACATCTTTGCGGATATTGAAGGACAATGATTCAGCAGCTGCAGGTTTGCTTTGTTTTAAGATTAGCATGCACATCATCTATTCCATCCTATTGCATTTGAAATATTTTCATTGATTTCGCCAACCTGACGTGCATAAATCTCATCTATGCTAAAACTAGTTGAGTAGGCACACACTGCCCAAGCGTCTGCTTAATTTAAATTCAATTAAATGTTGATAAAAGGGAAAAACGTACTTGGGTTCAAAGAAAAGAAGGAAAAGAGTTTGCGGGATGGGGGTATGTGGCAGACTGGATATGAAATTAAATTAGCTCCCATTCTTTTAGGGGATGATTGTTTCAACTTTTAATTTGTAGTGGTTAACGGGGTATAACGGGAAGAAACATGGAAATAACTGTGTTACACTACTACTCTGCTCACCATTGAAGACTCCTGGCGTTCTTTAACTGCATGTCTGAATAAGCATCTCAGATCCTATAGATTCTTGAATACTATTTCTTGTTCTGCTTTAGCTAACCTGTATTTCTATTTTCATGTCATTCTATGCTTATAATTATTAGGGAGCCGGTGCAATCAGATATTGGTTTCTCTCCTTAAGAAATATCTGTTCGAGTCACGTGAAGCTGTCAACAGATATATTGAGGTTTGTTTTTCTTGCTTGTCTCTCCATATTCTGTGTGGTTTTTGATCTTTTCTTATTATGGGGTAATTGTTTAGTTTAATCATTGATGTAAAGTATCTTTTTCTTCTTTGCTTGCAGGATATTAAACTGCGGTCCAAAAATGACTATGAAATAGTTATCAGGATGTTGAACTGTAATTTAGATCTTTCACATGAAATATCTAATTCAAAAGTTTGGTTTGCCATGGAACATCCAAAGGTATCTTTGTTTACCTTCCCATATTATATATTTCTATCCTGATGGCTTCATCCTTTGGGCTGGCTACTTCTCTCTTATATTTTTCTTATAAGTGCTGTGTCTCTTAGAAGTAAAAAAAAGAGGATAGTTTGCCAATTAAAAAAGAAATAATAAGATATTTTACACTTCACATCTTCAAATGGGCGAAAGGCATGAGTATCATTGGGAGCAACTTTGTTTTTCCCCTGACAATGATGATTTGGAGCAATCTTCAAAGCAGTAGCATATGGTTGGTAGTAATATGATCTTTTCCACTAAATGGATCAGAGTTTGGGCATATTTGACCCCATTGTTAAGTTTTATAGCGGCTAGGAGAACAACCCAAGTTACAAAAAGACAAAACAGACTGAAGGATAGCAGCTAAGCTCCATTGTTGTTGGCATTTTGAGTTAACGAGTTAGCCAGAAATTGAAGTTGTCCATCTTCTGACAAGAAATTTCACCAATACAAATTAATTTTTCAACTAAGAAGTGATATTGACATTTGGAAGAAGCGCAGTGATTTTTGTAATAAAGATCAGATATCTTATGATAAAATATAGATCAATTTTGTTATTGGGAAACAATGTTTGTTTTAAAGAATAGCACCCAAGGGTGTGTCCTGGTAGTCAATGAAGTGGGTTGAGAACTACAAGGTCTTAGGTTCAAATCCCAGTAGAGATACAGTACTTGCCTTGGTGGACAGAGGTACCTACCTTGTACATTTTGTTGGTGGGAGGTGACAAATATCTCGAGGAATTAGTCAAGGTGCGCCAAAGTTGGTCCGGACACCATGGTCATCAAAGATAAAATAAAATAAAATATTGTTTTAAAGAAGAGATGATCATCTGTTACTATTCTCAAAAAAAAAAAAGAAAGAAAGATGATCATGTGTTTGTACTTTGTAAATGATATTTTAAAGAGTAGATCACAAGTCTGTGCTTTGTACTTGTCGTTTTAAAGAACTTCTGAGATCAAATCCAGTTAAGTATGGTACAAACTGTTATTTACACATTTATACGTGTTTTTCTTGCAGGCAGAGGTTCGTCGATCTGGTCTTTTGGGCCTGGATGTGCGTGGTATGTTGAATGTTGAAGCAGCTGATTCTCAGGTATTGCTTCGTTCCTTTAATCTAGATGTGCTGTTTTCCCTTACCCAACTAGTTGTTTTTATCTGGTTTTTGACCTCATTCGGAGAGAATTTAATCTAGATATGCTATACTTTATTAGATCATAAGCAAAATTAGTATTATTACTCTCGAATAAAAGATAGACCTTGAGCCTTGTTACAACCCTAAAAACTGCTCATGAAGTGAGGATTGCTTACAACCATTTAAAGAGACCTATTCTGTTCCTAAATAGTTGATGTGGGGAACTCAACACACCCCTCACTCGGGCCTACTAGAGCATAGATGACATACTATGAGGGCTCAACATTGGGTAAAACCAAGGATTGGAATGTGCCTGGCTTTGATACTATGACGAGAAATTTCTGCTTAACTCAACCCCAAAAATTAGCTCATGATGTGAGTATTGCCAAAGACCATATAAGGAGACCAAATAACCTTGCTCACAACCTATGTGAGACTTTGACAACCACACACGCCCGTCCAAGAATGGACATGTGGAGTGTGAAAAACTTAGTATGAGGGCCCAACATCAGGTAAAGTGTAAACCAAGAGTTAAGATGAGTCTGATTCTGTAATACTATGATAAGTAATGGATCTTTAGCCTAACTCAACCTTCAAAGCTAGCTCAAAAAGGTAAGGATAGCCAAAATCTTGATCCTATAAAGAGATCTTCCCATCCCTAATAGTCAATGTGAGAACTCAATACTTCTTTGTTGATGGTGTCCGCAGAGCTTTAGATTTGTGGTGATTGAGCTGTATTCTGAATTACCTAGACACTGAGTATAGTCCTTTGGCTTTTATGTATACTCCTATCCGACTATCAACATGAGTAATTGACATCCGAGACTGTGAGAGCTTTATCCTTGGGCTGTTTTTACCATAAGTGAAATGAGCTAGTATGTTAAGGACAGTGCCATCACTGTTTAATTTTAGCTAGTATTGATGTGATTGTTGATGATTACTTTCTGATAATCATCTGTTTATATATCTTGTTGAACATCAAGCATGCTCCTAATATTTTTTTGAGACTGAAAAATCTTCAAGCACGCTCCTAAAATTCTGATTGCTGAATGTTAATTTCTTCTGTTGGGATGTTTAGTGCATTCCAAAATTTGTCTTTGCATCTAAATGGGGAGGAAAGTGCTGTTGTACTGTGTTTGGGAAGCTCTGATCTGGCTTTTCAGTTGTATGTGTTACTTGGCCCCACCTGGAATGGTTGAGGGAAGGATGCTCTAATAGTTTTACTGGGATGTGACTTTGCAATATTATTTTATTGTTGCATGCAGCTGTCTCTTTTCAAATAATTGTAGTTTGGAGGTTTAATTGAAATGGTATGCTAGCTTCTCTATAATTTGGTGCTTGTCTATTCTGCACGAGTCTATTTTTATGAGGTGCATTGAATTATTCTATTGATAAAGTCTCTTCAGACTACATTTCTAATATCTGCTCTTCCATTCAGAGATTTGGCACCATTCAAGATGCTATACTTCGCCGGCTCTGTGATGAAGATATAACTGTTGTTCAGGCTGCTTTAAACCTAGAGGCATTGCCCGAAATAATAAGTGCTCCACTTCGTATTGATGCATTCAGGAATGTTCTCCAAAGATGTATTAAGTTATTATCATCAGGTATCTTAACTTTTGCATTTGGTGAATTTTGTCCTGAATTGAACATATGTTTGCATTAACTCTTCAAATTACAGGTGCATCTCATGGTGTCTCTCTAGCTGTTGACATCGCTCTGTCTTGCCTCCAGCATGCTGCAGCAGGTTTGCCAGATGAGGGTGAACATGTGAAGATGGTGGCGGCATTAATTTTTCCCTTTATTATGATAATTCTGAAGGTTACATCGAAGAGTTTCAGTTGTTTCCTTTTAGTCACCGAGCTCTCAAGTTTAGCTTGCTCATTATCTTATTCTTTTCTGATGTTTAATACAGACCCAAAGATTAAATCTGAAAGCTCTTGAAATGGCCAAGCAAATTAAGTGGCCTTTCTATGAGAATCTGGTCAGTGTTTCTCTACTGGATAAGGTAATGGTTTGTATCATATTGCTGAGCATCTCTTCATTATTGTCGTATAACAGTTCATCAGAATTCAGATAAAGGATACAATTGCCTGTCTTCATTTTTAATTCTGAAACTTTAAATAGGTCTTTTAAATCTGAGTTCCCAATTTGCTCCATTTCTCGCATATAGTGATTTAACTGCCACTGTTATTGTTCTGTAGAATCTGAGATTGTAGTCTAGTCATCATAAATTCCATCTGCTGAATAATTTTGTAATAGGTATTTCAGTTTATATCTTTTCCTTATGTTCAAATGTAAAAATATGTGTGTGCATGTCTTAGTGTAACATGATGTTACCGGAAATCAACTTTGGGACTTGCTTGTAAAGAGTTAGGAAATAAATGTTTGCAGAAGCCTATTCCATTTACTTGCAGAAGCCTATTCCATTTACACTTTTAAAAAGCTCTCGTTTTTTCTTTTACTCTGGGGGCAGAGGAGGTTGACGGATGCCCTCCTTTGGGTGGGTGGGGGGTGCGTCATTTGTTCTTATTTAATTTTGTCAAAAAATGAATGATCATTGAACTAATCTTGCATTTTAATTTATATTTAGAAACTAGATTCTGGGAAAATATCCTCAATCAACGTGGAGAACATTAATGCGCTAGCAAAAGCATTGTTAATACATCCCGAGGAGCATTTGCCTTGGCTGGTAGAATGCTGCAAAACCTTGAAACTGTCAAAAACTTTGTTCTTGTTGGTGTTGTTGCAATCTTTCACACTGCTGGAAACAGGTAATTTAGTGGCTGGTTTGATGCATCTGGTGCTTCCACTCTATTCCCCTTTTTCTACCCCAGTGTTCTTATTCCCGTTTTTCTACCCCAGTGTTCTAGGTCAGGCCTTCCTTGACGCTTTAAACAAGTGAAAAATTAACACCAAATTTGCAGTGCCTATTAATCTCTGTTAAGGCATGTCTAAGCTTTGAAGATGTCCCAAAGGACTCATAGAAATTGTTTGATTTATATATTTTGTCAAAAAAATTGTTCGATTTATATGTACTAATATTTGACCTAGAGTGTCTTGCTTTGGTTTTAGTAAAATGTTTAGACTTGATTATTCTTTTTTGGATAAATGAGAAATCCCTGAGGATCAGTGTCACATGGTTAGAAACATGGTGGATAATGGGCCCTCGGGGATTTCTTGAATATAGAAAAAGATGTGAGTCATTATTGTTTTTTGCTTTTCTAGAATCACCCAGACACACAAGTGTGGAGGGAGGATATGACGTAAATTTTTGGATACCAGCTTTGAGCTGATGATTGATATGCAAATGTTACCTTTATAAAAAAAAGAATTACCAAATGTGGCAAAATGAAAAATAGATTCTTAGTATACTGGGTTATTTAATTACACTTGCAACTGAATCAAGTCGTGGCAACCTGGGTTGAAGTTTGAAGATCTTTAAACTAATGGTAAGGCCTTTCTTTAAAACAAGCTAACAACACCTTATCAAAATCAACAACATACCCAGTGAAATCCAACAACAGTAAAATAATGTGATAATCAAAACACAATAAACAACATATGGTGATAAATATCAAAAGCAAGAAATTACAAGAATAGGACTGGTAGTCCAGTACTACTACAAACATCAACAAGCCTAAACCTTCCAAAAGCAAGATAGCACTCCACTACCTATTAACCTTCTACCTTAATATACGACCTCCACACTTTCCTATCTAAAGTCACGTTCTTGGTAATATGATGCTGCGGCATGTCCTGTCTAATCTCTTCTCCCTAATACTTTTTCGGCCTACCTCTACCTCTCCTCGTACCCTCTATATCTAATCTCTCTCACCTCCTCACGGAATGTCTGTGCATCCACATTGTAGAACTTACCTTTAAGTTTAGGTGGTACCTTTTTATCACACAAGACTTCGGAGGTACCTCCACTTCATCTATGCTGCACCAATGCAATGTGTGACATCATCATTGGTGTCCCACATCTCTGTATTACAGGCCCAAGATACTTGAAATTCTCTCTCTTGGGGATTGTCTCTGCATTTGCCTCACTTCCACGCCTGCCTCATGCATCGCATCACTGATTCAACAATTTTGAATATCCAGAAACCTAAGAAAAGAGGCCAACTTCTATTCTCAACAGTCTCTATTTTTCTCTATTTAGAATCTTGTTTTTGATACTACTCTTTTCATTGTAAGATTTCAAATTGCAATGCTTGAATCTCTGTTCTTGAGTTTAACATTTTGAACCAAGTATTGGTACCCGAGGATTCACGTTCCAATTGGCTGCTTTTTTAAAGCCAATTCTTTAACAAATTTTTGATTATTCCTATCCATGATGGAGCTAAATTTAATTAGGGAGTTCAATTGAGTCCTCCTTGTTGGGAAGTAATACTGTGCAAGTAGGGTATAAACAAAATTTTGCTTGTATATATATACATTGTCGAATCTCCTTAATATAATCATGTAGTGGTGACGGGTGTTCAATAATTACTTCAAGTCACAGGTTCATATTCCTAGTGTTGTATTCTTGCATCTTTTTATCCCCTTATAAGAATTTCTGGATCAGCTACTGATTCAAATTTAGAACTCAGAAAGAGTAGAAGCTAACTAATATTGACAAAGGATTAGAATAAGTTGAAAAGATACTTTTGCTCTTTGATTTTACAACTCTAATGATAGATTACTGCAACGTTATTTTGGAAAATGTTATGTTTACTTTTGGCTCCTCCCCTTTGTTAGGAGATGGTCAATTTTCAACGTTCTTTGGCATTTGCTTTCCGATTCTCCAAATGGAGTGGGAGTTGCTCGAGTCTGCTGGGAATATTTCAGAAGAGGTGGCTGATGTAGTTTTCTGCCATTGACAGCAGTAGGTTATTGTTGTTTTTTGGCACCACCTTTTGCTAATATCTTCCTTCAACAATTACAGTTCAACCCAGGATTATGGGAGGGAGACATTAGTATACTCATTAAACATATGCTTGCTACCAACCCGAAAAAAGTCAATGGTGAAATTCTGACTTGCTTGTTTTGGAGGCTGCTTGGGTCATTTAGTAAAATAGCAGCTGAAACAGAACCTTTGGTTGGTGATCCATTTTCTTATTTTGACATCTATATTTTTTTTTTTTGCTTTTTCGTCACCTGATGTGTTTCCTGTCTTGTTTGTAGGATAAGAATGAGAACTGGTTATGCTGCTTTCGGGATCTGTTTGTCTTTCTTGTATCCCGTACGAACCATGTCTTCAAGAAACATCTGTCTAATGTTGTTGCAAAATGCAAGCTCCAGACATCACACTTCCTCTCAGAGTTCTTTACTGATGAAGGTTTTGAGACAGTGCCTTTTAACTTCTTCATCGTTCTGTATTAGTGTTGTTATTACCAACTCATTTTTTTGTGCATCTGTCTTTTCTTAAGCAGTAATATCTTGACCCTCGAGAATATCAATTACTAGAAAAGCATCTTTCTTAAATGTGCTGTTAATCATTGCCGTTTTCCTGCATAGTGACATTTGTTTTGTGAATTTACTTTTTTGGAAGTTCTTTACTGAGGGATGTTTAGAAACTGTTTCCTTTAAATTCTTGTTCATTCTCTTAACCATCTTGCTATTACAAATTTTACCTTAATATTCCTCCCCTTAGTTAACGATTAATAAAGTTCCTTTCCTACAGTAGTTGTTCATCATATCTTAGAAGACTCATATTTTGATGTTTAGCTTATCAATTTCTGGATAAACAACTGACCTGGCCGTTACTGCTAAAACTAGAGTGTTCAGTAATGGTGACACTTCTTGGTTCAAGTTTGCACATTACTTTCATTTCTGACTGGTAGTTTCATTTGAGATTAATGCATTTGAATTGCAAGCTTTTCTGCTCAAATGAAATGGTCTCTATGCAAGCTCTAAAAGAACATTAGTATCTAAAAGCATCTGTGGAATACAAGCATGTTGAAATTACATTCAACCTGTTCTACAATGTGTTAAATTAAGGTTAGGTGTGAAGCTAGTGATGTGTTGATAAAAGATCTGAAGTTTGTACAAGTTCTCTGGAGGTGAATTATCAATTTGTCTCTGCGGGGAATTGATCCATTATATCTCTTTTTCTCAGCTAAATATGATTTCTGTGTTAACTTTCTCTGTCTGAATTTTCCTTGCATGGCCCAAGAACCCTAATCCCTTCCATATTAAACTTTGTATTAAATTGATAAAGCAAAATCAACCTAACAAAAGAAAAGGAACTTGCCAATTCTTTTTATGGAGTTCTCTAGATAAGAAATTGGGGAGATGTTGCACTGAAGAGTATATTCATACCGGACTAGCCTTCCAGGTTTATAAAGGATAAACTTTGTGCATCTTATATGGTCTCGCAAGATTAATTCTAAACTCTGCACATCAAGGAAAAAATTGATGAAAGGCAAAGATTCAGTCTGGGATAACTGTAGAATGTTATTGTACATTCTAATTTTGCCAACAGTGGGAGGTCTGATGAAATTTGAACTGAATTTATGGAAGGTTTGTTTGAGAAAAGGAGCCCCTGTCAGTTGCTTAATTAGTAGATAGTTGTGACGCAGTGATGATTTTTGTGATGTTTATGGATTTGGTGAAGATGTCGATTCTGGTGTAGTCAACTATCTGGAATTTTTTAGTCACTGCTCCTTTATGATCTTTCTTGAGGATTTGGGTTACTGTTTACTATGTTTTTGGATGTTTTGATCCCATAGGTGTTTCTGCTGCTCTCCTTATTGGAAGTCTTCAAATTTTCACATCTCTTTGTGCTCGTCCAGACGAGAGTCTTTCATTTCAACTCTTAGCTGAATTTCCCTCGATCCTTGTTCCGCTATCAAGTGATAACCAGGTTTTGCATTTACTTCTTAAATTTAGAACGTTTTAGCAAAACAACTCAAGACTGTTCTCTTATAAAATTTTCGTGTTTCTCTCTTTTGTTAAGAGAAACACATTTTAGCTTTTCTTTTTATCGAAAGAAAATGGAAACATGCCTTTTTCTTTAGATGGTGTTCTGTTTCACATTTGAAAGCAAAATACTTTTTTTTTCTGTATGTAGGATGTGCGCACAGCAGCAATGAATACCGTTGAAGGACTTCTATCCTTGTGGTCACGCGTTGATTTATCCAGATCTAAAAATGGTATTCCTCTCTAGCAGAAGTCAGTTAACTCTTGTTTGCTTCCTGTATACTACTCCTGTACGGGGATTTTTTTCCCACATCAACAATATAAAATCCCCCATGAAAAAGAAGGTTCTCCAGTGATGTCTTTCTCTTCCAATTGGCTTTAACATTCTGCAAAATGACAGGTCCTCCTGCTGTCTGGGTTCATTTCCTGGGAGAAATATTGGCCTTAATGGTTCAGCAGAAGAGATTGCTAATATCAGATAAAAATGTCCTCTCATCATTGTTTTCATCATTGCTAGGCAACTCCAACGATTCTCTCTTAGTGCAACACAATGTTGGAAAGAGGTTTGCTCTGTGCTCCTATAGCACCCATCATTTTTTTAGTAAATGTTGCATTCTTTGCTCCATATTTATTTTTTGGTCTGTTGCGGCCTGCGGTTGGGGAGTGGGTTACCGTAACTTAGTTGAGTATGCCAAAGACTTTGATCTAATGATCAGAGCTCTTCTATTTGATGTTTCTTTCTTATTATTAAATAAAAGCCTATGAGCAGTATCTAAGCAAAGAGAACTCGGCAAGTGCTTTTGTTGATATCCAGTAGTCAAACTCCAGGACAAGAAGGAAAATAGAGTGAATCCTCTTAAAAGGAAAGCCCCACCTGCTGATACCAGAGCCTGAGATGGTAAACTTGTTTACATAAAGAACACAATTCTTGAACCATAGCAGGCAATTGTTCTACCTTACGAACTTGGAGATTGAAGAAGATCACACTGTGCAGCAACTGAGGCAAGATCTCTATATGTTGAGAGATACCCGAGAGACTGAGTCCTTGTGGGAGAGAGAAAAGAGGCCCTTTCCTTCCTGCTTCTTCCTTGAGATTCAATCTCATAGAGTTCGTTTCCCGTTCTCAACCCTTGAAAAATATGAGCTCGCAGTTTCCTTCGCTACTCCCGGAACTTCTTCGTAGTGGCTCCCCTGCATCCCTCATTTTAGAGAGAACCTCAAAATGTCTTTATTTCATTTTCTTTTTGAAATAGTTAACTTTGTATATTGCTACAACAGTACACAGCAGTACTTAGCCATCTTTACAATAAGTTCATCAAATCTAGCTATCTGATCCTAAATTGAGTCTAGTACATCAGTTAGGGAGATAGTGTCATTGGAGTATAACTGATTACACCAAAAACACAGTAGCAACAGGCAATTAAGTTTGACTTTTTGCATACTGTTTTGTATACTATCAAAACATCTGGAATACCTCTCCTTCCATTGCCCACCAAATGCTAGCAGGGACAATTCTCCATCTCTCTCTGCTCTTAGACTGCATTCGACAAAAACTTTCTTCTGATGTTGTCCGATTTGTTGATGACCCTCTGAGGAATTGGAAACACTGACATCATATAAGTTGGGAGGGCAGCAAGGACAAAATTTATCAAAGTCAGTCTCCCACTTCTGGGTAATTTCCACCTTGCTAGCTTTATTTCATTGTATTCCATCCATATTCCAATTCCATTCATTTAATATCCCTTTGGTATTGTTGATGTGGAAAATGTCATTTCTAGTCTCTCTTTCGGTGCTAGGCGAGGTTTCTTATTATTTTTCAATCTTTTCTGCTAGGTAATCTAGGATAAGTAATGTTAGTTGACGCGAGGCTTGTTGAAAGGATTGTTATTCTTGCTGCCTTATCAGATGTCAACATCATCTTATGTACAGTCTTCATGGTTTTTGAAATATGTTGGCATAATTGAGGCTACTTAAATTTGCTTTCACAGATTTGATCAGACAACTAAAGAAGAAATCCTGGCTTCCTTGATAGATTCTGCCCTTAGATTTTCTGCATATGCAAAGGTTGGCCTTCTTGATATGTTTATACATGCAATGTTTGTTTTTGTTTGACCTTTGCTGAACTGTCAAAATTTGTATACAGCTAAAGATTTTGTCGTTGCTCAAAGGCGTGGGGCATACGGTTCTACATGTTAATGGTATTGAATCATTAATGCTTGATCTTCTTGATAGACGCCAGAAGTGTCATATTGGGTTTGACAAATCATACCATAAGTTGTCACAAGTTGAAGTCACCATTCTTTGTATTCTACTGGAGGTAAAATTATAAAATACGTAAATCCCTTCTATTAGTTCTTATTATGTTTATCTAAGCTTCTCAATAATTTGACTTGGATTGTCATTGTTCATAGTTGTGTATGAAGCCTTCTACTACAACTGTTGGCGACCTTGAGGTCTTGGACCCTGTATTAAAAGCCTTGCAGGTTAGTTGACCTTCATTCTGTACCCTCCCACCTTTTGACCACGTACCAATATAAATTTCAATACTATGATGAATCATAACCTTCTGAGAAATATACTGATAATATGCCATACTTTCTGGTCCTAGGTCAGTGATGTGTTGTCCGGAGACCCTGCTATTCTGAAGCCTTGTATGACTGTCCTTGGGGATCTTAGCAATTCCTTCTATGCAAGTCTGAAGACTGAGACTCAGGTTAATGACTGGGCATTTATTACCTTGCTCAATGTGCAAAGACTGATCTGAAGCAGTTTTTCACCTCACTTATTTTATAGTGGATTTTTGACATAGCTGAGCTAAAGGACTTTGATGTTAAGAATAAACAAGAGCTGATTGACATGATAATAATACTCCAATACTTCCTTAATTATACATTTTCTAATAATTTGGCTATTTTGCGTATATGAAGTCTGTTGTTTCGGTTATCTGTTTCTGTGTGTCCATGTACCTGATGTATACCTGATAAAGTAGTTGTGCTTCCTGAGCTTGGATTCAGGGAAAATTTATGCCATGTATATAATCTGGGAACTTTCATAGAGTATAGAGAGTATTTTAAAGGCTTACATGTGGTAACTGCATTGTAAGCCTGCTTAGGTTAAACTTCTTTCTGTTTCTGTAGGTCCACTGAGCAGCCAACATAAGCTTTATAATGCAGCACCGTTTTCTTAGTGCCTATAGCATGTAGTTGGCCTCTTCAAGTCAGCTTCCGTTAGATCAGGATAAGAAGGGGAAATTATAGAAAAAGTTGATTTCTGGCATTCTCTTGTTCTTGTGGAAAAGAGAGAATAAACGTTTAAGCGGGAGAAAGTTTTCTCTGTCACCCATAAATTCTATCCTCACTTCCATAGGTTCTATTCTCAATTGCTTAATGAAAAAAATATTCTTGTCATAGGTTTTCCTATTGAATGCTGTCTTGTCTTCTTGCTTCTCATGCTGTCTTGGCTTCTTTTTTCTGCTTCTGCTACTACTAAATTCTTTAATACGTAGGTGGTGCGTGGATGCCTGACAGGACAAAGTATCTCTATATCAATTTCTTAATATTTGGATGCTTCACTCTTCATACTATCTGAACTTCTTTTTTTTTATATGAATGTTATCTAGACTTCTTTGATTACTTTGCTACTATTCTCATTCTTCTTTCTGAGAGTAGAGTGCATGAACTTGAATTTCTTTTTTTAACTAAGTATTTTTCCTGAAAACTTGTATTTGTGAATGTCATTGATCATGGTTTGAACTTTCAGGATCTTGTCTTTCGGCATCTTGTGCTCTTGTTTCGCAGTGCCAACGGGGATATACAAAAAGCCACAAGAGAAGCCTTGCTTCGCATTAATGTATGTTCCTAACTTTCTTCTCATCTGATATGCAGTGATTATTCACTGTCTAAGCATGTTCCAAGTTCGAGAACATCTAGCACCAATTTACATGTATTTGTTATAAGAAGTCTATGTGAAACTAATATAGCTCATCGAAATGAGCAAAATTGTATCTAGAGTGTTTTCTGAGTTGTAAATCATTCTTTTGCCTACACACATACTCACTCTTTGTGCTCTGTGTCTATATCTAATCCGAAGCACATACGTGACAAGTTAGTTGATTGTATCCAAAACACATAGGTGAGAAACCTAGCAGTAATAAGCAATAGACTTTGGAATCTGTCCGTGCGTTCACGTGCAGATCATTCCAATAATGCTAGAGTGCATACGCTTTGATCTGGAACCTGCAAAAATTTAAGGCTTTCATATAGTCTTTACGCTCTAGCTTATGTTCAACACTCATTACCAATTGCAGTTGAGAAAACCATACAAGTCCATAAGCCCTAAGTTGTGTATCATGTGCTAGGGAGGTAGTGAAACAAAGTCACATCTCTTTCTAGAATTGTGAATGTATTGGACTGTGTTCACTCAATTGGTTCAGTTTTCAGTACTCAGTCCAGTTTATTTGATTGTCGGTGGTTGATTCTGTTTTTCTTTCTCAGGTTGATTTTCTTGATTCAGTGTCCCATTATGGGGCTCAAGTATTCTGGCTTAAATTTGAAAATATTTTATAAATATGTAAAATCATTGTCTTATGGTAAAAGAAAATCCACACTGTTTTACTGACCTGGTGGACCTCAATGGTATAAATATCTGGATTTTAAAAAAAAATCCTTGTACTCTCTAAATCACTCTTTTAGTGGGGAGGAATAGCAATGCTGTTCTGGGACAAGGGAGTCATTCCTCCAAATAAAGCTAGTGGTGACTGACTTAATTTTTCTTCCAGATCACTTGCTCGATTGTTAGTCGGATACTTGATTTCATTTGTGAGCAGAAAGTGTCAAATGGGTCAAGGCATGAAAAGAAAAGAAAGAAAAGAAGTGCCTTCAATAATCGTGATGTTTGCCTTGATATTATTCCGGGAGGTGGAAACGTTGTTGCTTTTGTTGGTTCTCTGCTTGATGTGTTGCTGTTGAAAAAAGACATGGAAAACAGGTCAGTTGGACTTGTCATGCTACCATCTTATTGACTTGTCCACGATTAGTGCAGCAATATGACTAACCTATGCCTATAGATACCCTTGTTTTTTGACTATTGATGATATCAATTAATCATTTTGTAGAGGTTCTCTCATTTGCCCCTTGTTCAAGCTTCTTCAAAATGCCTTCATTGATAATGAGTGGATTCATGTGGCTGCCAACCAGAGTGATTTACATTATCATTCTTCATCTGGAAACTCTCAAATCATTGCTGATGCCGCTGTTCACATCCAACAAGAGTTGCTCCTGATCTTGGAAGACATTACTGCTAGTGTCACATCTGAGGTTTTATTAGGGACCCTTTTTGTTTAAATATACTGAGTTATTTTGGGTTTCCTTATCCACATTTACTTGTGCATTTTGTCAGGATAAAAATTCAATGAACTTTGATGTGGAGCTCCTTATTAAGTGTGCCCGTTCTGCAAGCAATATGGTCACACGCAATCAAATTTTCTCATTGTTATCTGCTATTTCCAGAGCTAAGCCAGATGAAGTTTTAGACCATATCTTGGAAATTCTTGTTGTCATTGGGGAATCTGCTGTCACTCAGGTCTTTCTTTGAGCATATGAATTTTTTTCCTTTTCCTTTTGCCGCTCTTTGTTTTTCAGTACTCCTGTGTTGCGATAACTGTTTTGAATTTATGCGTCAAATTTGACTAATGATAATTGAACACCATGTCACACAAGTCACATATCAGTCTGCATGTTGACACTGTAGTTGAAACTAGAAGTTTCAACAATTTTAAAATTGAACGCTGCATTTATGGTATTGAGTGTGTATATGTATGTCATCTCTACCGAGAGATTTTACATCTTTAAGTTCTCTTTCTACAGTGGGACAGCAATTTTCAACATATATATGAGGACCTCATAGCTGCGGTTGTACCATGTTGGTTGTCTAAAACTAACAGTGCAGACGCATTGCTTCAGGTAATATGGGCAGCATCCCTCTTACAATAATAAAATAAAAAATACGGACATCATCCACTAATAGATGCCATAACTCATGGAACTTTGTACTGATGCTGTAAATCTTTACTTCTCCAGATCTTTGTAAGTATTCTGCCTCAGGTCTCTGAACACCAGAGGATTTCAATGATTGTGCACGTTTTGAGGTATAGAATTCAAATTTTGAGCTGTAATATGTTCTCTGGCTGCATCATTTTTCTTTAATACGCTTCTCTTGCAGGCATCTGGGTGAAAGTGTTAGTTTAGGATCATTGCTCTACCTCCTATTTCGTTCGCTAGTTGCGAGAAACTGCTCCTCCTTGTGTGACAGAAGTGATCCATCTTTCAGTTACTCAATTTCCCTCATAACTACGCAATGGGAATATTTATTCGCTGTAGATTTGTTGGAAAAATATTCGTGTACAGTATGGCTTCCCTCAATTTTGCTTCTTCTTCAGCAAATAGTAGTTAGCGACAGTGATGCAACACTCTTCATGGAGCAGCTAGTTGCAATGCATTTCATCTCAAACAAACTTCAAGATCCTGAAATTGCTTTTAAGCTTGATTCAGGGGAAGATTCAGAAAACATTCAGGTTTGTATGCGTTGTAATTTCTTTTGCACTACTGTTTAGTAAATGTATGATAGTTATCCTGATCACTTGAAAGATAATTGGTATCCTTGTAGTAATATATTTTGGGTTCATATGCAGATAATTGTTTTATGATCTTGCTTACCATCCTATGATAAGTTTTTCGAATTTTATTTGTGATCTTGATCTAGTATCCAGCAAAACATGGAGTAATCCAGAAATTTTAGGAGTGCCTTTAAAGCTTTTCTACAAAATCACAATATTTCTTACTTGTGCTTGGCTGTATAGTAATATAAATACTTGCAGTTACTTGTCTTTTTCTGTTTGTTATTGTGACATACACGAACTGCTCCTTTTGTTGCTTTCCATAGTTGGAGATTTTCTTTGCATGACACCATGCCTTGTGCTATAACCTAATAATACTGTTGAGTTTCTTTTCCCTAATTGGGTCCTTCAGATTTGTCTTTTAAACCAAACTTCTGAATTGATGACTAAATTCTAGCTCTCTATAGATGTATGATTGCAGTGACTCAACTTATACAGAGA
Organism: Solanum bulbocastanum; assembly: GCA_037074985.1. Classification (NCBI taxonomy): domain Eukaryota; kingdom Viridiplantae; phylum Streptophyta; class Magnoliopsida; order Solanales; family Solanaceae; genus Solanum; species Solanum bulbocastanum. Next base: position 37,191,431 of record CM073599.1, read on the forward strand.
TAAAATTCCTTTAATACTGAGAATTGATCATTTAAATGGCATGACGACTTTTGCTGCTGTTTTTTCTTGTGCATTTGCATAATTCTTTTCTTTAACCCATTTAATTCTATTGCTGGTGCAGCTGACAGTTGGGGTTATCATGAAGGAAATTGTTTGCCATCTCCAACTTGTTGACTCCAAAAGAAAGCAGATAGGTGTTCTTTCTGTTTTCCGGAAGGAGCTAAAGGAATATATGAATACTGTTTTAAGTGCTGTTACGAAACGACTTACACCCTCTGTATACTTCAAAGCAATTGTTCAATTGTTGGGTCATGTAGATAAATGTGTGAGAAGAAAGGTAATGTAGACACTTATCCTTGCCATTGTTATTCAGAAAGTTATTTACACTTGTGACACCTGCTTTCTTTGAGAGCTTAAGCACCTCACACGTCTTTCATGGTGCATTGATAAAGCTGTTAATTTTACACTTCTCAGTTTTTTTTCTTCTCTATGTGACTAAATTTAAAACAATTTCAGCATTTGTGCCTATTTCCTGTTGGAGATTGTCTAGTCGATACACTCTCATTCTTTGAAAAAAATGTGTGTGAGCATGTGGCATATGAAAGAGATCTTGTTGGAATTTTTCCTGTTAAGCTATTTTGGTGTTATTTCAGTTTTATTGTGGTGATACTGTTTTTGTCTTTTATGTAATCAAACTCTGTCTTTTATAAACAGGCTCTTGGAACTTTGTCTGAGACAGTGAAGGATACTGGGTTTGTTGGCTTAAAGCATGAAAGGAGGGGTCCAGCTTTGAGTTCAAGGATTTTGTGGTTTCATCTGGACGAGAATTCTTTGCAATCACTGGACACCTTGTGTCTTGAGATATTAAAATTAATTAACTCACAGAGTGAATCAAGTAGTTCTTTGAAACTGGCAGCAGTGTCAACACTGGAAGTTTTAGCAAACAGGTTTCCTTCAGATAATTCAGTATTTAGCGCATGCTTAGATTCTGTTAGTAAAAGCATATGTACGGACAATTCTGCCCTTTCTTCTAGTTGCCTTCGTACAACTGGTGCCTTGATTAATGTGCTAGGACCAAAGGCGCTCCCTCAGCTACCTTTTGTCATGGAAGGCATGATTAGGCAATCTCGCAATGATTTGTCAACTGTAACAGCAAAAACCAAACCAACTGATGATGATGCTTCCACAGTTTCATCAATTCTGAATGATTCTGTCTTTATGTCTATTTTGCTCGCCCTAGAGGCAGTTGTAAACAAGCTTGGTGGCTTTTTAAATCCATATCTTGGTGATATTTTGGAACTTATGTTATTGAAGCCTCAGTACACTTCCACGTCAGAACTAAAACTGAAGCTGAAAGCTGATTCTGTACGAAAGCTAATCGCTGAAAGAGTCCCTGTAAGTTTCATCTAGTGCATATCTTTGTATGGTATGATTTATAGGTGCAGTACTTTGGATGTTACTATGAACTCCTTCTACTCCTTGATTGAACAGGTTCGTCTTTTACTTTCTCCATTGCTGAGGGTATATTCTGATGCAATTACGTGTGGGGATTCTATTGTATCGGTTGCTTTTGAAATGATACAAAACCTTGTGGCTGCTATGGATAGATCATCGGTTGGTGCCTATCATGTAAGAATTTTTGACATATGCTTACAAGGTCTTGACCTGCGTCGTCAGCACCCTGCTGCTGTTAGAAATGTTGATGCTGTCGAGAAGAATGTCATCAATACGGTGGTGGCCCTTACCATGAAACTTACAGAGAAAATGTTCAAACCTCTTTTCATGAGGAGTATTGAATGGTCAGAGTCGATCGTTGAAGAAAATGAAAATGTAGGGACCAAAAGTATAGATCGATCTATTGCCTTCTATGGCTTGGTTAACAGTCTAGCTGACAGCCAAAGGTGAGTCATCAGCATCTTTTTTTTCTTTTCTGAATCCATTTTTACTTATTCTTGTGATTTGATTTAGTTATGAGACACAGCCAGTACAATTTTGCGACTTGTTGTAGATCTCATGTGGATAAAAACTTTGATGGAATGGTTGAAATATCTGGGACCAGATACTGAGTGACTGTGTCATTCAGTGGAGGCATTTGGCATACCACCTAATCCCTAACCACCCCCCCCCCCCCCCCCCCCCCCCCCCCCAAAGCACGTTTTAATAGGTGAAGGTGGTGTTTTTGCTTAGATTTCGGTAGTAGGCTCAGAAATTTCAGCGACTCATTATAAAAGGTGTTCTACAAACTGAGACTGATACCTGAAATAGTAGTTTTAGCTGATGGGCTACAAGGTTCAGTTTGTTTTTGACTGCCCACCACAAGCCTTATGATGCCAGGAGAACTCTGCCATTGCTAGGCATTCATCCATGCTAAAGTTGTTTTTATGACTCTACACTTCTGTGTTTCTTTTCCTTTCTTTCATTGCGCTAGTCTTTCCCTCTCTGAGGCACCAATAGGCGTGGAACTCCTTGTATATTATATCATCCTGGCTCCTATGTGAATTTTTTCTTGTTGAGCAACTATCTCGGGAAGAAAAAAGATTATTGCAACTGCACTCTTATAAAACTGATGCTTATTTTCTAGGAAAAGTTTGAGATTATTGCAACCATACTCTTAAAGTGATGCTTATTTGCTGGAATATTTCAGAGAGAACTAGAATATTAATGTTTATGTTTCACCTCAGGTCATTGTTTGTACCAAATTTCAAGTACTTGCTTGATGGCTGTGTGAGACATCTCATGGATGCTGAAGGTGCAGAATCAGCTCTGAAGCACAAGAAGAAAAAGGTGAAGCTTCAGGAAAGCAACAGCAAGAAGAAGGATACCGATTGTGGTTTGTCCATTGGTTTGTGGCATCTGAGAGCTTTGATTTTGTCCTCCCTGCATAAATCTTTCCTGTATGACACTGGGACACTGAAGTTTCTAGACTCAGCAAATTTTCAGGCAAGTTGTACTCCCTACACCTTTTTCTCTATTACTTTGCATATTTGAGAAGCTTACTATCATTATTTATTTACTGTTCGATCGGTAAAACAAGTTGTTTTTCAGCAAATTTTCAGGCAAGTTGTACTCCCTACACCTTTTTCTCTATTACTTTGCATATTTGAGAAGCTTACTATCATTATTTATTTACTGTTCGATTGGTAAAACAAGTTGTTTTTCATTCTTGATAATATGTGATATTCTTCTCTTACCATTTTCCATCTGTTTCATTTTCTGCCTATACGTTTGTGTAGGGGCAACCTCAATGAGTAAGTTTGTTTTCTATTGCAAAGTACGCCCTTATTCAACACATGAATGCCACTAATGTTGATAGATTATCCCTTGATTTGGTGTTTGTAAGCTAGCTTCACTTATTAATGAGAGTATGGATTGCTCAGTCTTAATTGTCAGCTGCTTGCTTAATGCACCCAGATCGACTTTCTATGACAGAATGAAAAACAGTGCCTTCAATCTGGCTTGTTGCATGATTACTTTGTTTTATGAGGATTTAGTCAGGTGCGTAGGGTGGGGGTTGACACACGTAAATACAAGCGGTGTCATCCAACGCTGCTTTGGTCTCTGAAAAAAATTCACTTATATGAAGGTTAATAATTTAAGATAAATAGACAGTAATGACCCTGGCCATATCTTGGTTTTTAAACGTTTAGTGTGATCAAACTACAGATGGCAACAAGACTTGATCCCTGGACTTCTCCTTCAAAAAGAAGAAACTCTTCCAACTAAGCAAAGATCCATTTGGATTAGATTTCTGCAATAAATCTGATGATCTGTGACCCTTAACAATCAAATTGGAACCTGCAAAGATTAACAATTAATCCGTTCTATCGTTGGATTATATAATCAAAACTTAAAATCCTATCTTCAAAAAAACTTCATTTACCAATTTCAGTCGTCCTAAACTTTTCTATAATTTGCAATTTTTTAGGTAATCAAACATACTACGTGCTACTCTTTTCATTTGTGAATTTTCTTAATATTATTTTTTGTCCTTTTTCTTTTTAGTTTGAATTTCTTGAAATTATTCGCCGTTGTAGTTTGAACAGTTGGAAATATTTATGGCACTAGATGCAAGGATGGTGGCTTTTGCTGTAACCCTTAAATTTGTCTTTTGTTGAGATAGTAGGTCTTTCCTCTTTCTTCTCTAACATTCAACATGTGTCTCAAACTCGATGTGAGAAATCTCATTTTAGTTTGCTTATTTTTAAACATAAAAAATAGTGTGTCGAAATAGAGTAGAATCACTAAATGAAAACTCTGTTGAATTTTTTTAAGTGACCAACTGCACAATATAAGATTGTGCTTCTTGCACTACTCGAGCATACTCATAAAAAAAAAAAAAAGCATTGAAATCGATTGTTATTGACCAATCAGAATTGCCATCCAGGATCTATTATTGCCTCAAAATGTCCAACATATATACATTTTTTTGAAATAGATGTCCAATATATCTACATTGTTGGACCAAAATCTATAATCTGACCTCTGTCACCCAAAAAGAGGTATAGTGTTGAAAATCCCAGCAATAAATGATCATTGTAGCTTGAATTGGTGGAACAATGACCAAACGTTCCAGGTGTAGAGGAAGGTGTTGGTCGCTCTAGAGAGGAAAGAGTAGGTCGTTGTAGAGAGGGATGTCTCCGGTCACGGATAAGAAGAGACGTGAATAATCATAGAATGGAGCCCATATGGTCGCCAAAGAGATAAGCAACATTAGGTTGCTTGAAAAGAAAGGAAAAAAGAAGAAGCTAGTTTTATGCTTTGTGGAAGCTATTTTTTAGTCTCTACTAAGACTGTAGGGGTTTCGGTACTATGCGAAAAAGTATAGAAGAAGAATTCTCCCATGGGTTTAGTTGAAGTGGCAAAGGTTGAGGGACTCGTGACTTGAGTCGCACCTTTAAGCCCTGCGCATGCAAGGTAAGCCTAGTATTTAAATGGAGAAGGTATTGAGCGGGTCCGTTATCCCCGAATTTTGAAAGCTAGGGTTGGTTTTGGATGTATTTCTCAGTTATCCAAAAAGAAGTATAACGAAGAATTCTTTTTAGAAGGCTGTGATTTAGTGGCAAAAGATGGAGGATTTGTGGCTTAGGTCGTAGGTTCAAGCCCCACACCATGCAAAGCGAAGCCTGGTATTTAAGTGGAAAAGGGTAGAGGAGTGGGCCCATTATCCACTGAGTTTAGAATTGATTGGTCCAAAGGGTGGGTCACAGACGGATTTCTCGGTTATAAAAAAAAAAAGTATAACGAAGAATTCTTGTGGACTTCGTAAATAGTGTTCAGGAATAGATGTTGGGGTTGCATACAAAAACGGCACATAATCATTTTTATGCCAAATAAGCTAAGTAAAATTATGTAGTTAAATACATCATATCTTAACATATCCTATAGCATATCTTGTTATTTTTTCTTACTCAACAATGAATCTTGATATGCAAACTTAGGGATATGTTCTGTTAAAGTTCTACAACTTTTGATCCTTTGTTTCTTGTGTATGTGGGTTAGGGTGGCTGGGGGATTCATGAGTATCTCCTGTTTGTTACAAATTTAACTGAAACAGAGGTTTATCGTAAATGTCGGAGTAGGTACTTTAGTTGGGTGATGTCAGTGGTTATTTGTTTCTTCCAACATTGTTTGTCTTAATTTTGATTTATGATTTTGCTGGATGCAAGTTGCTCTGCATACAAGCAAAAATTGAAATGTGATTGGTCATATAAGGTGTAAAAGGTGTGTTTTACTGAATAAAGGTTGTATGAGCAGAAGTAAGGTTCTTGTAGCTGTACATATGAGTGCCATAAGAATTTCCAATTTTGCTGGATGCAAGTTGCTCTGCATACAAGCAAAAATTGAAAATGTGATTGGTCATATAAGGTGTAAAAAGTGTGTTGTACTGAATAAAGGTTGTATGAGCAGAAGTAAGGTTCTTGTAGCTGTACATATGAAAGTGCCATAAGAATTTCCAACTGTTTTGTAGTTCCCTCATTTGACTGACATTCTGTGTTTCATTAGGTTCTTTTAAAACCAATAGTGTCGCAGCTTGTAACAGACCCACCAGTTGCGCTGATGCAATACCCCAACGTGCCATCCGTGGAAGAAGTTGATGATTTATTAGTTGCATGTGTTGGTCGGATGGCTGTAACTGCTGGTTCTGACCTCCTCTGGAAGCCGCTAAACCATGAGGTGACTACTAAATTTACTTTTACAACGTTTATTGCTTACTATTATATATTTTCAGTTAAATATGTTTCATGTATATTTATCTGTATAAACAACTACCATAATGACTCCCCTGGAATCTCTCTGTTGAGGAGAATGAGACGAACTATAGATTCTGTGTATGCTTTCTTGTTGTCCTCTCCAGCCGATATCTAAGATCAATTCGGTACTTCTTTTAATGAGCTCTGCTGAGCTAAGTGGTTGTATCATGTCAGTTGGGCCGCTATAAGATACAAAGTTTTTTCTTCTATGCAATTCGTTTGAACTAATGGCATCCAAAATCTTATTCTTCAGTTGGTTAGTTCATTTATCGCATTTGAGAATAATACTAAATACAATATGAAGGGCAAGGTAAACCCATGCTTCTATGTTGTGAGAGTTACCAAATGAATTTGAGTCTGCCTGCTCATCCTGGCAAGATTTTAGGTATAGTTTCTCAATTTTGTTTAATCATCAAATTCTCCTCTTCATTGCACCTGATTCCATTACTAGTTGTGACCTTGCCAAATTGGATAAATGCATGAAGTGGTATTTGTTCATTTTTTGGCGTTTACACACCTTCTACCCTACCTGTCTCTTCCTACTTAGATCATTCATTTGCTCTTTTGATGTGCTTCAAAAACCATGTAGTTTTTCAAAAAAGAGATTTTGACTGCTCAAACTATCTATACAGGTGCTGATGCAAACTCGTAGTGAGAAGTTGCGCTCTCGAATTCTGGGTTTGAGAATTGTTAAGTATATGGTGGAGAATCTGAAAGAAGAATATCTGGTCTTATTGGCCGAAACCATTCCCTTCCTTGGGGAGCTTCTTGAAGATGTTGAGCTTCCTGTCAAGTCTCTTGCACAAGAAATTCTCAAGGAGATGGAATCGATGAGTGGTGAAAGCTTACGGCAATATCTCTGAACTTAATTGTGAAAATCTATAGAAGCCTCTTCCTCAAGGGTGTGTAGCGCAGAGATTTTGCCTTCTGAGGCCTTCTCGTTTTGAAAGGTAATGAGCACCTGGCAGCATTCTGCCCTTCCTAGCCCTACATACGGAGATATCAGGGCACATATACAGCACTTGGAAGGACTGGACAAACTGGACACTCATCGTGGGACTATACCATGTTTTCCCTACTTAAGAGTTGTGCAGAGTTCGGAAATCTGAGAGTATTGGCGATAGTTTTGTAGCTGATTATTTAGGACCTTTGTAGCATAGAAAGAATAGTCTCTTGTTGAGATGTATATACATGGTGTGGCCTTACCTCTTTTTCTCCTGTAGATGGGAGGCAATTTTGTTCAATAGGGAAGAGAACAGTGTACTCTGCTGTTGTCAACAGTTAAAAAGTATTTTTCTAAGCTCATGCCTCATAGTAAGAGAAGTCGTTATTGTTTTGCTAGCCCAAAACTGTCACCTTTTATATTTGAACCATAATTTTGATGTTAAGTTAAATGAATGACTACAAATTCTCATTATAAATTTACTGTTTTTGATGTTGCTATCTCTATGTTCTACCAAATTAAGAAATCATACGAAGGGTGTTTTTACTAATTAACCTTTTTAAATTTTTTAATACACTCTAGGTATGTGTATCCATCAGTAACAAAGATTATTAATGCAGGATTATTTGTGGAACGTTACAGTATTTGTACTTTAAAAAAGAATTGATTCAAGGGTAAAAATTAATTTTATGTTGATTCAAGGGAACATAAGAATGAGCGAGCCAAATCCAACAGAATGAAGCAATGTGATTGGCCCTGCTAACACTCACGTCTCCTGCGCCTTATGACATATTCTTATATTCTCCATTGACTCCATTACTTTCTTCCTTCCTCTTTTCTCATTTTCTCTATATCTTCTTCCCTTTTCTCTATCTGCATCGAAAATCGTAGCTCAACCATTATCTACACATTTCATTTTACTTTCTCAAAAGGGAGAAGAAAAGCAAAGAATCTCTGCAAAACTCTAAACCCCATCAAGCATCTCTTCATAATTCCTTCTTTTTATCTCTTTAAGAACAACCCCTTAATCCTATAGGGAGGATTTTGTCTTGCAGAACTTTAAATGAGAATTTTGGGAATTTCCATTTTCTTGATTCTGTTTACTTTTGCTTTTGCAAATGAAGATTTTAATACCCACGTGGTTGATAGGCCATTGATTGTTGAGTTTTTTGAAAATAATGAACACCATTTGAAGAGAACGCTTCATTTAGAGTGTACAAGTTGGAGGTTTGCTGTGGAGGCCAATAATTTAAGCCCATGGAAGATAATTCCACAGGAATGTGCTGATTATGTGAGACAGTATATTACTGGTGGGGCTTATAAGATGGAGATTGATAGAGTTTCAAGTGAAGCTGGAGCCTTTGCTGAAAGCATGAAATTGGGGGAAGATGGAAAAGATGTCTGGATTTTTGATGTTGATGAGACTTTGCTTTCCAATGTTCCTTATTATTCCCAACATGGTTATGGGTATGAGTCTTATAACACCTAGTTTAATCCACAAACACAAATGTCGAATTGGGTGTCTTTTTACTATCAGAAATGGAACTTTGTTTATTATATTTGGAGTTTTATTTCAGTTTTTTGAGCATTGTTCGATGTGTTCTTGTATTCTACGGATCATTTTTGTTGATTTTCTGATAAGGTATTTTGGGGGTTATTTGTAGGTCGGAGGTTTTTGATAGTGTGGAATTCGATAAATGGGCTGAGAAGGGAGCGGCACCAGCAATTGGATCAAGTTTAAAGCTTTATCAAGATGTTATGAGGCTAGGATTCAAAGTTTTCTTGTTGACTGGGCGCAGCGAAAGACACAGAATTGTTACAGTAGAGAATTTGATGAATGCTGGGTTTCAGGATTGGGACAAGCTCATATTGAGGTGAGTTATAAGTTGCAACTGTTTCAGATTTTATATCAATTGAAATGAGTTATTATAACTTGTAATTTTGAAAATGGAAAATTAGCAATGGAATGAGTCATTTATAACTTGAAATTTTGAAAATGGAATTAGCTATGAGATATGAGACATTAAGACTGAATTTTGAATAGTTGTTAAGGCATGTAAGTGTTCTTCCCCGTTGGCATGGTATATGATCTGTTTTGTTAATGCTTCCCGTTTAGGTCACAGCCAATCGATGTCTCAATGCCAGAATAGTTAAAGATCAATTGGATGAATGATTTGTATCTATTCTGCTCTATTCGGCTCCATTTCATTTTTTGACTAAAGTAATAGTTAGTTTTGTATGGCAAATCAGAGATACTTTAAAATTAGAACCCTTATTTAAGTGGTGATCTTTCTAACTTGGGAAGAATCAAACAGTTTCTCCTTAAGAATAAACTTAGTTAGAGGGAAGTTTGATGAGTACTTCATCATTTACTCAAAACAGTAGTTGTTTTTGTATTATTGCTATGCTTAGTTGGTCTTAAAGTTATTGCTTTGCATATATTATACTCTCTGATCATCCGGGGATTAGAGTTGAAGTTTATTTGTCAGTAGATAAATTATATCCAAGAATTCAACATGGCTACAATTTTCCAGGAACTTGATTAACTTCACTTGGTCTATACAAGGTAGCTTTAAAGGCATGTTGAGGAACCAAAACTCCTGAAAGTAACAATTATAGGTCTAATAATTCCTAGTTTGGAAAAATAGTCACATGACAAAACCCCCCCACATATGAAGCCTTACCTAGATGATATAGAGGTGCTAAGATTATAAGAGTTCACGTTCAAATTGCACCAATGTTCCATTTCCATCTTAAATGTTGGTATTCCCCATACTAAGTAAGCTAAAGAAAGCCATTTATTTTCTAGTTGGTGATATTAATATTTGATTTATCTCCTTTATCAAGGACAGCAAAACATGTCTTTTGCTCGACCAAATTGAAAACAGAAATAGATAACTCCAGAACTCAAGAACAAATAGGAACAATTCTAGAGATAATAATCCATGGAGGGTAAGGTTTTAAACAAATAAAATCAGATAGTTTTAGAGCTTGAGTAGCATGTGCAGAAGAGCTTTGCTTCTTGATACACCTAAATCATTGCTGCTAGTGTGTCTGTCTTTCCATCTCTCTCTGCATATGGAAATTCTTTTCCAGGTAGAAATATTCGAGTATAAAAGCATTAGGGCGTGTATTTAACGGAGTTAAAAGTTAATCTGCATGAGGCTTCCTTTAAGGCAGTAAGGAGTGGAGTATTTTCCATATAATGTAATGACAGTCATCAACTAGATAGGCAAATCCATCAGAATGGTTATTGGAAGGAATATGATGAAATAAAACCAGAAAAAAGTAGAAAAGTAAAAAAAACTCTTATTCATTCTGTTGTTCTGAGATCTTTTGATATCTGCAACTAGTCCCCATGACTTCAAAACGGAAAGGAGACTCCGGATTTCTCAATTAAAATGCATATTATTCATCTAGGCGCTATAGCAAATATATTTAGTTTTGTGTTTTAATTGACAAGTTTACCATATTGCATACTACTTCATTGGCAATCTGCAGATTGCAATGGGGCAGGGCCGGGGCGAAGCAAGGCAGAGAAAAACTCAATTTCTGAAAATTTTAAATGGGGTAGGGCAGGGGGCATGTCATCTAGTCCATTTGTAATATTCTTAATCAAATTTATTACTCCTAGTAGTTTATTGTTGTCCCTCAGTTTTGTGCCGTATACAAGAAAATTTTCTACCAGTTTCTTGGGCTTCAATTTACCATCTCACCTCTGAAATTCTGCTGGTTTTGTTTTATGCTTGTTTATTAGTTATACAAGAAGCTTCCCTTACCTATATTTGTTAATGTAGGGTGACAACATGTTAAAATTCTGGATTAATGTTTGTTATACAGGGGATCAGAGGATCATGGCAAATCAGCCACAATTTATAAATCAGAGAAAAGGAATGAGATGGTACAAGAGGGGTTGAGAATAGCGGGCAACTCTGGAGATCAGTGGAGTGATCTGTTAGGCTCCTCTGCATCGATTCGTTCTTTCAAGCTTCCTAACCCAATGTACTACATTCCTTGACATCCCCAATATATTTTCTGCTGCAAATAATGGAAACATACTTTTTTGAACAACAAAATCCATGAGTTAACTAATGTAACCATGTCATAATGGGTGTAGTTGTGCACAATCCACATCTCTCCCTGATTGCTTTATACTTCTACCAACATATATAGATTGACAACAACAAAATATAACTTCCTCTATTGTGAAAGTTGATCCTTTTTTTAAAAAAGAAGTGAGAGAGCCAAACTTGTGACTACCTTAACCCCTAATGGGAACTGGAACTAAATTGTGCCATAAAATTTTTTGCTATGGTATTTACTCCCGTCGTTTCAATTTGTTTGTATGGTGTTTGACAAGTAAGCAGAAATTATTGTCCGAAAAACGTTTTGTATAATCTAGACAAACACTATATGAGAATTATCATTATTCTTTAGTTTCTGTTAGCTATCCATAACTTCAAGAAGCAGAGACAGTGAGAGACTACTGTCCATTGATCGTGGTGTGCTGGCATTACCTAGTATTTTCTTTGCGTGATTATTCGACTCTCTATGTCTTTCTTTACAAGGTCTCTCTTTGTTGCATTTCCTTCTAAAAGTTTCTGTTGAATTTAAGGTCCATCAGTAGGCTAATGGTTTTAGTTTCACAATTTGGAATAAGAGGACTGATTTTATTGTAACTGTAGTTTCTAAGCTGATCCATGTTTCTAGAATTTTAGGCCTTAAAACTTGGTTTCTTGAGTTATCTTTACATTTTCATAGTTTCAGATGACTTCTTGTTTGCGAATATCTGCATTTTCTCTTCATAGTTTGAGCTCCTATTTTTCTCTAAGAGATGGGCAGGGAGTCCCCGATAAGAAAAATTAATTCCTGCTTGTGCAAGGGGTCCTTTTTGCTGCTGAACAAGTTATACCAGGATTATAATACATGGATTAAATAATGACGAAATTATTTTAGAGGATATACTTTTACTGGTAAATGTTTTGTTCATTGGAATAAAAAAGGGATATATGGGATATAATATAAAACATGAGTTTGTTTCACTCGTAGATAAGTTAGGATAAACTTTTATTTTGAATTTTAACCTTGATTTTTTAAAGGAATTTGGGAGAAATGCTTTGAAGAAGGGCATCTTTATCATTTTTGGTATTCTATCCCGTGGTCAGTAATCCTAGGATTGTCATTACATATTGAATGTGGTATAAAAATAATACCATAATTGTGGTATAAATAATCCTGAGATTGCTAATTCTATAATAAACAATTCAACCAAATGTGGGATAAATTTCTCGTATTTTTGTTATCATTTATCCCGCAAAGCCAAAACCCTAAATTTGTTATCAAAGGCAGAATGGTTTATTATGGTAGGTGAGTGTGTTATGCACTCTCTATTAAAGTGCATATAATTGAGGGATTTGGCTGATGAGAAATGGATCACTTAATTAGTCTGTGTTGTACATCTGGATTATTTGTAAGATTGGCATATTTCCAGATAAAGCTTTATGATCATCGTCTAATGAGGGGTGCAATTCAATCATATGAGGGAAATAAAAATTCTCATAGTCGGATACAGCTTGGAGTTGACCCATCAGAGACAATGGTCATGTCAGGTAGCTATGGCTTTCTTGACTCTTGTATTTTGTTCCTCAGTACAATAGAAAAATGTGAACCACGTGCTAAAAGACACTCTTGTTAGGTGGAGAGGACTATCATTTGCGGCTATGGAGTATCAAATCTGGCGAACTGCTATTCGATGATAAATTCATGGATTCGATCCCCTCAGTTGTACGCTGGCCAAAAACTGAAGGTATTACCTGCCTTTGCTTGGTCCATATCCCTCCAGTAATACATCTTTTCTGTCCTGTGATACAAAATGTCCAATTTCTGACAGGTCTCCTAGGAATGGGAAAACAGATCCAAGGTGCATGGCTTGGATCTGAAGAAGGGTTGTTTTTCATGGACTGGCCTTGAGGAAATGTCTTCGTGGTGGTCTCTTACTTGAAATATTCAGAACTTTGCACATATTACTGTCAGCTTGTTTTGATCAGGGATGGCAATGAGGCAGTGCAGTTTTGATGTTATGCGGGTGCAGGGCGGCTTGTCTTCTTTTATTTATTATGCTATTTCCCTGTTTATTTTAATGTAATGCGTCTCCGTTATTAATTCATTAATTAGTTCTGTTGTGTTATTTTTTTCTGTAAAAGCTCTAATTTTTCTACCTTTTTTCTTTGATATTTTTCCTTATTATGCAAAATACCTGTTGATATGAATATTTGGAAAATCCAGGTCATAACTTTTTGTGTTTGATCACTTTCAATGGATATTATACATGTCAATAAATCTGAATTGAGATTTGCATCATGCAATTGAAGTTTCTATAATTAATATCTGTTAGAAATTTTTCTTTACATCTCTTGGTTTCAGTTCAATTTGTGTTAAAATTGTGTTATCAACGAGTCGTTCTGAATGATTAGTTGATCAGACTTTAGTTGTTACGTGAGGTAGGGTGGGTTGAATTCTTTGCTGGTTTATGCGGGTTTGATCCGCAACCATCCTGCTCTGCTTCATTTCCCATCTTAGTTTTGAAATTTTTTTATGTGAGAACTGTTTTTTTTTTTTTTTTTAAATTTATTTAGAAATATCTCATTTCACAAAGTAAAATAAGACAACAATTACAAAATTAAGGCAAGGTGAAAAGTATTACTACTCTGAAATTATTAGTATTCCGTCTTCTTTTTCTTTTGTCCTCTCTAACATCATTTTTCTGATTCTTCTTTTATGTATTTTGTTTTCCTTTCTTTTTCATTGTGATAATTTTCATTTGTCAAAAACCAAAGAAAGATAAATAGATTAATGTTAATTCAGATTTTATTCTCTTTCTTTTTCCTGTGTCTTACACAACCTTTATATAAAAAAAAGTGCTTGTTTATAAATAATATATCCTCCACTCTAATACACACTTCAATGCATAAATGAATCATTTGGTAGAGTGTATTAGTGAAGATAATGCATGCATTAACTTCGTATATTAGTATATTGTTTGGTATATTTTTTCAACTCTATTGTGTATTGAGATGTGTATTACTAATACATGGAAATTCATAATATTAGTGATGCAAAGGCTTTTAATACACATATTAGCATGGTTAAAGATACAATCGCCCCAAGAATTTTTTTACACTTGTCCACTATATTTATGGAGGGTATTGTTATAAATAAATATATTTTTTTAAAATTATGTAATGCATGTTATTTTTAATACATCAAACAAACAATGCATAAGAAATAATCTCTCCATAACTAATGCAAACATATTTAATACAAATATTACTAATTCACTCTATTTAGCATTATTCTTATACACTCTATCAAACGTGTATAACTAATGTAAGCATTAATAATATATAGGCTAAAAAAGTGTATAAAATAAGATAATACACTATACCAAGTGACCCTAAATGTAGTATCTAAAATATATTATAACTAATGTTGCACAATATTCTGCACTATATGTAGTATCTAGAATATATTTTACATATATTTTACAACTAATGCTTACACAATATTCTACACACAATGAAGTATCTAGAATATCTTAATGCAAATTATACATGATATTCTACGATCTATCCATCATGCTACATCCTCCTTCGAATTGATGTTGGTGGATCAAAATACATTAATTTGCCTACTAAAAATAGATAACGTTGTCGCGTCATTGATTTTGTAAGAACATCAATTATCTGAAGATCACTAAATACTTGTTAAAGGGTTACAACTTTTTAATCTACAAAATTTTCTAATAGAATGATAGTTCACCTCAATATGTTTGGTTCTTTCACAATAAACTAGATTGTATAAATTCGAATAACACATGTATTGTTAGCATAAAGAGAAGTAGGGCTAGATTAAGAAAATCTAATTTCTATTAGTAAACCACAAAGTTTAAAAATCTCAAAGTAAGTTAAAGTCATTGTTTGATTTTTAGATTTGATTGAAAATTTGAAATACGATATTGCTTTTTTGATCTTTTAAAAATCAAGAAATCTCCTAAAAATATGCATCAAGTCATGACAGAGTGGCAAGTATTGAAACTACTAGTCCAATCAGAATCACTAAACATATTAAATCGAATAGAAGAATTATTAAGAAAGAATAATTCATAAGTATATATTTTTGATTGATATCAAATGATGCGACGAACTACTACCAAATGTAGATGACGGAGAACCTCCATGAGTTGTCCGATTTGTTGAATTGCAAAAGATATACCATATCGAGTAATAATAAAATAATTTAGGTTTTCACCTAATTATCGAAACAAATTTAAATTAGGAAGTAGATATCCTTCATCACGACGATATTTTATATTTTTATTTCAATGGAGTTCAAATTCAAATATGAAAAAATCTAAGTCCTGATATATATTTTCAGAACTTACATCAACTAAATATCAACTAAATATGAAAGTCTTTTTCCATATGAGCTACTTATAGCTAAAGTTAATAAAATTTTAAATGAATTAATTTGATTTTCCATGTAAAAATAGTTGTGCCATGTTAATTGACAGGTCAAATATAAAATTTTGAAAGTAACCCACATTTTGATAACTTTCAATTTCCAGGAAGCAGCTAACGGTGTAATCATAGTACAACTATTTAACCGTTACGTACAACCAACACTTGCAGTATATATCCCCTCCTCCTCTTTCTGTGGAGGCATCAAGAACAATGGGGGTTTTCAATCCAAGAGTCCAATTGACTATTCTTCTTCTCCTCCTCTCATCTCCTTCTTCCTTATCTCTCAATCTACCCACTAACCCCAATACAACTGTATACGAAATCCTCACTAAATTCAACCTTCCTCGAGGGCTTTTACCAAGCTCTGTAAAATCTTACTCTCTTTCCGATGATGGAACATTTGAAGTTTTACTGGAGAAGCCTTGTTACGTGGAGTTTGAATATTTGGTTTATTATGCTGAGAAGGTTACTGGAAAGCTGAGTCTTGGGTCGATTACTGATTTAGAAGGAATTGAAGTTAAGAGATTCTTGTTGTGGTTGAATGTGAATGAGATCCGTGTGGATTTGCCATCATCTGGGAGTATTTACTTTCAAGTTGGGTTCATTAACAAGAAGCTTGGTATCAAACAGTTTGAAACTCCTCGTTCTTGCCGGGACAATGCTTTGGTCTTGTGTGGAGGACCATCTTTGAGACAGGTGATTTTCATGTTTTTGATTTATTGTTTTTCTTAATTCGTATTTAGATATTCTTGATCAAGTTGACATAAACAGTCTTTATGAATTTTTACCACTTATATCAACATGGTTCTTCTCTTCACTAAGGGTTAATATTGATATTGTTGTGTAAAATGTGAGTGAGCCCTTCATCGAATAAATAATTTTGTAAGGGAATTGAAAAATTGTTGTGTCGCATACCAACACTTGCAGCAGTCTGGCAAGATTATCTATATAGTTCTATATTGTAGACTAAACACAAAGAAGCAGAAGATTCCTAGAAGCAGAAATTAAGATCGGAAAAGGGCAATGAAAAATGGACTTGAGGGTTTGGAAGCAAGGAGGTTGGAAGGAAAGTAACAACAATCTTTAATGGGGTGCTCTGTAGAGGTGCCCTAAAGAAGAAGGGGAAAGGAGAGGGGTAGGTGGGATTCGATCCCTTTTTTTGTGGATTAAATGGTTCCTTTAGAACATTGGGAAAAAACATTCATTTAATCCTTCCTCACAACTTCTTCTCTACTATTATCTTGGTCAAGTTGAACAACTTCTACAGTTTGCAAAATCATTTTGGAAATCTAGCTCACATATATGGTCAAATCAAATCTGAGTCTAAAAGTTTTAGGTAAAGCAGGACTAGAACAAAGTACTTTGAGTGCAAGTTTAATGACGTAACACATGAGACATAGGTGGGAGTGAAGATCAATACACAAATCATACCCAAGAAATGGAGCTTCAAGTATCTCGGGTCCATAAACCAAGGATATAGGGTGATTGATGATGATCTCGCACATTGTATTCTTCTGACACAGCAACGCAATTTGAATTAGTATCAAAAGTAGATGCGAGATTAGAAATTCTCTTTTCGGAGTTGTGGAAGCTGTTTTGTTGTTGGAATCTTATTTTTTAAAGAAATAGAAATTACTAGTTTTAGAATCTAGTGGGACAAAAAAAAAAACTTAAGGGTAAATTCTTTAGAGTGGTGGTTAGACGATATTGTTGTATGGGACAAAGTGTTGGCCAATCAAGAATGTCCACGTTCAAAAGATGAGAATGTGGTGGAGATGAGGATGCTCAGTGTGGGCATACTAGAAGAGATATTATTAGAAAAAAAGTAATATAAGGGATAAGGTGTCAGTGGCCCCATGGCAAACAAGATGTGAGAAGCGAAACTGAGATGATTCAGACATGTGAAGAGGAGGTGTGCGGATGAGCTAGTAAGGAGGTCTGAGAGGTTGGCTATAGTAGGAGGTAGGAGAGGTAAAGGTAGGGCGAAAAATAATTGGGGTAGGGTGGGGTGGGGTGATTAGATAGGACCTGACTCAACTCAAGCTTACTTAGGACATGAACCTACATAGGAAGGTGTAGAGGTCGATAATGAGAGTAGACAGTTAGTAGCTAACCAAGTGGAGAGATCGGGGCTAGTAGCATCCCTTCCCCGTCTGTTAGTAGTAGTAGTTAGTAACTGCTTAGTTTCTTTATCAATGTGTGTTACTGTTTGTATTTATTTTGTATCTTGCTATCACATTTTCCCTGCTTCAATAACTTCTCTTTACAATCTCTCTACCCCACAAAGGTAGGGTAAGGCTTGTGTACATCCTACTTTCCCCAAACCTCACTTGTGAGACTACACTGAGCATGCAGTTGTTTTTTCTATATATGGGCAAATTAAACATATCAAACTGAAAATTGTTTCACTTCTTTCTTGCAAAGTTGTTGAGAAATAACTCCTTAGTTGAGGAAACTTGATTATAATAATAACATTTACATTTGTTAGTTTCATTGTCAAACCATGTCACTGATTAATTTTCAAGGTTTGGTGGTAATTAGTGTTCTAGCATCTAGTTAATTTCCTTGTTCAGCTGCATTAATTTGTTCCCCGTGCATGCTCTTGTATTACATGCAAGTCTATATTCTATTGGAGAAAGGATGTCCCCTATGCATCTATATATTGTGCTTATGCTTGTAGAGTTGGTTCTAATATTGTTTCCATAGCAAGATCATGAGAAATTGTTTTCTCCAGATTCTAATTTTTACTCATGGACTCTTGGTTTACTTGTTGCTTCTTGTCTTGTCTCGCTGACTGGCATTGACTCATGGCTCCAATTCTACTGCTCAAACTTCTTTGCAACAAAAGATAAAGGCATAATACATAAATTGGACCCTAAACTTGACTTCAAATTTTAAGTATGACCTCTAACTTTCATAGTGCACAAGTAGACACTTTAACTATCCAATTCTTAAACAAAAAAACACGCGAATCCAACAGCCAAATTGTGTGATATACAAACGCGCCTACGTGGCTTATTGAGCCACTCAGTGGCTGCCACGTAATTAAAAAAATTACACGTATTTTATAATTAAAAAAAAATTAAAATACAAAAGGGTAGGGTCATATTTTCTTTTCCCAATTTGCTCGATTTTGACAAAAAAAATTAGAAGCCATTACATAAAAACGACCAGAAATTGTGCACAAAAAGAGGAAAAAAGCTTGAGTACTAGAATTTGGAAGAAGAAGAAGAAAAATGGGATTTTGATTTGAAAAAAATAAAAATATATTTAAAAGGGATTCATTAAGGGTAAAATTGTCATTTCCATTTTTTTTTTTACTGTTGTGGGCCTCGAAAAATACCCCTGACGCGCTTGAATTGCGTCTCAATCACGCGTTATGCCAGGTTGGATTCGCGTGTTTTTTTGTTTAAGAATTGGATAGTTAAAGTGTCTACTTGTGCACTATGAAAGTTAGAGGTCATACTTAAAATTTGAAGTCAAGTTTAGGGTCCAATTTATGTATTATGCCAAAGATAAATAAGGAATATGAGAATTTGTTATCTGGATGCTTCCTCCTTTTCTAGGTTTTGTGCATTGTTTCTGTTTTACTTTCTTAATTCACAACTTGCCTCAATAGAACGCCAATTTTCTGAGAAATTTATTGAGAAGAAAGGACAAGTAGCGACACAGGCTGTTTCCCTTAGCTAATGTTAACTAAAGATAAAAATGATGGTAGCCTTCTCAGAGAATTACTCTCTATCTGGTTGGATGAAACAATTACTCAACAACATATTATCAAGGTTGGCAAACTTCATTCAAGCTAATTTGATGTTTTGGGATACTGTTGCTTGAAATTTTGGGTAATTGTGGACAGTTAACAGGTGATCACTTCTATTGATATTAGATGTATGAAAATCTCTACAACAGGTCATCACACAGTCCTTGAATGTCAGTTGTTGGTTCCTTTATTCACCCGTAAAAGACGCTGGTTGTTATACTAATGAAGTTACTGTCTTAACTCTTAAGCATATTATTTTCTAATGACCTATCTGAAGAGATTACGGGAAAATGCATGGGATTTAATTGTTTTTCTTGATAAGTTAAATGCATAGGACTAAAATTGAACAATTGTAGAGTTGGTCATTTTTCTTTTTTGATAGACATATACTATAACAACTGTATAGTCCCCCAAAAATAATAAACAATTACAAATAAAAGGAACCCTTCCCATCAATGTTTCTTCTTACTGTTGTCTAAAACATCAAAAGTATCTTTTGCTTCTATTAAACAATTCCTGTTTACACCAAAATAATTAGCGACTAAGCATTTCATCTTCAACTTCTAGATGTTGCGGTGCTTGTCCTCATAACCTCGCTGGTTTTTCTCTTTCCAAACAGTACACCATATACATGTTTGGAAATCCTTTGTCTCTCCTTCTGGTTGGTCAAATTTTCATCCTTCACGCCTCGAGACTACCTCCTAGTCGTAACACAGTGCTTAGAGCCACAAGTGATCCAAACTAACCCATGGCCTAGTACGACACTATGATTTATGTAAACCATAACTTTATTGAATGTGAAAGCTAAACTGAAATAACTGAGTGGTCTGAAATATAAAATTTAAATACTTGTCTGTTTGACTGTCTATCTGAAAGACTCTACTAAGATGACTTTCTAGGACAAGCCCCAACTAACTTTAATTGTCTCAAAAACTAAAATATTTAATAATTGAAAGAAATATAAAGGTTGTCCTCGAAAGATGAGGACTCACCAAACGTGTTACTGAGCTGATCGGAAGTCGTACTAACCGCATGCTGAATGCTAAACGTCTGAACCTATATTAGAAAACAATATAGCGCGAAGAGTATGCGGTCAGTACTTTGAATGTATTGAGTATGTGAAATGATCGAGTAGTAAAATATGTAACTGATAAATGAAAATTGTGATAACTGACTACAAGGTCATGCAACATTTGAGACGGGATTGTGGGAGATACTAATAATCGACGGAGTTCAATGTTATAATCCCCATCAAAGAGGGCCCAATATACCTTGCCAGGGTATATAGGGTGATATCAGCTAATGTGGTACCACTAAGTTGATGTCCATAGAGGACTAAGGAGTCAGTCATGGTCTGACGGGTGACCCTTATAATCCTACGGTGGCACATAGTTTTGGGACATAGAGATTGCTACTAAAAAGGTCTCAGTCCTAACTAACGGATGAACCTTCATCCCAAAATTCACTCGGTGCTAAATAACCATCACGCCGGAGCCTACACCCTGGATGTGGCCGGCACTCGAAAACCATTTCTAGTCCCCAAGCGAACCTTTGGTCTGGCCGACTACTAAGCAGAAGACTAAACACATACATCATGAAGCTTTGAATGATGAGCTTTTAAAACAATAAACTAAATCTCAAAAGTTGCATGAAAATACTGAGTATAAATGATAGATTTTGTCAAAACATCCAAGAACAAAATTGAAATGACTAACTCTGTCTGTCTATGAGGCCTCTACTGTTTAAAGATAGGTGTCTGGACAAGATGCATGACTACTTTAAAATACTACTAAAGAAATAAAGCTGGAGTTCTCCGAAAGCAAGGAGACCTCACCAAAAGCTAATGAAATGTGTGATCTCAATGAAGCGCTTGTTGATGATCCTGAGCATCTATCTCTGCATCATTTTATGAAACAGATAACTCACTGAATGAAAGACGGTAAGTAGCTCAACTGAAGTAAAGTATGACTGTAGTGCCGGCAAAATGAGCCCATATTTTGGTAACCCGCCCATAACATGGGTAAAATATGGGTAAACTATGGGTAAAGTATGGATTAATCAAATGGGTTAAACTTCTAAGTTTTATTCACTATGAATTCATGATATCACTAAAAATATTGTAATTTCTCTTGCTTTTTATGTTCTTCTTAATTATTTTTCACTATAATTGAAAAGGTGAAGTCTTTGGCCCTCAAACAATGTATATTTTAAATGTACATTTCTTTTGTTACTTATAATTATATTTTGTTATTTGTTTAATTTTATATTGGATAATAAATAATAGTGTAAAATAAGCAAACCATGTATTAGTATTGACATTGCTTAAAGTGCATTAAGCATGTTTTAGTCCTAAAATGTAAATATTCATTTACTTTGAAATTAAAAATATTTTCCCCTTGTTATTACATAATTTTGTTTTATATTGAAAAGTTATAGGATTTTTTTTGCTTTTATGATACAATAAACTAAATGAAGCATTTTCAACATTTTTCATCTAAAAAAAGACTAAAATATTTTCTCCATGTTGAATTCTTTAGTAGAGTACTATTTACTCATGAACATATGGGTAAATATGGGTAAACTAGTATTTTACCCAACCCATTTCTTACCCAATCCATTTTTACCCATATTAAATATGGGCGGGTTGAATTATTACCTATTTTATGTTGACCCATTTTCAATCCGCCCAAATTTGACCCAACCCGCCCATTTGCCACCACTAAGCGTAAGTCTGAAATGAAATTATTAAAAAGCTATACAAATAAAAATATAATGATAACAAATGTTAAAAATATACTTTACTTTCTTGGAGAGTTTCTCTAACCGACAACCAACACTATGAGCCTCATGATGATACAACGTCTTGCTCTCGTTGCCAGAACTGCTCTATACCTTGCCGAAGCATAGGACACAACTTAACTTATGGATCCACTAAAAGCCTTCTTGAGGCTGGTGAGGAGTCGGCCAAATTTCGGTACGTTTTTATTTATGCTGGCGACAAAGTTTATGGGGTTTGAGTTATGTTAACTCTTATCCAAATCAATGGTCAATACTTCTTCCAAAACGTATGCATTAATGCTCATGTAATAATACTCGTTAGGTTGAAATAATACTCGAAAGGCCCTCTTTAAGGGAAAACTGATCTTTACTTCCTGACTGAAAATGCTTTTGAAAACTATTTATGCTCTTCTTAAAATAGCAATACTTTTCTGGATGCAATATAATGCATTTGGAACCCATAGGGTTCCCTTAAAACTCTTCTTAAGTGATGTTTAAAAATATACTTGGACTTTTAATTCTAAAATCAATGCATGGATAATACTTGCACAAAAGCTTTCACGAGATCTCAATAATTCATGTGATAATATAAGCAAGAACAACAACTCAAGAATCAAAATGCATGAAGTATCATAATCTCAATATAATGCATTTGGGACCCATAGGGTTCCCTTAAAACTCTTCTTAAGTGATGTTTAAAAATATACTTGGACTTTTAATTCTGAAACCAATGCATGGATAATACTTGCACAAAAGCTTTCACGAGATCTCAATAATTAGGGTTCATGTGATAATATAAGCATGAACAACAACTCAAGAATCAAAATGCATAAAGTATCATAATCTCAATAGTTAAAAAATCAGAATATAGAATACGGAACACAAACCAAACTCAAAATTCATGGAACTTTGGGTAGAAACCCTAGATTTATCTCTTTACTGACTGAATTTAGATATAGGGTGTGAAGAGATCTTAGTCCAACACTATAAATAGCCTTACATGCCTGGAAGAATAAAGTTCTTGAAGAAACTTGAAGAAGATGATAGAAATTCTAGCCTTCTCCTCTTGGATCCTTGCTCTAAGTCTTAGGAATGATTATGAGAGTGTTAGGGTCAAACTAAACTGAAAAGAGCCTTATTTAGGTGTAAAATTGTCGGGGTTTAGGCTTAGGTGGAAAAAGATTGAATTAACCCCACTTAAAAGCTGGCTAAACCGTCCATGAGAGGGCATTTACGGTTCGAACAAACTTCTACGAACCATACTGTCCACTAGTGGATCCTTGGGTTGAAAGTTCAAGTCTCTGATGGAGATCTACAAACAACTTCCACGAACCATAATTCCATTTACGATCCATATAACCCCCTAATGACAGCTTGGAAACTCACCTGAGTCAGGACCTAAACCACGAGTGGCATGTGTGACCCGTGTTCCATTACACGACCCGTACTGGCCAATCGTCTAACAAGTACTGAAATTATCAACTCTCTGAGGGCGTACCATGATCACCATTTCATGAGCCGTAAACCTATCCATGAGCCATCTAGTTGGCCCGTGGAATCTCATCTGCGACTTAACATTTCCAAAACTCCAGGGCAGTAGTTCCTACGGCTCGTACATGGGCTTGTGGAACCAGTACACCTACAACTCCTGCAACTTTTCAACTTCCAATTGACGTTTACAGTTCCGAGGTGTTATAGTAACACTCCCAACCAAATTTAGATTGATAATACTATAAAGCGAATAAACTGATAAAACTGATAATCTGAATAGCTCATGAATACTAATAAATTGATAATAACTAATAGATACTTAATCTGAAAGTACCTCTAAGTCATGAAAACTAATAATCTGTGACACGCAATCTAAAACAAAAAGTTTTGAGTCATGAAAAATATTTATGTTTTGAGGGTTCATGAAATACTTTTTAGAAGAACCAATTTTATAGATGGAATCACATAATCAAACTATCCAAGAAGAAGAATTAAAAATATAATGAAAATTATGCTTTCATAAGAACCCTAACTTCTATAGAATTCATTATCTGAAAAAACTTGGTTTTCTTTGGGACTCGATCGGTGAAAAGATATAATGGAGACGCTAGTTTGATTCCTTGAACTAAAGCTTGAAGATGAAGAACCCTAGTTCTTGCTTGAGAGGAGTTAAGACGTACTGATTCTAATCTTTGGGTGTTGGGCGTGAATGGGGAGGGGGGTTTAGGTCAACTAAGTTCTGCTTAATCCTCTTAGAATAGGCTAAAATGACATAGTATAAGAATTAAAAGAGTGGGAAAAGGCCAAAACAACCCTGAAGTATAAACTATCGGCAGCTTCTACAAGGGCCATCTAAGGTTTGTGGATTGGACTACGGGCCGTAGATTCATCTCGTAGAAATCAGGCCTAAATATTGGATTTCTGAAGTTTGATCTATGAGACCCATTTAAAGTTCGTAATTCCATTTACGAGCCGTAGATGTGGGCTGTAAAAGTTGGACAAAAATAAAATTTGAGGACTTTGATCCACGAGCCCATCTACGATCCGTAAAAGCATATACCACCTGTGGTTGTGAAATTTCTATAGTCTTAAATTTCTGACTTTCAATATCTGATTTGGACTTTAGAACTTCTGGAGTGTTACAATTAACCAATTTCAAAAAATAAATAAATTGAAAACTGATGGAATGACTGACTCCGAACTAAAACATGAAAGGTGGACTGATTTCATGAACATGCATGCATACTTAGACATGTGAATTAATTGGAAGGCATGAATCTGAATAGAGTACTATGGAGGAACTATTACCTTATGCTGGAACTGAACAGGAATGACAGAGGTGGAGGTACTTGTCCATCTTCCGCTTCCCTAGTTGCTCCTTCAACCAGTTGATTCCTCCAAAGGACTTCTACTGAAGCGACTTCCTTATTTCTCAACTTACGTACCTGACGGTCAAGAATCTCAATTGGGCTCTCTTTGTAAGGGAAACTTACCCTTCACACCAACACTCTATAAAGGCACATCTGAAGTGGGATCACCAATGCATTTTATCAACAAGGACACATAGAACACTGGATGAACTGATGCCAACTTTGCAGGTTAATCCAGCTCATTAGGCCACATTACTAAAATGCCTCGAAATCCTATAAGGACCAACATAACGGGCACTCAACTTTCCTTTACCAAACATCATCACCCTTTTCATGGGTGAAATTTTCAGATATACCCAATCATAATAGCAAATTCAAGCGCTCTTCTCCTCACATCTACATATAATTTCTGCCTACTTTGTGCCATTCTCAAGCTATCTCTAATAAGTTGAACTTTCTCCATAGCCTCATGAACTAATTCAGGCCCTATCAGAGCTGCTTCACCAACCTTGAACCACCCTATAGTAGATCTATACCTACTATAAAGCACCTCAAATGGAGCCATATGAATACTGGAGCAGTAACTGTTATTATAAGCAAACTCAATAAGAGGCAAGTGATCATTCCAATTACCCTTAAAGTCTATCACGCAAGCTCTCAACATATCCTCCAAAGTCTGAATAGTCTATTCTGCTTGGCCATCTGTCTGTGGGTGAAGAACTGTACTATACTTAACCTGAGTACTTGGCCTTTCTGAAATTACTTCCAAAACTAAGAGGTGAACTGAGTACCCCTATCTGAGATGATGGATAAGGGAACCCCATGCAATTTCGCTAACTTTCGGATGTAAAGTCTAGCATAGTCCTCGGCTGAATCAGAAGTCTTAACTGTTAAGAAATGTTCTGACTTAGTCATTGGGTCTACTACCACCTAGATAGAATCATGTTGTTGACATGTGCGAGGCAAACTTGTGATAAAATCCATATTCAAATCCTCCCACTTCCAAGTAGGAAAACTGGTGTCCTGAGTAATACCTTTTGGTTTCTGATATTCAACCTTAACTTATTGGCAATTTGGACACTTAGCTACAAATTCCGCAATATTATTCTTCATACCATTCCACTCATAGACTTTCCATAGGTCAGGGTATATCTTAGAGTATCAAGAACTATGAGCTTCTGTTAAAATCTGTTGCCTCAATCCGTCAACATCTTGAACACACAAACGATCCTAGTAACGAAGCACACGATCTCCCCCTTTGGAGGAAGCCTTCCACAATCTTTTTAAGAATTGCTTCCTTCAATTCAATTAAGGTTGGATCATCATCCTCTTTTGTCTTAACATTTATCACAAGAGATGATTCTGACCCGTTCTGAATAATAACTCCACCATTAGGCGAATCCACAAGGTAAACTCCCAACGAGCAAGCATGTGAACATCATGAACTAACTCCTCCTTCTCCTCCTCCTCAGCATGAGCGACACTATTCATAGACAACCAACTGAGAGCATCTGCCACCTAAGTTGCTTAGACTCGGGTGCGGGTGTCCGATACGAGTGTGGATCTAGAGG
This sequence comes from Solanum bulbocastanum, assembly GCA_037074985.1. NCBI lineage: Eukaryota > Viridiplantae > Streptophyta > Magnoliopsida > Solanales > Solanaceae > Solanum > Solanum bulbocastanum. Next base: position 37,218,114 of record CM073599.1, read on the forward strand.
TCAGATCCTTTATGATCTAATTTTTAAAACTCGAGGATATGGATCCATGTATGGATACGAGTGTGGGAATTTGCCTAAAAAATAATTAAAATATCTAAAAATAGAGTTATAAAACCTAAATTATGAGATATTATGTGGAGAACTTGAGGAGAATCTAGGAAGGAGATTAAAGGAAAATGAGTGACATAGAAATTTCTATATAAGGTATTCCTTTCTTCAACTTCACCTTAACTTTTCTATTGATTACATAAATCATTATTCCCCTATCAATTTTAGTCAAACACCCAAAATCAATTGACCAAATTGGACACATATCCTACACCCATACCCATACCCATGTCATGTTGACACGGGTGTGGCACCAAAAGTGAAGAGTTTGAGCAACTTAGTCTGCCACTGCATTGGCTTTACTCGAATGGTATAAAATGCTCAAGTCAGTCTTTCAACAAGAAGATTCAAGTCCTTCTGATTGAACACATATTAAAGACTTTTATGGTTATGTAAACACAACCACATGAACACCGTAAAGATAGTGCCTCCAAATCTTCAAGGCAAACACGACCGCGCTAACTCAACATCACGAGTGAGGTAATTCTTCTAATGAAGTTTAAGTTGCCTGGCATAAACTATGACCTTACCATGTTGCATTAACACACAACCTAAGCCAATCCTGAAAGCATCATAATAAACCACAAACCCATCTAAACCTTCTAGTAAAGTCAAAACTGGGCTGAAGTAAGCCGAGTCTTCAACTCTTGGAAACTCTTCTCACAAACTTTGGACCACTGAAATTTTACCTTATTCAGGGTCAGTCTAGACAAAGGTGAAGCAATAGAGGAAAATCCTTCAACGAACCATCTATAGTAACCAGCTAAACCGGAGAAACTCCTAATATTTGAAGGAGAGTGGTCTAGGCTAGTTTTTAACCGCATCAGTCTTTTGAGGGTCAACTTGAATGCCCTCTCCAGTGACTACATGACCAAAGAATGCTCCTGATTTCAACTAAAATTCACATTTATCGAACTTAGCAAACAAATGGTGGTCCTTAAGAAGTCACAAGACAATCCTCAAATGACATGCATGCTTATCCATGCTCCGAGAATAAATAAGGATGTCATTTATAAAGACTATGACGAACATATTCAAATATTGTTTGAACACCCTATCCATCAAGTCTATAAAAGTTTGTAGGAGCATTTTGTTAGTCCAAAAGACATAACAAGAAATTCATAGCGGCTGTCTTTAAAATGTCACAATCTCTGACTCTGAGATGATAATGGCCGGATTTGAGGTCTATCTTTGAGAAGAAGTTGGCACCTTGAAGCTGGTCGAACAAGTCATCAATCCTATGAATGGGATACTAATTCTTGATTATGACCTTGTTCAACTTACGGTAATTAATACACATTTTGAGAGAATCATCTTTCTTACGCACGAAGAGAACTGGAGATGCTGGGTTTGATGAAACCTTTATCTAGGAGATCCTTTAACTCCTTAAGCTCGGCTAGAGCCATTTTATAAGTTGGATAGAGATTGGTTTTATATCTGGAGGAAGGTCTATTCCAAAATCAATTTCCTGTTTGAGAGGGACTCCGGGAATCATCTAGGAACACTTCAGGAAATTCACTTACCATTGGAATTGATTGAAAGGTTGGGGGTGGGATTTCAGATTTAGAATCCATAACCCAGACTAGATGGTAGATATAGCCCTTAGAAATAATTTTCATGGCCTTATGGTAAGAGACAAACCGATCTATAGGTGATGGAATACTACATTTCCACTCTATGGTTGGTTCATTGGGAAATTGAAATTTAACGAATCGAGTTCTACAATCGACTAAGGCATAACAAGTAGAGGCGAACTCAGGATTTGAAGATGGGGGCACCACTAGGAGTGGCTCAAGGGTAAGGCTAGCAATGCGTCTGCTTTAGACCTCCAATATTTTGAGGCCCCAATAAATTTTAATAGTAAATTTTATGGTTTTAATTTCACTTGAAACAATATTGAACATTACAATAAAAAAAGAAAAAAATAAACAATTCAAGAATATTTTAGAACTTTGAATTAAGCAATTCAACTCTTCATATTAATAAATAAAGTTTTATATCAACATCCAACATGATGTATTGCAAACAAATGTTAAACATCTTATTCACTACAAAATTTGGCATATAATTCTCTTAAACTTTAAAAATGTGAAAAATTATGGCTCAAAGTATAAACTTCAAATTGATTGGGTTGCATTAATTCAGTACTGATATTACAAAAATAGATTATCCATTCATATTTGACATCAACGTGTTTTCATATTCTGAATAAATGATAGCATCGTTACTTATATTCACAAATATGTCATCGATGTAACAAACTAAACAATCATTTAAAAATTCATCACTAATACTACTACGCAGTTCATTCTTAATATGCTTCATGAATGAGAATGCTCACTCTACAATTGTAGTAGCAACTAGTAAAATCAACATTAACCTCACAAGTAGATACACGAGAGAATAAGTCTCTATGAGATTTGCATTACCCAGTGTTTCTGCCAAATCACCAATTTCTTTCAAATCAGAAAATGTAGGATCACCACGCTGCATGTGTATTATGAAAGTATCAAGTTGATGAGTGAGATCCAGAAGTTGTGGTTCACCAAACTCATCTGGATAATAAATAGTCAATGTCATTATCTTTTACTTATTAGCAAAAACATTAGCTGAATTCAAGCATCATACCAAGAAGCAAATTACCACTCACAATATCAAAACGATTATTAAGCTCTTGCAGTTGCAAGTCAATAATAGCATAAAAGAGCTCAAAACGTAAGTGATGTGCATAAGTAACACTACAAGACCTACGCTTTGAGTTTTCAGGAATATAAAATTCATCTGTCTCAGGTACCAAAATTTCATGTTTATCACAAAATGAAGAAACTTCATTCATCAAAGATTCTTATTCATCATCTCTCAACAATTGCAATCTTTTTTTAGTAATGGCAAGAAATACCATGACATTAACAATGTCCTGCTTTGTTCTTTGCAATGCTACACTCAACTCATTTGACATCACTAATATTTTCAACATCAAGTGAAACAAGAAAACAAATTCAAATTCAGTGATCATACTCAAGAAAGCTCCTGCTTGCAATCTATCACTCGGTTGGAACCTCCACATTTAATTGTATCAAGCACATGAGCTATAGATGAAAATAAAAAAGCAAAGTTATCTAGTGTTCTAAAATGAGATCCCCAACGAGTCACCTGATCTTTGAGCCCTCACTATTGATTCAGGCCTTTTCCATTTTGAACCTCACTGCTTTCTAGTAATTGTGCCAACATTTCTGCTTGATGGTCCTGAAGTTGATCTCTACGCTTAAATGATGCTCCAACAACATTCAACACATTAGCAATAATAACAAAGAGTTGTCCACACGCAAATGTTTTTTGGCAACAACTACAAGTGTCAATGGTAGTTAGTGAGCAAAACAGTGAATGCAATATGTATATGGAATTTCCTGCAAAATCAAGGCTTTAAGACCATTCATCTCTCCCTGCATGTTATTAGCCCCATCATAGCCTTGTTCGCATATTTTAGATGTACTCAAAGAGTGTTTCAAAAGCAAAGAGCATATTGTTTCCTTCAATGATTGTGCAGATGTATCACCAACAGGAACAATAGTAATAATTCGCTCATTCACTTCACCTTTTTTATTAACATACTGCAAAACAAGGACCATTTGTTCATGGTGTGATGTCCTTGGATTCATCAACTAAAATTCCAAAAAAATCTCCATCAAAGTCATCAATTATAGCTTTCATGATTTTTTGTGCACAAGCACTCATTATATCGTTTTGAATTTTTGGAGAAGTCATCATAGCATTTTTTGGAGCAGATTTTAAAATAACACTATTCATATCCGAAAGCATTTTTCCAAGCCATTCGAAAAGACCTAAAAACAAGCCTTTATTTTTTGAAGATTCACTTTCACCATGACCTCGTAAAGACAACCCAAATTCTAAGAGGAATCTTGCCACATTAGTAGATGCTTCTAAACAAATTCAATGCTCACTTCTTGTTTTCTCAAATTGCATGTTAAAAGCAACTTGAATGGATATCCATAAATAATCATTTGACAAGGCCCTTGTTAAATGTAGTGCCTTCTCACTTTATCTCGTATTTTTGTGCTATATTTATGAATTAATGAATATTCTTTCTCCAGGATCCGGTTTAAGTGATTGCAAATCAAACTCATCTATAAAACGCGGAGAATTGTCTCTAAAACTAGAACTTGGTTGAGAAGAATTATGTTTCTTCAAAAATCTATCCATTTTAAATCACAAGAATCAACAACAAATTCCTACAAAACAAAGATTTAATCAAGAAAATAAGCAAATATTACATTGTTGACAGGGCAATAATACCCCTCCTACCCTCCGTTCGCAACACAACAAAAGTAAAATATAATAGAGAAATCACACTGCTCACAAAAAAAAAAATGCTTAAAAAGAAGAACTTGCCAGTTTATGTGGTGGCATTAGGAGTAGGACTTTAATTATGTAGACTTCAATGAAGAATACTTGTAGGTTGTAAGTTTGTAGGTTTTCTAGCAGTCTTATGTTTTGTTTAAAATTGTGTGAAGGCTTTTATTTGTTTTTAATTTCAATGAAGAAAGGGGTGGGGCAAGATGAGAGAGGAAAATATGGGTTGGGCCAATTGAGGTGGCAAAAACTACACGACATTGAGTGCTAAACTTAAGCCTTCGACCAGTGCACCAAAATGACTTTTGTTTATTTGGGTGCACAATTAAATATATTATCTTTTTTATAGACTATCTATACATATACATATATATATATATATATATATATATATATATTATCAAGTGCATGTGGGTCCACCTCTAATAACAAGACTATAACCCAAATGCCAAGAATAATATCGAAATCAAGCATGTCTAACTCTACTAGATCAACTATGGTGACTTTCTGGAAAAATTGAGACTCGGGAATTTCTGTATATCCACTTAACTAAGATTGACTCACCAACATAGGTAGAGACTGAGAAGGTTCTGATAGGATTTTGGGATTGACATCAAAATTCAATGCAATATTATAAGTCATGAAAGAAACTGTGCCCCCTGGATCTAGTAATGCATAACATCAAGTTGAAATACACGCAACATACTTGTGACTACATTCGGGGAATCTTCCTCATTCTATCGAGTCTGCAAAGCATAGAACCCGTTCTGGTGCTGTCCGCCATCTGCATTAGGAGATGTACCCTGCTGAGTTGGGCGACCTGGTGGAGTTGCTGAAGTGTTACGCTGAGTCTGCTGGCAAACATCCTTACCCCCACATATGAAGTCTTACCTAGATGATATAGAGGTGCTAAGATTATAAGAGTTCACGTTCAAATTGCACCAATGTTCCATTTCCATCTTAAATGTTGGTATTCCCCATACTAAGTAAGCTAAAGAAAGCCATTTATTTTCTAGTTGGTGATATTAATATTTGATTTATCTCCTTTATCAAGGACAGCAAAACATGTCTTTTGCTCGACCAAATTGAAAACAGAAATAGATAACTCCAGAACTCAAGAACAAATAGGAACAATTCTAGAGATAATAATCCATGGAGGGTAAGGTTTTAAACAAATAAAATCAGATAGTTTTAGAGCTTGAGTAGCATGTGCAGAAGAGCTTTGCTTCTTGATACACCTAAATCATTGCTGCTAGTGTGTCTGTCTTTCCATCTCTCTCTGCATATGGAAATTCTTTTCCAGGTAGAAATATTCGAGTATAAAAGCATTAGGGCGTGTATTTAACGGAGTTAAAAGTTAATCTGCATGAGGCTTCCTTTAAGGCAGTAAGGAGTGGAGTATTTTCCATATAATGTAATGACAGTCATCAACTAGATAGGCAAATCCATCAGAATGGTTATTGGAAGGAATATGATGAAATAAAACCAGAAAAAAGTAGAAAAGTAAAAAAAACTCTTATTCATTCTGTTGTTCTGAGATCTTTTGATATCTGCAACTAGTCCCCATGACTTCAAAACGGAAAGGAGACTCCGGATTTCTCAATTAAAATGCATATTATTCATCTAGGCGCTATAGCAAATATATTTAGTTTTGTGTTTTAATTGACAAGTTTACCATATTGCATACTACTTCATTGGCAATCTGCAGATTGCAATGGGGCAGGGCCGGGGCGAAGCAAGGCAGAGAAAAACTCAATTTCTGAAAATTTTAAATGGGGTAGGGCAGGGGGCATGTCATCTAGTCCATTTGTAATATTCTTAATCAAATTTATTACTCCTAGTAGTTTATTGTTGTCCCTCAGTTTTGTGCCGTATACAAGAAAATTTTCTACCAGTTTCTTGGGCTTCAATTTACCATCTCACCTCTGAAATTCTGCTGGTTTTGTTTTATGCTTGTTTATTAGTTATACAAGAAGCTTCCCTTACCTATATTTGTTAATGTAGGGTGACAACATGTTAAAATTCTGGATTAATGTTTGTTATACAGGGGATCAGAGGATCATGGCAAATCAGCCACAATTTATAAATCAGAGAAAAGGAATGAGATGGTACAAGAGGGGTTGAGAATAGCGGGCAACTCTGGAGATCAGTGGAGTGATCTGTTAGGCTCCTCTGCATCGATTCGTTCTTTCAAGCTTCCTAACCCAATGTACTACATTCCTTGACATCCCCAATATATTTTCTGCTGCAAATAATGGAAACATACTTTTTTGAACAACAAAATCCATGAGTTAACTAATGTAACCATGTCATAATGGGTGTAGTTGTGCACAATCCACATCTCTCCCTGATTGCTTTATACTTCTACCAACATATATAGATTGACAACAACAAAATATAACTTCCTCTATTGTGAAAGTTGATCCTTTTTTTAAAAAAGAAGTGAGAGAGCCAAACTTGTGACTACCTTAACCCCTAATGGGAACTGGAACTAAATTGTGCCATAAAATTTTTTGCTATGGTATTTACTCCCGTCGTTTCAATTTGTTTGTATGGTGTTTGACAAGTAAGCAGAAATTATTGTCCGAAAAACGTTTTGTATAATCTAGACAAACACTATATGAGAATTATCATTATTCTTTAGTTTCTGTTAGCTATCCATAACTTCAAGAAGCAGAGACAGTGAGAGACTACTGTCCATTGATCGTGGTGTGCTGGCATTACCTAGTATTTTCTTTGCGTGATTATTCGACTCTCTATGTCTTTCTTTACAAGGTCTCTCTTTGTTGCATTTCCTTCTAAAAGTTTCTGTTGAATTTAAGGTCCATCAGTAGGCTAATGGTTTTAGTTTCACAATTTGGAATAAGAGGACTGATTTTATTGTAACTGTAGTTTCTAAGCTGATCCATGTTTCTAGAATTTTAGGCCTTAAAACTTGGTTTCTTGAGTTATCTTTACATTTTCATAGTTTCAGATGACTTCTTGTTTGCGAATATCTGCATTTTCTCTTCATAGTTTGAGCTCCTATTTTTCTCTAAGAGATGGGCAGGGAGTCCCCGATAAGAAAAATTAATTCCTGCTTGTGCAAGGGGTCCTTTTTGCTGCTGAACAAGTTATACCAGGATTATAATACATGGATTAAATAATGACGAAATTATTTTAGAGGATATACTTTTACTGGTAAATGTTTTGTTCATTGGAATAAAAAAGGGATATATGGGATATAATATAAAACATGAGTTTGTTTCACTCGTAGATAAGTTAGGATAAACTTTTATTTTGAATTTTAACCTTGATTTTTTAAAGGAATTTGGGAGAAATGCTTTGAAGAAGGGCATCTTTATCATTTTTGGTATTCTATCCCGTGGTCAGTAATCCTAGGATTGTCATTACATATTGAATGTGGTATAAAAATAATACCATAATTGTGGTATAAATAATCCTGAGATTGCTAATTCTATAATAAACAATTCAACCAAATGTGGGATAAATTTCTCGTATTTTTGTTATCATTTATCCCGCAAAGCCAAAACCCTAAATTTGTTATCAAAGGCAGAATGGTTTATTATGGTAGGTGAGTGTGTTATGCACTCTCTATTAAAGTGCATATAATTGAGGGATTTGGCTGATGAGAAATGGATCACTTAATTAGTCTGTGTTGTACATCTGGATTATTTGTAAGATTGGCATATTTCCAGATAAAGCTTTATGATCATCGTCTAATGAGGGGTGCAATTCAATCATATGAGGGAAATAAAAATTCTCATAGTCGGATACAGCTTGGAGTTGACCCATCAGAGACAATGGTCATGTCAGGTAGCTATGGCTTTCTTGACTCTTGTATTTTGTTCCTCAGTACAATAGAAAAATGTGAACCACGTGCTAAAAGACACTCTTGTTAGGTGGAGAGGACTATCATTTGCGGCTATGGAGTATCAAATCTGGCGAACTGCTATTCGATGATAAATTCATGGATTCGATCCCCTCAGTTGTACGCTGGCCAAAAACTGAAGGTATTACCTGCCTTTGCTTGGTCCATATCCCTCCAGTAATACATCTTTTCTGTCCTGTGATACAAAATGTCCAATTTCTGACAGGTCTCCTAGGAATGGGAAAACAGATCCAAGGTGCATGGCTTGGATCTGAAGAAGGGTTGTTTTTCATGGACTGGCCTTGAGGAAATGTCTTCGTGGTGGTCTCTTACTTGAAATATTCAGAACTTTGCACATATTACTGTCAGCTTGTTTTGATCAGGGATGGCAATGAGGCAGTGCAGTTTTGATGTTATGCGGGTGCAGGGCGGCTTGTCTTCTTTTATTTATTATGCTATTTCCCTGTTTATTTTAATGTAATGCGTCTCCGTTATTAATTCATTAATTAGTTCTGTTGTGTTATTTTTTTCTGTAAAAGCTCTAATTTTTCTACCTTTTTTCTTTGATATTTTTCCTTATTATGCAAAATACCTGTTGATATGAATATTTGGAAAATCCAGGTCATAACTTTTTGTGTTTGATCACTTTCAATGGATATTATACATGTCAATAAATCTGAACTGAGATTTGCATCATGCAATTGAAGTTTCTATAATTAATATCTGTTAGAAATTTTTCTTTACATCTCTTGGTTTCAGTTCAATTTGTGTTAAAATTGTGTTATCAACGAGTCGTTCTGAATGATTAGTTGATCAGACTTTAGTTGTTACGTGAGGTAGGGTGGGTTGAATTCTTTGCTGGTTTATGCGGGTTTGATCCGCAACCATCCTGCTCTGCTTCATTTCCCATCTTAGTTTTGAAATTTTTTTATGGTGAGAACTGTTTTTTTTTTTTTTTAAATTTATTTAGAAATATCTCATTTCACAAAGTAAAATAAGACAACAATTACAAAATTAAGGCAAGGTGAAAAGTATTACTACCCTGAAATTATTAGTATTCCGTCTTCTTTTTCTTTTGTCCTCTCTAACATCATTTTTCTGATTCTTCTTTTATGTATTTTGTTTTCCTTTCTTTTTCATTGTGATAATTTTCATTTGTCAAAAACCAAAGAAAGATAAATAGATTAATGTTAATTCAGATTTTATTCTCTTTCTTTTTCCTGTGTCTTACACAACCTTTATATAAAAAAAAGTGCTTGTTTATAAATAATATATCCTCCACTCTAATACACACTTCAATGCATAAATGAATCATTTGGTAGAGTGTATTAGTGAAGATAATGCATGCATTAACTTCATATATTAGTATATTGTTTGGTATATTTTTTCAACTCTATTGTGTATTGAGATGTGTATTACTAATACATGGAAATTCATAATATTAGTGATGCAAAGGCTTTTAATACACATATTAGCATGGTTAAAGATACAATCGCCCCAAGAATTTTTTTACACTTGTCCACTATATTTATGGAGGGTATTGTTATAAATAAATATATTTTTTTAAAATTATGTAATGCATGTTATTTTTAATACATCAAACAAACAATGCATAAGAAATAATCTCTCCATAACTAATGCAAACATATTTAATACAAATATTACTAATTCACTCTATTTAGCATTATTCTTATACACTCTATCAAACGTGTATAACTAATGTAAGCATTAATAATATATAGGCTAAAAAAGTGTATAAAATAAGATAATACACTATACCAAGTGACCCTAAATGTAGTATCTAAAATATATTATAACTAATGTTGCACAATATTCTACACTATATGTAGTATCTAGAATATATTTTACATATATTTTACAACTAATGCTTACACAATATTCTACACACAATGAAGTATCTAGAATATCTTAATGCAAATTATACATGATATTCTACGATCTATCCATCATGCTACATCCTCCTTCGAATTGATGTTGGTGGATCAAAATACATTAATTTGCCTACTAAAAATAGATAACGTTGTCGCGTCATTGATTTTGTAAGAACATCAATTATCTGAAGATCACTAAATACTTGTTAAAGGGTTACAACTCTTTAATCTAGAAAATTTTCTAATAGAATGATAGTTCACCTCAATATGTTTGGTTCTTTCACTGTTGAGGGTTACAACTTTTTCATCCCGTCTGCAATTTCTCATACTGTTGATCATTCTCCTATGTTAATACCAAACCCTATTGGTAAAGTGTGTTGAGTGAAAGTAGACAAGGAAGGGAAGTAAATTTTCTTCGACATTGTACTACTTTCAAATATGATGGTGATAAGACCTCGGTGCGATTGTAGCATAATCTCTTGTTGGTTTGAACCTACATCTAGTTCAAATACCACTTCGATTGTACTTCTTCAATGGAGGATGAAAACACGTTATGCACATGGTGCTTGATGGGATTTATCTTTTCAAAGCTTTATTAGCTATGCTGTAATAGTGCTTCCTGTTGAGATGTCTAACCCTCACCTTTTTTGGTACCAAAGGTCATATGTAGCAATTTCTCATCCTAGTGAACCATATTCTCAAAAGTTTTACCTTTCCAATCAAAAGAATCATATTGTGATATAGGAAAGCTTCTAGGTGTTATGACTTGTAACGAGCAAAGTTTTCGACTGTTAATTTCTGTTATAGATTGATTATGCAGTAATTGTTTTGGTTCAGTTTACTATTGGTATTTACTGTCTATCTGATGGTTAGGTGATAGCCTCCTTTGTTACTTGATTGGAATGTTATAACAATGGCTACTCTTGTTTCATTTCTCTTTCTCTATGTAGCCTTCATGGAGACACTGCTATCTACTTCGTTTAGTAGATGTAGAACTCTGGGGTGACCTCTGTTGGGATGATGGTTTACTCTTTCAATACTTCTCACTGTATGTTAGAAATGTAGAAAAACACTTTTTACATCCGTGGTCTGAACTTTATCTTCTTGTCAGGATTTTGATATTTCAAGCTGACTGGTCTCTCATTTTTACAGCTTTCGGCTCCTGTCAATAATTTGGAAATGTTTGTTACAGAGTAGCCTGGGACCTAATATGCATATCAAGCCAAAAGTTGGAGCAGATGGAGCTATCATCTACTTCATCTATTCACTTCTTTTGAAGTCGGGATTGTTAACGCTGAAAGTACTAGATGTATGATCAAGAAAATTAAGATTCCACGAATATATCATGTATAACGAGCTTATCTTTGATGTATGCTTCTCTTCCTCCCCTCGCCTCGTGCCCTGTTCCACCAATTTCCGTGAAAAGATTAGAGGAAAAATAAAGAAAGAAATGGATATAATCCAGTGTTAGAGTTGAATTTCAAATTTTAGTAGCTTCTTTTATTGTTACTTCGTATGTTGCTGCTGCAATGCTACATGTCATAATACTTGGTAGGAATGCACCAAAAAATGATTTTTAAAGACTTGAGATGAAAAAGAATGTGACTTGGCACATGGGAGAAACAGGCTTGTTATAGTGCCTACATTATTGAAAATGTAGTTATTATTCTGTTAAAAGAGCGAAAGAAACATAAGTCGTTTGGTAGAGTGTATTAGCGAAAATAATTTATGAATTAGCTCTATATGTTAGTAGTACTCTATTGTGTATTGAGAAGTGTATTACTAATACCATGAATTTTTAGGTATTAGCAATGCAAAGCGAATTAATACATGCAGTAGCATGGTTAAAGACCCTATTACTACTCAAAAGCCTTTTTACATGTTTTCCACCATAATTGTAGAAGATATATTTGTAAATACATAATTTTTATGCAATACATATTATTTTTAATATTCCAAATCAAATAATGCATAAGAAATAATTTATGTATAACTAATACACTCTATTGAGCATTATTTCTTGTTTTCTCCCTTCCAAAACGGAATGTCCTATGGTTTTGTAGAGAATATGTTGCAAGTAGGGGTGACAGAATGGGTAATTAATATGGGTATCCACTCATATTTACCCATTTTAAATGGGTTGGGTATCCAACTCATTTAAAATGGGTAATTTACATAAATCCTATAGTTTTAATATGAAATTATAATCTATCCCTAATAAGTTTTTAATTACATTGATCCCTTAAATATTAAAAAAATCGAATACAATAATTGAAGCTCGGATACATTAATATGTAGAGCAGGTATATTAAATATTGTCTCGGATACGTTAATATGTAGTTCAGATACATTAAAAACTAGCTCGAACATATAATATGTAGTTCGGATACATTTAATACTGGCTCGGATACATTAAATACTAGTTCGGATACATTAATATGAAACTCGAATAGATTAAAGAAATAAGGGATTTTGAAGATATTTAAAAGTAATAGGGGATAATGGAAATAAGTGAAACAAAATGTGTGTATTTCTGTAATTTGTCATTTAAAAATGGGTAAAAACTAATAATACTCGTATTACCCATTTAAAAGTGAGTAGTTAAATGGATAAAATGGGTAAAAGATGTTTCATTCACACTCAAAAAAAAGTGATAAAGGGTGGGGTAGTAAGAAAGTCTTTTTTTTTTTTTTAAAAAAAAAAAAAACTTTTTTTTACATTTTTTTTTGGGATTGGGGGGCGTGGTGCGGGGTGATGGGCTGGTAGGGGGTGGGATGGTAAAAAAAATTTAAAATTTTGTTAATTTTTTTTTTGGGATGGGGTGTAGGGGGGTTGGTAGGGGGTGGGGTGGTAATTTTTTTTTTTTTAAAAAATTAATGGAAAAAATTTAAAATTTTGTTAACCTTTTTTTTGGGGGATGGGGTGTGGTAGGGGGGTGGGGGTCGTAGAAAAGACTTTTTTAATAAAAAATTTTAAATTTTTTTACTGTTTTTTTTTGGGATGGGGGGTGGGTGTGAGATAGGCGCATGGGGGTGTAGGGGTTAGGGGGAGTGGGGCTGGTTTTTAATATTTTTTTTACTGTTTTTTTGGAATAGAGTGGGGGGAGGGGTGGGGGGGCTAGTAGTGGGGAGGGAGGTTTGGTGATAAGAAAATATTTAATTTTTTTTATATATAAAAAACAAAATTATTCTTTTTCTTTAATTTTTTTTTGGGATAGGGGGGGGCGTGGGGTAGCGGGGCTAGTAGGGGGTGGAGTGAAGTGATAATTTTTTTTGTTTTAAAGCTTTTAACAAGATTTCTATTTCTATTATAATATGGTAAATATGGGTACCCATATTATCCATTGGGTAACTTGTTTTTACCCATTTAAAATGTGAGTCGAGTCGAATACTTTATCCATTTTTATTTAACTCGTTTTTGTTCGATTCATATTCGACTCGATTTGCTTGTTTGCCACTCCTAGTTGTAAATAAACAAAATCGTGCATATGTTAATGGAAATTTAGCTTGCTTGTGCAATGTGCACCTCCAATGATGTGCCATGATAACTGGATTCATAGCAAAAACAACAGAATGTAATCGAATATAAATAGATGTAATCACAGAAAACATTATTTCTATCGAATTTCAATTCGCTTTCTAAGCAAAACAAAGATATTATATCCTAGTTTGATGTTTCCAACCACCAATCAATCAAGAAAAATAGGAAATAGTTGGATATACTAGTTCTCATAAATCATACAACACATGAAAACCTTATGAATGTTACACCTAAATTGGGTCACAACCTCGATAGAGGATTTAATTATTCATAGCGAAAAGAAGCAATAACAAAAATTGATTGAAGTCATAATGCTTACTTTGAATTAAAAATGATAGAAATAACTTTGTTTTCGTTCTTCACAAAATCTTTGAAAACTATCGAAAGAAATATTGTAATTTATAAAATACTCAATTCCGATGACTCTAAATTACAAAAACCATATGAAAAATATTTATAGCCCACAAATTCGAAATCATTTAAATAAATTATCCATGAACATCATCGATAGTCTCATCCATATGTTGTACATTATACTCTGTTGTAAGTTTAGCCCTAGGGATCCTCCATTGTGGATTGATCCTTGGTATGTGGGTTTTGTCATAGGTCTTTCTGTCTACTTGATTCTCATTAAATGAATGAACTGTAAATGTGACATACAGCCTATAACTTTATCATTTGCAGAATATTTTTATCATCTTCTTTGAATATTTTCACGGTGGGATCCATGGTCATATCTCAATTAAAGGTCGTGGATTTCAGTTTTATGGTAATTTCTCAATTTTTTCTCCTTTGGTTATTTTGACATCTAATACGTACAAAATACTATTGGGAAATGTCATCTCACTGCCACATCAGATGTCATGCCAGATTTAAAAAAAAAATATTTCCATGTTATTCAATGCTTTTTCTTCTACGTACACCACCATGGAACCACTACCATTGCCACTCTATTAGTACCAAATCTATATATTTCACCATAAAAAATCAAAATAGTTGCCACAAATCTCACCACCTAGATCAAACCCACAATCGGAATCACACTATCACCATCGTCCCCACAAAAGTTGTAAGGATCCACCACAAAATTCAACAACTATAATCAAATTCATCACCAAAATCAAATCATTACCATCTAAAGGTACAAACCTACCACCAAATATCACCATCACCATTATAAATATCGATTTGTTCTTCTTCTTCACCACCTTCATTCCCACTTCTTTGTCACCCACCACTCATCACAAACGAATTCATCATTATATTTTATTTTTTTTAGATGGAAATTGAGTATGGAAGGTGATGAAAATTTTTAAAAAATGAAGAAGAGGAGGAGGAGGAGGGTGTTTGGGGGGGGGGGGGGGGGTAGAAATAGGATTTTGATTGTCGTGATAGTTTAAACGTATAATTGACTTTTTAAGATAAGCTTAGACGTAAATTAATGCCTTTTACCAAACAATATTTTTGAGTAAATTTAATATAGAGAAAATGGTAAAAAAAAAAAAAAATACCCTTCAACTTTCATTTATTAGTTGACCATACCCTTACTATTAATATCAAGTTATTCATACTCCTATTGTTAATAAACTTATCATATGTACCCCTCAATTGGATGGAAATCCCCAAATCAACTAAATTACCCACTTTTCTTTTTCTTATCCAAATCTGACCCACTTAACCAAATGAATTCATACCAAATTAAATCCACAAACCCATATCTTTAATCTTCTTCGTCTCCTTCCTCCATTTAAACACTTCTTGTAACAGCTCAAAAACCTAGCAAACTGAACAATATAAAATTTGGGTGAACCACGGACGGGTTCACAAAACGTGAAAGGGACCACGATCCGTCGACCTACTCGTGGTTTACACCCAGCCAGCATGATGGACTACGGTGCCCCCCATGGGCCCTGGTCCCACTGCAAGCCATGGATGGGCATGCCGACTGACCCAGCAGACCCTTAGCCCAAGTGAAGAACCACAGTGGCCTTCACACAGTCCATGAAGTGGACTGTAGAGGGAGGTACCAAAAACAGTAGGCATTGGTCATCAACGACGACCCACTCAAGGGACCGTGGTTCCATCAACGGTCTGTTAGTGGCCTCGTGGATGACCCTCGTCAGCTTTTAAGTCAGGGTTGTTTTGGTCTTTTCCCCTATGCATTGGGCATTTAAATTGTGTCGTTTAACACCTAAACTATGTCATTTTACTTTGTATGAAACTTTGTACCCTAGTTTGTGTAGATTCTCTTAGTTCATAAATTACACTCGCTAGGTCAATTAAATAGATAATCATGCTTCATATTTCAAATGTCACATTATCAACATATAAATGTTGCATTTTCAATTAGCATGTCGGTACTTTGAGCTACTTAAGTCACATTTAAGTCATATACATATTCAATTGGGAGTAGACTTAGCATCAAGTTATACTAGGGTTCAACATACACTCATATTCCCAAAACTACATGCCCACGTAGGAGTATAAGTCCCTGCTAGTCATGCCTTTATACCCTTGACAAGGTATATTGGGTCCTCTCGATGGGGCGTATACATCGAACTCCACGTTTAGTTCATGTGGTTTATGTCGGTTAATAGTAGCTCCCACAGTCAGACTCTTAGTGCATTTGAAAAGGTTTTCAGTATATACTTCAACATTCAGTTCAATATGATTAGTACTTGGTCATTGCATTCAACTTAGCCTTTCATTTATGTTTCAGTATTTAGATTCTTGCTCAATTTATGTCATTGCTCAGTTATGCTTTGTTCAAAACACACACACACACACACACATATATATAGTTCAAATTAGTATTTATATCATGCATGCTTAGTACATTCCAAGTACTGACACATATTTTGGGCTACATCCTTTCATGATGTAGGTTCAGGTACTCAGCATCCAAATCATGCGTAGATCAATTCTTGGTCCGACTTCAGCAGCTTCAGTGGTGAGTTCTCATACTTCGAGGACAATAGAAATGATTTTCGTTTTAGACTTTATATTCAGTTTTCAGTTTTGTTAGAGTTAGCTGGGGGCATGTCCCAGCAACTCAACTTAGTTAGATGTTTTTCAGACATAGTAGTAGATGCAGCTTGAGTTGTTAAGTGGTGTTTCAGTCATCACTAAAATTTCATTTTTTTTTTATATATTTAGACTAGTTGGGTTTTTCCCTACTTTCATTTATCCATTGTTTTAGCTTTCGCACAATATATGTCTTATTCAGTTATTCTCAGTATGCTTGATATATGCCAAACATAGGGCTAGCTTGGGGTCACTCGTGATCCTAGTTCTTGTGTTACGTCAAGGGGATTGCCTCGAGGCGTGACAAGCTTGGTATCAACACATTAGGTTCAAGAGTCCTAGGATGTCTGAAAGCCGCACTAAGTTGAGTCTCTTGACATGATAAAGAACCAACTTGATCTCATGACTTAAGCTAAAACATGAATTGGATAATCTAATAATCTGATAATGAAACTATGTGCCAAGAGTGTGTGAGAATGGTTGATTATTCAGATAGTTTTGCGCCAATCTAGAACTTGCCTCGTTGGTCCTGTTAGGATAATCTAGGATAGAAGTTAGGAAGTTATCATAGACCATTGTTCAAATTAGTCCACTTAAGCCTAAAATGATCTAACCAAATTGTAGCATTATTCCCTTTTATCCAAATATTTGAGCCTAACATTGACCAATTCTTTTGATTCACCTAACTCACCTTCCCTTAAGAACATTTTCTTGGCTCCGGTCCCTCCTTGGACATGTGCACCTTTACTTAGGCCAAAAGCCTAAGTTGAGGGTGGCTAAGCCCAAAAGTTACCTTGATCTCCGATATCGGACATTGTGCATCTCAACTAATGCAAAATGCATAAGTTGAGGGTGGCTATGAAAAAGGAAACCAAATGGAAAAAGGGTATGAAAAGAGTTTAGTGTTGAAAAAAGGAAAAAAATTATGACAGAGGATGTGGCATTGTGCAAAATAAGCAAAAGAAAAGTGTTGAAAGAAATAAGAGAAAAAGAAAATGAATGAAAAAGAAGAAAGTGAGAGTCAAAATGTCAAAAGTCACATCCTTGGTTGAAAAGAGTTAAGGGAAAGAAATTGAGATGAAAAGTTGCCAAAAATAGGTCAAGGAAGAGGTAAATAGCCAATGTAGTGTCAAGGAGGGCAGAAAGTCACTAAAAAGTACCTAAATGTACCACACCTAACCCCGAGCCTACGTTACAAGCTAACAAAGTCCCATAGTGATCCTAGCAACTAGTTTGGAGAGTCTAAGCAGTGAAACTAAGGGCAAGCCTATGGTATTGAGCACTAACTATACTTGAGCGTGAGTGTTGATGAATCCTTATACTCAAAATCATATTCATTGTGTGAAAAAGGGATTTCGTTTGAAGTAAGGGCACTAGTTACATTGTTGGAAAGTTGGTAACTTGGTGATAGCAAAATAGTGTATGTTGTGTGTTGATTGGTCGATTTTTTGTCATATTTTGATCTGCATGAGTTAGCTTGCTGAGTCTAATAGAAAAGATTTGCACTCAAAAAGAGAATCGGGATAGAGAGCCATGTGATTGCTTGTGTTTGAATGCTTGCTTCTATACAAATGTCGTTTAGAGTCTTAGTGCGTCGCTTGAGGAAAAACAACAAATTTAAGTTGAGGGTGTTGATATACCGTGAGTTTACGATATTTTAAATACATTTCACTTAAGATTTGTGTGTGTCTATGGCCATTTTGTTTTGCTATTAATGTGTTTTTATCATGTTTGCAGGAAATAAGTTCGGACGTGGAAGTATGAGACACAACTGAAGAATTATGCAGAAAAGGGCATCTACGAAAGTGACTCATGGACCGTAGGTCTAGTCACATTCCGTAGATGGTGATCGTAGATAGACAGGCAAAGTATGAAGAATAAATCAAGGAATTCTTGACCAAGTATGGAACCACGACCTCAAACTACGGATCATAGGTCGACCTACGGGCCGTTTTGCAAGTCCGTCAAACCATTCAGAGAAGGGTGTTCCAGTACATGATTTCAAAAGTCTAAGTATGAAACCACGGAGGAGGATCCACGGACCGTGGATTGAATCACGATCCATCCTGTTGATCCGTCAATTGCAACTCAGAGGAGGAGATTCGAAGAGTTGAAAATTTGCCTAAGTCGCAAATCACGGAAGGGACCTATGGACCGTAGGTCAGTCCACGGTCTGTAGGTCAGTGTTATCAACTACAACCGCGTCCAGAAACTTTATTTCCTTATTTCATTTCCCTTTTAGTTGGGACTTGTTTTTCTTTATATAGGGCATGTAAACCTCGTTTTTGGGGGTTAGACCTCATTACTTTTATTCTAGTTTTTGGCTTTGGAGATTAACTTACAACTTTAGCAATTCTTGATTTCCTAAGTTGGTTTTGAAGATTTTTACTTTGAAATTCAAGTTGACATTCTGGGTTTATTCTTCTCATTACGTAAGTTCATGATTTCTTCATCTAAAAATATGAATTGTGTTCTTACTACTATGGGTAACTAAATCCACAACTAGAATTGTGGGAACCATGAGCTATTAACAATGTATGAATAGTATCTAAGGAATTCTTCAATAGTGTTGTTGCATGCATTGATAATTCTTTCGTTTAGAAGTTTTTTTAACGGTGACCAACGTTACAACTCGCCTTGTTGCTACTTGCCGGACCAAGGAGGTAGTTAATAAGAAAAGAATTATCAACATAGATTTAGTGTGATACTATCTAATAGTCTAGTGTCAATTGGTGCGAGGGTGAAAACTAAGCCACACATTGATGCGATGTCTAATATGAGGTAAAGGTAAGGGTTAGTAAATTATACATACGTAGCCGGACCAAGGTGCGGGGTGAAATTCTCTAGTTGCCATACTAAGGAATTAGAGATACCTAACTTATCACTTTGCATGTAATACACTAGGAAAGGATTACTATTACTAGGATTACCGCATTATGAGCTTATGGGGAACACGTATACCCTAGTTTCTCTCTCATTTTGATAACAACTAAAGTTTGAATCTTGCTCACTGGTTATTCACATAATTTCCAGAATTTGTTTCACAAATCCCCCCCCCCCCCCTCTTTAATTACTTGTTTCGAAAGAACGTTGACTAAAAGAATATAATTGTAAGTTAGGTTTAAGTCTAAACCATATTACTCGTTGGATCGACCCCAACCTCCAAGTTGGGTTCTTTACTTGATAACGAATGCTTATACTTCTTTTGGGAGGTGTAATTTGAGTGTATCAGCCACTAGTGGTTCCTGCACCGATTGTTGGTGCACATATTGCTCCTGAGGTAATTCTAACAATAGATGATCAATGGTGTTATAAGAGATTTCAGAAGATAAAACCACCCCAGGGTGGTAAGAGCGAGGATACTCATGAGTTCTTAACTTTGTGCCATCAGATGTTAGAGGCAGTGGATATAGTTGATGCACGTGTTGTTTGTTTTATTTCACTTTAGCTCTATGGACCTACCAGGGAGTAATGAAGGAATTATATGTTGTCTAGACCAGTTGGATCTCCTCTAATAGAGTGGGATGTGTTATCTAGTTCTTTTTCAGGACCGTTTCATTCTTTGGGAGCGTGAGGGAGGAGAGCTCTTTGAGATTTATGGACTTGAGAAAGGGTAGCTTGTCTGTTACAAAGTATGAGGCCCCTTTTTGTGAGCTATACAGGCATGATATGACTATTGTTTCGAATGAGGCAAAGAGTGTCCATAGGTTCGTGAGAAGGTTAAATTTCACCATCATGTCTTATGTGTTCAGAGAAGACTTAAAGGGGGCTTCATTTCGGTCCATCGTGAGTACCTAAAGGAGGAAGAGTTGATGGTTAGAGAGAAGTTTAAGGACCCCAAGAGTGGGCAGAGTCTGTTTAGAGGTTCCTATGGTTCTGGCCGAGGTGGCTATGGTAGCTCATCGGGTCCGCCACAATAGTCATCTACATAGAAGTCTTATTTTGGATTTCGAGATCCACATCATATGATTCGACAGTGTTATTACAAATTCACTCAGGACCCCATCATACTTATTCAGCTACTCTAACTAGAGATTCAGAGGTCAGTCAGGTAGAGGCAGTAGGGATTCTAGTAGGGGTACTACAACTTAGCAGGGTGGAGGTTGGGGCACTACTCAAATTGGAGGTGGTCGAGAGGGATAAATGTTATATTTTCCCAGGGAGGCTAGATTTCTAACACTGTGATTACAAGTATCATCCTAGTTTTCCATCGACCTTTGTTTGTATTGTTAGATATGAGGTATACTTTCTCGTATATGTCTACATACTTTGTGTTTCTATTTGATATGATGTCTGATAACATACTTATTCTTATTTGTATTGCTACACAGGTGGGTGAGTCCTTAGTAGTGGATCAAGTGTATCGATCCTTTTTTGTTTCTTTGGTTGTGTATGATACTTGAGCAGACTTCATCATTCTGGGAATGGTAGACTTTGATATTATTTTTGATATGGATTGGCTCTCCTTGCATCATGTCATTCTTGATTGTTATGCAAGATTGTGACCTTAGTGATGCTAAGTGTTGGTGGTTCTTGCCCTAAAAAAATTGTCACGCCCCGAGCCTACACCCCAGATGTGACCGACACTTGAAGACCATCACTGGCCCCCAAGCGAATCCTTGGCCTGGCTTTCTTAACTCAGCGGAAACTTAACTCAACATGATAACTCAATGTAATGAAAGGTTATTAAACAACTCAACTGAAAGTAATTTGCCAACAAGGCATCTCGAGTCTCAAAATAGGATATTTAAATATAAACATGCATGAGAGACTCCAAACTAACTGACTGACTGTCTGACTGTCTATGAAGCCTCTAAATACTGAGATGGATGTTGGGACAGACCCCGCAACATCCTAATAAAACAAAAACTAAGAACACAAAATAATTGAGTCCTCCGGAATGCAAGGAGGCTCACCACTGACTCTGGAGTGCTCAGCTGGATCAACGACGTACAGGATGCTGATCCGGGGTACCTGTATCTGCATCATAAGACGATGCAGGCCAACTGACATCAGTACATGGAAGGTACTAGTATGCGAGCTGGAAAACTAAGCAACATAGGCTAGAAGGAAATTTGGAAGAAACTGAAAAGTTTACCTTGTTTAACTCAACTCAACCTGACTGACTTCTTTCAATATAAGGCAATTTAAAACAAGTGTGATATAAAGAAAGACTGTTTAAAACATGCTATAAAACTCTGTGTGTATACAAGGATATAATAAGCATGAGATGTATATAGAAATACAATTGAACTGATGTATATAAAATACAATAATTTCCGTGTATAAAAATACAATAACTGCTGTGGGAGTTTCTCTAACTGACAACCATCACATAAGAGCTAAAGTGATGATACAGCGATCAACCTCACGCTGCCAGAGCATCCTATACCCGGCCAAAGGTATAAGACCTGAACCTCCTAATGGATCCACTAGTCTAATATGAAAAGGATTCATCTAAAGAGTATGATCCTTTTTTTTTTACCCATGGTGGCTAACATGGTTCTATGGGGGCTGTGGGTTCTTTGAACGCTCCCCCAATTCGGTGCTCGATACTACTCCCAAAAAATGTACTGGCTCTTATGTTTTAAAACACATTTCTTTCTGCTGACATGAGATAATTACTCAAAAAAGAACTATCCCGAAGGCTCTTTGGAAATTTCAGTTTCCAACCTTGTTTAAATGTAAAGACAATTCTTTAAAACTTCTTTGGGAATACATAGTTCCCTAATAACTTTGAGAAAATGAACTCAACTTGAAACTTGAGACTCTTTACTTAGCTTGAAACTCTAAGCTCTTTACTTGACTTGACACTTGAGTCTAAAAATAAAGTTAAAATGTTCAATAAAGACTCTTGAACAACTTTACAACTAGCTTGACTTGCTTAACTTCTAAGCTTAACTCTTAATTTCTAACTTCACTTGACTTCTAACTAACTCTCCTTAAATTGAAATTTTGGATTGAAGGTGTTTGCTCACATGTTACGGATGAGTTCTTGACTTTAGAAGTACCTTGGAGTGTTGGAAACAACTAGGAAACATAGGTATAATACCTAGGAACAAAAATAAAATAAAAATGGGGAATTAAGGTAACGGGAAGGATTGACGTCCTTGGCGCTCTAAGAGGCGCGGGGCGCCAGCCCTCAACTTCAAACGGGACTGTTGGCCACTCTGCCAGGCACCAACCCTCAACTTCAAAGGGGACTGCTGGCCACTCTGCCAGGCACCAGCCCTTTTCCAAAAAAAAAACAAACCGACTTTTCTCCCTCTTTTCTTCAACTCTAAACCACCCTTACTTCAATGGATTTAACCCCAAACACTAAGGATCATCAATCTCTCAACATACAATAATCTACAACTCAAATACACAACCCAATCATGTCCCACAACCAACAATAACTTCAACAACACAACTAACAACATCAACAACAACTAACAACTTCAACAACTTCAACACCAATCCAATCTTTTCTCAAATCATAAAAAAAAATGAGCTTGGTGTGTGGGGGAAAGGATCAAACCACACAAAGAACTCACATACCTTGATAGGGATCACCCTCGACGAAAATCCACGACGGAAACTTGTTGATCTCCTTTCTCCTCTTCTTCTCTTCTTCACTCTCAAGAACCCTAACTCTTTCTCTTTTAAAAATAGGATAAAATGATCTAGAATCAGCCTAACACACAATATAACCTCAAAAGAAATGGCTAGGGAAAAGACCAAAATGCCCTTAAAATTTCCGGACGGATTCCCTTCCAACTTCCCAACTTTCAATGGCCATAACTCGCTCATACGAACTCGAAATCGAGCAATCTCAGTGGCGTTGGAAAGATCATTCCACAAGCTTTGCAACCATAACTGGAACTACTCCTAACTCATCCTGATCTAGGAGTTACGACTGTTCAAAGTTGGCCAAAAATCACTGATTTCCACACTTAGCCAAATTTTCCAGATTCTGTATTTTTTTTTTCCAAAAATGGCTACTTCCAATTTCGAGCTTCTTCATAGCTATTTCAAATTGTCGGATGTTACAATATCTCCCCCTTGGGAACATTCGTCCTCGAATGAGGTGATTCTTACTAAGCTAAGGGTGCAGCAACAACTCAAACACCCAACAAGCAACTATGCAACAACAACAACAATATGCCCCCTATAATTTAAAGAGCACTATGAAGGAAATTAATACCTTGATATGCGGATTCAAAGAGATATGGATATCTCTTCTTCATGTCTTCTTCGGCTTCCCAAGTAGCTTCCTCAACAAATTGGTTCCTCCAAAGGACCTTGACTGAGGCTACATCCTTTGTTCTCAACCTTCGAACTTGCCGATCTAAAATTTGAACAGGAATCTCCTCATAAGATAAGTTATCCTTGATCTTGATACTTTCAGTCGGTAGGATCAATGAAGGATCGCCTATGCACTTCTTTAACATGGAGATATGAAATACCGGATGGACCGCTGCTAGCTCCTGTGGTAGCTCCAACTCATAAGCTACATTGCCAACTCTCTTGACTATGCGATAAGGTCCAATATATCGGGGGTTAAGTTTCCCTTTCTTATCAAACCTCATAACCCCCTTCATGGGTGAAACCTTCAAATATACCCAATCATCTACTTCAAACTCTAACGCCCTTCTCCTAACATCAGTGTAGGATTTCTGATGACTCTGTGCCGTTTTCAACCTCTCTTGAATCACTTTCACCTTCTCCATAGCTTGGTGAACTAAATCTGGTCCTATCAACTGTGCTTCACCCACTTCAAACCATCCAATAGGAGACCTACATCTTCTCCCATAAAGAGCTTCATATGGGGCCATCTGGATGCTAGAGTGATAACTGTTGTTGTAGGCAAACTCAATGAGAGGTAGGTGATCATCCCAATTACCTTTGAAATCGATCACACAAGCTCTCAGCATATCTTCTAAAGTCTGAATAGTGCGCTCTGCTTGCCCATCAGTCTGAGGATGAAAGGTAGTACTTAAGTTCACATTTGAACCCAAGCCTTTTTGAAAAGATTTCCAGAACTGTGCAGTAAACTGTGCACCTCTATCTGAAATAATGGAGATTGGGACTCCATGAAGTCTCACTATCTCTCGAATATACAACTTGGCATAATCTTCTGCTGAAAGGGTAGTCTTTACCGGTAGAAAATGAGATGACTTTGTCATTCTGTCGACAATCACCCAAATAGAATCATGCTGTTTGCGAGACCTTGGCAACCCTGTGATAAAATCCATATTGATCATCTCCCACTTCCACTCTGGAAGTTCTATCCTCTGAGCTAAACCACCAGGCCTTTGGTGTTCAACTTTCACTTGTTGGCAATTTGGACACTTAGCAACAAACTCAGCAATGCCCTTCTTCATGCCATTCCACCAATAAACTTCACGCAAATCACGATACATCTTGGTGGAACCCGGATGAATAGAATATCTGGAGTTGTGAGCTTCCGCCATAATCCTCTCTTGGAGTCCATCTACCATAGGTACGCACAATCTACCTTGAAATCTCAAAACACCATCTCCCCCTTGTTCAAAAGCTAATACTCTTTGCTTTTGAACATTTGCCTTCAACTCAAGCAAAATGGGATCTTGATCTTGCTTCTCTTTCACTTCTGACATTAATGATGACTCGGCCCTGCTCGTCACTGCTATCCCTCCTTCTGCGAAATCTGTAAATCTGACTCCCAGGCATGCCAGTCTGTGCACATCTTTTGCTAACTCTCTCCTTCCTTTTTCAATATGGGCGGTGCTACCCATAGACAACCTGCTCAAAGAATCAGCAACAACATTAGCCTTACCTGGGTGGTAAAGAATACTCAGGTCATAATTCTTGAGTAACTCTAACCACCTCCTCTGTCTGAGATTAAGCTCCCTCTGAGTAAGCACATATTGAAGGCTCTTGTGATCAGTGAATATGTCGACATGCACACCATACAAGTAATGACGCCATATCTTCAAAGAAAATACTACAGCAGCTAGCTCTAAATCATAGGTTGGGTAGTTCTTCTCATGAACCTTCAACTGTCTGGAGGCATAAGCTATAACTTTGCCATTCTGCATTAAGACACAACCCAAAACAACTCTAGATGCATCACAATACACCACAAAACCTTGAGTACCTTCTGGTAGCGTCAAAATTGGAGCTGTAATCAATCTCTTTTTCAATTCCTGAAAGCTTTTCTCACAAGCTTCAGACCATTGAAATTTCACCGTCTTCTGAGTCAACTTTGTCAAAGGAGATGCAATAGTCAAGAACCATTCAACAAACCTTCTATAATAGCCAGCCAAACCCAAGAAACTCCTAATTTCAGTTGGAGATGTGGGTCTAGGCCAATTCTGCACTGCCTCAATTTTTTGAGTATCAACTTTAATTCCATCACCGGACACAATGTGGCCTAGGAACGCCACCGACTTAAGCCAAAACTCACATTTAAAGAACTTGGCATACAACTCTTTATCTTTCAAAGTTTGAAGAACTATTCTGAGATGGCTAGCATGATCTTCTTCATTCCTTGAATAAATTAGTATGTCATCAATAAAGACAATAACAAACATATCTAAATAAGGTTTGAAAACTCTATTCATCAAGTCCATGAAAGCTGCTGGTGCATTGGTCAAACCAAAGGACATGACTAAAAACTCATAATGACTATACCTGGTTCTGAAAGCTGTCTTTAGGATATCACATTCCCTTACCCTTAACTGATGATAGCCTGATTGGAGGTCAATCTTTGAAAAACAAGTGGCACCCTGAAGCTGATCGAAAAGATCATCAATCCTCGGAAGAGGGTACTTGTTCTTGATGGTAACCTTATTCAACTGGCGGTAGTCTATACACATTCTAAGGGAACTATCTTTCTTTCTCACAAACAAGATCGGAGCTCCCCAAGGCGAGACACTTGGTCGAATGAAACCCTTATCTAGGAGAACTTTCAACTGCTCTTTCAACTCTTTCAACTCTGCTGGTGCCATTCTATATGGCGAAATAGAGATAGGACGAGTATCTGAAATGAGATCTATGTCGAAATCTATTTCTCTCTCAGGAGAAATTTCGGGTAGATCATCAGGAAAAACTTCTGGAAACTCTCTTACTATAGGAACTGACTGGAAATGAGGTATCTCAACACTAGAGTCATGAACTCGGACTAAGTGATAGATACAACCCTTCGAAACTAACTTTTTCGCCTTAAGGTACGAAATGAAATGACCCTTAGGCACTACTGAACTACTACTCCACTCTAAGACTGGCTCATTCGGAAACTGAAACTTGACCACTCGAGTTCTACAGTCTATCGATGCATAACAAGCATGAAGCCAATCCATACCTAGAATGACATCGAAATCTATCATGTCTAACTCAACCAAATCAGCCATGGTGCTCTTGTGACTGATGGAAACAGGACAATCACGATAGACTCTTTCTGCTAGAATAGATTCCCCAACAGGTGTAGAAACACAAAAGGGTTCACAAAGTCTTTCAGGAAGAACCTCAAACTTATTTGCAACATAAGGAGTTACAAAAGATAAACTTGCTCCTGGGTCTAGCAAGGCATACACATCAAAAGCAAAGACTTTGATCATACCAGTGACAACATTTGGAGAATTCTCTTGCTCATGGCGACTGGTGATTGCATAAAGGCGGTTTGCTCCTCCACTGGTACTAGAAGTAGCTCCTCTAGGTGTCGTCCTGTCTGGGGGAACAACTGAAGAAGACTGTGCTTTATTTCCCCCATTACCCTGCCTATTCTTTGGACACTCTCGCATGAAATGTCCATTCTGACCACACTTGAAACAACCAACGGAGCCCTCTCGACAAATACCTGAGTGGTTCCTACCACACTTGGCGCAGGCAGGAGGCTTACTACTCCCTTGCGCCACACTACCCAAATATTGTGCTGGTCTAGCCCTGAAGTCCTTCGAATTCTGAACATTAAATTCACCTTTATAGCTGGGTGCAGGTGCTCTAACAGATGATGGAGCAGGTCCCTTTTGCCTTTGCTGAAAGGAGGAACGGTTTAAATTACCTCTCTGCTGCTCGGACTCGTTCTCGGTCTTTGCTCTCTTATTTCTAAACTCTTCTCTATCCCTCAGCTTCTCTTCCTCAACCTGCTGCACATAAACCATCAACCTTGATATGTCCATGTCCCCGAAAGCATTGCATCCCTACCTTCCTTGCTCAACAACCGAGACAACCCATCAACAAACAAGCTCATTCTATTCCTCATGTCCGCAACCATCTCCGGAGCATAGCGGGATAATTGTGTGAACTTCAGACTGTACTCATGAACACTCAAAGAATCCTGCCTAAGTGTGAGGAACTCACGTACCTTGGCCTCTCTCAACTCTCGAGGAAAGAAATGCCCCAAGAAAGCTTCCCCAAAACCGGCCCAACTCGCAGGTGGTGCATTCTCAGCTCTACTTCTTTTCCACTGGTCAAACCAAGTTCTAGCAACATCCTTCAATTGATATGCAACTAGTTCAACCCGCTCAATATCTGCTACATGCATCACATCAAAAATCTTCTTCAACTCCTCAGTGAAGTTCTCTGGATCCTCAGTAGTACTTGAACCCATGAAACTCGAAGGATTCATCCCCAAGAACTCACGAATCCTTGAAGTGTCAGCTCCTTCATGTCGAGCTCCTCCTTCCTGACCAATTTGATTAGTCACAGCTTGACTCAGAATTCTAATTGCCTCTCTAAACTCGGCATTAGAAACTTCCCCTTGATCTTGCACTCCCGGGGCATAAGGTAACTCTTGCTCATCAACATAACGTCTAGGAAGACGCCCTCTACCAACTTTTCGAGGAGGCATGATTATCTGAAAACACGCGCAAGTGCGGATTAGAAAGAAACTTTTTAGAGGTCAACTCTAACACATGAAATGAGTGTGAAAGAAATGAGAAACCTTCTTAAATATTGCAGCCTCCCAATTATAGATATGGCGCGCTTCACACCGATAACTAGGACTCTACAGACACGGCTTCATAGACTCCCTAGGACTCTTGAACTTGTGTGCTCTGATACCAAGTTTGTCACGCCCTGAGCCTACACCCCAGACGTGACCGGCACTTGAAGACCATCACTGGCCCCCAAGCGAACCCTTGGCCTGGCTTTCTTAACTCAGCGAAAACTTAACTCAACAGGATAACTCAATGCAATGAAAGGTTATAAAACAACTCAACTGAAAGTAATTTGCCAACAAGGCATCTCGAGTCTCAAAATAGGATATTTAAATATAAACATGCATGAGAGACTCCAAACTAACTGACTGACTGTCTGACTGTCTATGAAGCCTCTAAATACTGAGATGGATGTTGGGACAGACCCCGCAACATCCTAATAAAACAAAAACTAAGAACACAAAATAATTGAGTCCTCCGGAATGCAAGGAGGCTCACCACTGACTCTGGAGTGCTCAGCTGGATCAACGGCGTGCAGGATGCTGATCCGGGGTACCTGTATCTGCATCATAAGATGATGCAGGCCAACTGGCATCAGTACATGGAAGGTACTAGTATGCGAGCTGGAAAACTAAGCAACATAGGCTAGAAGGAAATTTGGAAGAAACTGAAAAGTTTACCTTGTTCAACTCTACTCAACCTGACTGACTTCTTTCAATATAAGGCAATTTAAAACAAGTGTGATATAAAGAAAGACTGTTTAAAACATGCTATAAAACTCTGTGTGTATACAAGGATACAATAAGCCTGAGATGTATATAGAAATACAATTGAACTGATGTATATAAAATACAATAATTTCCGTGTATAAAAATACAATAACTGCTGTGGGAGTTTCTCTAACCGACAACCATCACATAAGAGCTAAAGTGATGATACAACGATCAACCTCACGTTGCCAGAGCATCCTATACCCGGCCAAAGGTATAAGACTTGAACTGCCTAATGGATCCACTAGTCTAATATGAAAAGGATTCATCTAAAGAGTATGATCCTTTTTTTTTTACCCATGGTGGCTAACATGGTTCTATGGGGGCTGTGGGTTCTTTGAACGCTCCCCCAATTCGGTGCTCGATACTACTCCCAAAAAATGTACTGGCTCTTATGTTTTAAAACACATTTCTTTCTGCTGACATGAGATAATTACTCAAAAAAGAACTATCCCGAAGGCTCTTTGGAAATTTCAGTTTCCAACCTTGTTTAAATGTAAAGACAATTCTTTAAAACTTCTTTGGGAATACATAGTTCCCTAATAACTTTGAGAAAATGAACTCAACTTGAAACTTGAGACTCTTTACTTAGCTTGAAACTCTAAGCTCTTTGCTTGACTTGACACTTGAGTCTAAAAATAAAGTTAAAGCGTTCAATAAAGACTCTTGAACAACTTTACAACTAGCTTGACTTGCTTAACTTCTAAGCTTAACTCTTAATTTCTAACTTCACTTGACTTCTAACTAACTCTCCTTAAATTGGAATTTTGGATTCAAGGTGTTTGCTCACATGTTACGGATGAGTTCTTGACTTTAGAAGTACCTTGGAGTGTTGGAAACAACTAGGAAACATAGGTATAATACCTAGGAACAAAAATAAAATAAAAATGGGGAATTAAGGTAACGGGAAGGATTGACGTCCTTGGCGCTCTAAGAGGCGCGGGGCGCCAGCCCTCAACTTCAAACGGGACTGCTGGCCACTCTGCCAGGCACCAGCCCTCAACTTCAAAGGGGACTGCTGGCCACTCTGCCAGGCACCAGCCCTTTTCCAAAAAAAAAAACCGACTTTTCTCCCTCTTTTCTTCAACTCTAAACCACCCTTACTTCAATGGATTTAACCCCGAACACTAAGGATCATCAATCTCTCAACATACAATAATCTACAACTCAAATACACAACCCAATCATGTCCCACAACCAACAATAACATCAACAACACAACTAACAACATCAACAACAACTAACAACTTCAACAACTTCAACACCAATCCAATCTTTTCTCAAATCATAAAAAAAAATGAGCTTGGTGTGTGGGGGAAAGGATCAAACCACACAAAGAACTCACATACCTTGATAGGGATCACCCCCGACGAAAATCCACGACGGAAACTTGTTGATCTCCTTTCTCCTCTTCTTCTCCTCTTCTTCTCTTCTTCTTCTCTTCTTCACTCTCAAGAACCCTAACTCTTTCTCTTTTAAAAATAGGATAAAATGATCTAGAATCAGCCTAACACACAATATAACCTCAAAAGAAATGGCTAGGGAAAAGACCAAAATGCCCTTAAAATTTCCGGACGGATTCCCTGCCAACTGCCCAACTTTCAATGGCCATAACTCGCTCATACGAATTCAAAATTGAGCAATCTCAGTGGCGTTGGAAAGATCATTCCACAAGCTTCGCAACCATAACTGGAACTACTCCTAACTCATCCTGATCTAGGAGTTACGACTGTTCAAAGTTGGCCAAAAATCACTGATTTCCACACTTAGCCAAATTTTCCAGATTCTGTATTTTTTTTTTTCCAAAAATGGCTACTTCCAATTTCGAGCTTCTTCATAGCTATTTCAAATTGTCAGATGTTACAAAAGTTATCTCTTTCATTCTAGCTTAGAGATTAGTTGATAGATAGTTTTTGTTTTATTAGGCCTCTATTCAAAATACTATCATGGAGACACCTCTTATAGATTTTGTTCCTGGGGTTTGAGAGTTTTTGGATGTATTTCCTTATGATATTCCAGATGTTCCTCTGGGTAGGGACATTGATTTTGCTATTGACTTAGAGCTAGGCACCAAGCACATATCTATCCCTCCTTATTGTATGTCACCACCAAAATTGAAGGAGCTGGAGGATCGGTTGTTGAACTTGTTGAGTAAGAGGTTTATCATCCCAGTGTATCTCCATAAGGTACCCTTATGTTGTTTGTGAAGAAGAAATATGGGACCACGAAGATGTGTATTGAATACCAGTAGTTGAACAAAGTGACAGTGAAAAAAATATACCCTCTTCCTCGTATTAATGACTTATTTGACCAATTTTAGGGAGCATCTTCGTTTCCTAAGATTGATTTGAGGTCAAGCTATCATCAGTCGAAGATTAGGGCATCAAATATCCCTAAGATATCTTTCAGAAATCAATATGGGCACTATGAGTTTATTTTGATATATTTTAGTTTGAGTTATTCCCCAGTATATTTCATGGAGTTAATGAATAGGGTGTTTTGGCATTATTTGGATTTATGTGATAGTCTTTATTGATGACATCTTGGTGTACTCCAAGATTGGCGAGGGCCATGATCAACATTTGAGGATTTTTCTCTAGAGATTAAGAGAAGAGAAGTTATATGCCAAGTTCTCAAAGTGCGAGTTTTGGCTTGATTTTATTGCATTTCAAGGACACACGGTGTCCAAGGAGGGTATTCGGGTGAATCCAGGCAAGATTGAGGCAGTTAGAGGTTAGAACAGGCCTATTTCAATTACTACGATTCAGATTTTTGTGGGACTATCGGGATATTACAAGCAATTTGTCCAGAGCCTCTCCACTATTACATCTCTTTTGACCAGATTAAATCGACACTCGACAGAGTGCAAGATTTTAGTGGTCTAATGAGTGTGAGGAGAGATTTCAACAGCTCAAAACCTTATTGAATTTGACTCATGTGTTTACTTTACTCGAGGAGGATGTGGACTTTACAATTTATTATGATGATTTTGGAGTCAGGTTGGGGGTGTTCTAATGCATAAGGGGAAGGTGATCGCCTATGCTTCTAGGAAGTTGAAGACCTATGAGAGGAAATACTCTACTCATGATTTAAAGTTGACAGTTGTGGTACTACTACTTAAGCTATGGTGGTATTATAAGTGTCTTCAATACATTTTTAGTAAGAGGGATCTGAACTTGAGGAAATGCAGATGGCTTGAGTTACTAGAGGACTATGATATCACCATATAGTATC
Source organism: Solanum bulbocastanum (assembly GCA_037074985.1). Lineage (NCBI taxonomy): Eukaryota > Viridiplantae > Streptophyta > Magnoliopsida > Solanales > Solanaceae > Solanum > Solanum bulbocastanum. Next base: position 37,250,827 of record CM073599.1, read on the forward strand.
ATCTGGGGAAGTCCAATATGGTGGATGATGTTTTGAGTAGGAAAACTTCTAGTATGGAGAGTCTTGCTACTATTAGTGTTGAGGAGATACCATAAGCTATAGATACTCGGAGGTTAGCCAACAGTCTTGTTCGGTTGTAGATTTCTAAAGAAAGTGGTAGTTTGATTGCTTTTATAAAGGCCCAATCTTCCTTATGTTAGAAGATTTGTGAGCATCAATTCGACAATCAGAAGTTGTGTCTGATTTGAGAAAAAGTATTAAGAGGGGAAGCCAAAGAGGTTGTCCTTGATTTTGATGGTGTCTTGAGGATCGGAGGCAGGATTTGTGTAGTGTGCAAGATAAGTATACTGATTCTTTAGGAGGCCTATTATTATCCGTGTTCCATTCATCTCGGAGTGGCAAAGATGTATCATGATCTGATTCAACATTACTAGTGGTGTGGCATGCAGAGGGATGTTGTAGATTTTGTATCTATATGCTTGACTTACCAACAAGTCAAAGGTGTATATCAGAGGAAGCCTATTCCTACGTTGAAATGAGAGTGTATTACTATGGATTGTATTATGGGTTTGCCTACCACCGTTGGTAGTTATGACTCCATTTGGGTGGTTGTAGATAGGCTGATTAAGTCCACCCATTTCATCCCTTTTTGGGTGAAGTATACGATGGAGAAGTTAGCCCATCTTTATATCAGTCAGATTGTCCATTTCATGGAGTCCCTATTTCCATTGTTTTCGATCGAGGCTTTTTGTTCACTTCTCATTTATGGAAGACTTTACCACACGGTTTGGGTACTTAGTTAGATATGAGTAGGACTTTCATCCCCTGATTGATGGGCATTCTGAGTGGACGATTCAGGTGTTGGAGATATGCTTTGAGCATGTGTGATTGACTTTGGCACTAGATGTGATCAGAATTTGCCGTTAGTAGAGTTTGCTTACAACAACATTTGTCACTCTAGTATTCAAATGGACCCACTTGAGCATTGAATGGGAGTCATTGTATATCTCTGATCAGTTGGTTTGATTTGGCTTAGATGGAAGGTTTAGATTTAAACTTGCTTAGAGAGGCTATGGAGTAGGTTCATATGATTCAGAGTAGACTGTTGATAGCCTAGAGTCGATAGAAAAGTTATGCAGACCAGAGAATTCAATCCTAATATATACGGAGAGTGATCATGTATGGCTCCGAGTGTTATCCATGAAGGGTGTGATGAGGTTTGGGAAGAAGGGCAAGCTTACCCCTAGGTTCATTGGCCCTTTTGAGATTTTGAGCTAAATAAGAGGGATGACCTATAAGTTGGCCTTTCCTTCTAGCTTATCAGTTATCCATCCTATGTTTTATATCTCCGTGATTTGGAAGTATGTGCCAGATTATTCCCACGTGCTTTCACTTGATTCAATAGTGTTGGGTCTAGACTTGTCCTTTGAGGAGGATTCTATAGCCATCTTAGATAGGTGGGTATGATAGCTTAGGACCAAGGAGATTGCTCTAGTGAAAGGCAGTGGAAGCACCGTTCAGTTGGTGAGGTAACTTGGGAGATAGAGTTCGACATGTGTGCAAGATATCCTCAACGTTTAAGGCTCCAGGTACTTTCTTTTACTTTATATTCGAAGACGAACATGGTTTTTAGTGGTGGATAATGTAATGACCCAATCAATCATTTTTGGATATTTTGTAAAAATTACTATTTTAACCATCCCTATATTGACCCCGAGCTAGATTTTGAAGTTTTTTTCAAGCTTTGTGTAAAATTTTATGAATTATGTACGTTTTGGGTTTTGAATGGCTAAAGTTGTTAAAAATAGTTTTTGGTGTCTTTTGGAGTTTTGAGTGTCGGAATGGAATTACATCAATTCCATTAGTCTCGAAATATGGAAATTGGTCTAAGAGAGTTGTCGATTTCTGATTCAGAGTCTTTTTGAGGATTTGAGGTCCTAAGTTGAAAAAATGTAAAATTTTAGTCTTTGCATTGACTTTGGTTAACTTTCGGAGTTAGGATGCTCGAATTAGAATTCTAAGAGTTCTATTTGATTCGAGGGATGATTTTAGGCCTAGGTGAGGTCTTGGTCAAATTTTTAGAAGTCTGAGCATGATTTAGCCTTTTTGGGTGTTATGTTCCTTTCTTGTGACTTTCACAGATGTCGAGTCAAGGAGACCTCATATTTGTGTTGATAGTTCCATTGAATTTGGAATGTCAAGTATAATCAAATTGCATATTTGATTTGTATTTATGGGGTTTTGAATGAATCCTAAGGGTCTACTTGATGATTTGAAAGTTGGTTGTGTTTTCTGGTGTCTATTGACCTCACGATCACAAAGGATCTTCGCTTTCGCAAGGGTCGCATTAACAAAGACTAGTTTGATTTTGTGAAGGATCAAGTGGTCAAACCTTTGCGAAAAGCGAAGGTTTGTTGAAGATCATGAGCTTTGCATTAGTGAAGGTCAGCTCATAAAGTGAAGGCTGAGTATTTTTTGGGGTTTGCTTAAGTGACATCAGAAAAGGTTTTGGTTTGCAATTTCAGGGTTTTACCCCATTTTTTTCCATTTTGAGTCTTGGGAAATTGGAGGGAATTTCAATGAGATTTCTTGTGCTAAATTATTTGGGTAAACCTTTGTGTCCATAAAACTTCGTCTCTTGTTATCATTAATGGATTTTAACATCAAAACTTAGGATTTTGATTGGCAAATTGCAAGGTTTTTTCAAGAACATGAGTTCTAAAGTAAAATGGTGATTATGAATTGATTTTAATTCCTTTCTCAAAATAGTTTTCTTCAACGAGTTCCAAATGCCTTGGGATGAAAGAAGTACTCGTATTCTAGCTTAGTTTTGCCTTGTTTAACAGGTTTCTTGTTGAGTACCATGTTGTTTGATACTCACTCTTTGCTTCTACACTTATGTAGGTTCTGAGCCCAGACCCATGTGATATTTCTTCATCATCTATTTTCTAAGCTTTCTGAGGATACATTGAGAGGTAGCTACTTGTCATCCCAGAGGACCCCTTTGTTCCTTACTTTATGTTTTTTTCTATTCGAGAAACAAATGCATAGAGACTTGTATTATCTTTCAAATTCTGCATTATTATAGTAGTGGCTTGTATACGTGACAACCAAGTTTTGAGGTTATTGTAGAATGAATAAGTTTTCCGCTCTATTGATATTATTATTTTACTGTCCGTATTTCTTTCTTATTGTTGGGTTTGAGGCTGACTTGGTATTATTTGAATTCATTTATTGTTGATAATGATATAAAAAAAAGAAGAAGAAGGAAAAGATTGTACGTAATTTAAATTGGTTTTTTACTAGCTTTATTTACGGTATATGATGATGATTTTATATCTCCAAATAAAAATTTGTGTTCTTAACTTATAAATGCCATTTCAGGAGGAGTAAATAATAACAAAAGAATTCACTACTAAGAAGTAAATTCTATTTATTCTGATAACATTTATATTTTCTTTTCAACACATATTGATATCTCAGTGAAATATTAAACATGATAACTCATTATGATAGAAATTATCATTCTTCATAATAATAGAGTTCCAATGGAATTCAGAATAAATTAAAAATTGTAATTAATATTGTGTTCACTCAGTTTTCATTATATCATATTGAATCTTTGACTAATTCGGATTCCGAGGAACACTCTCTAACAATTTTTTTTTCATATCCAAGGCTCAAACTCGAGACATCTGGTTAAGGATGGATGGATCATATATATTCCACCACAACTATTGTTGATACTAATAATTAGTTAATTCACTCTCTCTTGCATATTCTGCAATATGTTGGATTAAGTTGTTGAGTTCTACCAACAATATTTTGTTGGAGTAGAAGTTAATATTCCTTCATCCTTAACTAGTGGTGTCATGTTCGAGTCTTGGGTGAGTTACCTTTGTTAGAAAGAGGTTTACCCTTATTTTGGAACTTTACATTATACAAACCTAATTGAGGCTCAATAAGAATATTGGTCACTTAGTAAAAAAAACATTTTCTTCTTGTACTAATGAAAATCAGACATTTGCAAAAATAAAATAAAATAAGGGTTGTGCTCATAGATTATGAGATTAGTCTCATCAAATCTCCATCTTCCAGTGAATAACTCCGCAATCTCCTTAATGAAAATATTTACTTTTTATCTGTTTTTTGTTCTCTACATATAAAATATCATTTTTTTTGTGCTATTAGTTTAGATTCATTTAATGTTAATTACGATAAATTTTTTTGTGAAGGAGATGATTTTTCGTCAATTAGATTAATCTTATGCCTAGTTTTCATTGTGGTGTAGTATGATGATTTTATAGGTCCAATATAAATTTTGTGTTCTTAAATTACTAAATGGCATGGTATTGAATCAAAATCAGGAGGAGTAAATTACAATAGAAATTCACTAGTAAGATGTGAATTCAATATATTTTGATGTCATATTTACATTTTCTTTAAAGTTTCTTTTAAACACATATTGAAAGGTATAAAATAACACATCTCAATGAAATATTAAACGTGACAACTTATTATTAATATTATAAAAATTATGATTCTTCTAGATAAAAGAGTTCCAATAGAATTTGGAATAAATTATAAATTATAATTAATATTATTTCACTCGGTTTCAATATATCATATCCCCGATTAATTTGTCTTTCGCGGGACACTCACTAACAAGATTTTCTTCATATTCAAGGCTCAAACCCGACACCTTTGGTTAAGAATAGATGGATCATTTACATCCCACCACAACTTTTGTTGGTACTAATAATGATTTAATTTACTTTCTCTTAAATATTTGGCAATATGTTGAATTTATTTGTTGTGTTCTACCAACAAAGACTTTTGTTGAGTGGAAGTTAGTATTTATTTATCCTTAACCAGAACTGTCAAGTTTGAGTCTTGGATATGAGTTACCTTGGTGAGAAAGAGGTTCACCCTATATTTGGGACTTTTTGTTATTCAAATTTAATTGGGTCATAGGTGTGGAAATATGTGTTAGAAAATAAAGAGGTTATTGAATAGAAAATATGGTGGGAACCAAAGGGAGGTACTTTTAGCATTTGGTATGATAATTGGAGTCTTGGTCCTTTATATCTCCAAACTTATGAATTTTTGCGGTGTAATTTTCTAACAGATGTAGATGTTTTCTTGAAAGAGATGGTTGGGAGTTTAGTATTATGCAAGAAATCTAGCCTAATAACCTAGTTGAGCATGTTAGATTAAATATTAGTTATGTAGGCAGTCTGGTTAAGTAGATAAACCATGCTAGATTAAGTTTAATAATGAGAAATTCACTGTCAAATCAACTTGGTACATCCTCAGAAATAGATCTCCCTCTAGTGATGACTTTAAGAAGTTGTGGATGACTTAGATTCCTTTTAAAATTTTCTTATTTCGGATGTAGGGTATGGACACAAAGAGTTCTTGTGACGGATATGGTATCTTCTTGGGATCCTAAAGTTTCTAATTTATGTCATTGTTGTAGATCTTATGTGAGGAAAACATTAGAACATTTATTCTTATCGGGAGAAATAACTACTTCTATTTGAAATCACTATGGTAGGGCTATTGGATTACTAGGTCCTTGGGTATAGGTTAAACAAACTATGAAGAAATGGTGGGAGTTCCAAGGTAATTGTATAATGAAGATGGTTTGTCAAGAAATTCTTAATATTATTCTTTGGTTTCTTGAAAGAGAAGGAATACAATTTTACATGGAGGTTCTTATTCTAGTGACAAATTTATATGGGATATCAATGTTGCCATTCATAAGCTTGTTAGGTTAAAGTTCAACTTCTTAACTTTCCCTAATAATTAGCCTCAGATGATTTGTCAACTGTTAGGGTGATTGAAATGTAATATTGATGGATATTTTATAGGTAATTTAGGTCCAAGTGATGTTACGTTCTATGTGAGAAATCATAACGACAATCTAGTGGAAGCTAAATGCCTATAAATTGTTGATTCTGCTAACTTGGTGGCTGAGGCTAAGGCAATAAGTGAAGGGGTTCAATACTGTTTTGATACAGGGTTCTCCAATATTATCTTGGAATTAGATTCACTATCTATGGTTAACATTATTAATGGAACCTAGGAGATTCCTTGGAGTGTTTCAATAGAAGTCAATGCTATAAATAGGATCAGAAGTGTCATTACAATGAGAGTACAACACTCCTTAATGGAGAAAAATACTCATGTTGATTTTTTCGCTAATCTAGTTTATAGTTTTTGCTGATACAAATGAATTCAATTCATTTTAAGAAGTTTCAAGTAAAGGGAAGTGAATTATCAATCTTGATAAATATAGTACTCCAATCATGAGAATTAAGTAGTTGAACTCAACTAATAGTTACAATTAAGAGATAGAAGGTTTGCTATATTTTGTGCAAGATACACTATTGAGTTACAAGCGAGGCTACAAACAATAGGGCTGTTGGATTACTAGGTCCTTGGGTATAGGTTAAACCAACTATGAAGAAATGGTGGGAGTTCCAAGGTAATTGTATAGTGAAGATGGTTTGTCAAGCAATTCTTAATATTATTCTTTAATTTCTTGGAAGAGAAGGAATACAATTTTACATGGTGGTTCTTATTCTAGTGACAAAGTTATATAGGATATCAATGTTGCCATTCATAAGTTTGTTAGGTTAAAGTTCAACTTCTTAACTTTCCCTAATAATTAACCTCAGATGATTTGTCAACTGTTAGGGTGGTTGAAATGTAATATTGATGGATATTTTTGAGGTAATTTATGTCCAAGTGATGTTGCGTTCTATGTGAGAAATCATAACGACAATCTAGTGGAAGCTAAATGCCTATAAATTGTTGATTCTTCTAACTTGGTGGCTGAGGCTAAGGCAATAAGTGAAGGGGTTCAATACTGTTTTGATACAGGGTTCTCCAATATTATCTTGGAATTATATTCACTATCTATGGTTAACATTATTAATGGAACCTAGGAGGTTCCTTGGAGTGTTTCAATGGAAGTCAATACTATAAATAGGATCAGAAGTGTCGTTATAGTGAGAGTACAACACTCCTTAATAGAGAAAAATACTCTTGTTGATTTTTTCGCTAATCTAGTTTACAGTTTTGCTGATACAAATGAATTCAATTCATTTTAAGAAGTTTCAAGTAAAGGGAAGTAAATTATCAATCTTGATAAAGATAGTACTCCAATCATGAGAATTAAGTAACTGAACTCAACTAATAGTTACAATTAAGAGTTAGAAGGTTTGCTATATTTTGTGCAAGTTACACTACTGAGTTACAAGCAAGGCTACAAACAATAGGGTTGTTGGATTACTAGGTCCTTGGGTATAGATTAAACAAACTATGAAGAAATGGTGGGACTTCCAAGGTAATTGTATAGTGAAGATGGTTTGTCAAGTAATTCTTAATATTATTCTTTGGTTTCTTGGAAGAGAAGGAATACAATTTTACATGGTGGTTCTTATTCTAGTGACAAAGTTATATAGGATATCAGTGTTGCCATTCATAAGTTTGTTAGGTTAAAGTTATACTTCTTAACTTTCCCTAATAATTAGCCTCAGATGATTTGTCAACTATTAGGGTGGTTGAAATGTACTATTGATGGATATTTTAGAGGTAATTTAGGTCCAAGTGATGTTGCATTCTATATGAGAAATCATAACGACAATCTCGTGGAAGCTAAATGCCTACAAATTGTTGATTCTGCTAACTTGGTGGCTGAGGCTAAGGCAATAAGTGAAGGGCTTCAATACTGTTTTGATAAAAGGTTCTCCAATATTATCTTGGAATCAGATTCAGTATCTAGGGTTAACATTATTAATGGAACCTAGGAGGTTCCTTGGAGTGTTTCAATGGAAGTCAATGCTATAAATAGGATCAGAAGTGTCATTATAGTGAGAGTACAACACTCCTTAATGGAGAAAAATACTCTAGTTGATTTTTTCGCTATTCTAGTTTATAGTTTTGCTGATACAAATGAATTCAATTCATTTTAAGAAGTTTCAAGTAAAGGGAAGTAAATTATCAATCTTGATAAAGATAGTACTCCAATCATGAGAATTAAGTAGCCGAACTCATCTAATAGTTACAATTAAGAGTTAGAAGGTTTGCTATATTTTGTGCAAGTTAAACTACTGAGTTACAAGCGAGGCTACAAACAATGGGGTTGTTGGATTACTAGGTCCTTGGGTATAGGTTAAACAAACTATGAGGAAATGGTGGGACTTCCAAGGTAATTGTATAGTGAAGATGGTTTGTCAAGCAATTCTTAATATTATTCTTTGGTTTCTTGGAAGAGAAGGAATACAATTTTACATGGTGGTTCTTATTCTGGTGACAAAGTTGTATAGGATATCAATGTTGCCATTCATAAGTTTGTTAGGTTAAAGTTCAACTTCTTAACTTTCCCTAATAATTAGCCTCAGATGATTTGACAACTGTTAGGGTGGTTGTCGCGCCCCGTTTTTCTCAAAACGGGTTTTGGTGCACGACCTAACAACTCTTTTGGGTTTTGGGTGATTGAAGAGTTGCCACCTAACGAATTAAGATGCGTTAGGGCACCTATCTAACCTAACTAAGTCTAACTAAGGTCAACGAGCCAGAGATCGGGTAAGGGTTCAAATTACCTCGAGGGGAAGGTGTTAAGCATCCCTCGAGGTCCACAAAGGTGGGTCCCGACCGTATCTCATGCAATATGTGGGGGTTACAAATAGCAATTATGGTCACTTCATTATTATTTAATTTAAACAAGCAGAACTAGGTGATAACAATATATAGCCATTTAAAATTATTTTAGTTAATTAATTACCTATGCATGCAAGACTAGATGAAAAATAAAATAAATATTAAACAAATAATAAGGAGATAAGCAAGAAGATAGAAAATTACACAAATAGATATACGAATAAATTCATTTTTATTAAAACTACCCCAAATAATATAATAAAACATATAAAGGGGTAAAAGGGAAGGGAGACTCTAAATAATTTTTGGATCAGCACTCGACTTTATTTATTTTCTTGATAGGCTTCCGCGTAGGGACAGACAAAACCGAAGTTTGTCATTTAAGCCTGAGTCGGTGTCATCATATCCGTAGGGCCTAAATTACCCCTACCCTACCACCGCATGCTTTTCGTCCTAAAAGGTGCCTAGCATCCGCTTAATGTCCAAGAGGCATTGGACTACTGTTAGGATGGTTTAGACAAAAAATAAAATATATAGGCCCACTTAGACATTAAGTCAAACATGTTGAACGAGCATTTAGCACATAAAGTCTCATATTAGCCTCTAGATTTTACTTAAACGTTAGCAATAACAGATAGAGTGAAAAGGTCTCATGCTAAGTATGTGTAAACAAGCGACAAGTAGCACAACCATATAACAATTAATAAAAACATGACAGATAATTATGACATAATACATAAATTGATATGTAGAGCAGAGTTGAGCAAGTAGCAGCTGCATTAACTTATTAGTAGCTGATTACAATATTTAGAGCAGGGTTGCACGTAGCAGATGCATTAACTTTTAGTAGCTGAGTTTAAGTGGCAGGATAGTGCAAGAATTAATTAATCCGAGCAAGATTTAATCAGGGCAGCAGGTGACAAATATAGAAAATTAATTTAAGCGGCAAAACAAGTATTCATGCAGAATGACTTGATTTTAAGTAGCAGAAGAATGTTTAAGTGCATAAAATAATTTCGTCATGTAAATGGGACAAGAGCAAAATTTATTAAGACATTATTAGCATGCTAGACAATTTATTATCTTATTTTTAGTGTCAGCAAATAAATGCATTGCAGAAAATGCATAGACTTAATTATATTATTTAACATGCTGAAAATTATTTAATTACACCTATGAACATGATTTCTAGGTGATTGAAAAGTTAAAATATTGCGTAACACCTATAGGCATGATATTCTAAACAAATCAAATCTACAATCTATAGGCATGGTTTTAAGTATGCATCTTGTTGAAAATTATAATATTATTAAGAAAACTTATAGGCATGGTATCTACTTCATTTAAACAAATTATTAAACACTATATGCATAACTTTGTGGCAAACTGAATTTATGCATTTCTTGACATATTTTATTTAATCAAATTCAAAGACATAGCTTCTAAATAAGTTAACATGCTAAACAATATAAACCAACTGATTTACTCAAATTCATTAGATTAACAATCCTACATGGGATCTAATTGCTATTAATCAATTTCCAAATTTTAACAAAATTCAAAATCAAGCGAGTTTTAACATATGTTCATGTTATGTTTGTTTAATCTAATAAGGTTATAAATAAAGGTTGATTTTAAGCCAATATTAAGATATATTCTAATAAGCTTGCAAGGTTTGTGATTTAAGCAATATGGACAGATATTAGCAACCACACATAAATAAAATAAACTAAGCTAAAAATGAAAGGAAACAATTAGCACGTATATCCCCTCCCCCTTAGATGATTCCCCTAAGTTATCATATATATAGAGTTAGAGTTTACAAATAATTACAAAACAGTACAAGAGATTAAATAATATACAAAAACCCAATTAAATGAATTTAGCTTGTCTAAAGCTTCCTTCCATGGCAGCTCTTCAATATCTTGAATTTTTAAATTCAAACCCTGTTAAAGAAAGCAACAATACAATCCAAGTAATACACAACAAATGTAATGACATTTAAACATGTATGGACCCGAGCAACATAGAATATACGTATTATTTTAAGCAATACATCACACACACATAATCATAATCATACACATACAAAGGGAGAAGAGAACTAACCCGAACGCTTCCTTTATTTATTTCAAACAACTAATATCCATAACAAATGATGCAAGCGAAAATTAAACTAATGGAAAAGAGAGCTAACCAATTGTGCAGATTTATTAATCAGCAATGAAGACCAAGCTTATTCTAATATTAGGCCCGAACACAGCAAACCTAGTGGAGAAGCTTTAGAAAGTTTTACCCAATTTTAAATCTTTAAAGTAGAAAGTATTTTATGCTATTGCTAGAATATGTAAGCATGAGTGAATGAATCTCTGTTAGAATGTGAGAAGGGTTGTTATATAGTAGAAGAGGGCACATATAAGAAGAATAAATAAATTTAGGAATCAATTAATTATCATTCTTCCTTAAATAAAAGGGAGCCAAATTAGCATTATTAATTTATTTTCACCAAATATAGACAAGTAAGAAATCTACTTTTTAAAAATAAGGTAAAGTAAATCTCTCTTACCTTATAGAATTAAACAAGAATCTTCTTCAATTTATTTAAGACAAGCAAATAAACCATTAGAGGTAACCAAATAATACAATGTAAAAACCGGTAAGGAAAGAATTATTTACATATAAATTAGAGATTAAATCATACATTTACTTACCATAATATCCCAAGTAAGAATATGCTCTCAGCTTAATTAAGATAATATAAATCAATTAAAAATTATTCAAATAAACATGTAGAATCAATCAACTTTTACCAACCCATGAATATATATACTTACCATATAAAATATGTCTACTTTTTAAAACTAAGGCAAAGAAGGATTGATTAGTAACATTCTATAATTGTAAAGAAGTAATTAGTTCATTAGCAAATTAAATTATGGGATTTAATCAATTTATTCATTTGTTTCCGGCAACCAATTGTTATAAACAAAGAATGCACAGAATTAAAGCATGAGGAATAATTAACAAGAGAAAACTTAATTTGAGGTACTATCAAAAATCATAAACAAATAATCACTACCCATTTTTAAAAACATAAACATATAACATAATGATGGCAATATGAACACAATTTAGATCAATCTAAATCCACAAATAATAAAGTAAAACGAGCAAACACTTATAGGATATTAACGATTCATGCTTAGAACAAGATTAACAACTATTATTGATAAAAATATCACAGAATCATAGATGAAATAAAAAATTGAATAGTAATTTAAACAAGGACAAAGTTAGACGGATCCGTCGAGATCCGTCTTGTATGAAAACTTTGAGCTGTCGATGTCTCGTGAGGTTGTTGCTTGTTGTCGCTGCTGGAGGTGCTGATGGTTGCCGTGGCTGCTCGCTGACGCTGCTGCCGGAGCTGTTGTTGGTGGTTGCCGCCGCTTGGAGCTGCTTTCGGCGACTGCTGGCCGCCTGAGATCTCGCCGGCTGCTACTGCTTTTTTCTTGCGCCGGTCGGATCGGCGCTGGTAGTCCTGTGAAGAGAGGAGAGAAAATGGAAAGAAGGAGGGAGGAGAAGAGGGGAGAGGCGGCGCTGCCTGGCACTCCTCGCCGGTGCTGCTGTTGTTCTCCTCGCCGGCTATTGCTGCTGGGGCTGGTTATTGCCTGAAAAAGAGAAGAGAAGAGAGGGAGAGGGGAGGCTGGAGCCGCCGCCTCTGGCTGCTGCTGCTGTTTGCGCCGGCCGGAACTGCTGGTGGTGTCCGTTCGCCAGAGAAAAGAGAAGAGAGGAGGGTAGAGAGAGCGCTGGAGAGGGAGAGGAGAGGAAGAAGAAGAATGAAAATGGTTTTGGTCTTTTAGGGGTAAAATAGGGGTATTAGGAGGTTAGATATTGACCATAGGATTAGAATTGAATGAACGATTAGGATTTGATCTAGGGTTTAGAATAGAGATGGACGGACGAGATTCAATTGAAAAATCTGAAAATTGACATAAAATTGGCTAGAATTGACATAAAAGTGGCTATAATTGAAATGAGAATTTGAATTGAAATGGCTAGAATTAGAATAGAATAGGCTAAGATTTAAATAATTTAGAAGGGAAATTAAGGAAATGCTATCCCATTAATAAAATATTACACATATTAAATATTTTCATATAATTAATACATCTAAGATTTTTAAAATAATTAGTAAATTAATTATTTCAATTTTAACTATCGATAAAATAATTTGATAATAATTACAAATTTATTTATTTATTTTGAAATCATGCACACTAAAATATATAATTTTAAGATGAAAATGATTAAAATTTTAACAAAAAATATATTTTAAAAAATACGTATTTAATCGAATATCATTTCAAAAATGGTTAAAGGTCGGTCCAAATTGGGTGTCAACAGTGGTTGAAATGTAATATTGATGGATATTTTATAGGTAATTTAGGTCCAAGTGATGTTGCGTTCTATGTGAGAAATCATAACGACGATCTAGTGGAAGCTAAATGCCTACAAATTGTTGATTCTGCTAACTTGGTGGCTGAGGCTAAGGCAATAAGTGAAGGGCTTCACTATTGTTTTGATAAAGGGTTCTCCAATATTATCTTGGAATCAGATTCACTATCTATGGTTAACATTATTAATGGATCCTAGGAGGTTCCTTGGAGTGTTTCAATGGAAGTCAATGCTATAAATAGGATCAAAAGTGTCATTACAGTGAGAGTACAACACTCTTTAATGGAGAAAAATACTCCTGTTGATTTTTTTGCTAATCTAGTTTATAGTTTTACTGATACAAATGAATTCAATTCATTTTAAGAAGTTTCAAGTAAAGGGAAGTGAATTATCAATCTTGATAAAGATAGTACTCCGATCATGAGAATTAAGTAGCCGAACTCAACTAATAGTTACAATTAAGAGTTAGAAGGTTTGCTATATTTTGTGCAAGTTACACTACTGAGTTACAAGCGAGGCAACAGAAGAAGTTTTTGGGTCGATGTCTAGTTAAGTTTGAAGTAATTTTGATTGGTTGACAATATTTTGCACTCTGTGAGAGCTTTGAGGTGTTCATTTGATACTAAATTAGGACTTAAAAGTATTACTCATTAACTTCAGATAAGCCAAACTTAATTTAACTCAATCACAATTTTCTATTGTAATATATTTGAAATATTAGTCAAATTCAATATATAGACTTTTGATGGTGGTATTAACTCATATTGAGGGATTAATTCCATTAAGGATAAGTGATGAACAGGAAAAATTATTTGAAGTAAAATTCGAATACATGATAGCAGTAATAGAGCTGAGTTGGATGCTTTAGCAATAATATTGTTGGCTACTACCCCCTATAGTTTGTGATCTTGTTAGAAAGCAACTGAATTCCCCATAGAAGATGATGGTAATTATCCACCACCAAAAAAGAGTTAAGTTGTGAGATATCATAACTAAATTCTTGACAAATTGAGTCTGAAATTGGAAAATAACTCAAAGTGGTAGAAACTAATCTGACATCATCATTTCAGATTCGTCTAGACTTGAGCCCAAATCTAGCTCACAGAAGTGGTAACACCAGTGCCAGCCGTTGGCGGGGGGGAGACTTCATCAAATGAAATTATTCTTGGTTTAATATCTTCAAGTAAAGTGGTGAGATATCAGATCTAAATCCTTGACGAATTGAGTCTAACATTGGAAAAAAAACTCAATGTGGTAAAGACTTACCTAATATTATCATTTCAGCTTTGTCCCAGATTGGGACCCAAATCTAGATCACAGAAGTGGTAACACCAGTGCTAGCCATTGGCGGGGTGGAAATTTCATCCGATGAAATTATCCTTGGTTTAATCTCTTCAAGTGAACTTGTAAGATATCATATCTAAATCCTTGACGAATTGAGTTTGAAATTGTAAAATAACTAAAAGTGGTAGAGACTTACCTGATATCATTATTTCAGATTCATCCCAAGTTGAGATCTAGATCTAGCTCACAGAAGTGGTAATAATAGTGTCAAGCGTTGGTGGGAGGAAACTTCTTCCAACGAAGTTATCCTTGGTTTAATCTATTCAAGTGAAGCTGTGAGATATCATATCAAAATCATTGACGAATTGAGTCTGAAATTGGAAAGCAACTCAAAGTGGTAGAGACTTACCTGATATCATCATTTTAGATTCATCCCGAGTAGAGATATTGGTCTAGCTCACATAAGTGGTAACACTAGTGATAGCCGTCGATAGAGAGGAAACTTCATCCAACGAAATTATCCTTGGTTTAATCTCCTCAAGTGAAGTTGTGGGATATCAGATCCAATTACTTGATGAATTCAGTCTAACATTAAAAAATAACTCAAAGTTGTAGAGACTTACCTGATATTATCATTTCAGATTCTTCCAAACCTGAGTCCTGACCTAGTTCACACCAGTGCCATCCGTTGGCATGAAGGAAACCTCATTCAACAAAATTATCCTTGGTTTAATCTATTCAAGTGAAGTTGTGAGATATCAAATCTAAATCCTTTACGAGTTGGGTCTGAAATTGGAATATAACTCAATGTGGTAGAGACTTACCTGATATCGTCATTTCAGATTTATCCCAAGTTGAGATCCAGATCTAGCTTATAGAAATGGCAACAATAGTTCCAGATCTCTCTTATATATATATATATATATATATATATATATATATATTTCTCTTCAACTGTAACAACATGTTCCCGTCGTTATGGAAAAATCAATGGGTGTAGATTCCATCAGAGGAACATTTGTGATTATTACGTTCATGGTTACCTATCATTGATATTGGGAAATTGTATGTTGTTCCTAGAATAATAAGTGAACTATGTATTCCATATTATATGTGCTTACTAAGTTGTAATTGCTTGTATATATTGTGCTTACGAGAGTAGACGCGTGACACAACTAGTACACTGTGGTTTTGACTACAGGATCATCGGTCTACTCTACCTCAATTCACTATTTCGAACCTTATACAATTGGTTTTTTCGTACCAGCTCCTTCTACCTATACCGCAGTTGAAGCACCTAAAGGAGAATTTGGTGTCTTTCTGGTCAGTAATGGAAGCAATTGTCCCTACCGTCATAAAATAAGAGCACCTGGCTACTGCACGTCCTCTTTCTTGTTGAGTACTAGGCATCTTCAGGTGGCTACTGATGGACCTCAGTTAGGAGATTATTGATCTCGATCGTATTTAAGGGTGAGCAAGTTATTTCAGGCTGCCACGGATCCTACTTTTGTGTAGTCTATTCTCTTCAGACTCGGACTCGAATTGTCTGTTTAGAGATTTGTTATGAGTGTGTGATATAAGTTTGTTCTTGCTTCATTATTATATACGTATCTATGCGAATGTTGCATTATTGATCACCTTACCTGTAAATGAAGATATATGAATGATGAATGCCATGAATCATGACTTGATTGTATGATTATGAGAATGTACTTTGTGATTGTGATTGTGTCTTGTTGAATGGATTGAGTGTTGCATGCCGACACACTAACTTGGATCGGTTGCCACGTTTGGGCATAATTATGGGATCAGTTGCCACGTTTCAGCATAATTATGAGATCGATTGCCACGTTTCGGTATGCTAACAGTTTGGGTTTGGGTTTGGGTTTCATGAGAAAACCAATGATTTGATATAATTGTGTATCTTGAGAAATGTGAAATTTTACCTTGTTCTTAAAAGTTGATATTCTTGTATTTATTCGATATATACATGCGAGTATATTGTTGTAATGGCTTATGTATGTTGCACTTAGTGGGATAGTCGCGTGATCCTACCAGTACATTATGGTTGTGTACTGATACTGCACTTGCTATTTCTTTGTTAAGTACAGGGCATCTTCGGGCGGCTATTGACAGACCTCGCTTAGAAGATCAGTGATAGTCGTTTGAATTCAAGGGTGAGCCAATTCTTCCAGGCTGCCATGAGTTCTCTTTCTGTTTATGTCCACATTTCGGACTTAGACTTTTCTAGTTAGTTATTAGTTCATTAGTTTGGGGTCGTAACCCTTCTTGTTAGACTTATGGATCTTGTTAGATATTTTGTTACATTGACTTTCATATTCTAGGTGTAGTTCCGCATTGTTTAGTTGTTAGATCTTTTGGAAGTTTATGGGAACTTCAATTTTTAGCCATTTAACTTGCTTTCGTAACTTAAATGTCTTAGTATTTTGGTTGAGTTGTTAGTTTGGGTTGTAGTAATGATTATCCTACCGGAGGGTTAGTGTGGGTGCCACTCACGACGGCCTGGATCGTGACAATAAGAAAAAATGACGGGACTACCCTCTGAATGTCCGAAGAAAGCTTCCCTTATTAAGAATGATATATATATATATATATATATATATATATATATATATATATATATATATATACACATACTAGATTCACCGCACATGCATTCACGTGGTTGCCTAGTCTCGTGATGCGTTCAATTGTGAAGCAGTAAAGCATGAATACTTGCTTTCTTCAATATATGGAATATGTCTTTAAGGAATTTTTCGGTATGGATGTTTCTTAGTTACTAAATATTAGTTCATGCCTACAATTGTGAAGCAGTAAAGCATGCACACTCTCGTTGTTCAATATATGGTATACGTCTTAAGGAATTTATTTGTATGGATGTTTCTTAATTACTAAATATTTGTTTATAAATAATACTCCATTTAGTCTGACAAATTGTCTTGAATTAGATGCATTTAATGGTGCGAAAGCTCAAAATAATAAGTGGATATGTAATATTGCTCGAACCTACATTTGGTTTTGTTTATGACATTGTTCCAAAATAGCGGATACCTTCCAGGAGTTTGAAGTCTTTCGTATCCTAATTATCAATATCAAAGTTTTCACAACGGCTGTATCAGAAGTTGCATTCTGATGGTTAGCTCGTCTCTCTTTCAACTGGACCTATAAATATGACCAAAGACATTTTGATTAGTTTCATGTAATATGTTAGTTTTGTTCCAACTTGATTATGCTAACTTAATACTCCCTTGCGTTGCACGTGATTACCAATTTAAAAAATATATGTTATGGTAAATAAAATTACTTATTTAAGCGAAGATTTGAACAATAAGCTTAGCAAAAAAATAATATTGCAAATTATTTTGTGAATGTTCAATGTGGATCATCATATATATTTCTTATTCACGCAAACCTATGAAGATGGTCAGTAAAAAAATTTATCAGTTAAATGCAATTATGTATATATTTATTTCAATTTTATTAGGTTCAATCATGTAATTAGTCTTATCTCACTAATATTACCTTATAGACAATATTTGTTTTGTATTTTCTTGTCATCTGACCAGATTTTCTTTTCAAGTGTATTCTACGTTAAATTGTTTAGATGTCATATGAATATGTGAAGAGAACAACTACATTTTATATATTCACATATTTTCACATTTGTTGTGAGTTTTTTTATTAAAAAAAAGAACTCGGAACATTTTAAATAATATATTTTCAAGTTAGAAGATCTCGTTAACTTGATAATACATTTGTGACATATATAATACTTTAATTAAAATACAAATACCTACCCAAATATAAATATATATTTACATTAGTAAAATTATTTATCTCATAAAATTAGCTACTAAATAAATAATAAAAATTAAACTAATACAAACTTCAATTGGTGTTATTACAAGTCATATGAACTTTTCTTCATCTAAAATACTGAAATATTAAGAAATAGTAAATAAGTAAAACAAAAGGGGAGTGTTTATTTAGTAATAACTATTTTGAAGAAAACTTCCTGAGAGTCTAAATCACATAAATAACATTGATAAATAAAGTCATTCTTTTGTCTTGAGCATCAAAAATAAATAATGACAATTCTCTAAATTTTGAAAAAAGATATTCAGAAGCATATATCTACATCACAAGAGAAATTGTTAAGAAAAATAAATGACTTTAGACTACATCATGTTAATTTCATATATTGGAACATTACATACTAATGTGTATATTAAGAAAAAAATAATTATTATATCATCAAAATTATATTATTTTTCTCAAGTACTCGAGGTTATGGAATATGTCCTTTTAGGATAGAACGACTTACTTCATCAGAATAGTGGTACCTCATATTTCGGTAAACTTCAAACTCAGTCAAACGACACTAAATTAAACAAGGAATTTTAAAATGCAAGAAGAAGAAGAGTAGAAGATTAGGAAAAATTGTGGTTGGAAAATGAAAGGAAATCCCTCTATTTATAGTCAACAAAGGGTAGCATGAACAAATGTTTTTTGTGTCTTATCTAAAAGATCATGACCTTTTCGAGAAGTCACAACACTTTGGAAAAGTCACAACTATTTGAAAAAGTCGCAACTCTTTGGAAAAGTCACAACTCATTGAAAAAGTCACAACTCATTGGAAAAGTCACAACTCATTGAAAAATCACAACCCTTTGAAAAAAGTCACAACTTATCGTTAAAGTCACAACTCATCGAAAAAGTCACAACCTAAGTTAGAGATATTATAGTAATTTAACATTCAAGTTAGGAGTTCATGCTTCTCTTATTCACGAAAACCTTGAAGATGGTGAATGAAAAAAATTATTAGTTAAATCAACTATGTATATATTTATTTAAATTTGATTAGGTTCAATCATGTAATTAATCTTATCTCACTAATATTACCTTATAGACAATATTTGTTTTGTATTTCTTTTTTCATCTAGCCAGATGTGTTTTGCATGTGTATTCTATGTTAAATTGTTTAGATGTCATATGAACATGTGAAGAGAACAACTACATTTTATATATTCACATATTTTCACATTTGTTGTGAGTTTTTTTTCAAAAAAAGAACTCGAAATATTTTAAAATAATATATTTTCAAGTTAGAAAATCTCATTAGCTTATAATATATTTGTGACATATATAATACTTTAATTTAAATAAAAATACCTACCCAAATATAAATATATATTTGCATTAATGAAGATATTTATCTCATAAAATTAGCTATTAAATAAATAATAAAAATTAAACTAATACAAACTTCAATTGGCGTTATTACAAGTCATATGAACTTTTCTTCGTCTAAAATACTAAACTATTAAGAAATAGTAAATAAGTAAAACAAAAGGGCGATGTTTATATAGTAATAACTATTTTGAAGCAAATTTTCTGGGAGTCTAAATCACATAAGTATTATTGATAAATAAAGTCATTCTTTTTGTCTTGAGCATCAAAAACAAATCGTGACAATTCTCTAAATTTTGGAAAAATATATTCAGAAGCATATATCTACATCATAAGAGAAATTGTTAACAAAAACAAATGATTTTATCATGTTAATTTCATATATCGAAACATTACATACTAATGTGTATATTAAGCAAAAAAATAGGTATTATATCATCAAAATTATATTATTTTCCTCAAGTACTCGAGGTTATGGAATATGCCTTCTTAGGATAGAACGACTTACTTCATCAGAATAGTGGTACCTCATATTTCGCTAAACTTCGAACTCACTCAAACCACAATAAATTACACAAGGAATTTTAAAATGCAAGAGAAGAAGAGTAGAAGATTAGAAAAAATTGTGGTTGGAAACGAGAGGAAGTTTCTCTATTTATAGTCAACAAAGGGTAGTATGAACAAATATTTTTTGGTCTTATTTGAAAGATCATGACCTTTCTGAAAAGTCACAACACTTTGTAAAAGTCACAACTTATTGAAAAAGCCACAACTCTTTGGAAAAGTCGCAACTCTTCGAAAAAGTCACAACTCTTTGAAAAAGTCACAACTCATCGAAAAATCACAATCCTTTAAAAAAGTCACAACTTATCGAAAAAGTCACAACTCATTGAAAAATCACAATCCTTTAAAAAAGTCACAACTTATCGAAAAAGTCAGAACTCATCGAAAAAGTCACAACCTAAGTTAGGGATATTATAATATTTTAACATTCAAGTTAGGAGTTCGTGTTTTTAAGGTAATATAGATATATATACCCCTAGGCTAAATTCAATATCTAATTAATTAAATATTAAATGATAATACTTTTTAAAAAAATTGAATTGTAAGTCATTTATTAGAAAGATAATCATTAATTAAATTATAAATTGCAATGGATTGTTTAATATACTTATCATTTTACTTATGTCACATCACATCATATTATATTATATTATATAAAAAAAGGCTCCCATCTTTAAAATTACATTACCATTTTGCTTGTATTTTATATCAAAAAATAATAAAAACATCTAATTATCGATCTTATTCGTGTCACATTTATATTCCAATTAATTCATTGAATACAAATTTTATTAATATTTGTTTTATTACCTTTTCTAAAATGCATGTCTGCTTTGTTTTCCTCAAGAAAATAATTAATTACAGCATTTTTGATGCATCATCTTCAGTTAAGTGCTCACTTCTATAATTTTCATAAATTTAATCTTCTTATTCTAATTTTTTAATCTTGACCTTTCAAATTTTTCACTCAAATAAAAAAAATACAAATGAGTAATTATTCCTTAAAGACAAGAAATTAAAGTAGATATATGTATCTTTTAAAGATAAATTTCATGTTCTATCTTCTTAATATTTATTTTAATAGTATTTGACCTTTCAAATTTCCACGTGACTTTTTATGTTTCCGCAAATTTTATTTTATACTTTAAATTTTCCAAGAAAGACTTTTATTTATTATTCCTAAAATTCTTGTGTGTCGGAGCTTTAAACTGGTGAAATAATGTCACAATTTGTGGTGAAAGTTGTGAGATCCCGTTGTACAGTCACAAGAATAGACAAGAATTCAATTACTGAAGCATTGGAGCTTGGTGTGTTTTTTTTATAATTATTTGTAGTAATTCAAATTATAATAAGATTTTTCTATCTCTCTTTGAATAGTTGAATTGTTGCTTTGTTAGCAACTTGCTTTAATTTCATATTTTATTTTGCATCCTCAAATATAGACTATTTTTTATGTTAGTTTTGTTTTAGATTTCACTATAGAGACAAAAGCAAAAAGAATTTTTTATGTTCTTTGTACTTTTAAATTTACATGTACATTAACTTTCATCTTTAAGAATGAATGTAATAGAATGTATATTCTCATTTTTTTTAAAAAAAAAAAAAAGAAGAAGAAGGTGAAACCTATAACATTGATAATTAATGGTGGATAAGTTATATGTGAAGATACAATTAAATTTTATATAAAAATAGTAGTTATGTTCATAAATATTCTCATTCTCAAAATATAAATAATAAGACTTTTTACACCTTAATTTTTAATATTTATAATTAAATAATTAGTTTAACTGCTTGTGGATAAGAATCTAATATAATATCTTGAACACTTCATTATAATTATCAGAAGATTCAAAAGGTAATGTAAAAAAGCTAAAAGATTTTTTTTTTTTTGGGTCAAAGTAAATATTACACAATTTTTTATACAAAAAGTAAATAATCTCCTATCAAGCTTTTAATTGAAGAAATATTAATATTGCACTACCGTTGCAGGAGATTAATCTCTTGCAATCTTTTGATCTTCTAACACTATTCTACCAACAAAAATAAAATTTAACACTATCGAAAAGTTTAAGGGAAAATTTTCAAAATGTCAATATTTTAGCATTTAATGGGACCTCTTATCAACATTTTCAATATTTATTAAAAATGTCAATATTTTTGTAACATCCCTAAATGCTAATCAAGAGTCTGTTGTCGATACACCATTGCTTAATTACTACAAATGTTTTATTCTCATTTTGGGGAACTTGAAATTTTATGATATTTGCAAACTTGCTTAACATAATTGTGATCGTAATTTAAGGTATTGTATTAGGGTATGTATGTAATTTTCTAATTGAAATTATTTATAACTTGGAAGGGAGGTGAGATATATACATATTGGGATATATGTATACTTTTGGGTAGCAAACTTTTTACTTTTGGGCAGCCAACTTTGACTTTTGGCTATATCTAGTAAGTGATAAACATCACTTTGATAATATATAATTCACACCTCCTCTATAAGAATTGGAGTTCCTTAACTCTAATAAAGGGGTAGAACTTCCTCTAACGAGATTACTCACAAAATTTCAAGAAAACCTTGGTCCTTTTGGCTAGAATTCGAGACACACCCTTCTTTTTGGTAAGTGATGAAATCTGTTTCTGAGCTGGATAGTGTTTGGTAATTTATGCATATCTCGTTCTCTAGAACTTCGTTTACAGTGAATAAATATGATTTGGAAAGCTAATTCGTATACCTACAACTCTTATATTTATGTAAAACTCTAATTTAGTTGTTATGAATTCGGAATATGGGACGCAACATAGGGCAAGTTATGTTCAGATTTCGAAAATTGAAATTTCGTATGATCAACTGTTAGTGTTTTGAATATATCTTTTTGTACAATATATTTTGCGGTGATTCTTGTTTATTTGCAACCTTTAGAGATGTACCTACATCTTTCATGAAGGATATAAAGTCCAGTTTTGCATTTTTCCTTTACAAATCTAAATTGCGACTTGAGGTACCAGGCTAGACAGATTCACTGTTTTGGGAGCATAGTTGTATTTGTACATGCTAGGCTTAATTGTGATGATGATCCTACTTTATGTCAACATTATTGAGCTAATAGAAGTTAAAGAAGTATTTAATTGTATTTTTAAGGTTATATATACTCGTGTACAAGTTGAGAATCTTGATACGTTGGTCGGGCTACGGTTTGAATTCTTGAAGTTTTGTTGGACTGTTTATATGCTAAAGCCCGAGGTTTGGGTATAAACTTGTACTTGTACTATTGTTATCTGCTTGTATAATTGAAGGGTATCTCGATACCTTAGTTACTTCTTGTCACATTGTATTGTCGTATTGATATTCTTTAAGACTTTCAAGACATTTGTGTAACTCGCCCCTTGTATGGATTACTTGATCATTTGGAATTCTTGTTGGGACCTTGTCCTTCTCGTGGATTTGATTTTGTTACTATTGGCATGCCTATTGATTCGGATTATTTGTCTTCTTGACTCTGGATTTTTGGTTCGTCTTAAGTATGGAAGTTGTCCATTTTAAGTACGAACTAGGAAGCCATTTTTAATATGGTTCTTGATTTTCTTGATTATTGGGCTTTGACCCTTCTTGATACAGGGCTTTGGTCCTTCTTGATACTTGGTTATGCTGGGTATGATGGTATGATGCAAATATTAGGCGGGCCTTGGTATTGTATCTCTTGAAAAATGATGTCATGAGCGTTCTTGGCACTTGGATCTTTAAATATAGAAGTTGATATCCTTAATTTATTTATTATGTTTCAATTGTGTTGTCCATGACTTTTGAAAGGTGACTTGGTGAATCTAGTGGCTCCACGTATATAGTTTTTACACCACTAAGTTTTATGCTTAGCGATAATTGTTTCTATCGTAGGGAACGTTTGAAGGGATACTTGAAGCTGGCCATTTGACGGAGTTTTTGTGAGCTTTATGGGAAAATCACATTTGCATATAGGTATCTATAATTTGCATAAATTGGGATTTGTACGTGATCTATATGTAGTACATTTATATGAAATTTTGAAGGCTGATTTGTTCTTGTCCTCATGGGTTGTAAAATAAGTATGACAACATGTTTCACTATTTTAGGGTGTGTAAACCCAAGTCTTGTAATATATTAAATTTATAGTTTATTTTGAAGGTTTGTATGAAGCATGAACCAATCAAGCTTCGGTACCCTGAAGTTGGTAATGATTTATAACGTGTCTTGTTGTAATATAGATAATACAGGAAAACCTTTTAGCTTATTTTTTAAAATTATTTTGAAAGATTCTTTTGCCATAAATTGAAACTCTTGTCTTGTTAAATTTGAGATCAACCAAATTTCTAAATGACAAACCTTTATACCTTTCACTTGTTATTTTGGGCTAAATTTCTCTATTGAATTATAATATATATATTTTAGATTAATCCTTTTTAAATGTGCAAGTATTATATTAGCTTTCTTGTTAAGTAATAGCATCATTCCGAGAGGGTTGTTACAATTTTAGTTTGTTATTCTTCTAATTTATGTATTTTTTATTTGTTTGATTTGAAATAACACATTTATTTAATAACAAAAAGGAGAAAATCATGGGATAGAATATTTTAAAAAAAGTAACAAATCACTTAAAATTCTCATCAAGTAATTGATTGTATTCATTCCAATATGTATGATATGTGAATTTGTATTCATTATGGTTTTCATGTTTGAGTTTGTATAATGACATTTATATTTCTTTATTAGTTTGTATTCATTCTAATTGGTATACCAAATGAATTTGTAGTTATTTAAGAAGCATATTTGTATCCATATATTTATGAAAACTCATATTCATTTAGAAAGGAAACAACATAGATTTGTATAGTTTTCAAAAACATATATTCTGTCTTAAAATTTCAACATTATTTGTATTTCAGTCATCAAAACGTACAAATTTACAATCATAGTAACATCAAAATTTGTAATTCAAAAAAAAATTATATTTCGTGACAAAAATGTATTTCTTATCTGTTATGTATTCCACAAATATATTATATTCAATGTCTAATTTATAGAACATCTACTAAATAGGATTTCAAATTATTTTGTATTACAAGCATCCAACATACAACAAAATAAAAACAATTCAATCATTCACTGTTTGTATTTCAAACAAATTATATTTGAAATATGACCGGTGATTTTATACTTTCATCTCCTTTTGGTTCTTCTGCATGTGAGAAAGATGCAAAAATACTTTAATTCATTGAAGAGATAACTAGAATTGTTGATGTCATCCAACAACGTGTCTTGGATGAAATATTGCCCTGAAACTCTCAAATTGAATACCTCAATAACCATCTAACCTTTAAACCATTATTTGAATAGTAACTTATGCAGTTATTCAGGTGAAGATCCAACATACAAAATACGATCCAGATCCATTTTTGAATAACTTGTTCAATAGCCATTTTTGAATCACTTCCAAACAAATTAAAGAATCGACAGTTAATGAATACCTAATCATTTCTATATTTCATTGACAATCTCGAAGTTCAACGAAATCAGTCAAATTCACTTCGAAATTTCAATCGATTATTTCAAATTTTTTTCCTTAATGGAAACAATCGCAAATCAGTCGAATTCGCTTCAACAAAAGTTGAAAATCTTTTGAATAATTTTTGAGATTTCTTAGAAAATGGAGGAATTTAATTTTAAAAAACCAAGATTTAAGTTCCTTGAAGATATGGAATAATGGAAGAAATCATGAGAGAGAAAGAGAAATGGTAGAATTTGGCTAAATAATTTAGAGAGAGAAAAGTGGGTAGTGGAGTCTTTATTTTATTTTTTTTCATTCAGTCGTATTTGAGTAAAAAAGTGGGGTCAATTTGAGAAATAAAAGGAAGGTAGATGAGTTATATTAAGATACACTTTATTTGTTAAAATATTAACATTTTGATAATTTTGATAATTATTTTAAAGTGTAGATGTTTTTAATAATTATGTTAGGGATTTTGACTGGTTAGCTAATTTAGATAGTTGTTATCTTTTTCCTTTTGCTTTACGAACTCATTTTTGACTTATAAATAGGATTTATTTTATTAACTTCTCATGTCATTATCTCGATGCATTTACTTGGAGGTCATGAAATTGGAGTGTCACAATTAGTAATGAGACATAATAAGAAACTCCAATTAGACACATTTTATAAAAAAGAACTCAAATCATATTATGTAATGATATTTTTTTTATAAATAATATACTCATTAATATGGATTACACACGCAAAGCGCATGCCCAGAAACTAATAATAGTAACAAGGTAAAATGAACAAAAATGCCCTTAAATTATTTGAAATGAAAAAAAAATGCCCTCCGATTATGGGTTAGTTCAAAAATATCTATGTCATTAATACTTTGATTTAAAAATGCCTTTATTGTTATTTAATGAGCAAAAAATGTTCATTTTTCAAATAAAATTATTATTTATTTTTATTTTTAACACATTCATTTGAAGTTACTTTGGTCCAAAAATGACCTTGGGTCATTTGAAGTTAAATAAAATAAAGGGAAAAAGGACAAATGCCCTCGAACTTCATAAGTGGTATGTCAATACCATCTGTTATACTTTAAGGTTGTATATACCCTTACCGTTATTCTTTTGAGTTGTGTATATCCTTGAAGCTAACAGATGGACACGTGACTTCATCTAAATGATTTACTAGATTGTATTTATTTTTACCCAAAAGTTAAAAATCCACCCGACCCATAACCAAAATGGGTGGTGCCAAAATTCACTCATCATTTTCATCAAAAAAACCATTCTTCTATTGTTCTCAACCCACCATAACCATGGAATCAAGAACTCATCTTTCAAGTAAGAAGATGACTTGTTCACTAAAACTGCTCTCTTACTGACAAAAAGAAAAACTCCATCTTCATTTAGCGTAGGAATCTAGGTTATTGGGTGTTTTGTACATCGTCTATTTCAAAAATATTTTCAATCCCTTTCAACAATAACAAATTGATTCGAGCTTGAAATTTTCTTTGATTGTAGACCCACTTTAAAGCTTGAAGTTTTGTCCATCAATAGAGATAATATTTTCTCAACCCCTTTCAATAACAATAAATCAATTTGAATTTAAAATTTTCGCTTCAATTGTAGACCCATTTTTAAGCTTGAAGTTTTTTCTGGCAATGGTGATAATTTTTTCCAACCCCTTTCAACAATAATAAAATGATTTAAATAAAAAAAATTGATTTTCTTGATTTTCATTGAAATAATATGCTTTTGGGTTTTTGTTTGTGAGATTTGGAGAATGGTGCCAATGAAAATGAATTAGGAAAAACATTTTTCCTTTAGTTTAATTTTTAATGGAGATGAAAGGCATGTTTTTTATTTTTAATTTTAAAAATCATGATATTTTAATTTGGGTCATGAGTGGGTAAATTATGAAAAATGAGTGAGTTCTCAATTTTTTTTGGATAAATAAATAAATAAAATCAGGTAAATTATTTAGATGATGTCATGTGTCAATCTGTTAATTTTAAAGGTATAGTTGATCTAAAATATTGACGATAAAAATATATATAATATATAATTGATGGTAAAATACATACAACATGTATAACAAATGATATTAACATATATTATAGTTCGAGGCATATTTGTGCTTTTTCCCTAAAATGTATCTTCCTACCCTAATTTCATCTTCGTGTGTCTCCCGTTCTTCTCACTTGCTCCGACCACCATAGAACGGCCATCAAACGCCGCCCTCTCTCCTGACGCGCCACTACCTCCATCTGGCCGGCGAATCGGGCAGCCACCAGAAATCTCACCCAACAGACGTCGTCATTCGAAGACAAAACTTAAAATGAGAAATCCAGAAAGACTAACCGGTGACTTTTCATTTTTAAAGCATTTGGAGGTTGTAATCCATGTCTATCACTATTGTTTGAACCACTTTTGAATAGGCTGGGTATAATCTATTAATAATTTATGATTAACAAGTTGCTAAAACTGATTTTAATTTTTAGTTTTGTTTAGTGTTGATGCATTGGAATTGTTTCAAATAGAGATGTACTCATACTTTTAATCTTGGTATATTTTTTATACTAGTTCCTTAAAATATTGTTCATCTCTCAAATCCAACGGAACTCTCAGAATCCGATTAGAGCATTTGTTGGCCAAAGTCAAACCCTAAGGCTAAAATTTCACAAAATATCCAACTTAAAACCTCGAATCCTCAAAAATACTCTGAATCCGAAATTGGCAACTCTTATAGACCAATTCCGGAACTGATGGAATCGATGAACTTGTTTTGGTTGTAATGAGAGTCAATAATCATGTTTACTCCGTTAGGTGATTTGCTTGTCAACTTCCATCATATCTACAATTTCTCAATCATTTCCTTTAACTAATATGGTAAACTTGATCAATGGAATTTCCTCTCCCTTCAAATTTGATTCGCAACAGTCATATGTCTAAATGGGGCAACTAGATATGTCTAATTGAAATTTGCTTATTCGAATTATTGTAACTTTTATCTTCCTTAGCCGATTAAGAAATGATTAGTAGCTTGGATTACTTGATTTGAGGAAAGGATTATGGAAATTGCATATATCTTTATGTTTCTCTTTTCATGCTCCCACGAATATACTGCTGATCGAGAAGAATATTTTCTTTCCATTTGCTGATCAGCCTTCTTTACTAAATAATACGAACTTTTTCTCATGCTTCTAATCACTAAAAAAAGCCCTGGAGCTCTCTTTTTCTCTAAAGGAAAAAGAAAGCCCATGGAGCTCTCTCCTCTTCGTGAATAACTAGCAGTCCTACTCTTTCATGAAAATATTATTTAAGATTTCATCTTTTTCTTATCAATGACTGATCACCAGTGAAAGACTCTGGAACTCTCTTCTCCATTACAATATAAGTAGAACATCTTCATCGGAGGATATTTCTCTTCTTGGATACACTGATAAACCGAATCATCTTTTCTCTGTTCTCTTGTTCTTTGTTGGTGGTTACCAATTTTGGCTATTGATGCTTGGATTGTTGTGGTATCATTGGTTATTGTTGTTTTTTCTGGATTGTTACTTCCTAACAGGTTAGTTTCTATTGAAGTAATCTTCAAGCTTAATGTGGTAATTGTATTTTTCATTCTCTTGTCGCATCAAATGTGTGTTTTGGAAAACTCGAATGTTTTAAGCATTTTGGGAGAAGCAAACAGGCATGTCCTTCTATTTATAATGTGCTTTGATAAGTTTTCGGAAACTTTGTGCATTAGAAAACATGTTCATAGGATTTACTTATAATTTAACGTCAAAGCTTGTTGCTCGTTTTCTTGTTTGTTTGATATAATGATTATCATAATATACAACTTAATTGCACATAAATACCTTTGGGGTTCACTTCCCTGTCTACTAACTAAATAATTGTTAAATGTGGCGGCTAAGAGTATTTCTTCATGTTCCAGAAAATATGTTATGCTCTATTTTCCAAGTTTGGTGTGAAATCTGTACTTCACATTTTGTGGTGCTTAACAAGGCCGTTATGGAAGTGGGCTTATTAGTGCTTCCCTCTCTATGCTGTTGTGCGGGCGTGTGCGTGCACATTTCTTTTGTGTGAACAGGGCATTAGTTCGATATCGGGGGCATTGAAGAGTTGTCTGGGACTTGCGAGTTTTCAAGGATCGTCTAGTCAAGCCTACTCGTCTCGAATTCATTATCTTTTCTATTTCACTAGTGGGCTTGTAATAACTTATGAACTAGATTTCTTGTAATATTAAGAATAAGTGCTTCTATCATTTGGGCTGGGGAAACATTATGTGCTACATGTTTCTCCTTTCAATTTTTTATGTCACACTTTTGTACTTTTCCTTTATCTTTGGTCAATTGTTAAAGTTCTCATTTTTGTTATAAAAGCGATTGTCCAACTCTTGTTTAAGTACTTGAATTGGACGTGTTGCTTTTGATTTAGATATATGGTAACTACTATTTTCTAACATATAGTTAGTGGGTAAGTAAAAGGAATTGAGAGGTTTAATTCCAATTTTTTAACTAAGCTGACCTGACCTTTGGAGTATTGCTTACCAAAGATTTTTCTAAATGATTAAGTGTATTTGTATGTAAATATATTTATATGTTTGTATTTTAATCAAATCTTTCAACTATCCTTTAAATACTATTATTATTTTCTAAGATAGATCTCAAATAAAAATATTTTTAAGGTGGAAGAGTGTGATTAATAATATCGTGATATTATCCATATAAAGAAACAAACATTTGAAGCCTCCTTATCTCTTCGGGATTGGTTTAAATTTTAAGTATTTTTTATGCTTACAAATCATTTTCTTTTATAATTATGATTCGTCTTTGTTTGGGGCAGATTTATTTACATTTTTCATATCTTTTGGTGTTAATTCTATCTGCTTACTTATCTATTTTCATAACTAATTGTTGCCTTGTTATGAGTATTTATTTATTTTTAAAAAAATTAGCCTCACATGATTATTTTATTTAATAATAAATAGTTCTTATTATTTTAAATTTTTTGTTAATTCATAATCATTTTACTGTCTTTGTTAAGTTGCTTTGAATAGAATTTTGCCTATTTTATCACATAGTTTACTTTAATTAATTAATTGATGCCCCTTTGTTGCCATTATTTTTACTTATCGCTTAAATAATAAACAAGTCAATTTATTTAATTATCTAATCACCTAGTTTTGTATTAATTTAGATAATTATGGATTCATGCTTAATTTGCTTAGTTGTTTTAAGTTTTAAAATGAAGTTTTATATACTATTTGACCGGTTCAACCAACCGTCCGCCCTGGTGCCTTTGCTATTGATTTGACCGCTTCTCATTGTTAATTCTGGTTCACCTTGGCCCTCGCCCCAGAGTTCTTATGAAGATTGGTGGTACATGAGTATGATAGGGTCCCCCATAAGCGCCAAAGATCGGTGATGTTGTCATGATAAGTGTGGGAAGTCAATATTGTACTCGATGATTGAAAGACCTATCGACTTGCATTAATTTTCCGTGTCTAGTAGGGGGAACTTTTATGTAATTGCGTAGTCATCCTTAGCTTAATAAATTAATTGCCTTTTTGCTTATCACATATCCCCATATAATTTATAAGATTCAGTTGGGATCCACTTTTATGGATCTTGAAAGGTGCCTGACACCTTACTTTTGAGATAATTTGAATACTTACCTGGTCTCTGATTGGGTATGATCCTTTTTAATTAATTAATTTATTTAATATAGAATGGTGCCCTAACACACATTTAATTTGTTAGGTGATGACTCTTCTCTATGTAACACCTAAAGAGTTGTCATGTTGTTGCAAAATCCATTTTGTGAAAAAGGGGTGTGACAATAAATTGGTAAGGTAAGAAATGATCGATCATGTCGATTAGTGAGCATTGGAAGGACTTTTGCATGGTTTGAGTTGTAGAATTTAAAAGACCTAATGAAATGTTTCACTTGAAGTTTTTGGTTTAGAGTATGTGGTAAAATGTTATGAATTTTTGGACAAAGGACAGGATTGGTAAATGATTTAGCGAAAGGAACAATAATCTTGTATATTGAAGAGTTCAAAATATTTAGATTTGTGTCAAGGTACAATTTAAGAAATGTAAAGAAATGAGACATCACGTATAAATCCTTGGTTTGACACAGACTTATAAAGGGTTTATCAACAACTCTTCTGAAGAGTTGATTTTGGTTTGGTGATAAACAATGATGTATGGAGGATTCTGTGTTTTTATATTGGGTTGGATTGCTCAAATTATTATGGGTGACTTATGGATGCACTACTAGAAAGACTTAAGTCTACATGGTTATTGAAAATTTTGAGTTGGATTGATGTCAAAAATACAAGTGAAACATCCGATAATCAAAATCACCACATTTGAATTCTTTGCCAACTGAACAAAATGTAGTCAAACTGGAAATTGACGTATAAAGATGAGAGACACGATAAACATAAACAAGAAAAAAGGAAGCAAAAACTCAACAAGATATCAAAAGGGTGAAATAAACACATGAATCAGAAGAAATAGACAAATAGAACTGCAACAACAAAATACCTCAAAAGGTCAAGAAAAAGGTCAAAAGATTGGAAACTATATGACGATATATGAGGAGGAACTCCACAAAGAAGAAGAGCATGAGCATCCTGGTATCTCCATTATCTCCTCAGCTGGAAAGCAAAAGTCAGAAAGCGGTAAAAGGATACAAAGAGGACAAGGGAGAAAAATGTCACTTATAGGGAGTTGCAAGCTTAAATACCAGACGAGGCACCTCTAATGACACCATCAAAGTAACCACTGCATCCACCAGGTTATATCCCTACAAAAAAAGTCAGCAAACAAATAGAGAAGGAAATGGTAGCTGAAATCAATGGAGATGCACCTCTGTGAACTTAGAAAGATGGTAAGGATGACAATCCAAATGAAGGTGTTGATAACTTACATCAGAAGGAAAAGGAAAGTAGAGTTGAAAAGAGCTCCACTCGAATACATTGTGGAGAAAATGAAGGAGCTCAATTAGGAAACTGTAATGCTTAGGGTCTGATAATAAAGGTAGGCAGGTTCATTTACGGACCGGGCCCATTTCTTTTTTGTTTGTTTGTTTTGGGTCGGACGATCTCTTTTGCATAGACTTTTGAAATTGAATAAAAGGAGCACTTAACTTCGCTGTTAGTTTAAGAAAAAAAAGGAAAAATATATACCTGCTGACAGTCAAGAACACAAGTGAAGTATTCGATAATCAAAATCACTATATCTGAATTTTTAACAGATTGAACAAAATGCAGTCAATTTAGAAATAGACATATAAAGATGAGAGACAAGATAAGCATAAACAAGAGAAAAGAAAGCAAAAACTTAACAAGATATCAAAATCAAAGCTTTCAAATTTAAGATACAAGAAGGAGGATATGGATCACAAACTTAGTTGGCCGTAAAAAGAATGTCAAAATTTTCAAATCCAAGCTCAATAGAATGGCGGACAAAGCGAAACTCGAAAGTTCTACACTTTTCTATTTTAATTTGAGAGGATATTTACTTTGCTCTTAGCTTTTTTCATTTTTCTATTTATATTTATTGGAAGACTTTATTTATCATAATAAAATAATTAGTGGATCGGGAGTCCACGACCTTGTATTTATAAAATAAAATATTAATTACCTTCACTTGTTATATGTCTTTTTCATTCCTTCAATTCTTATTCAACACCATTTTATTTCATAGGTTAAGAACAAAATGCTTCTATTTGAAAATAAATAACAGTACTTAAGGAAAACTATGCATCAAATTTATCTAGCAACAATCATTCCTCTAAAGGTTCTTACTATTATCAAGATCAAATCAATCTAAAATGACATAATAGGAAAAAAAGAAATAAAACACAAAAAAATATACTTGGTATTTTACAAATAAAAGATCAGTAGGGGACCCACTAACTATTTCATTATGCTAAATAAAGTCTTGCAATAAATAATAACTAGAAAAACGAAAAAAGCAAAGAGTAAAGTAAATGTCTTCTCAAATTAAAATAGGAAAGTGTATAACTTTCGAGTTTCACTTTGTCTGTCATTCTTCTGAGCTTGAATTTAGCAATTTTAATATCCTTTTTATGGCCAACTAAGTTTGTTATCCATGTCCTCCTCTTTATTGAACTTGAAAGCTTTGATTTTGATTTCTTATTGAGTTTTTGCTTTCTTTTTTCTTATTTATGCCTATCTTGCCTCTCGTCTTTATATGTCTATTTCTAGGTTGACTTCATTTCGTTCCGTTGGCTAAGAATTTAGATATAGCAATCTTGATTATCGAATATTTCACTTGTATTCTTGACTGCCAGTAGATATATATCCCCCCCCCCCCCCCACCTTTTTCCTTAAACGAATAGCGGAGCTAAGTGCTCCTTTTATTGAATTTCAAAAGTCTGTGCAAAAGAGGCCGTTTGGCCCAAAACGAAAAAATAGAAAAGAAATTTGCTCAGTTTGTAAATGAACCTTCCCGCCTTTATTATCAGACCCTAAGCATTAGGGTTTCCTAGTAGGGTCTCCTAATTGAGCATCTTTGTTTTCTCCACAATGTCGTCGCAGGGAGCTCTCTTCAACTCCACTTTCCTTTTCCTTCTGATGTAGGATATCAACACCTTCATTTGGATCGTCATTCGTACCATTTTTCTCAGCTCATAGAGGTGCGTCTCCATTAATTTCAGCTACTATTCCATTCTCGATTTGTTTGCTGACCTTTTTTTTTTTTGTAGGAATTCAATGTGGTGGATGTAATGGTTACTTTGGTGGTGTTGATAGAGGTGCCTTGTGTGGTATTTGAGCTTGCAACTCCCTGTAAGTGACATTTTTCTCTCATGTCCTCTTTGTATCCTTTTACCGCTTTCTAACTTGTTTTCTAGCTGAAGAGACAATGGATATACCAAGATGATAATGCTCTTCTTCTTCTTCTTTGTGGAGTTCCTCCTCATCTGTCGTCCTACAGTGCTTAGAGCTGTCAAAATGCGCTTAGCCCGTTAAGTTGGCCCAATCCAACCCTTGAATTAAGTAGGATTGGGCCTAATTTTTTTGGCCCATTTAGGAATGAGACTTTTCTACCCAACCTCATTTGGCCTGCTAGCCTCGTAGGCCCAACCCGCGAGGCTTAGAGGCCAGCCCATCTTTTGACCTTTTTCCTAACCTTTTGGGGTATTTTGTTGTTGCAGTGCTATTTGTTTGTTTCTTCTGATTCATGTGTTTATTGTATACCCTTTTGATTCTTGAGCCAATTTTCAAATTTTTCTTTAGGATGCTTTAGAGTTGGATTTGTTGAAAATATTTGGGGTCTAGAGAGTTTCATCTAGAGGTTCCATTTGAGATTACCTATTCTGGAGTTGATCTAGCCCCATTCTTCTTTTTTCTTAATTTTGCTTCACAATTAGTTTCTCTATTCACATTTTCCTTGCAACTCTTAACCTTTTTTGGGGTATTTAGCTGTTGTAGTTCTATTTGTTTGTTTCTTCTAATTCATGTGTTTATTTATCCCTGTTGATTCCCAATCTCATTTTTCAAGCTTTTCTTTAGGATGTTTTAGAGTTGGATTTGTTAAAAATATTTGGGATCTGGAGAGTTTAGAGGTTCTATTTGAGATTTCCTATTCTGAAGCTGATCTAGCATCCTTTTATTTTTTCTTGATTATGGTTAGCAATTAAGTCCTCTATTCACATTTTTCCATGCCAGCTATGATTCATTTCTGATGATGTTCTTTCTGTGATGCCTGGTAAGTGAGCTTTTCCATTCGTTTTATTTTTTTTTCATCTGAAACTATGTGACCCACAATGAGACTGATCTTTTCCTTTCTTTTAATTTTGCACTTAAAAAGATCGATCTTTGTACAATAGAAGTAGCATCCTAAGGTGAAAATATCATACATTGCACATCAATCAATCCTAACAATGTAAAATTGAAATTTGGGCTTGGATTTGATCTGCATGTTGCATTGTTTAATTTGTTCTTGTAGTTGCTTCTTATTTCTCTTTGCTTGTTATTATGTAATATCTGTTGTATTGGTGTATGCATTTTGATTCTTGAGTTCTTGTATGGTTGCGCTTTTATGTAGTTAGGTGCATCATTTGTATGATTCATATCTATTGAACCTATTCAATTAAGAGGTTTTTAACTAATCCAATTCAAGAATGATTACGCCAAATTTGGTTATGTTATTCTATATGTATCCAAGATTTTGTTGTTGTTTTTTGTCTCCATGAATGTATACTTGCAATAAAAGAAAATAGATTAGTTAAAAGTTTTGTTTATCATGTTCTCCTCCCATCATGGGATTTGTTCATAATAAGTATTTAACTACTTCCATTTTTCAACCCAATTTTTCATCTCTGGACCTTTTGAGGTATTTTGTTGTTGAAGTTCTATTTGTCTGTTTCTCTTGATTCATGTGTTTGTTACAACCTTTTGATTGTCGATCTCATTCTCAAGCTTAGAGTTGGATATGTTGAAAATATTTGGAATCTGGAGAGTTTCATCTAGAGGTTCCATTTGAGATTTTCTATTTCGAAGTTGATTTAGTTTCCTTCTGTTTTTTCTTCATTTAGGTTAGCAATCAATTCCTCTACTCACATTTTCCCGTAGCTGCTATGATTTGTTGCTGATGTTGTTCTATCTGTGACGCTTGGTAAGTGAGCTTTTCTCTTATTTTATCTTTTTGGTCTGAAATTGTGTGATCCAAAATGAGAATGATGTTTTCTTTCTTTTAATTTTTCACTTAAAAATAGTGATATTTGTACAATAGAAGTAGCATCCTAAGGTGAAAATACTGCACATTGCACATCAATCAATTCTAGTAGTGTACTATTGAAATTAGCGCTTGATTTGATCTGCATGTTGCATTGCTTATTTGGTTTTTGTAGTTGCTTCTTATTTCTCTTTGTTTGTTATTATGTATTGTCTATTGTATTGGTGTTTGCATTTTTATTCTTGAGTTCTTGTATGGTTGTGTTTTTATGTAGTTGGGTGCATCATTTGTATGATTTATATCTATTGAACTAGCTCAAATAAGAGGTTTTTGGCTAAGTCAATTCAAGAAAGATTACGTCACATGTACTATTTTATATGAATACAAATTTGTGTTGTTGTTTTATGTCTTTCGTGAATGTCTACTTGCAATAAAGAAACTAGATTAGTTAAAAGTTTTGTTAATCATATTCTCCTCCCATCATGGGATTTGTGCATAATAAGTATTGAACTCCTTCCATTTTCACCCCAAGTTTTCATATCTTGACCTTTGGGGGTATTTTGTTGTTGCACTTCTATTTGTCTGATTCTTCTGATTCATGTTTTTATTGCACCCTTTTGATTCTCGATCTCATTTTCAAGCTTTTCTTTAGGATACTTTAGACTTGGATCTGCTGAAAATATTTGGGATCCAAAAAGTTTTGTCTAGACGTTTCATTTGAGATTTCCTATTTTGTAGTTGATTTAGCCTCCTATTTGTTTTATTTTGGTTAGCAATTAATTCATTTATTAATAGTTTTCTATGTCTTTAGCTCTGATTCGTTTCCTATGTTTTTCTTTCGTGATGCCTTGTAAGTGAGCTTTTCTCTTCTTTTTATTTTAAAACAGTATGACCCACAATGAGAATAATGTTGTCCTTTCTTTTAATTTTGCACTTAAAAAGATCGATCCTTGTACAATAGAAATAGCATCCTAAGATGAAAATACCATACATTGCACATCCACGAATCCTAATAGTGTAAAATTGAAATTAGGATTTGGATTTTATCTGCATATTGTATTGCTTATTTGGTTCTTGTAGCTGCTTCTTATTTCTCTTTGCTTGTTATTATGTATTGTATGTTGTATTGGTGCCTTTATTTTGGTTCTTGAGTTCTTGTATGGTTGTATTTTTATGTAGTTAGATGCATCATTTGTGTGATTCATATCTATTGAACCATTTCAATTAAGAGGTTTTTGACTAAGCCAATCTAAGAAAGATTATGTCAAATTTGTTTATGTACTATTCTTTGTTTATCCAAATTTGAGTTGTTGTTTTTTGTCTTCCATGAATGTCTACGTGCAATCAAAGAAACTATATTAGTTACAAGTTTTATTTATCATGTTCTCCTCTCATCAGGGGATTTTTTCATGATTTGTATTGAACTCCCTCTGTTTTTCACCCCAACTTTTCATCTCTTGCATGATCTGATAATTAAGTAAGTCAATTTAGCTTATCAATATTAATTAGTCTCCTTCCCTATACTCCTAGATCCAATAAAGTCTACATATTTACTTCTCCTTCATCTAGTGTTGTATTTTCGAGATGATTAGCATGTCAAATGTCTTCCTTTATAATATGAGTTATTCTAATATTTCTGTTACTCGTCCTCATTCATATCTCTTCCACCACTTCAATTATCAGCCATGAGACCTTTCAAGTTTCAAGAATGGAATTTCTTAATTGTAAGGAGTCAATCTCAATGATCACCTGTTGATATTAGTTCTCCTCTATATATCTTATTGCCTTAGTATATTCATAACTTCTGTCTGAGTGTTGTGCATTGTAAAATGCTCATTTCGTTTGTCTTATTAGTAAATAGAATGTCATTCATATCCCTCATACAAAATTTCCATGATCTTAGAATTTTCTCTAGATGTACAATTTGTATTACATTTCACCGATTCATTATTTAGTGGCCTCCAACACACTTGAATCACCTTGGATTTTTAGGGATAAGTCTGAAGAGATTGCATCAAGGTACTCTATTTGTAGGAAGCATGTTTAAGAGTTTCTCTTTCCACCTTCATAAACATGATGATAGTATGCATGATTCGGTATATTAGTTTCGCTTTAGAGTAAATAATATTAGCTAACCTAGTTTTGTCATGTCTATCTTTGTTTCTGTATGTGTATTAGGAGAAGAAAACAACAAACTTAAATGTTATAACTTGGATCTTTTATTTGTTTATAATCATTTGGTGATTGAAAATTGTCGGCTTAAATTATCTAAATTCTATAATTCAATCACCCTCAATTACCTTCTCAAAGTAACACCCAGCCATATCAGAATGCCAACAGTAACAAATAAAATTCATCAACTTACACCACAACTAACCATACATTCAACTATCCAGACTCCATGTCCGAAGACCTATGCATGCAGCCTCCCAACAATCTATATGATATTATCAATTGGAAGCATTTCTAACTACTTAGTTATGGAAATCTAGCCTATCTAGACGTCAAACGGCTATTGAAGAATTTTGAAGGCATCCCTTCGCTCCTCGAGGAAAATCCTAACGATCGTGGACCGAAAGTCATCGAGTCTTTCCCTTCCTTGTATAGAAATTCCTATCCTCCATTACCCTCAAATTTAAAGCGGTTGAGGAGAATTTTGGAGTAACCTTCGCCTGTTTTGTGCTAGAAAAGTGGGAAGAAAAATAAAAGAAATCATTTTATCTAGGGTCTGATTTCATCAACCCAGCTATAGCGGCCCTACAGGAGCTATAGTGGCACTGCATAGCGGGAGATGTCTAGATATGGCGGGCATATGCTAGCCCGAATACTTTCAAGTTTAATAATTCTGTCGTGTACTCCAAAATTTAATTTGGCACCCGAATAAGAAAATTTTGAGACTCCACCTGTGATGCATTTAAATAACATCAGTTTGGGTCGTTGAAACATACCAAGTACTAGATTATTTGTGCTTTATTTCCTTTTATATGGTTATATTATTTTAGATTGATTTGCTCTTGATAACAATAAGAACCTTTAGGGGAATGATTGTTGTTAGATAAATTTGATGTGTAGATTTTCTCAAGTGTCATTATTTATTTCCAAATAGAAGGGTTTTGTTCCTAACCTATTAAATAAAATGGTGTTGAATAAGAACTAGAAGAATGAAAATGACATATAACAAATGAAGATAATTAATGTTTTATTTTATAAATACAAGGTCGGTGGGCTACCGACCCACTAACTATTTTATTATTATAAATAAAGTCTTGCAATAAATAATAAATAGAAAAAGAAAAGAGTATAGTAAATTTCTTCTCAAATTAAAATAGAAAAGTGTAGAACTTTGGAGCTTGGCCTTGTCTGCCCTTCTTTTATGCTTCAATTTGGCAATTTTGACATCTTTTTTAGGACCAACTAAGTTTGTGATCCGTCCTCCTCTGTTTCTTGAATTTGAAAGCTTTGATTTTGATATCTTGTCGAGTTTTTTCGCTCTTTTTTCTCGTTTATGCCTATCTTGTCTCTTATCGTTATACGTCCATTTCCAGGTTGACTGCATTTTGTTTAGTTCACTCAGAATTCAGATTTGGCAATCTTAATTTTCAAATGTTTCACTTGTATTCTTGATTGCCAACATGT
Organism: Solanum bulbocastanum; assembly: GCA_037074985.1. NCBI lineage: Eukaryota > Viridiplantae > Streptophyta > Magnoliopsida > Solanales > Solanaceae > Solanum > Solanum bulbocastanum. The sequence goes on from CM073599.1 coordinate 37,290,889, forward strand.
ATATATTTTCCCTCTTTTTCTGCCATTTTGAGTTTTTTTTTTTTTTTTTTGCAATTCTATTATTCTATTTCTTTTGATTCATGTGTTTATTGTACCCTTTGAATTGTCGATCTCATTCGAAAAACTTTTCTTTAGGATTACTTAGAGTTATATATGTTGAAAGTATTTGGATCTAGAGAGTTTCGTCTAGCGGTTCCATTTTAGATTTTCTATTTTGAAGTTGATCTGGCCTCCTAATATATTTCTTGATGTTGATTAGCAGTTAATTCCTCTAATTTCATTTTTTCGTGCCTTTAGCTATGATTCGTCCCCCATGTTGTTCTCTTCGTGATGCTTGATAAGTGAGTTTTTCTCATCTTTTCATTTTTTTTCTTAAACTGTGTGACCTACAATAAGAATAATGTTTTCTTTTCTTTTAATTCTGCACTTAGAAAGATCGATTTTTGTACAATATAAGTAAGGTAAAAATACCACATATTGCGCATTAACCAATCCTAGAAGTGTAAAATTGAAATTGGGCTTGGATTTGAGCTGCATATTGTGTTGCTTATTTGATTCTTATAGTTGCTTGTGTATTGTCTATTGTATATGTGTTTGCATTTTGATTCTTGAGTTCTTGTATGTTTGTAGTTTGGTGCTTCATTTGTATGATTCATATATATTGAAGCAGTTCAATTAAGAGGTTTTTAACCAAGCCAATTCAAGAAAGAGAACACCAAATTTGTTTATGTATCCAAATTTGTGTTGTTATTTTTTGTCCTCCATGAATGTCTACTTGCAATCAAAGAAACTAGATTAGTTAAAATTTTTCTTTGTCATGTTCTTCTCCCATTAGGGGATTTGTTCATGATAAGTAGTGAAATCTTTCCATTTTTCACCCCAACTTTTCATCTCTTGTATGATCTGGTTCTTAAGTAAGGAAAATTTAGCTAATCATTATTATTTAGTCTCCTTCCTTATACTCTTAGATCCAAGAAAGACTCTGTATTTGCTCCTCCTTCATCTAGTATTGTATTCGGATATGATTAGCTTATAAGTTGCCTTCCTTTATAATATGAGTTATTATGATATTTTTGTTACACATCCTCATTCATATCTCATCCATCACTTCAATTATTGGTCATGAGACCTCCTACCTCCCAAAGTTTTAGAATAAAATTCCTTAACAGCAAGGAGTCAATCTCAATTATTACCTTCGATATTACTTCTCCTCTACATATATCATTGCCTTAGTCATAATTTTTGTGTGAGTGTTTTGCATTGTAATATACTCATTTCTTTTGCCTTATTAGCAAATAGATTACCATTCTTATTCCTCATACAAAATTCCCATGATCCCCTGTCATGATTTTCTCTAGATGTACCATCTGTATTACATTTCACCTATTCATTATCTAGTGGCCTATAACACATTTGAATCACCTTTGATTTTGGGGTATAAGTCTGAAGAGATTGCATTTAGGTATTTCATTTGTAGGAAGCATGTTTAAGATTTTCTCTTTCTGCCTTCATAAACGTGATGATAGTATGCATGATTTGGTATATTAGTTTCACTTTATAGCAAATGATATTAGCTAATCCAGTTTTGTCATGTCTATATTTGTTTGTGTGTGTGTATTAGGAGAATAAAATGACAAACTTAAATCTTATAACTTGGATCTCTTCTTTGTTTTTTAAACATCCTGTGATTGAAATTTGTTGGCTGAGCTAATCCAAATTCTCTCTATAAACAATTTGTTTTAAAAGAATTGCATAATAATTTGACAAGTACTATTGATTTTAGTTATCCATGATTATAAGATTCAAGTGAATGTCGAACATAAGAAAGAATGAAAGAAAAATAGCTTAGATTTATCCACACACTATCTTTCTTCCAGTGTGCTATTTTATTTTAAAAATAGGTTTTTTTTTTTCTAGTCGAAAGTCTTATATCTCCAGTTGTCTTCAGATATATAGGCACCGATTGTTTGGTTGTGTACCATATCAATTAATAGTTTAAAAACACGAAATTTTATGTTGAAACTATAAGAATTATCATCATATACCATAAGAAAATCTAGGCATAAAATTAATCTAAGTGACAAACAATCATTTCCATCAAAATGTTTTTATTATTATCAACGTTAAATGAATCTAAATTGATAGCACAAAAAAAAAAAAAAAAAAAGATGAAGACAATACTTTATATGAAGAGAACACAAAAAGAAAAAAAGTAAATATTTCTATTAAGGAGATTGAGGGGTTATTCACTAAAAGATATAGGATTTGATGATTCTAATCTCAGAATCTTTGAGCTCACCCTCAATTTTCTTTTGCAAAATGACTTATTTTCATAAGTGCAAGAGGAAAATATTTTTTTACTTGGTGATTGGTGTTCACATTGGGACTCAATTAGACTCGAATAACGAAAAGTCTCAAATTGAGGGTAAACCTCTTTCTCACTAAGGTAACTCATGCCCAAGACTTGAATTTGACACTTCTGGTTAATGATAAAGGAATAGTAACTTCTACTCAACCACAATTTTTGTTGGTAGAACACAACAAATAAATCAAATATATTGCCAAATATTCAAGATAAAGTAAATGAAGTCATTATTAGTCTCAACAAAAGTTATGGTGGGGTGAATATGATCCATCCATCCATAATCAGAGGTTTCAAGTTTGAGCCTAGGATATGAAGAAAATCTTATTAGAGAGTGTCCCTTGGAATCCATTTGATCGGGGATTTAATATGATATATTGAAATCGAGCGAAAATAATTTTAATTACAGTTTACAATTTATTCCAAGTTCTATTGTAACTCTTGTATTTGAAAGAATGATAATTTCTATAATAAGTTGTCACGTTGAATATTTCATTGAGATGTGTAGTTTTTTTCCTTTCAATGTGTGTTTAAAAGAAATTTTAAAAGAAAATAGGAATATGACATCATAATATATAGAATTCACATCTTTCTAGTGATTTCTATTGAAATTTAATCCCCCCTGAGTTTGATTCAATACCATGCTATTTAATAATTTAAAAACACAAGATTTTTCATTTGAATCTAGAAAATCATCATCATAAACCACAATGAAAACTGGGAATAAAATTAATCTAATTGACAAACAATAATCTCCTTAAAAATTGTTATAAATATTAAGTGAATCTAAATTAATAGCACAAAATAAAGAAATAAATAAAGCTAAAGACAATACTTCATATGTAGAGAACACTAAACAAATAAAATGTAAAAGTTTATATTAAGGAGATTGTGGAGTTATTTCCTAAAAGATAGAGAATTGATGAGCCTAATCTCATAATTTTTGAGCTCACCCACAATTTTTTTTTTTATAAATGTCTAATTTTTGTAAGTACAAGAAGAAATGTCTTTTTTACTTTGTGTCCGATATTTCTATTGGGACTCAATTATATTCGGATTGGTAGAACTCAACAACGTATTCCAACATATTGTAGAATATGCAAGAGAGAGTGAATTAAGTTATAATTAGTACCAATAATAGTTGTGGTGGGATTTATATAATCCATCCATCCTTAACCAGAGGTCTCGAGTTTGAGCCTTGAATATGAAAAAATATTGTTAGAGAGTATTATTCGAAATTCAAATTAGTCAGAGATTCAATATGATATATTGAAAACCAAGTAAACACAGTATTATTGGAACTCTTTTATCAAGAAGAATGATAATTTTTATATTAATGAGATATTATGTTTAATATTCTGTTGAGATATAATTTTTGAACTTTCAATGTGTTTAAAAGAAAATATAATATGTCATCAGAATAAGTAGAATTTACTTCTTAGCAGTTAATTTGTGTTACTATTTACTCCTCTTGATTTTGATTCAATACCATGCCATTCATAGGTTAAGAACAAAAGATTTTATTTGGAGCTATAAAAATCATCATCCTATACTGCAAGGAAAACTAGTAAAATAATTCATCCAAATTACATACAATCATTTCCTTCAATTTTTTTTTAATCATTATCAACAATAAATGAATCTAAATTAATTGGACATAAAAAAGAACATACAGAAGGATACTTTATATGTAGAGAACACAAAACAGATAAAAAGTAAAATTTTCATTAAGGTGATTGAGGGGTTATTCACTAAAAGATGGAGGATTCATGAGCCTAATATCATAAACTCTGAGATCACCCTCAAATTCTTCTTGCAAAATATCTATTGTTTATAAGTACAAGAAGAAAAGAGTATTTTAATTTATTTGGTGTTCGGTATTCTTATTGAGACTCAATTAGCTTCGGATAATGGAAAACTCCAGATTCAGTAACCTCTTTTGAACAAAGTAATTCATCCCCAAGACTTGAATTTGACAATTCTGGTTAAGGATAATGGTATACTAAGTTATACTCCACCACAATCCTTGTGAGTAGAATACAATAAATAAATTCAACATATAGACAAATATTCAAGAGAAATTAAATTAAGTTATTATTAGTACCAATAATAGTTATGGTGAGATGCATATGATCCATCAATCCTTAACCAGAGGTCTTAAGTTTGAGCCTTAGGTATGAAGAAAATTTTGTGGAAGAGCGTCCCTCAAAATATGAATTAATAAGCATACAATATGATATATTGAAAATCGAGTGAAAATAATATTAATTTCAATTTAAAATTTATTCTAAATTTCATTGGAACTCTTTTATCTGGAAGAATGATCATTTCTATAATAATGAGTTGTCACGTTTAATATTTCATTGAGGTATATTATTTTTTACCTGTCAATGTGTTTAAAATAAATTTTTAAAACACATATAAATATGACATCAAAATAAATAGAATTTACTTCTTATTAGTGAATTTCTATTAATATTTAGTCCTCCTGATTTTGATTCAATTCCATTCCATTTAATTAGTTAAGAACACATGATTTTTGTTTGGAATTATACAAATCATCATCAAATACCATAAGAAAAACTAATCACAAAATTAATATAATTGACAAATAATCATTTTCTTCAAATAGTATTTATCTTTATCAACATAAATGAATCTAAAGTAATAACACATTAAAAATAAAAGATAAAAATGATACTTTATACATAGAGAACACAAAAAGGGTAAAAACTTAATGTTTTCATTAAGGAGATTGAGGGGTCATTCACTAAAAGATAGAGGAATGATGAGCCTATTTAATCTCACCCTCAATTTCTTTTTGCAAAATGTCTGATATTCACAAGTAAAAGAAGAAAAGTACTTGTTGTGTGGCATATGATATTCTTATTAAGAAGTAATTAGGTTTGGATAATGGAAAGTTCCAAATTGAGGGTAAACTTCTTTCTAACAAAGGTAACATATGCCCAAGACTCGAACCTAACAATTCTAGTTAAGGATGAAGGAATACTACCTTCTACTACACCACAATCCTTGTTGGTTGAATACAATAAAAATGTCAAGCATATTGTTAAATATTAAATATAAAGAAAATTAAGTAATTATTAGTACCAGCAATAGTTGTGGTGGAATGTATATGAACCATCCATCCTTAACAAGTGGTCTCGGGTTTGGGCCGTAGATATGAAGGAAATATTGTTAGAGAGTGTCCCTCAGAATTTGAATTAGTCAGAAATTCAATATGATATATTGAAAATCGAGTGAAAAGAATATTAATTACTATTTACACTTATTATCAATTACATTAGAACTTTTTTATCAAGAAGAATGATAATTTCTATAATAATGAGTTATCACATTTAATATTACATTGAGATATGATTTTTTTGAACTTTCAATATGTGTTTAAAAGAAAGTATAAATATGACATCAAAATAAATAGAATTTACTTCTTAGTAGTAAATTTTTGTTACTATTTACTCCTCCTGATTTTGATTCGATATTATGACATTTAATAGGTTAAGAAAACAAGATTTTATTTGGAGCTATAAAAAATTTCATCATATATCACACGAAAAACTAGTATAAATATTAATATAAATTACATACAATCATTTCCTTAAAAGAAACATTATCATTATCAACCATAAATGAATCTAAATTAATAGGGCATAAAAAAGGAAATAGCATACAAGAAGATACTTTATATGAAGAGAACACAAAACATACAAAAGTAAATATTTTCACTAAGGAGATTGAAGGGTTATTCAGTAAAAGATGGAGGATTGATGAGCCTAATCTCATAATCTTTGAGATCACCCTCAAATTGTTTCTGCAAAATATCTAATTTTCATAAGTACAAAAATAAAAAAATATCTTAATTTACTTGATGTTCGGTATTTTTATTGAGACTTGATTTAATTCGGATAAAGGAAAGTCACAAATTGATGGTAAATCTCTTTCCAACAAAGGTGATTCATGCCCAAGACTCGAGCCTGACACTTCTGGTTAAGTATGAAGGAACACAAACTTATACTCCACCATAATCCTTGTTGGTAGAACAAAACAATAAATCCAACATATAGCCAAATATTCAAGAGAAATTAAATTAAGTTATTATTAGTACCAATAATAGTTGTGGTGAGATGTATATGATCTATCCATCTTTAACCAGAAGTCTTGGATTTGAGCCTTGGGTATGAAGAAATTTTTGTTAAAGAGTGTCCCTTGGAATCCGAATTAGTCAGATATTCAATATGATAAATTGAAAATCGAGTTGACACAATATTAATTACATCTTACAATATATTCTAAATTTCATCAATAATCTTTTATCTAAAATAATGATAATTTCTATAATAATAATGAGAGATCACATTTAATATTCCATTGAGATGTATTTTTTTTAAGCTTTAAATATGTATTTGAAAGAAAATATTAATATGATATCAGGATAAATAGAATTTACTTTATAGTAGTGAATTTCTATTAATATTTACTCCTCCTGATTTTGATTAAACACAATGACATTTAATAGGTTAAGAACACAAGATTTTTATTTGGAACTACAAAAATCATCATCATCATATACCGCAAGAATAAATAATTTTAATACATAAAGACGATACTTTATATGTAGTGAATGCAAAATAGATAAAAAGTAATTAAATATTTTCATTAAGGAGATTAAGGGGCTATTCACTAAAAGAAGGAAGATTAGTGAGCTTAATTAGTTACAATTTAAAATCTATTCTAAATTTCGTTGGATCTCTTTTATCTAGAAGAATGATCATTTCAATGAGTTTTCACATTTAATATTCCATTAAAATGTGTTGTTTTTTACCTTTCAATATATTTTGAAAGAAATTTAAAAAAAAAATATAAATACGGTATCAGAATATATAGAATTTACTTCTTACTAGTAAATTTATATTTATAGTTACCCCTCCTAATTTTTTATTTAATTCCATGTCATTTTATATATTAAGAGCACAAGATTTTTATTTAGTGTTAGAAAAAGGAATAATCATCATATACCATGATGAAAAGAAGGCACAAAATTAATTCAATTATCAAACAATCATTTCCATCAAAAGAAAATTATCGTCTTCAACATTAAATGAATCTATATTAATAGCATAGAAAAAGAAAATAAAATAAATATAAAGTCTATACGTTATATGTTGAGAAGGCAAAAAAGATAAAAGTAAATATTTTCATTAAGGAAATTCAGGGGTTATTCTCTAAAAGGTGGAAGATTGATGAGACTAATCCTATTATCATACTTGGTATTTGTAATAAACCTCTAGGTCATTTCTGCTATTTTTTTTTTATATGTTTAGCGTTTAAAGCTTTCCTGTAATGGTCTCTAGTCATCTATGACTTGTTGGGATTGATAGTTCGATCATCGGGTCGTTCATTCGAGTTTTGCGTAAGTTTTCGTGTTTTATAGCCTTTGAAACTTGAAAAGTTGACTTCGGTCAAAAGTTTAGGAAGATGGCCTCAGAATGCAATTCTAACAGTTTCATCAGCTTCGAAAGGTCCTGTTAGTCTAGGGGCATGGTTGGTTCGGGCCCTAATGTAATGACCCTTCAGTTCATTTCCTTTATTTCCTATCCTTTCACCGTTTAGAGATTTCCTTTAGCAGTTTGTCACGACCCAAAGTATACCCTAGGTGTAACATGCCGTATAAAACCCAGAAAGGTCTTACACAAGCCACTTAACATACATCATACAAGATAATGAAAATAAACATTTCAAAGAAATAGTCTTATATCATAAAAGAGTTTGACAAAGCGATAGTTTAACATAAGTCTCAACAAGCCATCTATTACATCATAAGGAAGTGATTGGGACTGTCATGCCCCAAGGCTACCCCCTAGACGTAACAGGGACCTAGGATCACGAGTGATCCCAAGCTAACCTTGAACTGTATACTGAAGTAAATGCTATTAATATGGTCAATGCAATAAGAGTATGAGTGTGGGAGCTACTATTAACTGACATAAACCACGTGAGTTAAACGTGGAGTTCGATGTATACGCCCCATTGAGAGGACCCAATATACCTTGCCAGGGTTATAAAGGAAAAACTGTGGCGTGATCACTAAAAATTGATGTCCAGTAAAGGGGACTTCTAAACCTATGTTAGCACGTAGTTATTGGATTGTAAGGGTACGCTGAACCCTAGTCCAACTCGGTTCTAAGTCTACTTCCAACTGAATGAAAAGCTAAAATGCACTGAAATACTTAGTGGCTCAAAATACTGACATGTTATCTTGGAATGTACATAAATATACTGAAAGGTATGGCATTTAAATTCTAAAGCATGATCTTATGACTGATTTGTCTAGTAAGTATAATTCATGAGTACTGATGCTTGATGTAAGCTAGGGTTTTGAAAATTCGATACATGGAACTAGGCAAAATATCCAAGAAACATGCTATTTATATTATGGAAACTATAGTAGCTAAAACACAACAAATCTCTAAGGGTTTAGAATAAAAAAACTGACTGAACTCTAGGGATCTAATGGGTAAAAGGAACCCACTAGTGAAATCCCACATACCTGGTGACGAAAATTACAGAGGAATCCTTTATATTTTAGGGTTGAACTTGAAGAAGACCTCTGCTTGTTCTTTGGGAAACTATCACCTTTTTTCTCTTCTTTTTGTTCTAAGTTAGATAATTTTTTGGTGAATGAGGGTTCTGGGTTGTTTCTGACAAGATTATTAGTCTTAGACTGAGTAAAACAACATAGTTTAAGCCTTAAATGACGTAGTTCAAGTACCAAATGTATAGGGGAAAAGGCCAATTCAACCTTGACTTAAAAGTTGACGAAGTGGCCTCAAGACAGGCTTCATGGGCCATCTAGAGCACCACGGCCCATCAAGTGGGTTGTGAAGATGCTCTGCCTCACAAGGCTTCACTATTTCGAGCATAACTTTTTACTTCGAGCTTGGAATTAGGAAAACTCAGTGTCGTTGTAAAGAGGATTCAGAGATATTTAATTTTATAAGTCATGGGTCACCTAATTCATTATTGTGCTGAAAGATATGATCGTTTGAAGTTGACCCTAAAATCTTAGTCTGGCAGGTCTCCTTCATGGACGACTTCATGATCTGTGTAGAGCTTTAAGAACCGTTTAGACGTCTCTGGCCCTTAACCACTGGCTCTGGGGGTGCAAGCTCACTTAAAAGGTGATAAAGTGACTTCAAGATGGGCTTCACGGGCCGTCTAGAGCACCACAGCCTGTCAAGTGGGTCGTGAAGATGCTCTATCCGATAGGGCTTCAGTAAAACAAGCATAACTTTTTAATCTGGGCGTAGAATAAGGAAAACTTGGTGTAATTAGAAAGAGAACTCAAAGACCTTTAATTTGATAGATCTTGGGCCACAAAATTCTTTTTTTGCTAAAACATGTGATGTTTTGAAGTTTTACCAACCTTAAGACTATAATTGGGTGCAACTTCCTTGACTGGGTGACTTGTAGGGACCCCTAGACGGGCTGTCCAAGTTACCATGAGCCTTCTGGGGTGTCATAGAGGTGACCCCTCCCAGGGCAGTCCTACATGGTCACTCACAACATCATTAGAGGACTTGCCCAAATTTCCCCTTTTAGTCCTTTCTTGAAGTTTGAGGTGTTACAGGGACGTAACCCATACATCATCTACAAAGTCTAAAAACTAGAATAAATAAAGCAATAAAAGTGTCTCAGTCTTCAAAACATGAGTACTTACCAACCCTTGAGTGCCAAAAGATCAACTAGCCACGAGTGTGAGAGGTAGGAGCATCGGACCCAACATTAGTTAACCAATGTAGGCACAAGTATGCATTAGTACATGAAATGTACTTAGTATGATAGCAATGCATAAGATTTATGAATTCATGCTAAGAGGGACTTTACATGACATGCAATGACCAAGCTAAATCATAAGATAAGAGGTTTGAAACATGAGTCATAATCATGGTCAATGCAAGCTTAACATCTTCAAAACACTCGTGAAATACTTTAGAAGTAACCGAAGTTCATTATTGTGGGAAGTTAACCATGTAACTGACTTAGACCATGTGAGCTATAACATGGAATATGGTGTCTATCACACAACAAAAAGAGATGTCCTTACTTGTCAAGGTAAGAACCATGAATCTAAGCTAAAGTGGATCCACTAGCTAATGTACATGTGAGACAACATCCTATGGTGACACATAGTAGATACCCGACCTCTACTAATAGGAAAGCCTCCATCTTAGTATCCTCTTGGTGCTAAGAAAAAATCCCACGGAATAGTCTTTAATCATACTTTTTTCATCATCAATGGAAAGATACAATTAAGAAACCAATCCAAGCTAAAGTCATTTATAATAACTCCTTAACTTGATTAAAATTAGGTGAGAAAACCTTTCAACCTTATGAATCCTTATGTGAGAAAACCTTTCATAATCATGTTCTTAGTAGTATATGAGAAAACCTTTCACAACAACATTGATACGTTACTCTCAAATCACCTTTAAATCATTTACATCAACTTTATAAAAATATGCGTATCTTCGTAAATTGATCTTTCAAAGTTCAAAAGCTTCATCATGTGTTCATAGTCTAAAATCATGGGTCATGCACGAGTTCATATGAATTCAACTTAAAATAAAATAAATACTTCCAATTCATTCATTAGAAGAGTTTTTCCAGAGAATGGCAACATCCCACAAGAGATACAATAACATTGATAGATTGATAATCAACGGGGAGGAAGTTAAAAATCGAGAAGCTATCAAGGTCAATATGATTGAGTTATACAAGAAACTCTATACTGCATTTGATATGTGAAGGCCCTCTTTTGAGTATGTCAACTGTCCAAGAATCTCCTAGGAGGAACAAGATTGACTAGAAAGGCCTTTCACTGAAGAAGAAGTGTTAAATATTATCAAACAATGTGATGGGGATGAGGCCCTAGGCCTGATGGCTACACCATGAGTTTCTTCAAAGTTTGTTGGGTAACCTTGAAAAATGATTTGATGCAAACAATCCAAAATTTCTATCAAAATGAAATGTTTGAGAAATCTTTCAATGCCACTTTTATAGCACTAATTCCTAAGAAATATGGAGCAGAAGAATTGAAGGACTTCACACCAGTAAGTCTGATTGGTGGAGTATACAAAATCATAGCCAAGCTCCTTACAGAAAGAATGAAGACTGTCATGGGAGAATTGGTAGATGAACACCAAAGGCATTCTTAAAAGGAAGACAGATTATGGATGCAACATTATTGGCCAATGAATTGGTGGGTAGTAGGGTGAAACAGAAGCTAGTTAGAGTCCTATGTAAACTTGATATTGTAAAGGCCTATGACCATGTCAACTGGTTATTCCTTCTAAAAATTCGGAGAGACATGGGCTTTGGGAACAAATGGATAAACTGAATCAAAACATGTATATCGATCGTGAAATTCTCTCTTATCATCAATGGTAGTCCAAAAGGTTTCTTCCAACAACAAAGAGGTTTAAGGCAAGGTCATCCATTGTCACCCTTCCTATTCATCCTAGCAATGGAATGCCTCAATACTATGATCAGAAGAGCAAGTGAGAATGGGTGGATAAGAGGCTTCCCTACAAATGCTAATAGGGGAAATACCATGGAAATCACACATTTGCTATATGCAGATGACTCCTTGGTATTTTGTGAAGTTGAAGTAATGCAAATTAGGCACTTGAGGGCCATCCTAACCATTTTTGAGGGCATCTCAGGTTCCTATGTTAACTGGCATAAGAGTTGCTTGTACCCGGTTAATCAAGTTACCAATATGCAAATACTTACTGAGAACCTAGGATGCCAAATGGATTCCTTACCAACTAAATATCTTGGAATGACTTTTGGTGCAAAAAATAAAGAGGTGGAAGTATGGAGTGAAGTGTTAGAGAGAAGTGAGAGAAAGCTGACAAGATGGAAGAGCCAATACCTATCTATGGGAGGCAGATTAACTCTCATAAAGTCAGTAATGGATGCGCTCCCAACTTACATGATGAGCCTATTCCCAATCCCAGGAAGCATAGAGAAAACAATTAACAAACTAAGGAGAGTCTTCTTGTGGCAAGGGAACAAAGAGAAGCTTGGGTACAACCTAGTCAAATGGGATGAGGTGACCTTCAACAAAATACAAGGGAGTATGGGGATAAAAAAGTTGAAAGTACAGAATGTTATTTTGTTGAAAAAGTGTCTTTGGAGGTTCTGTATTGAAGATTTGGAATTATGGAAAAGATTCATCTCACGTAAATATGGTCTTCAAAATAACTGGATCACTGATGAAGTAACAGGTGCTTTTGGGTGCTCTTTTTGGAAAACTATCAGAAGACTATGGCCTTCTTTCGCCTCCAATATATCATTCAAAATTAGAGATGGGGTTAAAACTGATTTTGGAATGAAATTTGGATAGGGGATAGGAACTTGAAAACCTTATTCCCAGATCTATTTATTCTAAGTCTACAACAGATGGCTACAGTGGCACAAGTATAGACCCCTCAAGGGTGGGACTTGATTTTCAGAAGGGCTCTAAATGACTGGGAGATTAGTAGAGTAGCTGGATTGTTGTAAGTGTTGAACCTATTCCCAGGTGTCACAGAAGTACCTGACAGTCCAATATGGAAGTTGCATAATAAAGGGAGTTTCACAGTGAAATCCTACTACTGGAATATGAATCATAACCAGAGAATGAGAATGGAGTGGCCATGGAAGAAAATCTGGAAGATCAAAATTTCACTAAAGGTGTCATGTTTCTCATGGCTGGTGATCAGAAAAGCATGTTTAACTCACGAAAGGTTACAAAGAAGAGGTATACAAATTTGCTCAAGGTGTTATATGTGTGATAAAGAGGCAAAAATTAACAACCACTTATTCTTACATTGCAAAACAACTGTAAATATGTGGCAATGTTCTTATGTATACTTGGAGTTAGCTGGGTAAGGCCAAAAACTTCTTTAGACAGGCTAAAACATTGGGAAGGAATGATAAGAAAGAGAAGATCAAAAGAGTACTGGTGGAAATATATTCCAGTTTGCATCTGGTGGACACTCCGGAAGGAAATGAATGAAAGATCCCATGACGGGCAACCTAGCAACATTTAGAAGATCAAGATGAAGAGTCTAAGTTTATTGTATTTTTGGTGTAAACAGGATATGGTGGGGGAGGTAGTAAGTCTAGTGGACTTCATAGGACAATTGTAAAGTTCTTTTTTGGGTTTTGGTTATCAGGATGCCCTCTGGGGTTGTAAATCCCACCTCATCAGTTTTTACTTGATGAGTTTTTTGGTGTGAATACAAAGTTACCTTATCAAAAAAAAGAAGAAGATAAAGAACATGTAATTGATTCATAACATGAAGATTGAATAAAACCCTAACTTTGAATTGAGAATCTAACTTGTAAAACTTGAAAATTTTAGGAACCCTACAGAGGAAAAGACTCCATAGGTGAATACTAAATTTTAGGAACCTTTCACAATCATGTTCTTCGTAGTATGTGAGAAAATCTTTCACAACAACATTGATACTTTACTTTCAAAGTATACTCAATTCATTTACATCATCTTCATAAAAACATGCATATCTTCATAAATTCATCTTTCGTAGTTCATAAGCTTGGTCATGTGTTCATAGTCTAAAATCATGGATCATGCATGTGCTCATATGAATTCAACTTAAAATCAAGCAACTACTTTCAATTTATGCATTAGAAGATAGAGAACATGTAATTGTATCATAATTGAAAAGAACCCATAAACATTGAATAAAACCCTAACTTTGAATTTAGAATCTATCTTATAAAACTTGAAGATTTAGGAACCCTATGGAGGAAATGACTCCATAGATGAATACTAACGTACCTTAGTGATCAAGGCCCAATAGTTATGGTGAAGTTAGAATCTTAAAGGTGAAACCCTAGCTTCTTCTTCCTTAGCTTTAGGGAGGATTTTGGGGATGAACTTGGAGAGAAATTTAGGAATTAGATTAATGATTTAGAATGGGTAATTTTAGGACTTAAATCACTTATATTGGTTTTGAATTAGGTTAAAACGACATAACTTAGGTACCAAACACATAGGGGAAAGACCATAATGACCTTAACTTAACTTAGGTACCAAACACATAGGGGAAAGACCATAATGACCTTAACTTAAAAAGCTGAGGGGTGACCTAGAAGGACCCTAAGTAGGTCGTACATATGTTCATTGACCATTTAGGGTCCCATCAGGGTGACCCCAAAATCTTGGCAGCCTTGGACAGTTGGGAAACTTGCTCTAAACGGTCTGTACAACTTTATAGTGGCAGTTTAGGGATCCATTAAGGTGACCCTAAGATCTCGCTGCCATAAATGACCAGTCCACTTGCCTTAAACGACCTAGGACAGTTCTGGCAACATGGGCGAGACATTGTATCATCACGTAGCTCATAGTTATGTTTGTTAGTTAAAGAATCTCCCAATAGAGTTAAAGTGTATTTTAATATGTCATTTATTATGTTGAGTTCATAGATGAGTAAGTATTTTGTAAAGATTTAAATGACTTTAACTCCTTTATTGCTCTACATTCATCTTGAGTATATTTTATCTATTGTAGTCCTTTCATTTAGTTATTTTACTTTAGCTATATAACACACTCGTACATTCAATGTACTTATGTCATTCGATCTACATCTTTTATGATGTAGATATAAGTGTTCTGAATCATCAACTTGTGCTTTGTTGAGATAACTTTACACTTTAACTAGCTTTTCGTGAGCCTCTTTGCATTCCGGAGGATTTCACATTTATCTACTTAGTAGTTTTGAGATGCCGTGGGTCTTGTCCCGATATCCTTCTTAAATAGTAGTGGCTTCATAGATAGACAAAGTCGAGGTGTCTCTCAGTATTTACCTTCTTTTGAGTTGTTCTACAAACTATAAATATTGTTATTGAGTATTTTGCAGACTTTATGAGATGAGTTTTTGAGTTTAACTAATTTAATTATGTTTTGAGCCTATCATTGCTTTAGTAAGTCTTCCGCAAAGTAGTCAGCCAGGCCAACAGTTTGCTTGGGGACCAATAATGGTTCTGAGTGCCGTCCATGTTTATGGTGTAAGCTCGGGGCGTGACAATACCTCAAGCTAAAGTAGGATTAGAGGAAAATAGATAGGGATAATGGGACAACATATCAACCCCGGCCTCCCAAGTAGCACCCTCAACCTTTTGATTCCTCCACAACACCTTTACAGGTGCAACTTCCTTATTCCTAAACTTTTTAACTTGCCGGTCTAAAATCTCAACCGAAACTTCTTCATACAAAAGGTTTTCATTCATACCAAGAGTCTCTAATGGTACAATAGATGTCGGATCACCAACACATTTCTTCAACAAAGAGACATGGAAAACCCAGATGCACCGATGTTAAGTCACTCGAAAAATCAAGTTCATATGTAATTTTACCAATACGCCTCAAAATCTAATATGGGCCTACATATCGGGGACTATCATAGTTGAAATTTTAAAGTAAATCCAATCATCCACATCAATTTCAAGGTCTTTCCTTCTAACATCGGCATAGGACTTTTGTCGACTTTGAGCTATTTTCAACCTTTCTCTAATAAGCCAAACTTTCTCCATAGCCTCATGTACCAATTCAAGACCAATCAAAGTAAACTCACCAACTTCAAACTAATATATATGAGATCTACACCTTTTACCATAAAGAGTTTCAAATGGATCCATACCAATGCTTTAGTGATAACTATTATTATAAGCAAACTTAATCAAAGGCAAAAAGTAATCCCAATTACCCTTGAAGTCAATCACACAAGCTCTCAACATATCTTCTAGAGTTTGGATAGTACGCTCTGTTTACCCATTGGTTTGAGGATAAAAGGTCGTAATAAGCTTGACACGAGTACCAAGACCTTTCTGGAAAGACTTCCAAAATTGAGGAATATATTGGGTACCACGATCGAAAATAATGGATAGGGGAACTCCATGAAACCTAACCATCTCATTTATTTACAACTTAGCATAGTCTTCTGCCGAGTAAGAAACCTTAATGGGAATGAAATGAGCTGACTATGTCATACAATCTATAATAACCCAAATCGAGTCATGTTGTCGCCAGGTACGGGGTAAGACAACAATAACGCCCATATTAAAATCTTCCCAAACCTTCCATAATAACCAACCAAACCAAAAAAGCTTCTTATATCCGAAGGGGATAGAGGTCTAGGACAACTCTTACCCACATTTGTCTTCTTAGGATCTACCTTGATACCCTTACTGGAAATGATGTGACCAAGAAAAGCCATCTATCTCAACCAAAACTAACATTTACTAAACTTTTCAAATAGTTGTTGGTCTTTGAGGACTTGCAATACAATCCTTAAATGATCGACTTGCTTATCCTCACTTCTTGAGTAAATCAAGATGTCATCAATAAATACAATCACAAATATATCAATGTATTTTCTAAACACTTTATTCATTAAGTCTATGAATGTGGTCGGAGTATTAGTTAAATCAAATGGCATCACCAAAAACTCATAATCACCATACCGAGTTTGAAAAGCTGTCTTCAGAATGTGATCTCCCTTCACCTGCAATTGGTGGTGATAACCCAACCAAAGGTCAATCTTAGAGGATTAACTTACACCTTAGATTGATCAAATTAATAATTTATCCTTAGAATAAGATATTTATTCTTAATAGTAACCTTTTTCAATTGCAGTAGTCAATGCACATGCGAAGTGAACCATCTTTGTAACGAACAAACAAAATTGGAGCACTCCATAGGGATATACTCAGTCAGATAAAACTCTTATCCAACAACTTATTCAATTGCTCTTTCAATTCCTTAAGTTGTGCTGGAGCCATATGGTGAGGAGGAATAGAGACAGGTTGTGTATCTGGAAGAAATTCAATTTTGAAGTCTATTTCTGTTTTGGGAGGAATACCGTGTAAATCATCGGGAAACACTTCTAGAAACTCATTTACTAAGTGGACCAACTCAAGAGTAGGGGTTTCAAAATCTGTATCCCTAACCCGCACAAGATAATATCTTCAAACCTTTGAAATCCTTTAAACTAACTGACCTTTAGGCATAGAATAAGCCCCTTTCCACTCTAGGATGGGTTCATTTGGAAACTGAAACTTAAACACTTGGTGTTCTACAATCAACAACATATCAAGCATAAAGCCAATACATACCAGGAATAACATAAAAATCTAACATATCAAGCTCTACTAGATCAACAGGAGTGACTCTATGGGATAAGGAGACGAGAAAACTTCTATAGACTCTCTTAGCCATGATAGATTCACCAATAGGAGTAGAGACACAAAAAGAATCTAACAATACATCCAGAGAAACATCAAATCTTATAGCCACATATGGCATCACAGAAGACAAATTAGCACCTGGATAAAATAAAGGATAAACATCAAGATGAAAAACTTTCAACATACCGGTAAACACATTGGGAGAACCCTCTTGATCATGTCAAGTTTAAGGTGCATAGAATCAGTTTTGCTTCGGAGCACCTGAACTTTAACCACTAAGAGGAACCTGCCTACCATACTTTCCCTTGTCAATTCTAGATGGAAAATCTCTCAAGTGGTGACTACTTTTTCCACAACCAAAACAATTATCCGTACCCATCAAGCATTTTCCAGAATGACTCTTTCCATACTTTTGGCATGCAAGAACCGAAGATCCATTTCCACGACCATTTCCTCCTTGAGTGTTAGGGTTAGACACCCTATATTTGGTGAACTTAGGAGCCAAAGAATTGGAGGAACCTTGAACGGAAAATCTTTGTCGAAATTTAGAACGACCATGTCCATTGAACCTTGAATGTGAAAAATCACCATTATTAGCTTGAGCCGTCATGGCTTCAGCCAACACTTGAAAATCAGCTCGAAACTCTAAATTACTCATTTGTTCATACAAATGGTTGGCTAAAACTTGAGGAGCTTCTCATTCCACATTCTCATTCACATTCATCCTAATGTATGCTCTTCGAGAGGCCATATCTTGAAAGGCATTGGATAAGAATTAGGAGATGGACATAAAAACTTAAACTCTATCGCACAAATTTAGAGTGATGAAAAATGTGAAATTTCCGAAAAATGTTATAGCCTTTTATTCATAAATGTGTCGTTCTTCACACTAATGAACAAGACTTTACTCACGTGACATATGAGACGTCTTAGCACCTTTCTAAACCTTGTGCTCTAAATACCAAATTTGTCATGACCCATAGTATACCCTAGGCGTAACATGATGTATAGAACCCTGGAAGGCCCTACACAAGCCACTTAGCATACATCATACAAGATAAAAAACAGTAAAGATTTCAAAGAAATAGTTTTATACCATAAAGAGTTTGACAAAGTGGAAGTCTAACATAGTCTCAATAAGCCATTTAAACATCATAAGAAGTGGTTGGGACGTAACCCATACACCGCATACATCATATGGAAACTAGAACAACATAAAGAAGTAAAAGTATCTCGATTCTCGAAACATGAGGACTCACCAACTATTGAATTTGATAGAATGATCAACTATTCACGAGTGTGAGAGGTAGGAGCGTCAGACTTTACATTAATGAAATAATGTAGGCAAAAGTATGCCTTATTACATGGAATTTACTGAGTATGGGGCAATACGCATAAATAGACATGATAGCATGAAGAACTTAAGCATGTGAAATATGACCAACAATTAGCATTTAAAGGCATAAAGAACAACAACATATATTTCATAAGATATGGTCAACACATTTAAAGTAAGAGATATAATAAAGCTTTAGAAGAAACATATTCGTTTGGTGGGATATTAGCTTTAACCGACAATAAGACCATGAGAGCTATATCATGGAATCTGGTATATCTCTCATATCAAAAGAAGTGGATTCTACTTGCCAAGGTAGCATCCTTACACATCATCTTTTGCTAAATTGGATCCATTAGCTAGTCATTTAAGACAACCCTACAGGGGCACGTAGTTAGGGACTAGAGGTTCCAACTAGAGACTACCCTAATTGAGCCTCCACATCAAAGCCTCTCGGTGCTTAGTTGAAATCTCAATGAAATAGATAAAAGTAAAATATCATTATAACATAGGAAATGCAATTATCAATACCAATCCACATCTTTAAAATGAAAACATAGAATAGCTCCTTCAAACACAATTTAAGCATAGGTGAGAAAATGTTTCACCCATGTGAATCCATATGTGAGAAATATCTTTCACAATCATGATTATATTCGTAAGTGAGAAAAACTTTCACCACAACATTGATAGTTTCATCTAAAAGCACCCTATCAGCATAAACGTCCTTTTTATAAGGCATGTATAATTCTTCAAAATTCATAGTTCATGGGTTCACTGGTTCATCATAAGTTCATAATTGAAAGTCATGGATCATACTGGAGTTCATATAAAATCAACTAGGTATCATGTAATTTACATTAAGTCATGCAATAGCATACTTAATCAATAGTAACAATCATAACTTAATGAAACTCGTGTAGCACTAGGAAGAACCCTAATTTGATCAATTGAAATTGAATTGAGAAATTGAAAACCTTGAGGACCCCATGGAGGAATGGACTCCATGGATGAATACCCACAGACATTGTTGCTCAAAGCCCACAAAGAATGGTGAATTGGAGACTTGTATTGAATCCTAGCTTCTTCTTCTTCTTCAGGAAATTACAGAGTATTTTTGGTTAGGTTTTGGGGAATTAGGAGAATGGATGATTTAGTTGGTGATTTAGGATTCAAAAAGCATTATATAGGCCTTATGATGAAGATAAAATTACTTCCTAGGTCCGTAGATCCTAACCGTAGAACTCAACTTGGACCTCAAAATTTTAGTAAGTCTGGATTATTTCTATGGACCATCTCTACGACTCATAGATTAATTAACGGACCATACTGGTGAAGTGTATAAAGAGGTACTGAACTTGATTTTAAAAATTATTTTCCTCCCTTTCTACGAGACTGTTCTATGACCCGAAGAAAGTCATACGGACCATAGAATGGTCTCGTAGACATGAACCTAATGCTGAAATTTGATGCAGTCTTTTGTTTTTTAGAAATTTAAGGTGTTACACCTAATTTCAGGGTGGGAAGAGCGAGGGCACTCATGAGTTTCTAACCACATGCCAAGAGTTAGTAGAGATGGTTGGATTAACTAAGTCACATAGAGTTTGATATGCTACACTCTAGCTTTGCGAGCCAACGAGAGAGTGATGGAGAGTTTATTCAGGGTCTTTGCTAGTTAGATCTCCTTAGTGACTTGGGTGATATTTTCCAGTACCTTTCATGGCCGATTCATCCTTCGGAGCATGAGAGTGGAGAGTCACTTGAGGTTTGAGAGTCTTGAGACAGGAAAAATTAGTTGTGACAAATTATGAGGCCCATTTTTACCAGTTTGGCCATTATTCTAGACGAGACGGAGAAGATTCAGAGATTTGTGAAGGGCTGACTTTCTCCATTAGATCAATTGTGCTTAGGAGTTCTTGAGAGGAGGCATTCTTCCATTCTATCGTGAGTGCCACCAAGGAGGTGGAGTTGATGGAGAGATAAGAGTTTGTCGACCCTAAGAGGGCTCGAACACCAGGTCAGTTTTCTGGTGCCTCATGTAGAGGCATGTGATCGTACAAAGGGAGTGGTTCCTTCCAACATCAGGGACCTTTTCATGCATCTATGTTGAAATCAGAGGGTTGTCAATTAACTCGTGGATCTTACAATATGGGTCAAGACTCATACAATTCATAGCAGCAACCTATGAAGCGAGGGAGTTATGGTGGTTCTTCAGGATCCGTATAGTAGTTCCCAATTTAGAGGTTTCGCTTTTTTTTTTTTTGGAGATCCCAATCACTTGATATGATAGTTTCCTTTGTAGAGAACTCGGGGAGGACCCCAACCTAGTTATCTAGTTCAAACTAGATGACTGGCACCACATGCTAGAGGCTAAGGTTGAGTTTAGTCAAGGAGAGGCAATAGAGCTTCTGGTAGTGGTACTACAACTCGTAAGAGTTGGGGTAGAGATATTGCTCATGCTGGAGGTGGTAGAGGAGATCAGGTCTATACATTCTTGGGGAGGCTAGAGGCTGTGATTTTTGATGAAGTTATTACAAATATAGTCCTAGTCTGCAATCAATTTCCATCTATATTATTTGATATGGGATCTATATTTTTTTATGTGTCTACCTATTTTGCTGTTAGGTTTGATATGATGTGTGAGTGCATGTTTGTGCATATTTGGGTATGGATTGACTTTCTCCTTATCATGCTATTCTTGTTTGTAATGCTAATACTATGACCTTAGTGATGCCTGGTGTTCTAAGGGTTGAGTGAAAGGCTGTTAATGGTTGAGTGAAAGGTTGTTAAAGGTTCTTACCCTAGAAAGGTTATCTCTTTAATCCATGCTCAAAGATTGGTGATAAGAGGATGTTTGTCCTACTTAGCCTTCATCCAAGACACTAGTATTGAGACACCTCCCATGGATTCCATTCCCGTGATACAAGAGTTTCTAGATATGTTTCCTACTGATCCTCTAGGTGCTCCTCCCGTTAGATATATTAATTTTTCTATTGATTTGGAGTCGGGCACTATACCCATTACTATTCATCCTTACCGTATGACACTTGAAAAGTTGAAGGAGTTGAATGATCAGTTGCAGGATTTGTTGAGTAAAGGGTTTATTCACCCTAGTGTGTCACCTTGGGGTACCCTAATATTGTTTGTGAAGAAGAAGGACGGGACTATGATGATGTATATTGACTACAAGTAGTTGAACAAAGTAACAGTGAAGAATAAGTATCCTTTTCCGCATATTGATAGCTTATTTGATCAGCTTCAGGGAGCATCATCGTTCTTTAAGATTTATTTGAGGTCTGTAGACAATGTTTCATTCTCGACATGACCATTATGAGTTCCTAGTGATGTCTTTTTGGTTGACCAATGCGTCAACATTGTTCACGGAGTTGATGAATGTGGTGTTTTGACCATACTTAGATTATTTTGTGATTGTATTCATCAATGATGATCCTAGAGTAGGCTAACTGTTCTCGATATTCTATCCATCCGGGAGTGGAAAAAATATATCATAATCTAAGTCAGTAATAATGGTGATGTGGTATGAAAAGGGATATTTTTGAATTTGTGTCTAGTGTTTGACTTGCCAACAAGTCAAGTATTAGCATCATTGACCTAGAGGTGTGTCTCGGAGGATGCTCATTCCTACTTAGAAGTGGGAATGTTTTACCATGGACTTTGTTGTGGGATTGCCTACCATCGTGGGTGGTTATGATTCTATTTGGGTAGTTGTTGACAGAGAGACAAAGTCCACCCATTTCATCCCAGGTCAGGTGAAGTACATGGCGGAGAAGTTAGCTTATATCTATATTAGTCAGATAGTTCGGGTATATGGGGTGTTTGTTTCTATTGTCTCTGATCGGGTTCATTATTCACTTCTTACTTTTGAAGGGCCCTACAATATAATTTAGGTACTCGATTATATATGAGCACAACTTTTCACCCTCAAATTAATGAGCAGTCCGAGAAGATGATTCAAGTGTTGGAGGATATGCTTCATGCGTGTGTGATTGACTTTGGTGCTCGTTAGGATCAACACTTGCCCTTAGTGGAGTTTGCCTACAACAACAATTATAACTCCGGTATTTAGATGGGCCTATTTGAGGCATTGTATAGTAGGTTGTGTAGATCTCCGATTGGTTGGTTTGATTTAGTTACAATGGACTCATTAGATACAAATTTGCTTATAGATACCATGGAGCATGTCTGTAGGATTTAGGGTAGATTGTTGACAACCCGGAGTCGACAAAAGATTTATGCAAATAGGAGGGTTCGAGCCCTAGAGCTTATAGAGGGCAATCATGTTTGAATAAGAGTGTCACATATGAAGGGTGTTATGCGGTTCGGGAATAAGGGCAAGCTTAGCCCTCAATTCATTGGTCCTTTTAAGATCTGGAGGCAAGTGAAGAAGTGGCCTAAAGTTTGGCCTTGCCACCTAGGTGGTCAGCTATGCATCTTGTGTTCCATGTCTCCATGCTTTGGAAGTATGTGTCGGATAAGTCTCACATTCTTTCACTCGATTTAGTGGAGTTGGGTCCAGACTTGACATTCAAGGAGGAGCTTATATATATTTTGGATTGATAGGTTCAGAAGCTTAGAACCAAAGAGATTGCTTCAATGAATGTGCAGTGAAAGCACCACATAGTTTGAGAGGCGACTTGAGAGACAGAGTCTGACATGCGTGCCAAATATCCTCAGCTTTTCAAAGCTTCATATACTTTCTATTACTTTATGTTTGAGGAAGAACATGGTTTTTAGTGGTGTATAATGTAATGATCCGGAAGGCAATTTTTGGAATTTTTTTATAAGATTTTTTTTTTTTTACCCCTCTTGATAGTTTCCCCGAGTCATCTCTGATCTATTGGTTAAGTTGGTTTGGGAATTTTAGAGCTATTCGATAACGACAGTTATTTTATTGGATGATATTTATTAAAAAGATTAATTTATTTTAGTTGGTGTTTAATTGGTCAAGTCCTTAATTTATTTAATACTCTATATCACTTGACCCATATATTAAATTTAAGTAGAAACAAGTTATAAAATAATATCGCAAGTTTCACACAAGAATTAATGGGCACAAAGTCACGACAACATTTTCCTTAACTTCGAATTGAAGGATCTCAATTTGTGCGTCAGGTTAGTGTTTTGTGTTATACATTCAATATATTGATATTCTGGTGGGTTGAATTGATTTTACCAATTACAGTGCCAGTTTGGTGACATAAGGTTTGGATAGTAAATTTTAATGGGTAGTAATCAATGGGTAATGATGGGCCAATGACTGGCCATGATGAGCCAATCATTGGTTGGAAGGATACATAGTGAATGAAAACATTACAATTAGGTTAGGTTTTTCAAAATTATTTTTTCAGTGCGTTATTCCTTTAGTAGATTAGTTAGGTTTGAATTTTATATTTTTGGTTATCACATTATGATTAAAGTTTTGATATATATTATATCTAATTAAATATCAAGTGTATTTTATTATATGAATACCATTATATTTATGTTATTTGGAGGAATTAAGACAAAATCTTAGGCTTGAAATTTGGAAAATATGAGAGTACACGTTAATTGGATCCAAGATTAGGAACTTGATTATAGATTCAGGTGTCCACATGTTTCTTGCTTATGAATATTGTAAATTTGAATAGATTGCATTGATTTGGAAGCCCAACGAAAGGAGAAGGCTCAAGTCCTAAAGTGATTGTTCGATTATTTGAGGCAAGTGGACTTCTCGACCCTTGTTAAGCGTGTAGAATATTGCATTTCTTTGTTTTGTGTATTGGGGAGTAACTTGGTGATGAGTTGACTTGTTCATATTGAATGACCCTAAAGATGAAAAATAGGTAATAAAAGGCAACTTGAATTATATACCGGGTTGTAATGTGTTGAGAAAGATTTGAAAAGTATATTAGTTCATTATTGATATTGTATCATGATTGTGTTTGTAATATCCTAAAGCTAAGGACTTGGGTTAGGAAAGATTCAAAAAAAATGCACCAAACATTGGTTTACGAAGTGAACTAGGAGTCGTAGAGTGTTCTACGGGTTATAGGTCAGGTCTTGTAGTCCCTAGGAAGAATTTTAGAAAAATGTCAAGTCTTTGATCTTGAGTTACAGTTTGATTGGATGGACCATTAAATGGACTATGGGCCATAGAAGACATTCGTAGAAAGTTCAACACTTACTGAGATTTTTGAGCTTGAACTTTAGGTCTACAGAAAGGGTCTATGGACCGTAGAAAGTTCTACGATCCATAGAAAAGACCTATAGAAATTTGTCCAAAAGTTGAGTCTAGCAATAGGTTCTACACTGACTAGAATGGCCTGTAGATAATCCTACAGACCGTAGGTCCAATCCGTAGAACCTGTCTGACAGTTTTTAAGTAAGGGTGTTTTGGTCTTTTTCCACCCCTTCTAAATCTAAACCCCAATATTTTTTCTGACGATTCTAAACCTCATATTTTTACACTTAATTAAGGGTTTAGGCAATGTTCATTAACACTTTCAAGTCTTAGAGCAAGGATCTAAGAGGGGAAAGCTAGTTTTTTCAAGCCAATTTCTGAGTTTCTCCAAGACCATTTTTCTCCCGTTTATGTAAGGCTAATTATAGTGATTGTTTGAGTTTGTCCTCACACCCTATATCTTAATTCAGTCAGTGAAAAATTAATCTAGGCTTATACTCTTAGTTTCGAGAATCTTTGAGATGAGCTATATTATTGATTCCGAGTTCTGAATCCTTGATCATGAATTGTTATATATTATACATTGATATCCTTGAGTTGTTGTTCATGTTTATATTCCACATGAACCCTAATTTCTGAGTTTTGATTGATAGTCTTTTGAACAAACATCTTTTTGTCATAAGTAAATTTTGAGAAGTCAAATATGAGTTCAAGAGTAAAGTTTAAGTCTAATTTTGACAAAAATTTAAGGGAACTATATGATTCACAAATGTATCATATTTTACAGAGAGAAAGAGCATTATTTTGAGAAAAGTAAAGAATATTTAGAGTGATTGAGTACAAAGCAACTACCTCTTAAAGAGGTCATTTTGAGATCTTATCTCAACTAAAGAGTATTTTTGATTTGAGAATTGAATTTTATATATATATATATATATATATATATATATATATAGTATTAAGCAACAATATGGGGAAGAGTTCAAACCACTCGCATTCCCTATAAACCATTTAGCCAGCATAGGATAAGATCGTACCGACATTCGGGCGACTCCTCACTGCCTCTACGAAGGCCTATTATATGGATCCATGATTTGAGTATGTTTTATACCCCGACAAGGTATACGACAATTTTGGCAGCGTGGACGAGACACTGTATCATCACGAAGCTTATATTGATGGTTATCGATTAGAGAATCTCCTACATATAGTAAAGAGCATTTCTTTGTCATATTTATATATGTACACTTCATTGAACTATTAGTTTCTCCTATACTCAACCAAGGGGAAATCATGCCTTGTTCTCCAACTCTGGTTCTATCAGGCAAAGATTCTTAAAATTCTAAGGCTTAGTCGGTTGTGAAGCCTACCCCTGAGACACCCACTGAAGATCTAAATGTCATGTCTCAACCAGGGCCTGTGTCATCTACCATATCTAAAAGACTACTTGAAGGTGATTTGCCTGAAGGTAAAAGTATGGAATCCAACATATTAGCAGCGGAAGAGGAATTGGTGGTTGTACGAAGTGTAGCTTCTCTCAGAGGGGATACTCA
Source organism: Solanum bulbocastanum (assembly GCA_037074985.1). Classification (NCBI taxonomy): domain Eukaryota; kingdom Viridiplantae; phylum Streptophyta; class Magnoliopsida; order Solanales; family Solanaceae; genus Solanum; species Solanum bulbocastanum. The sequence continues at coordinate 37,317,603 of CM073599.1, forward strand.
GCCAACACTCTTAGAATAAGAGTGTAGATCACCAAAATAGATCCTTCATGGTGAGCAACCAGTGTATGACAAAATCCCTGAAACCATGGGGGTTACCAGTGAAGAGCAAGATGAAGAAGAAACTCCTCTAGTTTGGTCTAGAAAAGGGGTTTGAGGTGCAAATGCTTCAACTGTGGATATCCTAGATTTTGGAGTAACTGAAGTTGTACTTGAGACTAGACTTGAGAATGAGCCTACTAAGTCAAAAAGGAAAAGAAAAAGGAAATGGAAGGGAAGGGAAGGGAAAAATGGTGGAATCTACCACCGAAGGAGAAAATGGTGGAATCTCCCACCAAAGGAGACAAAAGGAGATATGCAACAAGAGGGGTGGTAAAAAATTGCTTGGAGATTCTCTGGTGGCAAACGAGGAACAAACAGAGAGAAATCGAAAAAAAAGAAGGCTTCTTCATATGCCTACTGAGGAACCCACCAAAGTTCCTCAAAATATAGGCTCAAGTAAATAGAGTCTGAGGATATTGTTCAAGCAGTAGTAAAACGGAAGAAGGAGGCGGAAAAGTAATGAGTCAAAGACAAAGGAGTTCCTAATTTTGTAAAGAAATCAATTGTAAAAGGAGATAGGTTGACTAAAAAGGCCCCCTCAAAACCAAAATCTATTAAGGGACCAGGTCCGACCACCCAGAAGCAAATTCAAGGTAGGGTGTTGACAAGAGAATAGCGTGTTGCAGAACTTGAACATCAGAAAGTGCTAAACTGGAGGGTATTTGATCTTGACTTTCTCACAAAACATGGTATGTCTACCCTTTATGACTCTCTCTCCCTGCAAAGTTGGAAACACATGTTTGAAGGTCCAACACATTATTTGCATGAACTAGAAGTACGGGAGTTCTATTATAACTACAGCTCCTTGATGATGGAGGCATTAAGACAACCGTACGTGAGGTAAAAATCTCACTAAATGAATAAAACTTAGGGATCATCTTGGGAGATCCCTCTTTAGGGATCATCTTGGGAGATCCCTCTTTAGGGATCAGGTCCATTGAAGGTTGCAAACCTTCTGGTGATTTTGTTCAAAGGTCTACCAAGCGTAGGGACATAAAACATGCATGTCTGCCTAAAAATTTCCTCAAAGGGGAGTACCAGTTATTTTTTGAGTTCATTAACAATGTCTTGGTGCCAAGAAGTAAAAAGAGAACTGTAGCCTTTGCTGCAAATCTGTTCCTCATGGAACAGTTGGATGAACTCAAGGCTATCAACCTTCATGGAATTATGTTTGAACACATACACATGGTGATGACTTGGAAAAATGCCAAGTACGATATTCCTTATGGGTACCTACTCAATCGTGTGTTCGAACACTTTGGAGTACCTCTTGGCAGGGGAGTACCTAGTACGGTGAAGCAAATGTTTTCTCCTGCAACACTTCTGGAAAGTGAATGCACTAAGGGAAAGGTCAAGGGTAAGTCACATGTGTCTAATCTCCTTGAGCAACAAAAATCCCTCAAGTGTGAGTTAAATGATCTTACAGTAACCTTGAGTGCCAAGGAGTAGAGATTGCACGACTTAAGGCTCACATGCAACACACTATTTGTAACACCCAATATGCTAGAACTACCAAAATGCAGATTTTCAGAATTTGCAGGTGTAACCAATGGTTGCCACCCACGGCCCGTAAGGTGACCCACGGCCCGTGCTGGTGGTTTGTGGATGGCCACCTAAAGCTCCTCCCTAGAAAGCCCAGAAATTTTGGCCAAGTCTAGACCTACGCCAGGACCTACGGACCGTAGGTTAGACCATAGTCTGTGGTCCAAGCCATAGTTCAGATCCCTAATTTTCAAGTTTCAGTTGCAAAACGACAGTTGACCAGCACGGACTGTCGGTCCTGCCACAGACCATCGATCCTGCCACGGACCGTCAGTCAAGTCCGTCGGTAGCCCCGAAAGCTTTTAATTCATGGGTCGTTTGCTCTTTTCCCTATGCGTTGGACCCCTAAACTACATCATTTTACCCCTAAACTATGTAGTTTTGGTGAGTTTTTGCCTATAAACTAATTAGAACCTACCCTAGCAAATTCTTTCTCAAAATAATCGATCAAACTTAGAACCAGTGAGGAGAAAGAGTCAACCAAAGTTTTCCAAAATGCAGCTAGGTTTTCATCCGTTTAACCCTAAAATCGAAAGATATCTCCGTGGAAATCGTCACCAGGTATGTGGGATTTCACTAGTGCGTTCCTTTCACCCATTAGGTCCCTAGATTTCAGTCAGAATCTTGATTCCCTTAATATTATCTAGACCTACAGTTCCTTCAGTTTGTACTTGCATTTTTGGCGTATTTGCATGTTCTTGGAACTTAGTTTAGTCATAAATCAGTTTCTTGTACTTAGTGGTAGGGTTTAAAGCTTTTTCCCTCCCTATTCAACTATCTTAGACTTCATTCGAGGATGAATATTCCCAAAAGGGAGATAATGTAAAACCCCTTATGCTAGAACTACCAAAATGTAGATTTTTAGAAGCTTTTGGTGCAATCTCCGGTTGATATCCACAGATCATAGGGCGACCCACAGCCCATGCTGGTGGTCCGTGGATGGCCACCTGCAGTTCCTCCGTAGAAAGCCCAAAAATTTTAGCTAGGCCTGGACCTACGCCAGGTCTTATGGATCGTAGGTAAGACCATGGTCCGTGGTCCAGGCCGTGGTTCAGACCCCCAATATTCAAGTTCCAGTCGCCAATCAATGGTTGACTAGCACAGACCGTCGGTCCTGCCACAGTACGTCGGTCCTTTCACAGTCCGTTGGTGGCCTCAACAACTTTTAAGTCAGGGGTTATTTGGACTTTTCCCTATGTGTTGGACCCCTAAACTAAGTCATTTAACCCCTAAACTATGTAGTTTTGGTGATTTTTAGCCTAGTAAACTAATTAGAACCTACGCTAGTGAATTCTTTCTCAAAATAATTGATCGAACTTAGAACCAGAGAGGACAAAAAGTCAACCAAAGTTTTCCAAAATGCAACAAGGTTTTCATTAGTTCCAGCCTGAAATTGAAAGATTTCTTTGTGAAATTCGTCACTAGGTATGTGGGATTTCACTAGTGGGTTCCTTTCACCCATTAGGTCCCTAGATTTTAGTCAGAATCTTCATTCCCTTAATATTATCTAGACCTAGGGTTTCTTGAATGTTAGTAATTGTTGGGTTTTAGCTGTTAGAATGATCCAAATTAGATTATCATATTATTTCTTAGTTCTTTGTATGATATTTAGTACCCTAGCTTTGTAGTTTGTTTAGTTCATAAATTGCACATGCTAGGCCAGTTATTTCATATATACATGCTTCACTTTACGAATGTCATATTATCAGTCATAATTGTTGCATTCTCAGAGTTTGCATGTTAGTAATTGAGCTATCCAGTACTTGAGCATTTCTGTCATAATATTGCTTATATTCATTCTAATTAGGAGTATCATAATACTGAGTAGACTAGGGTTCAACATACCTGAATAGTCCTAGAACTACGTGCCCCTGTAGGTTTATAAGTCCCTGCTGTGGGAATTACATTTTAGTGATCATTTCAGTCATGCCTCTATAGTCCTCTCGATGGGGCGTTTACATCGGACTCCACATTTAGCTCATGTGATTTAATGTCAGTTAGTAGCTCACTTACAGTCAGGTGTTATTGCATTGACCACATTATCAGTCACAATTCAATATTAAGTCTCATTATGTTATAAACTTGGTCATTGCATTCACTTAGTTCATGTTTAGTATTATGAGTTTAGTGTCATGATTATCTCTCATAATTGCTCAAATATATGCTTTGGTTCAGTTATGATTACTGTTCAGCTTTATTCTATCTTGTATGCTCAGTACCTTTCAAGTAGTGACGCTTATTCTGCGCTACATCTTCTCGTGATGTAGGTTTAGGTCCTTGTCATTTAGATCACACATGGATTGGTTCTCGATCTCCAGTTGTGCAACATCAGTGGTGAGTCCTCATTCTTCGAGGACAATTGACATGATTTTCTTTCTACTTTATTAATCAGTGAGGATAAGTATAGTGGGTAATGCAGGCATTGCTTAGGGAGACAGGTCTTGGTTTTATTCCCTTGAGAAAGGAGGTTTCCACGTAAAGAGTCGTCTTCCATTACAAAGTTCTTCTTTCCAAATTCTTTTTTAACCTTCTAGCTTCCTCTTATTCTTTAGTTGAATCTTTCGATCTTACTTAACGATCTTTGGGCTAGCAGAAGGCTTTCCGAATTATACTTTTTTTTTGTTATTCTTTACATGGTATCAGAGTCATAGCCACACACTGGCTTCTGGTTATTAATTCAAGATCGGGTTAATGAAAAATTCAATTGGTTTCTCTATATGGATTTCAACGGTTGTGCTAACGGATTGGGGATGGAGCTGTTGAACCAATCCAATTACAAGGTATGAATGACATGTATGGAGTGATACCTTGTGTGTAAGGATTTGTGGCATGTTGTTAATGGGAGTAACACAAGTCCTCCTACCGACAGACTAGATAATAGTAACACATACAATAAGTGAAAGTTGGTTAATTCTTAGGCGGAGTTTGTCTTGAAGAGGGCAATATCCTCCAATTTATTTGATCATATTATAAGGTGCAAATTAACTCATGAAATATGGAGGATCCTTGATCAACTGTTCAACAAGAAGAATGAAGCTCGGCTACAGATATTGGAGAATGAATTGGCTAACACCATTCAAGGTAATCTCTCTATTGCCAAATATCTTTTGAAGATTAAGAACTTTTGTTCTAAGATATCTTTATTAAATCTGGAGGAGGCTATCTCTGAAGCACGAATAAGAAGAAATATTATTCGTGGTTTGAAATCAAAATATATTCCCATTGTTACATCAATTCAAGGATAGGCTCAACAACCATCCTTGGAGGAGTATGAGAATCTTTTGTCATCACAGGAGCTACTAGCCAAGCAAATGGTTTGGGAATCAATCAAAAAAGGGGAAGAAAATGCTCTTGTATCTAACAAGAGTAAATTTAAAGGAAAAATAGTAAGAGACAGGCCACACTCTCAATTCCAAAGTGGTTCAACTCCGCTAGGAAAGGAGGGAGAGTCTACTAATAACTATATGACTCTCAAATGTTATCGGTGTGGAAAAATCAGACACATAAAAAGATTTTGTCAAACCAAGGAAAGCAATATGATTCAAATTGAGAAAGTTGCTGAAGAAGAACAAGACTGGGGAAAGTGTTTCATAGTCGAGACTCGAACAATAGATGAAATGACATCCATTAATTTTGAATGAGACTAATCGTGGATTCATGATGCAGGCATCATCTTACCGAAGATGAATATAAATTTTCTGACTTTCACAAATACAATGGTCATGATGTGATTTCATGAATCAGGACACTACTTCCAATTCAAGTGTCAACGATTATAAGTAGTAATATAACCCAACTAGTGAGTTGGGGTCGAGTCCCAAGGGAGTGGTTCGTACTCAAGAATCAATAGAAAAGCATAAATATGCTCAAGTCAATTATAGCTAAAAATATTTATGAAGTAAAACATGATAGATTAAAGGTTGACACAACTGTCAAATATCAAAAGGGGGGTTTGTAGTCAACTAGTAACTAAAAACAACAAATAATATGAAAATACGAATATGGAGATGGGATTCTTGGGATGCGATAGGATTATGGGCTAAGGTAAACAACCGGGTAATTGCAATTAATAGTAAACCGCTGCAAATTAGTGACTAAGCTAGGCTTTAGTGGGGGTAAACTTTCTCTCGAACAATTTACCCCGAATCGAATTAGTTTCTCTCGAACACCAATAAGTCGCATGAAGCACAACCTTCGCTTTAGTCTATTCACTCTCTCGAGTTGAATGTGTGGAAAAGCGTTTAGGGTTCACTCTCTCGAGCTGAACCCATGACAACCCAATACCTATAGACCATTGATTCAACAATTTTGGTTTTAAAACCTCTCTCTCAAGCAAGACAAAGACACGAAGTTATGATTGTATTTGGAACTACAACCCATTAAATTCAACCACAATTATTGAATGAAATTACTTTTAAATAGCAAATAGACTATCAATTAGCAATACCCAACAGTTAATTCAACCCATAATCACATAATCACACTCCAAGTATTGGGATTTTAGCTATACATAGTATAAAGATACAAATCGATACCGAAATATGTTTCCATTAACTAGGTATGACTAATATTGTCTTTACAAATGTCTAAGATGAAGAATTTTCAATACCAATTTCCAATTTCTTAGAAATGGAAATCTTCAAAGCTAAGGAAAAATGTCTCTCAAATTTAGTTCTCAGTTCTAAACTTCAAAAACTGAATAATAATAAGATTCCCTACAAAATCTGATACTAAGCTAAAAATTTAAACAAGTGTTTATAGTTTTCAAAAAGTGTGCTGCTAAGGTTCAGTCGGCGCAGTTAGTCGGGATCGCCGATCCACTCGGCGATCCGCTATTTGGTCATTTGTATCTCCTTTTTGCTTTCGCCTTCATCATCTTTGAGGTCTTGTAACTTTGGACGATAAGGCACTGCATCGTGGAACTATTTGGCGACTCGCCGACTGCTCCTTTCTATCGTCAACTTGATTTTCTCCTTCAGGGCTTGGCACACTGGAACATTAGGTGGGATAAAGGCCATTTGGCAACTCGCCCAATGGTTTAGGCGATCCTCCAGCCTTCGTTTCTTCGTTCTTTGAGTTGCCTCATTCCTTTTTGCTCAATAGTATCCATGCTTTTTTCCCTAAGTCCAAATACCTTAAATTCAAAGATTTACATCAATTATTTAGACAAAATATGCATTCTAGGGCACTAAATCTATTAAAATAGTACCCTAAATGAGTCCAAATCGTGGACTCATCATGATGTCATTGTAATAACAAATAATACAGTTCATCACGTGGAGAAGGAAGGCACGATTGTCATCAATGAGAAGCAGGAAGAATCAATCACTCTGAATAATGTGTTTCACGTTCCAGGGATGAGAAAAAAATCTATTTTCCATTGCAAATGTCGCAGATGTAGGAAGTTATCTCCTATTTGGACCACATGATGTGAAGTTTTTTCGAAATATCAAAGAACTCAAGGCAGATGTCATTCATACCGGTAAGAGAGTTAATGATTTATATGTTTTATTTTCCTCTGATTCATATATTGAGAAGATGAGTAGCAATGATACTGCATATCTATGGCATGCTAGACTTGGGCATCTTAACATGGAAAAATTAAAAGTCATGGTAAAATTGAATCTAGTAAAGGATTGTCTAACTTAAGCAATTTTGGTGGAGGAGAAATTTGTGAAGGATGTTAGTATACAAAGACACATCGTCTTCCGTTTGATAGATCCTTGTCAAGATGCATTGCTCCACTAAAGCTAATTCATAGTGATTTGATGGGGCCAACAAGAACTTCTTTGTTCTCTGGTTGTTCTTATATGCTTAACTTTATTGATGATTTTACTAGATTCACATGGGCTTATTTTGTGAAGCACAAGTCAAAAGTTCTCAACAAGTTTATGGATTCAAGGAAACTGTTGAAGGCGAGCTTGGCTCAAGAATAAGGAGGTTGCGAACAGATAATGGTGGTGAGTACACTTCTAAAGAGTTTCTCTCTTTTTGTTGTCAATATGGCATTAAAAGAGAACTTACTTGTGCTGATACGCCACAACAAAATGGAGTGGCAGAAAGAAAGATTTGACACTTAACATGACATGTAAAAGTTGGCTTTTATGCCAAAAATTTACCTAGAGCCCTGTGGGCTGAAGTTATTTGAGGGCACAAATGGTTAATTTATCTTTTATTGGGGCAAACTTATGAACAAAACATGTGCTCCCAAAGACACTAAGGGGGATAGAGTAGAGATGTGATTGAGGAAACAGTAGGGATTGTGGAACCTCTATTCTGTATAGAAGATGAGGACATTTTATTAATTAAATAACAAGAGATATAAGCAATCTCAATGAGATGCCTATTTTTCCTTTATGCTACACCATTTTGTTGAGGGGTATACGGACAAGATATCTGGTGAATAATTCCTTGCTGAGTCATGATCTTGGGAGGAAAAGTATTCTAAGGCAGTATCACTACGAAAAGACTGAATAGAAACATAAATTGATTTTGTATTTCAGCAAAGAAACTTTTGAATATAGAAAATAACTATAAGCGATATTTTATTAAGAAAACCCAAGTGCATCTTGAATAATCATCAATGAAAATAACAAAACAACGAAATCCTAAGGGTGAATTGACTCTACTAGAACCCCAAATACCAGAATGAACTAACGAAAAATAGACTCTGAATGACCCTTAGTACTACGTGAGAATGTAGCACGAGTGTGTTTCCAAGATGACACGAATCACAATCTAATGTGGACAAACTAGACAAAATAGGCACCATCTTTTGTAGCTTAGATAGACTTCGATGTCCCAAATGTTTGTGAAATAGGTCTGGAGGATCTGTAAAGGAGCATGTTGTGATGGAATTTGAAGAGGTAAGATAGTAATGGCCTTGTGATTCATGTTTTGTGCCAACCATCAGTCCCGTATTATGGTTTTGCATAAGAAAAAAACATAAAAAAAGGTTGTGCCACAATGTAGGTCACGCGTCAAACAACTTAACTGATGCCAAATTGAAAGGAGAATCAAGGACATATAGAACAGAGTCTAGAGTGACAGAAGATGGGGGTTTGGCGTCTCCAGCCCCTATTAGTTTTGTTTGGATCCCATTAACTAAAGTAATAGCAAAAAGAGACTGTGAATACACAATATCAAACAAAAGTGATTTATTACCAAAGATATGATCAGAAGCGCTTGAGTCCATTACCCATGATCCAAGAGTACTATACTGTGAAACACAAGCAAATGAATTACCCGCAATAGAAACATCACGTTGAGCAATCGAAGCTACTTGTGGAGACATTTGCTTACTAACGCGATACTAAAGGAACCCGTCATATTTTGTCTAAGTAATATGAGCATTATTTGAATTCCCGTAGTTTTGGAACAAAGCATCACACCCAAAATACATTGTGGGAAATTTCTCTTGGAAAACAACAAGGAACACTTGACTGCAGAGATTTTTGTTGTCTGAAAAATCTAGATCTCGTTGGAATCAACCTGAAATTGCCGAAATTAGGCCTAAGTCCATGACCCATGATCCAAGAGTACTAGAATGTGAAACACAAGCAAAAGAATTACCCGCAACAAAAACATCAGGTTGTGCAACAGAAGCTACTTATGGAGACGTTTGCATACTCGCTCGATACTGAAGAAACACATCATATCCTGTCCGAGTGATATGAGCATTATTCCAATCCCTTTTTTTAACCAAAAACATCACACCAAAAGACATTCCGTGAAATTTGTCTTGAAATACAACAAGAAACACTTGATTACAGTGGTTTTCATTATTGAAAAATGTAGATCTAGCCGAAAATAGCTGGAAGTTGTCGGAACCCTAATTTCGGCTATCAAATCTGGTAAAAAATTGCATGGGTATGGTAGGAATAGCTGGACGACAATTCTGGTACATGTGCCAATTCTCATTGGAAATTGTCACCTTTGATCGGCATATGAGAGCGCGTGGAGTGAATGTTTTAGTGGTTCTGGCTGGGGTTTGGTCTCCTGAGCCAGTGTTCAAGAAAGTGAGTGCTTCATCGCTTTAAACGGTAAAGCGAAGTGAAGCAAGGGTTCAGCGCTTCAGTTGGGTGAAGAGAGGCATGTGAAAAGAAGTGACCGCTTATGGGCTTGAAGCGTGATGCGACCAGAAGCAGTAAAGCGAGAAAAGCAACGCTTTTATTTTTTCTAAGTAATAAGTGATCGATTTTAAAGAATAAAAATAGGAATGACTTACCTAGTTCTTCTTCTTCTTCTTCTTACTACTACTACTACAACTAGCCTAGGATTTTTCTTCCTTTTTTCCACTTTGTTCGTTATTCTTTTCCCTATTTAACTTTGATTATTTAAATTATATGTTGCTTAATTTTTTTCCTCATAGTGATTAAAATATACATCGCTAAATTGTTTTGTTTCTTAACAATGACTAAAATGTTGTTGAATTCTTTCTTAATAGTGACAAAAATATAATGATGATTAGTTTTCTTAAATCTTATCCGCAATTAAAAATGGCTGACTCGACATGAAAATATGGGAAAAAAAAGTTAGTGAGACCAATAGGACAACAATTCTATGTATGTTTTGTGATAAGACAAACCTTTTTCTAGTTTTTTACTATGAATTTTTGCTTATATATTTTCTCTATTTATTTTGGTCTTTTTTCTTTTAAATTGTGCTTCACTTCAATGAAGCGCTTCGCTTAAAGCATGCAGCGAGGTCTTGTCGCTTTTTACCGCTTTGCGCTCCCCTAAACACTGTCCTAAGCTTTCTGAGCCTCATGTTGATGTTGGTTTTTGTACAACACCCACAGAATAAAAACTAAGACAAATCAGTCCCAACAACCATCGAAAATTAACGCACGATGACTTGTTTCTTCCCTTGAATTTTCCCACCAATGTAAGTCTGGCAGCGGAACAGGTAACGGACCTATCGGATCGACACTGACCGGAACTAGTGTTGGCTAGGCGGAAAAAGACCGAAATCGGATTGAACCGGTAGCGATAGTTTCGGATTTTATATGTTGTACCATTTTGGATCGGTACAATACCAGGACCGGACAGGTAAACCGGGATAACGACTCTTTTTTATAAAAAAAATTAGAAAAATTAATCAATTATTAAAATCTTTGAACTTTCAAACTTTAAAAGTTCATATTTTAAACTTTAAAGTTTGAAATTTAAAATTTTTTTTAATCGAGAAATCTGTCAATGACCCGCCCTTTGGACCAATCATAGCCTTCTAAACTCAGTGGATAATGGGCCCGCCCTCTACCCTTCTCCACTTAAACTTTTAACGTTTAAAATTTAAACTTTTAAAGTTCAAAAATTTATAGGCACAATGGTCTTGTAGATCCTTGTACTTGTATCGGATTGTAAACTGGACCCTTCTACTTATGACTTTGTCAAGTAACACTTAGACTCAAAGAAATACAATATCTTAAATACCTTTCACCATTGACCAAATTTATGTGGCAATAAATTGCTGAGTTGGAAAAATGTGTGAGATACACGCGGGTTAAGAGTGTGAATGGATACTTTTCAATAAAATTACACATATAATCAGAAAAAAAATAGAAAAGGGAAAAAAAATATCTACTTCCTCTTCTCTAATTCTATAGAAAAAAATTAGGTCACCACTGCCCGTAGTTTTCACCAATTCTTTTTGTGATCTCACTCCATTTGGAAAGAAACTACTCATCCTTCAAACATCCCACAACAAACATACTAATTGAAAAGAAGAAGAAAAATTTCTCTCATTGAAAGCTCAAATCAGGGATGGGTAATCTAAAATAAAAAAGAAACAAATGCTCAAATTCATCTTTTGTTTGAATGGTTCTTTGTGCTTATTTATTTGTCTTCAAATAAAAAATGGGTTATATGATTTAAGCTTTTAATTTGAAGATTCAAATTGAAAACTTCTCTCCAAAATTGGGTTGAATTTTGGAGTGCTCCGGAGGAGAAAAAATTATGCATAGCTTTGCAAGCATTGGGTCATACATAGGAGAATACAGAGCAATTAGGTAAGGAGAGAGAATTTATCTTTTCTAGAAAATGTCGAATGGGAACAATTCTCAAGCTATCACAGCTGGTGAATTTTTGTGCTTTAGAGAGTTCCTTCCTGGGTAAGGAAGATGGAAAAGTGTGGGAGGTGGGTTTTAATTCGGGGGAGGGGACGGCGACTGGGGTCCTCCAAGAGGAAAAAAACAACTTTTTTTTAAAATATAATTTATATTTTAATGTGTGACGTGCCATTAAAAATGACATTTTAATGACATGGATTCCAGGTGTAATTTGGTTGTATTACACGCATATTGTGCTCAAATGAAAAAAGGGTTTAAAATATTGTCTTTCGTTGAGTTTAAGTGCTCACTTGATAAAGTTATAAGTAGAAGGATTCGATTTACAATCCGACAGAAGTACAAGGGTCTACCAGACCATTTTGCCAAGTTTATATTCAAACTTTTAAAGTTTAAAAGTTTAAATTTCAAACTTTAAAAGTTTAAAGTTTAAATTTAAATCTTTAAAAGTTTAAAAGTTTAAAAGTTTATATTTTATAACTTAAGTTTCAACTTTGTCATTTGAAAATTGAAAATATAATTAAAAAAAAGACTTTGTATTAAAATTGAAGACAATAAAAAAAAAAATTAAGGCGAATAGCCTATAGTTTTAATAATAAAATTAAATATTACAATTTGAGTTACAAAATATTAGTAGAGGATTAGAGGACCTAATCTACACATCCACCTTCTAGAAAGGGTTCTGTTTGAATTAGACCTCGAATTATTATACTCATACTAATAGTTCATGGTATCAAGCCAGTCTTTTCTTAAATCATTTAACATTTCTCTAGTAACATGATCTAGAATTGGTTGATCGGATAGTTCCTCCAATGCATCAATTTCGTCGTCACTAAAATCTTGCAACATTTCATCAATATCATTTTCAAATTTGGTAGGTAAAGTTCGATGCCCATAACTCCTTCTCTTGCCATTAATCCAATCTCTAAATAGTACCAATATCTCCTAGCTATCTGCTGCAAATGAATATCTATGCTCTCCAATTTGAAATCTTGTTGCACTAAAAACGCCTTTTGAAGCTACTGAAGATGCTTGAATAGCTAACACATCTCGAGCCACTGGTTGAAGTTTTGGAAATCCCTTGTCGCGATTGCTCCACCAATCTAGAAGATCAGGTAAACCTTGTGAATCCTTAATAATTTTCATATTCTGATTAATATATGCATAAAAATCATTTTTATCATCAGAGAAAGTACAAGAAAATTATCTAGCATATCATCAATATCATCTTCATTATATCTACACCTAGAAGTTTCAGGTTCTTCATTACGTACTAAATTTTTCTATGAGAATTATACAAGTCATATAATTTTCTAGCTTTAATTTTTATACTATCTTTAGTTGTTGTCAAGCTAGGTGTTTCAAAATCTTGAATATCTAAATTTAAATATATTTTTTCAACTATTAGTGATGCACCTACATCTTTGTAATGTGGGTTTAACAAACAAGCAGTTAAATAAATTTGAGGAATAGGAAAGAAAATATTTTTTAAAATTTTTCTATCATCTTCTTAACAAAATCTTCAAATCTTAGTTTATTTTTGAATTTATAAAATTTATAAGAAATGGCACAAATATTTGGTAAAATAGAGCAATTAGTTGGATAATAAAGCCCAGAAATTTGTTTTGTAGCTAAATAAAAAACTTTTAAAATTTCTGTAAGTTCTTTTACGTCATTCCAATCATTTTCATCAAGTCTATAGTCCACATTTGAATTATGAGCATTCCAAACCATTTGTAAAGGTTTTCTATACTCATAAGAGACTCGAAGCATTTCAAATAAAGAATTTCATCTAGTACACACTGATTTTGGAATTTTTCTAGGTGGAAGATTAAATTCACGACAACGACTTTCAAATTCTCTACGTTTAGACTTGACATTTAAAAATAAAAGGCAAAATGGTCTGGTGAACTCTTGTACTTGTATCAGTTTGTATTCTGAACCCTTTTACTTACCCCTTTGTCATTTGGACCCTTAAACTCAATTAAAATGAGACTTTTAAGTCCCTACCATGTTTGTATCGCACTCTCCTTTACATAATTGACATGTCATATCCACGTCAGATATATTAATGGCATATCATAATTATTTCATAAATATGTTTTAAAATTATTAACCAAAATTATTTAATAAAATGTATAATAATAACATTTTAATTTATTTTTGCCATTGTAAAGTGAAATTCCATACATATGATTCTCCCTATTTGCACTGTTTCACGACCAAAATCGCTGGAGAAAGGCATCGCCGTCGTCGTTGCCATTTTTGTCGGTGAAATCACATATACTTTCTCCCTCACCCATCTTCATCTCCACCACACACCATCACTATTTTTATTTCCTCCTCCAACCTCCACAAAAACAACAACCTAAGCATCCTCTTCCAATCGCTTTTGTTATAATTCTAGCTTGTATATCTGATGTCGTAGGCGAACAAAGGAAGACCTATCAACCTTAAAGAGTAAGACCTTCATTATTGTGAATCTTCATTAAATGACCTTAGACTTGTGTTGTAGCTCATTCCTTTCTTCAACCAAGCAATTAACAAATTGACCAACCTGAGCCAAAGTCAATCCATTCGACTCGTGAGACTTAACAAGCTCATCGTAATGTTGCTTAATTTTCCTCTGAGTTGCACAATAAGACTTGGTAAAAGGGTATAAACACACCAATTCCTCTTTCTCCTTCACAACCCCATAATCCCTCTTCCCTTCCTCTTCACTATTCAAATTGGGTCTCTTCTTCTTAGCCCCTTTTTTTTTCTTCGTCCTCTCTTTATCCTTATTCTCTTCAACCCTTTCCACATCATGACCCGATTCAATCTTATTCGGGCATCATCACCCAATTCATTACCAAACAGTTTCACCCATTTAGGTGAATTGGAAGGTAAGATCTCGAGAATAATAGAATGGGTGAAATGGGTCGGGTCAGATTGATGTGTAATCTCTGATTTTTCATCATTCTTAGATTCCTGTTGTATAGATAAGTCTTGTCCGACTTTAATTAGGTGCTGATAGGTGTCATTTATCTTCTTCTTAGTAAGCTTAGAGTAAAGAGAAAACATGAAAATGGTGAGAGACCAAAATGAGAAAGTGAAGAAGAAAAGCAATAAAGGGGACAATAGTGATTGTTGTTGGTGTTGGTGGTGATGAATGTGATAGTAGGGTTGAGAAAATGGTTCAGAAGTGGAGAAAAAAAAGAGAAAATTAGGAGTCGCCGCCATGGGAATGCGCCATTTACAGAAGAGAAAACAGAGATACATAGTAATTAGCACCTAGAGTTTTTGGATATGTAGAGACTAACCGCCGAGGAAGAAGAAATGACTTTCTAATTAATTGTTTATTTTAAAACTTTATAATTTTAATTTTTTTAACCCAAAAAAATTATTCACTCGTCTTAAGGTGCGTGAAGTCACAAACTTTCGCCAATCCAGCCATCTTAAAGACACATAAGCTTGGTCAATGGTCAGAGGGATTTGCTAAATTGCATTTTATTGAGTTTAAGGGTCCAGATGACAGAAAGGTAAGTAGAAGGGTTTAGAAGACAAACTGATACAAGTATAAGGGTTCACCAGACCCTTTCGCCAAAATAAACTTACATACAGTTTCACATTTTATGCAACCATCATTATACATTGTTATTCCATCTCTAACAATCAAATTATATATGTGTGCAACACACCTAACATGAAAACCATCAATATAAATAGGGCAAAGAGTCAGTTTTAGTATTTCAACAACAAATGTATTATTAGAAGCATTATCTAGGGTGACACTAATTACTTATCACAAATTCCATAATTTTGTAAAATATCTACAATAGTTTGAGCTATGTAACTACCGGTTTTATGCATTTCACAACATTAATAACCTAAAATACCTTTTTGCATAACCCAATTTTCATCGATCCAATGAACGATAATAGTGAAATAATCATTACCATTTACACTACGACCTATATCAGAAGTAATAACCAATTTACAAGTATTATAATAAAATAAACAACGAAGATATTGAAAATGTTGAACTTGATAATCAAAGATTGCCTTTTTAATTGTGTTTCTTGAATACCCTTTAAAATGTAGATTATACACAATTTGAATATAATGAATAAAACTGAGATTTTCAGCAAAACTAAAAGGCAAGCCAATAACAACAATCATTTTAACTAAATTTTCAAGATCTTTTACTCTATTATATGAGCGTTGTGTACTAGGGCCAGAAACATTAGAAGGATTCAATTGCGTTTGGACCATATTAGAGCCCCCTACTCCTACATATGCACTAGGAAGGGTGGTACCATTCTTTTTAACTTCGGCTACAACTTTAGCATGCAAAAGTTCATTTTTACAACATCCCATTAAATGATTACTCAAATGTCATGTCCCACCCTATTTTTCCACTGTTTTATGATTCATTATATGTTTACATTATTACAAATTGCCTGTGTTTTATCTTCACTCTGAGTCATAAATTGCCACACAACTGATTTTTTAGCACGTTCTACCTTGGGCCTAGGATGTAGGGGGAGAGGGGGGATGGAAGAAGGACAACGAGTGGGAGCGGGACTGGGAGTGGGACTAGTAGCCGTAACTGACTCTGTTTCATCATCATCATCATCAAAGGTATTAATATCATCATTAACATTATCATGTTCTACTTCTTCATCTAATTCTTCATCAAAATTACCAAACCTTGCTTGTAAAGATTCATGATAATGATTTAATTCAATATTACTATCAATATTAAAAATAGTTTCATCGACATGCATAAAATCTTTCGTATTTATTCTTAGTTGTGCTACTTGTCTAGTTTTAGATTTAGAAGAACTATCGGTTTTTTTATTTTTCTCAGAATTTGCGGTAAATAAATTAGTTTTAGATTTAGAAGAAATATCTATGATAGTTCTTCTACCTTTGCCAATATTTTTTTTACCGGAATCCATATTAAAATATGAAAAGTGAGTAAATTATAAATAATACAGAAATTAAATGCAAACAAATAAATAACTAAATAAGTAAAGACTAGTTACTCACTAAATAAATAAATAATTAAATGCAAACAAATAAATAAGTAAATTATATATAATACATATATTAAATGCAAAAAAATGTGAGTTGGAACGAATGTACCAAACGTCTACTTAAAAAAGTAGACGTGTATGGCCGAAAATTGATAGATGAAAGTTGAATTTTGAAGCTTGAAGGTTCCTCCAAAGACCAAACTAGTAATCCACCAAATCTTTCAAACTAATATAATTTGTAATTTAATAGATAATTAGAGATTAGAAACTTGAGAGAATGAGAGTTGAGAGAATAGAAGATGAAGAATATTTGTGAGTAAAAATAATGAAAGTTTGGGGGTATTTATAGTTAAAAAATAGGACAAAAATATAAATTTTAAAACTTTGGGGTATTAAAAAAAGTTTAGGGGGTAGGGGGGTGTTTTGGGGGGTTAAAGGCTGAAATATCGTTGGGTGGGGCCCAATACCCGTTATCCAACGGCTTGCAATGACTATATTATTAATTAATTAAGAAAAAAATGGACTCTTGACTCGAATCGGACCGGAACGGAACTGGACCAGGCACTTTTTGGGCCGAGACTAACTGGTAATAATCGATTTTCGTCCCGTTACCCCTCCCGGTTCCCCTTAGTAATGGAACCAATCGGAGCCTGCCGGAACGGTACCGACACCTCCCGATTCCGCTGCCAGACTTGCACCAATGCTCTAATACCATGTGAGAAATATAGGAGAAAAATATTATGGAATTGTGTATTGACATTATTACACGAAGACCTTATTTATAGACACTATAGTACAACTAAATATTATTCCTAGTTCTAATAATATTCTAAGTAGGATTGTGTACACCTATTCCTATTCTAAACGTCTCTCTTAGAATAGGCTAAAACAATTTAATATAGGAATTAAAAGAGTGGAAAAAGATCAAAACGATCCTGAAGGAAAAACTGTCAGTAGCTTCTACGAGGGCCATCTATGGTCTATGGATTGGACTACGGATTGTAGATTCCTCTCATAGAAATCAAGCCTAAATACTGGGTTTACGAAGTTAGATCTAAGAGACCCATTTACGATACATAATTCCATTTACGAGTCGTAAACATGGTCCGTTAAAGTATGATAAAAACCGAGTTTTAGTACTTTGATCCACAAGCCCATCTACGACCCATGAAAGTATCTACGACCCGTGGTCCTTGCTCGTGAAACTCAGATTGAAGTGCCAATCTCTGAAGTTGATTTACGGATCCCATCTACGGTTCGTGGTTCCATTTACGTCTTGTAGATTGCATCCGTAAATCCCAAAATATCAGCAGTCTTAAGTTTCTAGACTTTCAAGATCTGATATGGACTTTAGTGGGGTGTTACACCATCTTTGCCCCAATTGTTTAGTACTTCCCTTGTGCTACCTGGCATCACCCACCTGATTCCCCTCGGGTTGATGAAGATTTTCCATATTTGATTTGTCACTTGCAATGTAAAAAGAGATGGTTGATTGTCCCATGTGAATATTACTTCTTTGGCCACCAGCGATATCAAGAATGCTACTTTGAAATGGAATCTTGGACTCTCTAAATCAGCTTCCATGGCCTGCAGCACACGTTATTCTTGGACAAGTTCTGTTCTCTGTATGCATCTCTCACAGAAAAATTGTTTATTCCTTTTCCATTCCATACTTATCTCCAGTAGTGCCTTTGAGCTGAGATAAGGTACTATATAATTCAGTTATCCTAATTCCCAATTATTCATAAATCTTCTGAAGGTATGCTCCATCCCTACTCAGACCATACTTCAGCCACTGTTGTTGGCATAAGTTCCAGAAAAGAACGTTGCAAGCTTATGATAAAAGGAAGGAGCCTGGCTAATGGCATTCTTATGGTTTTTTAAACCATGTTTTCAGCTGATTTTTATGTTTAATTTATCTATTGTTAAACCCAGCTCATACAATCTTCAAGTTGTCCAAAATGAGCTAATTTAGCTCCAAAAAATAGGTCAACCAAAATAAATAAAATTGTGGAGACTTTGTAGCTTTTACTTCCTTCCACACACCTTTCCATCCCGTATCTGCAATTTCTCATACCTTTGCAAACTCCCTGTAATCTGCTGATCATTCTCTTATGTTATTACCAAACCCTACTAGTCCATCATCCATCAGGGGGGTTGGGCACTGTGATTTGCTGGGTTCACAGCGGGATATTAATGAGGTTACAGGGAGTTCAGTAGCTGGAGATGTTGAAGACGGTGATGGAGGGCACAAAAAGCTAGTGGAACTTTTTGATTTGTGCTCAATAATATTGGCCATTAAACCATATAACTCAGTTGGTCTTTTTCTTTTCTAATGAGATGATCGTAAAGTGTGTTGGGTGAAAGTAGACAAGGAAGGAAAGTAAATTTTCTTTGACATTGTACTACTTTCAACCATGAATGGTGAGAAGACCTCAAGTGTGATTGTAGCATAATCTCTTGTTGGTTTTAACCTACATCTAGTTCAAATACCACTTCGATTGAACTTCCTGAGGGGAGGATGAAAACACCTTATACCCATGGTACTTGATGAGATTTATCTTTTCAAAGCTTTATCAACTTTACTGTATTAGTACTTCCTGATGAGATGTCTAGCCCTCACTTTTTTTGGTTCCAAAGGTCACATGTAGCAATTTCTTATGCTATTGAACCATATTCTCAAAAGTTTTACCTTTCAAATCAAAAGAATCATATTGTGATGTAGGAAAGCACCTAGGTGTTATGACTTGTAACGAGAAAAGTTTTTGACTGTTAATTTATATTATTGATTGATTATACAGTAATTATTTTGGCTCAGTTTACTATTTGTAGTTATTGTCTATCTGATGGTTACTTGATATCACCTTAACATACAACAAGATGATTGGAATGTAATAATGATGGCCACTCTTGTTTCCATCTCTCTTTCTCTATGTTGCCTTCATGGAGACATTGGTATCTACTTTGTTTAGTAGATGTAGAACTTTGGGATATTTATTCTTGCAATTCTTTTCACTGCATGTTGGAAAAAAGTAGAAAAACATCATCATACTGGTCTGAACTTTATCTTCTTGTCAGGATTTGATATTTCAAACTGACTGGTCTATCATTTTTACAGCTTCCGGCTCCTGTCGATAATATGGAATTGCTTGTTACAAAGTAGCCCGGGACCTAAGACGCATCTCAAGCCAAAAGTTGGAGCAGCTGGTGATATCATCTATTCACTTCTTTTGAAGTCAGGATTGGTAACGCCGCATGAATTAGATGTATGATCAAGAAAATTAAGATTCCACTGATATATCATGTATAACGACTTATCTTTGATGTATGCTTCTCTTCCTCTCCCTCCTCCTGCCCTGTTCCCCCAGTTTCCATGAAAAGATTTAGAGTAAAAATATTAGAACTTGACAAAGAAAGAAATAGATAAAATCCAGTGTTGGAGTTAAATGTCAAATTTTTATCTGGATGATGAGAGTAATAACCATAGGAAATTAGTCTCTTCTTTTATTATTTCTGTCTATGTTGCTGCTGCAATGCTAGATGGTATAATACTTGGCAGGAATGTACTGCTTATCAATCCAGGGTTAGGGTTAGGATTTAGAGTTGAATTTTTTTTTTAGAGGGCTTAGGGTTTGGGGTTTTGAATTTCAGGTTTCGTATCTAGGGATAAGGGGTTAATGATTTAAAAGACTAGAGCTTTAGCATGATTCTCCACCTGGTTGTAAGGATATACTCGAAGACTTGTGTTATTGAGATGAAAGAGAATGTGACTGTACATGGGAGAAACAATGTTGTTGTAGTGCTACACTTTCAATGAATTCAAAAGGGTGTTATTTTCTTAAAAGAGAGAAAGAAACACAATAAGTATATTATTTCTTGTTTTCTCCCATCCAATACGGAATGTCTTGTGATTTTTGTAGACAAACACTCCCTCCATTCCTTTATAGCTGTCGTGACAAATTTTCCCTAAGAAAAAATTAAGGAATTTTTACATAAATAATACATTTTATTTGATTAATTATACTTTTAAGTATTACTTTATTACCATATATGACATAATTTAAGGTTTAATAATCATTTGATATAAATATGTATTAAAGTTGTATATTAGGTGAAGTTCTGAAAAATTGTATTAAAATTATATCAAATCTATATTAAATATAAACAATCGGTGGTTTGGTGGTGGTGATGACAAAAAAGAAGCAACGAAGCTATGAAAATGTGTATTAAGTTGCATTAAAATCATATATTACTATAAGTGGGAAGAATTTAACCCCAAAGTTGATTTACCTTTTTGACCCTATAGTTTTAATAAATATGAATTTATTATAAATTAAATTTGCTGTTGATTTACCCTTTTAACCCTACAGTTTTAATAAATATGAATTTATTATAAATTAAATTTGCTGATAATCTCAGACCTAATTTAATTCTCTAGAAACGTACAGTTGTTGCTGCTCAGCCTCATCGATCACTGTAACAGAAACGTATAGTTGCTGCTCAACCTCCTCGATCAGACAAACCTTTTCCGACGCTCAAGTTCAGCTGATCGTATACCTTTTCAGATACTTCACTCATCTATATAAATGTCTCCAACAACATGTTATTGTCCATTAATCTATTACTCTTTTCTATGCCTCAATCAAATACATCATTGTCAGCTAAATTTTCTTTCTCCACTTTATTTATCAAGAGCTGCTCTGTTTTTCCTATTTACTGTGTATGTCTTTATCTAGCTTATTTCATTTCATTGTCTTTATCATGAGTTGCTAACTGTTCTAAAGTTGAAGTCTTTGTTGAGGAAGAATCGTCCGAATGCACTTTTTATTGAATATTTCATATAGTAGTTTAAATAGGATATGTAATGGTTGAATATGTGTAAGACAATATTAATATCTTCCCCGTAAGTCTAAATAGATAAAATGATATTGTTTATAGCAAACATGGATTCTCAGAGAGATATGTTTCAGGAGTAAGAGTCAAGTGTGTAATACTGTGTAGCTTTTCTTTATATTTTCCATTTTATATGGTTGATGGGCAATTTCAGATATGAGTCAAGTGTGTAATAATGCGTAGCTCCGCTTTATACTTTCCATTTTCTATGGTTGATGGGCAATTTCAGATCCTATTCCTCTGTTTGAACCAATAACGACAGCGATAGTGTCATTTGACCGCCATCTGAAAATCATCTGACGTCTATAAGTGTAATGCTCAGAAACAACATCCTAAAGTAAACAAATTTTAACCAGATGAACCATATTCCATCTCAATAATTATGCTGTTAAAATGGTATTTATATTTTCCATTTTCTATGGTATTGGCCATGTGGCAGAAGAAATACTCAATGAGTAAATTTTTAATCAGATAACTGGTCATAATTGGTCAATTGTTGGAGCATGGAATGGTGCACATTTAGAATTTTATCTAAAATTATCCTCTGTTGCTTAGAAACGTCAGACATTTCAGTTTGTTGGTGAGAAAAGGGAATTGAAAGTAGATAGTATAAATTTTGCTTTATTAGATAAGCTAATAAGCCGAAGATACTGCCACTAATGCTTGCATTAGGATAAATTCACATCACACTTCTTGCGGTGTGGACAATCATATCTAGAGCAAAATGTATAAAATGCCTCATATGGAAACACATCATCTCTTTTTCCTGTATGGATAAGCTTTGTAATGCTTCTGCAGAGTTGGATATAGCTACCTGGTAAACAATTTAAGATTCTGTAGGCTTTAGAAATTTCTAAGGGAAACTAAAATAAATTACAAAATAGATATATAGACCTTGCTTCGTAAATCAAGGACAAGTAGATTTTTTCGCATAAATTTTGTGGTTTATGAAATTCAAAAGACTCGGCTCTTGTTCAGGCTTCCAACAAATTAAGCGAAACTACTGTTTTGGTTGGTAGTTTGTGAGTACTTAAATTTATGCAGGAAGCCAGAGGACTATTGAAGATAATACGACATAAATCCAAACAGGCAATACCACGTTATGTTGAGCTTATTGCATGCTTAAAAACTAAAACAATACAGCACTGAATCCATGAATGACATTACCATAAGAATAAAGAAGTTTTGGAACTGGATGGTGGTCATTTTCTGTAGTGGGAGCTTCAATCTTGATGGTATCGATAATGGAAGAATGTCAGTTTTGGTGACTAGCAAAGATTTTAGGCATAAAAGACTCGTCCAAATGGCCAATGTCAGTAGACCTCTCTCCTGAGGTTCCTAATAATAAAGAAGGGCTAAAAAGAAACCAAGAAAACAGAAGAAAAGGTACTCCTAACATAGTTTTTTTTTTCTCTACACTTTGTGTCAATTCTTCTATAACACAGCCTTAAGGAATTTAAAAAATATGGATTGTTGGAAATATATGTTAATTTCTTTTAAAAGAATATTATTAATGAATAATTGTCTTTTCATTTCCTTTCATATTTAGAATTGTAATTTATTGTGAAAATTATGTTGCTTAAAAGAGTACAATGGTGATTGTAATTGAAGAGACATGTAGGTACCTTCATGGTTACAAGTCATTTTCTCATTACTTTGGATCTCTCATTTTTTATTTTTATTAGCATTATTATAGTGGGATTTCAATAAAATGAGCTTCATTTTTTTAGCTTCTTATTACATGCGGGACTCCCCCTGCCATTAGCATTCCATGAACTTTACTCTCTTTTATTTGTATATTGCCCTTTGATAAATCAAAGAGATCGCTGAGAGAAATTGATATTACTTAATGGGCATGGTTAAGTATAAAGCCATATTAAGTTAAAGCAATAGATATGGATTCGTATGTTTCTACAATTTGTTCTACATTGTCACCATTAATGAGAATGTCATCAACATATACCAAGACTAGGTGGATGTTCGCCTCTTGAAGACTTTCTTTGTACTGCAACTCCTAACTCTTAAGTAGTTCTATTTTGATATCGATTGGGTATATGTCCATTTAACTTAAGGCGTTTTAAACAGAAATTTTGTTTGATTTGTCAAATAATATATCTTGCAAGTGCAAGGGGCATAAGTTGTTTAGGTGCTTAATTAATTAAAGAGAAAAATATAAATATTTATAGTCGGTAAGTTCTCAAATCCCAAAGTCACACCTTAACTAAACTAAGGTCCTATTACCCCCCCCCCCCCCCTCCCCCCCCTCGAACTCATTTTGTACACCTTTTTGGCTTATGTGACATCCAAATATATTCCACGTGCCTCAAGTGAAGTCATGGGGTGTGCCACATAAGCCAAAAGGTGTACAATATTATATATAAAATGAGTTCAGGGGTAATAGGACCTTAGTTTAGTTAAGATGTGTCTCTGGTATTTCGGTCATAGTCTAGGGGCGCTTGTGCCTTCTCCCAATAAATATTTGTAATAGTAATTTATAAATGTAGAGGGACAAGTTAATTTTTCCTCTCGCATAATATTTTCATCACCGTATTATATTTTTGTTTTTCTTTTATTTGTATATTGCCCTTTTTATATGCATTTATTTATTGCACCATATAATTTTTGATTTATATTGTTTTCTTTTTTCTACCATACTATTAATATCTCACAAATGATTGTGTTGTATTTCATAATTCAATTATATGTATATAACTTGACAAAAATTTCTTTTGTCAAAATTTACACATGGCAAAATTAATAACTTTCAATGAGCCAAAGAAGACGAAGGGTACATATACATGTAATTATTATTTATATATGTCAATTAAATATTTAAACAATGATCATTTAAAAATAAATAAATACTTTTATTTTGTAGGTGTAGACTATGAAATTGATAATGATCTACTAGCCATCCTAAGGAAGACATATGTTGATCGAATTTCTCTACAACTATTACAAAACACAACTCTCCTTCGACAAGTACTCGATATGTATGCATCTGTACAAAAGTGGGTCCTTAAAAAGAAGTCGGAAACTTTAAGGCATTAAATATTTTGTAACTATAATGTTGACATTTAAATTATGTGTTGTAACATATTAAAAAAGAACTTTTAACAAGTTGAATACTTGATATATTATAAGAATTGTATAATTGAATTCGTTATAGTATTAGTTTTCAAATTCACTTGATAACAATTTTTTTGTATGATGTGTCTTGCAATGATCATAATATCAGTTGAATATGCTCACTGTTCATTGATTCGAACGTGTATTTTACACATCGTTCACTTATATTTTAGAAGTATTTATACTAATTAGCACGGTATACAGTTGCACGTGTTCAAACACTAGTTGTATAACTATAAATGATTATAATACAATTCGAATTTGATGTAATACATTACTATAAATTTGATAGTTACTGTTCTAGAACAAATATAACACATTTCGAACAATGTAAACTAATTTAAATAGTACCGGAATGTTTGAACTTCACATATAATACTTATAATATATTTTTATCAAAAATATTTTAGTTATATATTGGGTGAAGTTCTAAAAAACAGTATTAAAGTTGTATTAAAACTGTATTAATTATGTCTAAACAAACCATGATGTTGGAGATTAACAGAAATATATACTTGTTTACCAAGTATAGATATCCATGGTTAGAAGGAATCCCTAAGATTTGGCAATTGATTGTGAATTTACCGGAAGGTTATACTCCACTGCTAAAAACCAAAATTATTAGATGGATGCACCCTCGAAGGGGTAATTCAAATGTAACACTGATGGTTCAGTGAGGTCTGAGTCTGGATCAATGGCCTTTTGTATCGGGAATGAAGCAGGGGAGCTGATATATACGGAATCAAGGTTAATAGAGAAGGTTTCTGTTATTGAAGTTGAAATTAAGGCGATTAGAATTGGTATAGACTATTGTTTACAACACAGTCTATTACCTTTGATTATTGAAACTGATTCATTAATGGCACAAAAGGTTCTAAATGGAATATGGGAGGTCCCTTGGTCGGTAACTCTGGATGTAAGCTAAATAAAGAGTTAGCTGATGAATAGAGAGGTGGAGGTGGTGCATACTTATCGAGAGGGAAACACAATAGCAAACTTTTTCACTAACTATGCTTTCGATTTTGCAGGAACACATAGACACCATTTTATAATATGCAAGAAATCCCACAGCAAGCACAAGCAATAATAGAACTGGAAAAGAACAATATGCCAAACCTAAGAATACGAAGAGTCCGAAACACTGGCTACAGGCTACAGAGCCAAATATCAGGCGGTCTGAATCGATGAAGCTAAATATACCAACAACTACAACTGAAGAAGCATAAGGATTTTCTCAAATACCTTATTTGGCAACCGAAAAATTGTTTTCTTTAACAGTGGTAGCAATTCCTTTGGGGTTCAATCTGTTGAGCGGATAATTTGTAAGTCGTAATAATAAGGAAATGAGAAATTTATGGACAGCAATTTAAAACTGACCCAAACCTCTTGCTCTAGAATAACTATGTCACATTCATGTTGAAGAAGTCTTCATTGGTGGTGAATAATGATATTTGTGATAATTTTTGATGTCCAGATGATTACAAGCCGAACATGGAAGGTGTTTGTAGATTGTTATTGGTGGTCGGAGGTGCTGTTGGGAGTGGATGTCACCGGCACAGCTGAAGACAGCAGATGGAGCTGAGGAGTTTCTTGTCTGTTATTAGATTTCTTTCCCTTTCTGATTTAGAATTTCGGCTTTTCCGGGTCCAGTCCACTTTTGGGCCTGGAACATTGTATTGCAATCTGTTGCTTTTGTTAATAAAAGGCCCATTTTTGGGCAACTTTCAATTAAAAAAAAACTATATTAAATATAAATAATCGGTGGTCTATGGTAATGATTTATCGAAAAAGAAGAGGTGAAGCGCTGGAAAATCTGTATTAAAGTTGTATTAAATTTGTATAAAAACAGTGATAGTGGCCCTGTTTGTTGATGCTATTTGTGGTAAGAAAAGTAAGGCTTATTTGTGTAAGAGTAAAAGGTATGTTATAATTCGTAAATAAAGTTATATAATATATTATTAATGTAAATTGCTCTATTAGTTACGAATGCTAGTCAAAATATGTAAAATATAAAAACTTATTATGTATATAATATGTATATTTACATATATTTAAGTAAACAACATGTATTTATATATATGTACTTGGTATACCTTACATATATATTTGCCGGTTATTATTACTTAAGTGGTCCAAGAAGATAATTATCATTATTTTTTATTTTAACAAACTAATCAAAGAATATCAATATTCATCATTTTTAAGGACTTATAATTTTTTTTTCTTTATTTTATTTTGTAACTCAAACACATCTTGAGATGAGAACAATATGAGCAGTCATTTTAATAAGCAGTAAAAGGAGGCGATGGAGCAATTGGCTGGCGGCCAACCACTTCCGGTGGTGGACCCTCAGTTGTCATATTCTGAATTTCCTATGTTACCTTCAAAATCTGACAGTGCTACCAATCCTATTTTGGCTTCAGCTCCATCTTTTGCACAAACTATTGCACAACACAATATGCACTCCAGTTCGAATGACTCTTAGAAAAGAGATATTAATGACAGAAGGTATCCCTCAAATCACTTGGACAGAGGAAGAAGTGGATCTGATGAATGAAATTGACGACCTCCAATTTGCGGTGATAGGAAAATTCACATTCGATTGGTCAGATTTAGAGGAATTGAGGAAAATTATTCCTCAACAATGTGGTTTAAAGGATGGTTGCAAGATTGGGTTGTTTCAAAGTAAGCACATTCTTATACGACTAGCTCTGCAGGAAGACTTTGTAAACCTAGTTTCAAAGGGAGTTTTTTACATTATGTGTAGAGATAGATATTCCTATCTTATGCGTACTTTGATCTATGATTCTAGGTTTAAAGTCAATGAAGAAACCTCTATGGCAATGGCATGGATTTCTTTTCCTAACATTTTGCCTACTTTTTTTTTGTCAATGAATGCTTATTCTCTTTAGCTTCAGCAGTGGGCAAGCCTATCCAGTTAGATCAAGCCACGATCAATAAAACAAGACCGAGCTGTGCACGAATGAAGGTGTTGGTTGATCTAAAAAGAAGTTTTCCTAAGTGTGTGCACATGAAGATAGAGAACAAGACTACGGGTGAACTAAGAACAAATGTGGTGGAGATTCAATATGACTATGTACCTAAGTATTGTTTTGAATGTAAAATTCAAGGACATAATAAAGATAATTGTAGAGTTATTACACAATCAAGGGACAAGGAAGTTCAATTAAATCAACAAAGTATAGTGAAAACTCATGGTGTGCAGGAGAAGATGGACCAGCAGATTTCAAGATTACAAAAAGGTAAAGCTAGAATCCTGTCTATTGGGAAAGTGGTGGGTGATCCGGGGTGCTGGAATGTGGTCAAAGATAATAGATGCATTGGCAGTAGTATTTATCAGCCCCCTCCCACAGTGACAAACAAATTTCAAGCATTGGCTAATGAGGAAAACACGCAGCCTGCATATAGTAGTACAGATAATAACTCAGATAACAACAATTGCAATGCAGAGATTAATGATGTATCCCAACAAAAAGGAGAAGACGAGTCATCAAAGGAATGGGTTTCCAAGTCCCTAGGAAAACTATTGTGTCAGCAGAAATCTCCAGAGAGGAGTAGTTCAAGTCTAGGAAAACATGATGTAGCAAGGGTTGATGTTCAACATAAACAAGAACATCCCAAAGATAATTAAACTGATAGAGGCATAGAGAAAAAAGAGATGGAGAAGCAAAAAATAATTGAGGAGACAATGATGGTACCTGTGGAGATAGAAAGA
This sequence comes from Solanum bulbocastanum, assembly GCA_037074985.1. Classification (NCBI taxonomy): domain Eukaryota; kingdom Viridiplantae; phylum Streptophyta; class Magnoliopsida; order Solanales; family Solanaceae; genus Solanum; species Solanum bulbocastanum. The sequence goes on from CM073599.1 coordinate 37,346,089, forward strand.
GCAGCTACACCTGATTTGGAAGTTAGCAACATTTCCAAAAAAAGAAGGTACAGCCTGAAGATCAACATGTGAGAGATTCTAATGAGGCAGAGACAATTTTGAATACAGTGAAAGTAAAGAGGGTGAACAACAGGCCAGGGATGAAGATAACATGAATAAAGCAATTATTATAGTCCCCACAGCAATACAGACAGATGATTCTTTAGTGGTGATGGTGCATACAGACTCTCCTAACTCCACATTGCATGATATAATCACTCACAAGGTTATAGAGACGGAGAGTAAGGATTCTAAGGAGGAACAAATTTCAACATTTTCAGATTCCAAGGAGGAGCAGATTTTTAAAGATGCAGATCTATCTCCTAGGGTGATGAAAGTAGTAAAGGCAGTTAAAAAGGGCAAGAAACAATGTAATGGCGAATCTGCACAACCAGGCCGAATCCAACCAAAGAGACAGACTACTTCCCAAAAATTCAGCAGCCAATGAAAGCACTAATATGGAATATTAGGTCAGTAAGGTCACAAAATTCATTCCAGAGAGTACAAATGTTGCACAAATATCATTATTTTGCTTTTGTGGCCTTGATGGAGCCTTTTTACCCGGTGAATCACATCAACAGATTTAAAAGAAGATAGAAAATGTCTGAGGGTGCTCACAACAGTAATGGAAAGATCTGGATCATTTCAAATCAAGGCTATGAAGTTACTGTTGAAAGTAGTGCAGAGCAACAACTCACTGTTTTATTGCAAAATCAGCCCTTATCACTTAGCTTTTATGTGAATATTGTGTATGCTAAGTGTGATAGTACACAGAGGTTGGAGCTATGGGATGAACTATTTTCTATTGCTAATAGGATGGACAAACCATGGATTATAGGGGGTGATTTCAATGTGGTGCTTAATTCAGAAGAGAAGATAGGGAGACTTCCTGTGAGAGATGCAGATTGTGAAGACTTCAAAACATGTATTGAATCCGGTGATCTAGCGCAAGTGAAGTTTAAAGGAAGCCCATTTACTTGGTGGAATGGAAGGGTTGGAACTGATTGCATCTTTGAAAGACTTGATAGAATTCTGACCAATTTAGAATTTCAAAATAGTTTTTCACACTCTGAAGTTGATCATCTGCCTAGGACTGGCTCTGATCATGCTCCTATGCTCCTCAACTGTGATGATCGGTGTATCATTCATAGGAAACCTTTTAAGTTTCTTAATTTTTGGACAGAACATGATTCTTTTAAGGAAGTTATTAGATTGAATTGGTATACCTCAATATCTAACAATCCTTTTTTAGACTTTACGAGGAAGATCAGGAAGATTAAAAGAGCCCTCACTATGTGGAGTAGAGAGACTTTTGGGGACATTTTTCAGCAACTTATTATCAGGGAAGAAATATCTAAAATCAAGGAAAAGCTGTTTTAGGAACAATGCTAAATTTGAAGCAATGTGTAAGAGTGCTTGGGAATTATTGAGACGGAAAGAGAACTCTAATGATGATTTGAAGATGTTATGGGTGAAAGGACTACCATTCAAGTTCTCTTTCTTAGCTTGGAGAATATGGCAAGGTAAAGTTCCTGTAGCTAACCTGATGCATACTTGGAATCCTCTTATTTCTCGGTTTTGCAAATGTTGTTCTATCCCTGAGGTAGAGACAATAGAAATGTAACACAGATGGAGCATCTAGAGGTAATCCTGGACCTAGTTCATCAGCTTTCTGCATAAGGAATCATCTAGGTAACTTGATTGTTGCTAAAGGATTCAAAATACAATATTCTACAAATCTGGTTGCTGAAGCTAGGGCTATTAGGGAAGGATTAGTGTTTTGTAAGGACAATATGATTGAACATGTTATTATAGAATCAGACTCTATGGCTATGGTTCAGATCTTGGAAGGGAGCTGGGACACTCCGTGGAGTGTGGCGTTGGAGGTGAACATGATTAATGGGTTGAGGAGGTGTTTATCAACAAGAGTCCAACATTCCCTCAGGGAAGGAAATACTCTTGCGGATTATTTTGCTAATTTGGTTTTTCATTTTGCAGGTGATTCTCAATTCAATCAATATCATGACATTCCAAGTGAAGGCAAAACAATATTAAACATGGACAAAATAAGCACACCGCATATCAGAAGAAGCATTCCTAACAGTTAACAACTTTTTGGCAGGATTCTTACACAAATAGCAATTACGAGTTAATAATCTAGCATTCTTCATTCATTCCTATAGTCTGAAGTAAGTTCAATTGACGTGAGTATTCGCACCTGGTGAGAGCTTTGAGATGTTCAGGGATACCACATCAGGACATAAGATTGGAAGAAGGGAACTCATCGTTGGCTCCGTAATAAGCTGTGGCGTAATCTACAAAGTTGCAGCTATTAGTAGTTTATAATTGTCTTTGTCGTCTCAAATTTGGAGCTCGGATGGTGGTATCAATCTCAATTGAGATTCAATCCATTAAGCTCTGAATATGGAATAGCAAAGGGCAATTAAGGAAGTTGGAAAGAACACTTAGCTAGTGAACAAGAGAGCCATGTCAAGTCTTCTGCAACTGATCTAGTTAGTAAAAGCATCATTTCTGTTCACCTGGTACAGATCGGAGTTTAATGGCTAGATGGAAATGAACATTGTGAAGTGGGTTTATGCTTGAATACCACTTCTTCATTAAAGAATAAGATGCTTTAATGGTGTAAATCATTGATGACGAAGAATATCGAAGCGCAAGGAGAAGCGGTACGACGGGCTTCTACACTTCTCTTCCAGTTGGATCTATCCTCCATGAAGACCACCTTCCTTTTCTTTGTTTGATTTTTCTTCTTATTATTTTGTTATGTTCTGGATTTCTATTTCGTTTGACCAGACTGTTTTTGTACAGGTTTCTCTTTCTTAATTGAATAAAGGGAAGAAGGACGGATTTACCCCGAACTTTAATAAATGGTAAGTATATGCCCTCCGTTATACTTTCCGTCCGCATATGCCCCTGCCGTCCAATTATAGGTACACATATACCCCTCTCACTAACGGACCCCTAATTTCTTACACGTGTCTTAATCCTATTGAATTCAATAGGATTAAGACACGTGTAAGAAATTAGGGGTCCGTTAGTGAGAGGGGTATATGTGTACCTATAATTGGACGGCAGGGGCATATGCGGACGGAAAGTATAACGGAGGGCATATACTTATCATTTATTAAAGTTCGGGGGTAAATCCGTCCCTTGTCCCTTGAATAAATAGCCCCTACACTTCTAATTTTTTTTTCAAAAAAAAACTCAACACATCTTATAATAGTGATGGTATGTAAGAAGAATTTATGTAAATTGTGATTGCCTATAATCTGAATTATAAGTGAATTTGGATATACATTTTATATTAATTTTAAGTGATGTTGTCATAGTGTTTATATACATATTACTTTTTTCAGAAAATACTGGACTTTAATGACTTCTTTTTCTTCTTCCTTCCTTCCTCTACTTCTTCTCCTTTCTTTGTTGTTTTCCTCCTCCTTCTTCTTCCTTATTTCTCCATTGTTTTCTTCTTCCTCCTCCTTTTTCTTCCATGTTCAAAGCTTAAATTTAAAATCACCAGCGAATCATTTTAATTTTAAGTGAATGATATGTCAAAAAAAATCGAAACATGGGAGAATCCCGTATCTAAATTTTGGGATTGTTTAGAAGAGATTTGAGTCGGTTGAGATTGAAAAAAAATCGAGCTGTAATGTATACTTTATTGTATCAACAATGTTATGGTTGTATATACACCTCTAAAAAAAACTAATATATAGTTAGACATCATCTATACATGAATATACACTATTTATACAATATTAATACATTATATACACATATCGATACATTACATATACATATGACCATTTTGTTGAAAATATTTTAAAATGATCTGACAAGGCTTTTAAGCTAACCCACACTGTTTTTGCTGGTTTCTTGCACTGAAAATAAGCAAATCTTGCTTTTCCACATATGCTAAAAGACACTAGTTAATAGATGCTTTCCAATTAAACTATTTTTAATCAATTGTTTATGTTGGGCCAAGAGTTATAGTTAGTTGTTGATGTTTCTGCCTTTCTGGTTGGTTCGTTCGTCGTTAATGCTGCTAAACCAATATAGAAAGATAAGTCAACAATATAATATGAAATCGTGTAGCTTTTCCTTCTTCCATCTATATTTTACTTCCATCAGTCACTGGTATATTTACTATTTTCTTCAATCATATTGGTGATAAATTCAAGGAATAAAGTAGCCAATATAACACTGGAGAAAGATTTCCAAAATGTCATATTTGGAAGATCTATTACAAAGATGTCTTATACATAATTCTAGAAGAAAATTCTTTGAATTGTAATGCAACACAAGATAAATTATCTACCAACGGTCGTATTGATATGCAATACAATAGGGCATCAATATTGAGACGCCACATAACTTCTAATAATGGTGGTTTCTGAGTCAAGTTGTAAGCACCTTGATTGTCCATCAGGTACTTACTACCTCCCATCAACATATATCAGATAACTTTGTCTGTCAGGACTTAAGTTGTCAATGAGCGAGTAACCACATTTTGATAATTCAATGCAACTTACCCCATCTTGTAAAACACAAATCTTGAAATCATGCATGGGGGGAGAAGGTAGGAAATGAAGATTCCAGCTATATCTCCATGTCATTATATGCACAAAAGAGTATCTAAGACTAGAAGCTACTGGTACAAGACTAAAGGCCAAAAGAATGTACAACCATATAGCTATCTGATCTCTTTGTGAATGTTATAAATAGCCCCAAATTTTACTGCCAAAATCATCAGCAAGGTAGCTCTGGATTTGAACAATTTTCTGCCAATCGATGAATTGTAAAGTATGAAATTACCATAGAAATTCATGCATGAGCTGTTAATGAATGGTTAACCTCAACATCTTCTTCTCTTCAAGACAAATCCAAACAATTCCAGGAGACATCCATCTACATAAATTTCAAGGCAAGCAATAACTGCTGAGGCTGCCGAAGGTCATTTGGAAGTCTAAAAGACGATTGAATTATTTGATTCATAACCATAGCAGGAGCATGCTGATGATTCGAAACTGCAACTCCAGAAAATTTTGTTCTTGAAACAGAAAGTAGAAGCAGCTCTCAGTTCTCATCAAGAGTGGCTAAGACTTCCAATGCTCAAACTTGTAAAACCTGACAGTGCACAATATGACTCTTCAAGCCTGCTCGTCCTGCGATACTTGACCATAAATTTGTGAACATAGTTCTGAAGTGACCTTTACCAACAATGTTTTCCCAAAGATGTGGGTTAGTTTCCACACGCTTATCAGGACTCGACACATCAATGATGCTGATGCTCATGTTGTTACGAATTATACAAAGTTTACCATTAAGGGGAACCAGAGCAGCTACTTCCAAAGCCCGAGAACTTCCAAGGTGGAGCTTGCTATCAATAAATCTGATCCATGACTGAGTAGATTCATCATATACTCTAAGTTTGCACCCATCACGACAATCCAAAGCATATAGACGACCATTCATGGAGATGCTTGGGTTGCGCCAACCAGCAACCATCCTGTTGTTAACTGGGCTCCATGCATTTATATCAGGGTTATAAGCTTCACTGAGAACTTCTCTGTGGGATCCCAAACCTTTTATAAACCACTTCCCATCATACACTACCCCAATAAAAGGCACCATGGCTGTGCCCATATTAGCAATAAAACTCCAGCGCTTCCTGTTTGGGTCATAAACTTCAGCTGAACGAAGAGTCCTCTGTATTCCTTCACATTCTCCACCAGCAACATAAAGACAATTATTAATTACACAAGAGCCGAAGAAATGGCATTTGCGGAGCATGTCTGGTGCCCTGTGCCATCTATTTGTTCGAGCATTGTAAAAGATTACCCGTCGCATAGACCCCTTGATTGGATCTTTCCCTCCAAACAAATAAAGATGGCAACCACTAAGAACAGCACAACCAAATCCAAGGGCTTCACTATAATCTCCTGGAACAGGTGGAAGTGGCTGCCAAAGTTGGTAAGTTGGGTCAAATGCATGCCATGAAATCCGTCTATCACGATCTCTTTTAACCACATATACCCACTCTTCAGCCATTCCAAGACTCTTCCTTTGAGAGTAAAAGAAGTTACCAGCAAGAAGCCTATACCATCTTTTGCAAACTAGACGGAGCTTGCTAAGTTCAACACGAGGAACACGTACTAGACAAGCAATTGCAAGATCATCAGGTAGGCTAGGCAGAAGAGGTGGCTGCACTCTTGACCTCTCCCTCCGAGAGTTTTTACTTTTGTGTGCATGAGAACTGATGTCTGACTGGATACAAAGTTTTGATCCTGGGACAAATTTTCTTGCCCCAACAACTGTCTTTAAGCCTGAATCAACATTGCAATAACATGATACAGAATCAACCTACAAATTATTTGCAAATTAAGGAAATGCAGGTTTATTCTAATTTCTCTAACAACCAAAATATGTAGCATGCGAAGAATGTTTTTTCTACAATAACACCAAAACAATAAGAAAGACAATATTATTCTTAGCTATTAGCACAAATCAAGAAAGAAAAGTTTAGGATATGTATTTCAATCTGATTTTTGAGAACTCAAAAAGCCTGAGCAAGGTATATGCGCAAGTTTGAAACCAGAAGATCATAATTTTACTAGCTAAAAGCTTTTCAAATACCCTGCCAGATAATGCACCAAAACCTTTTTTTTTTTGTCTATTTCTGTTCTTTCACTGTTTCTTTCTTCTTCTCCTTTTTTTGTGGGGTTTGGAGGTCAGTGTTATTAATCATTACTCGACAAATCGATCAATAGTGCAGAAGACTGCCCCACATGCTTAATAGCAAAGTACTCACTCCGATGAATAATGCATGTAAATGATGGTCTTCCACATATATAACTAACTAAAGGGTCTCCCTACCAACAACCTTCATCAACAGAAAGAAAAAATAAAGTCAAGTGGCCCTTAATACTCAATGCAGTACCACTTAAGAAAGTCATACTTTGTGGAGCCTTAACCAAAACAATCTACTGCTATTGATTTTTCAGATAATCAGCACCCCCAACACAATCTATTGTTATAAGACGATACTTACGCAATGTTAACCTTAACCATATGACTTTTAAAACCTTTAATGCATACTAGAGCTAGGTAGCCTATCCATGATTTGCATCTTTACATCTTCCAATTCTGGAAAAGCTAAATGCCAAAAATCAGCTCACATACTAACCACATTAAATTTAGCTTGTTTGATGACAAATTATGTCCTGGTCAAAGGTAATTACACTGATGTCTCTTGACCTGTAGTGTGTTCTCTTACCCTTTATAAATCCATATTTGTTCCTCTAGCATAGCTCCACTTGTGTGTAAGGTGTCATCATCATTGTACCAGCATGAATAAAGAGATAGGACCGACAGAAAGGCACCTCCACAAAGTTGCTAGATATAGCAGCTGAAGATCTTGGAATGGACAGGACCAGTATTTTCTTTCTTTTTTTTATGACTGTGGTGTCCGGGCAAACTTTCATGCACCTACCTATCACCTCCTACCAGCAGCAGGTACCAGGTATCACTTCCTAATGTTGATTTTATTGCTTTCACCTTTGATTTTTCCCGTTCCCCCTAGCAAAAATCAATCTTATATGTTTCATCGTGTCAAGTTTCCCTCATTTAACCACCACTTTTTGCAGCTATTTCAGATAAAAGAGTTACTACCTCATTCACTAAGGAGTTCTCAGAATGGTACTTATCCTAGATCATCCTGCAAAAATCATAATACTTTTTACATCCATATATACATGAATACATAGTCTTCTGCAGCTTTATGCACACATAAAGTAAGCTGCTATTTCTACTAGTTACACCATCCTCAGTCCATCAAGAAAGAAGGGCTACTTTTATATCTTATGACAAAGCACATAGTACAACGCATCTCGAGGCTTCATTTACAGCAGTTTATGAAGCAGATGTACAAATTTCCAATATGCAGACATATGAATCGAACTAGATCAAGACTACATATCACGCTCATATATGTACCATTCACATTTAGATTCTCCATACTCAAAAATCAGCCACTTGAAAGAAGTTTGATTTAAGAAGCATGTGTTAGAGTTCCACATGGTTGTGGATGGGGTAATTGGTCTCTTTATCTGATATTGGGCGTATTCCGTCATGAGCTAGATTTTGGATTGGGTTACGCCCAAGGTCTATTTTCTTAATATGGATGTTTCTTCTTAAGTGTATTCATCACGTTAAATGACAAGAATTTAATGTTTTAGCAACTATCCTTGCACCCAAGTGTATGACTTAACAGTTAATGAAGTGGATAAAGATCATGGGATATTAGAGTTCAAACTCCTAGTTGAGGCAAAAAAGCTAGGTAATTATTTCCTTTCGTTTGCCTAGCTATGTACTTAGGTGGCTCGATGGATAGGATGTAGTAGGTATTTTAGTAGATAGGGACCTGAGGGAGTAAATGGCGGAGGTTAGGAGGATCAATGGCTGAGGATCCTTCGAAAACAGTAGGTAATTATTTCCTACTTTAATTTGTTGTATTTGAGTTGAGGGTCCTCCGAAAACAGATTCTCTACCTCTTCAATATAGACCGTAAGGTAGGTTTGTGTATACTCTACCCTCCCTAGACCCCTCTGGGTATGTTGTTGCCTAGGTATCATGGACAGATTAGCAAGTAGTCATTGCATAGTCTAGGCTTATGCAAACTACCCCAGACGCCCCCATTATCCAAAAACAAATATTCTGGAAACTATCCTCGTCATGTCCAATGAAAACTTATCAAAACAAGGCAGTATGACTAGCAGCTATGAGTAAAAACAAACTGCAAAAAGTGAAGAACAAATCTCTAAATTTTTATATCAAATTCAGGAAAACATAAACCCAGAAGTCACATTTTCATTCCCCTCACCCCCCCCCCCCACCCCACACACACCCTTTTTTTTGTTTTCTTTTTTTAATATTTTTTACTCCTCCCTAGAAACTCCGACATTTTTTTCCCTTGGTTACTCGAGCCCACAACTTAGGGTTCAAAGTGGAGGGTGTTGATCATTTGAACAACCCCTCTTCTCAAAAGTCACGTTGAAGAAGGATGTTAGGTGAATTCTAAGGAGAAATGCTGCAGATTCAGCAGGAATATTATGCTAATCCACACCCCAAAAGAACAAATTCAAAACAACCCAAGCACCAAAAGTTGCTCCTTTACCAGAAATTTTCATAAGGGTATTGAAACAAAGCAATTAATCAGAAATCAACAAAAAAATAAAAATGAAGATAGAACACTCACCAGTGGAGGCTGAACTCGAAAACCCCTATGTGCATTTGAAGACCTTTCAATTGTTTGGTCCATCTTTGTACACAAGATTTCATTCACAGATAAAACCCACAACAAAAATCAAGATTTTACCCCTCCACACACAGATCAAGACCCTTCTGCTCAAAAATGACAATAAAAAAGTTCTCATTATCAGAATCCAACAAAAAAAAAAAATCAATTAAAAAAAAAGTAACAAACTCAGACCTTTTTGGAGCCTCTTTTTTACAGCAATTTGCAGAAAGAGAGAAGTATGTTTCAAGAATCTCTCTACTTATAAAAATGAGAAAACATAAAATGAAGACTACAGCTGGAAAAATTGTCTTTTACCTGGTTCAATTTTTTTTTGCAGATTCTGATAATCGCTACATACATTATTGCAGAAAAATTAAATTCCAGTTCTTGACACAGGACAAAAAAAAAAATGTTTACCAGGTTTTTCAATGGTATCATTTAATTTATTGGGTCAAATCCAATCCGTTCTGTCTCTATTTTTTGTGTGTGTGAAATAGAATTGAGGAAGACATGCCAGTTTGTGGCGCGGAAGACGGGATGCAATACTAAAAGAAACACTACTAATATAGTCGGGCTCGAAGTTATCTCAAAATTAATTTTTTTCAAAGATATTATTATAAGATTATTATTTTATTTTTCTAATATAAAATAAAAATAATACTATAATCTCGAGATAATTAATTTTATTTCACCAAACATGAAATAAACTTATTCTAATTTATTATCCATTATTCGTTCTAAACAAGCCTTTAGTGGGTAAGGATATGAATTAGCATACCAAATCGAAAATTTTGTGTCATGATTTAAGTTTTACGGTATTTGATATAAATTACTATTTTCCTTCTATTTTAAATTGAGTGACATGTTTTGACTTGATACAAAATTCCAAAAAGAAAGGAAATTTTTAAAATTTTGTGATATAAATTAAAGGTCTGTAAAATATCTTTTAATCTTGTGGTTTTAAACATGACATGCGAAAATTTAAAATTTAAAAGTTGTTAAAAATGAAAGATCCATTCTTTTTTAAATTGACTAAAAAGAAAAGTAAGTCAAACAAATTGAAACGAAATAAGTATATATTTTAAAATTTTTGATATGCAATACAGTATATGATATACATTTTTAAATTTTTTGTTGTTCAACACGGTATTTGATATTTATAAGTAAAATATCGAAATACTGAATACTATGTTGAAGTATAAAATTACATAAATAATTCATAGATATTATTATTATTATTATCATGACACTAACAAATATACAATCTAGTATTAGTACACAACTAAATGTTTGGATGTTAGAACTTTGACTACTCTACTTTGTCTTGATTGAAATGTCTTTTTTTGATATATGAAGTTGGTTGTACTTTCTTTTGAGTTTATGTTTTTTTTCCCGTATGTGTAAGGTATTAGTACAATATAATTGATATGTTTTTTGAAAAGCCGAATTCATAATTTTCTATTAGATGAGTATAGTTAAAGTTGAGCAAACTATAGTTATCAATTTACCATACCGCAAAATATTGTACCATGCCAAAATAATTTAATATGATAATGATATAGTATTTTTTAAAAAATCAAAACTAAAATTACTGTACTAAAATTTCAAATATCATACCATATCATATCATGCCCACCTCTAATTATACTCCCCTTTCCCAACCCAATATTTTGAATATAATGAAATACTATTCAATTTTGATTTGTTTAAAGTTTTCTGCATGGAGATTAGGGATACTAATCGGGTGGTCCAATTAGATATTTATATTTAATAGTTTGATTTAATAATTGTTAGATATTAAAATATATATAATTATCATTTGGTAGTTGGATAAAACAAGTCTTATCCATGTATTAGAGTATGTATAACTTATATGACGTTTGGTAGATGGATAAGAAAAAAGTTATTCATGTATATTATTAATACGGCGTTTGGTATGTGGATAAGAAAAACAGGTATTCATGTATAAAATTAATACGATTTGGTTGACAATTTTGAAATTCACATAACTAATACATGTATAATTTACAAGAAAATTTGTCTATTATTTTTGCAGAGTAGAAAATAGAATAATTAATACATATATAGCTCATACATGGATAAAAAGTTAAAATGACAATATTTCCCTTATCACTTTCACTTGACTACTTTCTTTCTTTTACATAATGAAAGAAATGTTTTAATTTGAATACAAAGTTAAATAAGGAAATAATATAATTGTAAAAAAAATGTTATAATTTAAAAAATATATAATTTTACTAATTTTGAATATAAAAAACAAACATTCAAAGTAATAATTTATGCATAATTAAACTCTGTATAACTAAATCGTGCATAGCTAATACATGTATAATTAATACCTACGTAACTAATACCTGCATAACTAATACCCACATTATGAATACATGCATAACTAATACTCACATTACTAATACTTGCATAACTAATACACACATTACTAATATCTGCATAACTAATACTTGCATAACTAATACACACATTACTAATATCTGCATAACTAATACCCACATTACTAATACATGTATAACTTTATCTAGCTACCAAACGACCCCTAATTTAATCAATAAGAAATCAATTGATTCAGTATGAGTATATATCGATTGATTATTAGTTAAATTGTTAATTATATAATCCTAAATTATTTTTCAACCGTTAATTCATTAATTCTATACCAACAAACGTCGTTTGTTATTAACTAATCAATTAAAGTCAGATTTTGAGTTGCGCTAATGACTGTTTTTTTATTATTCTTTTATGTTTGTTAGTAATCTATGTTCTACATGAACAAGCTTATTTGTTGCAAAGCATTGATGATTTTCATGAGATTTCATAAACATGACAATGTATCAAAGATCAAAAGACATATGATCAAGTTATTATGACTATTATGGTTATTATTATCATTATTATCTCCGATGTGGTATATTTTTCTCTGTTAGGGTGTGCTTGGTCATATCATTCCATGTTTAGTTGACTTAAATATTTTAAAAATATATTTCAAATAAACTTATTTTCTTCCAATTTAAGGAACATGATTTCCCTACTAAAAATTGAAAAATTAAAGCATTTTCCTCATGAATTCTCTTTCGACTTCACCACCCCACCCCCACTACCTAATCTACCCAAACGTCCTCGTACCTTAACCTCTAAACTACCACCTCGTAGAATGACCCACCCTTCCCTAACCAACACAAGACTCGACCCTGTAGTGCTTGATTCGAGAACCATCTTAATCCTAACCTGGATCTGATGCCTGATCCTAGACACTCCCTCACAAGGGACTTAACCTCACCATGAACTGTGACCTAACCACCGACCACTTATTGATACCCAACCCTAAACAAACTTGTGACACGACCCCAAATTGATATAGGACTAAGCCCCCAATTCCAACTTGAGACATGATACCGACCTATATGACTCGACTAACTTATAGGTTGGTGCATGTCAAGGTCAAGTCTCGCGTCTTAGGTCTCAAGGCTTAGTCTCAAGGTTGAGGTTAGGGTCGGGTTGGGTATCGAGATCAGGGTTGAGGTAAAGTTTCAAGGTCAGGTAGAGTCATAAGGCTGGGTGTGCACAAGTAGTCACTTAAACTTGTATAAAGTTTAACAAGTAGACACATGCTTCCGATCAGTTTGAGTGTATCTCACACAATTTTCATGTTGACGTGTGTATCTACTTGTTCAACTTTATACAAGTTTAAGTGTCTACTTGCCACCCCCAAAGTTGGAGCACATTGTAACACCCGTATCCGAATATGGGATAATGAACTAGAAATTCAGAACTTGTAGGTGCCATCCATGAGGACCACCAACAGTCTGTAGGTGAACCCACAGACCGTAGGTGTGGTCCGTAGATTGGAGCCCCAAAAATAGGACTTTTTGACCATGAACGACAATCCACCAGGATGGGTCGTGGGTCAGACCATGGTCTGTCAACTGGGGTTCGTGGTTGGGTACCTCAGAACAGTCCAAGCATGAACCACGACTGGACCTACAGACTATAGGTGGGTCTACGGTCCGTGGTCCAGGGGCCCGTGGTTTGGCCAAAATTCTTTGACCACCAACCACGGACATGCAGGACGGACCGTACGTCCATCCACGGTCCATCGGTTGGTAGGTCGGTGATTGCTGACAATTATTTTTAGGGATAATTGGGTCTTTTCCCAATTAATTAATTCCTATACTATGTCGTGTTGCCTACATGTAGAACCCCTACATAAGTATTTTTACCCCTCAAATTTGACCCATTTAATTCATTCTTCCAAATTCTCAAAAGAAAACCAACTCCTCTCAAATATTCTCTCTAAAACTTGAAGAAGAAGAAGAAGAAGAAGAAGAAGAAGAAGAAGAAGGTTTCACCTAGAGTTTCAAGGTCAAGGTTCAATTCATCCATTGGAGCTTAGCATTTGGGCTTTGTTGTTAAGGTATGATAGTTTTCATACATGGAGCCCTCTCAAAATCTCCAATTTCAAAAAAAAAAAAAAAAAAAAAAAAAAAAAAAAAAGAAGTCCTCAATTGTTAGGGTTTGATTCCAAAGTCATGGGTTCTCAAACATGATTCTAATGGTTGAATTGTGTTATTATAAGCATGAATTGATGATTTCCTATGATTTTTATGATGTGTCCCCAAGAACCCATGAATTCCCTATATTTCTCAATTGTGATCTTATAATGTGGGTCTTTGTTCATGAAAGGTGAATTTTATGAATTTATGCATGAAGTGATAGAATCATATGAATTATAATGAAATCCATGTCTAATGATGGAAAGTAAGTTATGAACCTTGAAAGGGTAATTTTTATGAGATTATGCATGTTTTCATGAAGTCTATGTATATGTTTTAAGGATACTTGAGAGTAAAGTGTCAATGATTATGATAATGTTGTTCTGTTGATTGAAAGGAAATTCTCATGAACACATAATGAACATGATGTGAAATGTTTTCTCACATAATGATGATTCTAGGGTTGAAAGGCTTTCTCGCCTAATTGAATATAAGATTTATCTGTAGACATGTACGGTGAAAGGTTTTCTAACGCATGATCTATTGAGCTATCCTAAAGAACTAACTTGGATTGGTTGTCAAGGACATCCTTCCATAAGACATGAGTTATGTAATACTTAATAAGTACTATGTGGGGTTTATGCTTAACACTGAGTGGATATTGAAATGAGATGGAAGTCTTTTACGTGAGTTGAGTCCGGGCTTCCCATGTATGTCTCATGAGATGGAAACCTTCTACGTCTGTTAAGTCCGGGTTTCTAGTAGCAATCTCTGTATCCCATAAACTATGTGCCCTCATAGGTTATCTAGCTAGTGGATCCACCTAAGCTAAGATGTTCATGGTTTTACCCTAGGCAAGTAGGACAAACCTTTTCGGTGTGGGTAACACCGGGTGATCATGTTATAGCTCACATGGTCTCATGTCGGTTAAGGCTACTTCCCATAATAAGAACATGAATAATGAACTATGGATACTCAAGAGGCGTTGTGTATGAGTTCAAAGGTTTAAGAAGATGATGTCGACTTATATTGTCCATGATTATGACTTATGACTGCTAATCTCTTATATGATGTTTAAACTTGGCAAATTGCATGCTTTGAACTAAAATGTCCCTTTTTGCATGTTTCAAGAATTTTTATGCATGGCTATCATATTTAGTGCATTTTTGTACTAACGCGTACTTTTGCCTATATTTTTCCCAAGTGTAGGGTCCGACACTCGAGGTGATCATTCTAGTGGCTAGAGCTTGGACTTTGATTTCCTTCCGAGCTTGATGAGTCCTCTTTGTTCGAGGACAGACTTATCCTTATGTAGTTTCCTCTTCTTGTATTTCCTTTTTGGACATGTTGTATGGGCTAGGACTTATTTCATTCAATATTGTAATAGATGGCTATGATGAGACAAAATGTCTAAATTTCCGCTTTCTTTCATGAAATACTTTTTAGACTTGGAAATGTGTTTTATTCTTATTGTTCTATTTCTTATGTTATGAAAGCTAAGTGGCTTGTATGGAGTCCTTCGAGGTTCTATACTCCATGTTACATCTAAGGGGTACCCGTCTTTCATGAAATACTTTTTAGACTTGGAAATGTGTTTTATTCTTATTGTTCTATTTCTTATGTTATGAAAGCTAAGTGGCTTGTATGGAGTCCTTCGGGGTTCTATACTCCATGTTACATCTAAGGGGTACCCGTGGGTCGTGAGAAACTTGGTAATCAGAGCACAAGGTTTAGAATGATTCTAGGATGATGTCTCATAAGCCACGTCTATTAGAGTATTGTTCATGAACGTGAAGTGCACCACATTTATGAATGAGAGGCTACAGGATGTTTAGGAAATTTCACTTCTTCATTTTTCTTAAGTCATGCCTTAGAGTTCAACTCTACAAAGATCCCTCTTCTAATCATTGACCTCTGTCTTCAAGATATGAATCCCAGAAGGAATGCTAGAAGGATGGAGGGTGACAATGTCAAACAAAGAGCTCCTCCTCAAGCTCCGATAGATCATTTGGCTGAAAATATGACAAATGCAGAGGTTAGGTCGGCTTTTCAAAATGTTGGCTCAAGCTTTGGCGAATCAAGCCAATAGAGAGATTGTAGCTTCGGTGAATCTTAATATGAATTCGGCGGCTTCAAAGGTGAGGGATTTTGCAAGAATGAACCCTCCGAAATATCATGGCTCCAAAGTGGAGGAGGATCCTCAAAGGCTTATCGACGAGGTCTATGAGGTACTTGCTATTATGGGGGTGACTCTGGAGGAGAAGGCGGAGTTAGCCCCTTACCAATTGAAGGATGGTGCACAAGTATGGTATGATCACTAGAAAGAGGCAAGGCCAGTTGGAGTGGGTCTCGTAGAGTGGGAGATGTTTAAATCGACATTTCTTGATAGGTTCTTTCCCTTCGAGTTGAGGGAACAAAAGTGTAAGAGTTCATTAAACTTTGTTAAGGAAGTATGAGTGTTAAGGAGTATGCTCTAATGTTCACCCAACTCTCCAAGTATGCTACAACTATGGTGGCAGACTCAAGGGCTAAGATGAGTAGGTTTATATTGGGCGTGTCTGACTTGGTAGAAAAAGAATGTTGTACACAATACTCCTCCATGATATTGATATCTCATGTATTATGGTGTACGCCCAACAAATCGAGGAATCAAAACTTAGGGAAAAGAATAAAGAAGTAAAAAGGGCTAGAACCGGTGATGGAAACTACTCCAACACAAGGTCCGATGGACAAGGTTAACCTAGATTTCGACAAAGGTTCTCTGATCAAGGTTCCTCTAACACCCCTTTTAAGTTTAACAAGTGTAGGGTGTCTAAACCTAAACCTCACGGAGGTAATGGAGGTAAGTCTTCTTTGGCTAGGTCTACATGTGCTAAATGTGGGAAGAAATATGATAGAAAGTGCCTAGTCTGCACAGACGGTTGCTATTGTTATGGAAAGAGTGGCCACAAGATGAGAGATTTCCCGATGCTCAAGGTTAAAGGGAGAGAGGGCAAGCAATCCCCTCGTAGCAGTTCAAATTCGAATGCTTCAA
This sequence comes from Solanum bulbocastanum, assembly GCA_037074985.1. Taxonomy (NCBI): domain Eukaryota; kingdom Viridiplantae; phylum Streptophyta; class Magnoliopsida; order Solanales; family Solanaceae; genus Solanum; species Solanum bulbocastanum. The sequence goes on from CM073599.1 coordinate 37,363,007, forward strand.
AACAAAACCGATTTTATGCTCTTCAATCCCGAGGTGATCAAGAAAGCTCCTCGGATGTAGTCACTGGCATGTTAAAAGTTTTTATTCAAAACTTAGGTAAGTGCTTTCTAAACATATGCATAAAAAGAACATATTTCATAATGTGTATGCCTTGTTAGATCCGGTGCTACTTTATCTTTTGTGACGCCGTATGTGGCGATGAAATTTGATATTTCCCTAGAAGTGCTATCAGAACCTTTTTCTGTCTCTACCACTGTTGGTGATTCGGTGGTGGCTAAGAGGGTCTATAGGAGATGTCCCATTTCCGCATCCCATAGAATCACTTTGGTGGACTTGGTAGAGCTAGACATGTTAGACCTTGATGTGATTCTTGGAATGGATTGGTTGCATGCATGTTATACCTTCATTGATTGTAGGACTCGGCTTGTTAGATTCCTATTCTCATATGAGCCTATCCTAGAGTGGAAGGGGGAGAAAGTCTATGTAATTTGTCTCTTGTTATAAAGCTAAGAAGATAATCTCTAAAGGGTGTATTAACCATCTTGTTAGGGTGAGTGATGTAGATTCCAAAATCCATTCTCTAAAGTCAGTTCCGGTAGTTAATGAATTCCCAAAAGTTTTTCCTGATGATTTTCCCGGTATTCCTCCTAAGCGGGAAATAGATTTTAGTATTGACCTCCTCCCGAATACGCAACCTATCTCTATCCCTCCTTATAGTATAGCTCCAGCTGAGTTTAAAGAGTTGAAAGATTAAATAAAAGATTTGTTAGATAAGAGTTTCATCCGACCAAGTATCTCTCTATGGGGTGCTCTTATGATGTTTGTTAGGAAGAAGGATAGATCTCTTCGAATGTGCATTGATTATCGTCAATTAAATAAAGTGACCATAAAGAACAAGTATCATCTTCCAAGAAATGATGACGTATTTGACCAACTTCAAGGGGATAGCTATTTCTGTAAAATTATTCTTCATTTGGGTTATCACCAATTGAGGGTGAGAGGAGTTGATATTCCAAAGGTGGCCTTTAGAACCCAGTATGGTCATTATGAGTTTGTGGTAATGTCATTTGGGTTGACTAATGCTCTGGAGGCGTTTATGGACTTGATGAATAGAGTGTTTAAGCAATACCTTGACATGTTTGTGATTGTTTTTATTGATGATATTTTGATACATTCAAGGAGTAAGAATGAGCATGTTGACCATTTAAGAATTATGTTGCAAGTTCTTAAGGACCAACAACTTTTTGCAAAGTTTAGCAAGTGTGAATTTTGTTAAGGTCCGTAGCTTTCCTTGGTCATATTATGTCAAACAAGGGTATTGAGGTAGATCCTAAGAAGATAGATGCAGTCAAGAGTTGGCCTAGACCACTATCTCTTTCCGACATTATAAGCTTCTTGGGTTTGGCCGGTTATTATAGAAGGTTTGTTGTGGGATTTTCTTCCATTGCTTCTCCTTTGACGGTTCTGACTCAAAACAAGGCTAAATTTGTGTGGTCGGAAGCTTGTGAGAAAAGTTTCCAAGAGTTGAAAGATAGACTTATTTTCGCTCTGGTGTTGACCTTATCAGAAGGTACAGATGGTTTTATGGTGTATTGTGATGCCTCTAGAGTTGGGTTAGGATGTGTGTTTATGCAAAATGGTAAGGCTATTGCCTATGCTTCAAGGCAACTTAAGGTCCATGAGAAAAATTATCCTACCTATGATCTTGAATTAATAGCAGTTGTTTTTCCTTAAAGATATGGAGGAATTTTTGGTATGGGGTCCATGTTGATGTTTTCACTGATCAAAAAAGTCTACAATATGTGTTTAGTCAAAAGGACTTGAATCTTCATCAAAGAAGGTGGCTAGAAATCTTGAAGGATTATGACATGAGTGTTCTTTATCACCTCGGGAAAAGCTAATGTGGTAGCGGATGCTCTTAGTAGATTGTCAATAGGTAGTGTGGCCCATATTGATGAAGAAAAGAAAGAGTTGGTTCTTGATGTTCATAGGTTGATTCAATTAGGTGTTCAACTAGTGGATTCCACCAAGTGTGGTGTCATGGTCTATAATGGTTCCGAATCGTCCTTTCTGATGGAAGGCTAAGCAAGGTCTTGATCCTATATTAGTTGAATTGAAAGAAATAGTACTTAGGAAGTCCGTTGAGGCTTTCTGCCAAGGGGGAGATAGGGTACTAAGGTATCAAGGTCGGTTATGTGTTTTAAATGTTGATAACTTGAGGGAACAAATTTTAGCAAAAGCCCATAGTTCTCGGTATTCTATTGGCCCGGGAGCCACCAAGGTGTACTGTGATCTACGAAAAGTCTATTGGTGGAATGGGGTGAAGAAAGATATTGCAAAATTTATTGCCAAGTGTCCTAATTGTCAGCAAGTGAAAGTTGAGAGCTAAAGGTAAGGAGGCTTGCCACAAGACATTGTATTCCTACTTGGAAGTGGAAAGACGTGAACATGGAATTTATTGTAGGGTTGCCACGTACTCGGCGACAACATGACTCGATATGGCTAATAGTGGATCGAATGACTAAGTCCGCTCATTTCATTCCCGTCAATGTGTCCTACTCGGTGGAAGAGTATTTTAAGTTGTATTTGAGAGAGATAGTAAGGTTACATAGATTACCCTTGTCTAAAATTTTCGACCGAGGCAGCCAATTTACTTCACTGTTTTGGAAATCATTCCAAAAGGGGCTTGGTACTAAGGTGAAGCTTAGCAAAACTTTTCATCCCCAAATGGATGGGCAAGCAGAGCACACCATTCAGACTTTGGAAGACATGTTGAGGGCATACGTGATAAATTTTAAGGGCAATTGGGATAACCTTTTGCTATTAATTAAGTTTGCCTATAATAGCAGTTATCACTCGAGTATCGACATGTCTCCCTTTGAGGCTCTCTATGGTAGGAGGTGTAGGTCTCCTATAGGATGATTCGAGGTGGGAGAAGTTGCTCTCCTAGTTCAGGAGTTGGTACATGAGGCCATTAAGAAAATTTGGATTATTAAAGAGAGGTTGAGAATGGCCCAAAGTCGGCAAAAGTCCTTGCCGATGGTAGAAGTAGAGATATTAAATTCGAAGTTCGTGATTGGGTTTATTTGAATATCTCACCCATGAAAGGTGTTATGAGGTTTGGGAAGAAGGGGAAACTTAGTCCCCATTTTGTAGGCCCATATGAGATTTTGAGGCGTGTCAGTAAGGTTGCATATGAGTTAGATTTTCCAAATCAGTTGGTGTTAGGGCATCCGATGTTCCATGTCTCAATGTTAAATAAATGTGTTGGGGATCCACCATCCATAGTTCCCTTAGAGGGTTTGGAGATTAAAGAGAATCTTGCTTATGAAGAGGTAACGGTTGAGATCTTAGACCAGCAAGTAAAAAGGTTGAGCAACAAGGAAGTTACCTCCGTGAAAGTGTTGTGGAGGAATCACTTGGTTGAGGGTGCTACTTGAGAGGCCAAGGCCTATATGAAGTCTCGATATCCTTATCTTTTTCCTTCTACTCCTATTCCAACTTGAGTTAATAAGTTCTTCTTAGTTGTTTTATGTGTTGGAGTCATGTGTGTTTTATGTGTCCCGCGGTCTCCTTAAGTTATGCATGTTCATAAATGATTATGTTTTGAAAGAAAATTAATTATGTTGATTTTCCTCATGTTGTTGTGGATCAAGTAATGAGTTCCCTACATGCTTCATGAGATTATGTTGAGCATGCTTTTGAGCTTGGAGAAGGTAGTTCCTCCTAAGAAAATGATAAATGTTTAAATGTTTCATACATAATAGGTTGTTAGATGTGAATCTGACTTCTTTGTGATGCATTGAATGCGTTTTGTTTAAGTTGGTGTTTCCTCATTTGTTATGATGTTGCATGCATGATGGGATGCTAATCTTGAGTCTTGACTCTCATAAGGTGTCTAGAGCGTCATTTGAGGATGAATGATCCCAAGGGGGAGATATTATAACACCCCGTATCCAAATATGGGTAATGAACCAGAAATTTAGAACCTACATGTGCCATCCACGAGGACCACCAATGATTCGTATGTAGACCCACGTACAATAGGTGTGGTCCGCCCAAAAATAGGACCTTTTGACCATGAATGGCGGTCCACCAGGACGGGCTGTGGGTCAAACCACGGTCCGTAGACTGTGGATGGATGCCTCAGAACAGTCCAAGCATAAACTACGACTGGACCTATGGGCAGTAGGTAGGTCCACGGTCCATGGTCCAGGGGCCCGTGGTTTGGCGAAATTCTCCGACCACCAACCATGGATGAGTAGGATGGACCTACGGTCCATCCACGGTCCATCGACTAGGTCTGTCGGTTGGTAGGTCGGTGAATGTTGGCAGTTATTTTTAAGGGTAATTGGGTCTTTTCCCAATTAATTAATTCTTGTACTATGTCGTTTTGCCTACATCTAGAACCCCTACAAAAGTCTTTTTACCACCCAAATTTGACCCATTTAATTCATTCTTTCTATTGCCAGAAAGAAAATCAACTCCATTCAATTATTCTCTCTCTAAATCTTGAAGAAGAAGAAGGTTTCACCTAGGGTTTCAAGGTCAAGGTTCAATTCATCCATTGGAGCTTAGATTTGGGATTTATGGTAGTTTTTATCCATGGATAGATTTCATCCATGGAGCCCTCTCAAAATTTCCAATTTGAAAAAAAGATAGAAATCCCCAATTGTTAAGGTTTGATTCCAAAGTCATGGGTTCCTTTGAGACTTGATTCTATTGGTTGAATTATGTTATTATAAGCATGCATTGATGATTCCCTATGGTTTTTATGATGTATCCCCAAGAACCCATGAATTCCCCATATTTCTCAATTGTGATCTCATAATGTGGGTCTTTGTTGATGAAAGGTGAATTTTATGAATTTATGCATGAAGTGATAGAATCACATGAATTATAATGAAATCCATGTCTAATGATTGAATTCTAGATGTGATGATGGAAAGTAAGTTATGAACCTTGAAAGGGTAATTTTTATGAGATTATGCATGTTTTCATGAAGTCTATGTATATGTTTTAAGGACGCTTGAGAGTAAAGTGTCAATGATTATGATAACGTTGTTGTGTTGATTAAAAGGACAATCTCATGAATATGATGTGAAAGGTTTTCTCACATAATGATGATTCTAGGGTTGAAAGGCTTTCTCACCTAATTGAATCTAAGATTTATATATAGTCCTGGACGGTGAAAGGTTTTCTAACGCATGATCTAATAAGCTATCCTAATGAACTAACTTGGATTGGTTGTCAAGGGAATCCTTCCATAAGACATGAGTTATGTAATACTCAATAAGTACTTCATGAGATTTATGCTTAGCACCGAGTGAATATTGAAATGAGATGGAAGTCTTTTACGTGAGTTGAGTCCGGACTTACCATGTATGTCTCATGAGATGGAAACCTCCTACGTTACTTAAGTCCAGGTTTCCATTAGCAATATTCGTATCCTATAAACTATGTGCCCCTATTGGTTATCTAGCTAGTGGATCCACCTAAGCTAAGATGTTCATGGTTCTACCCTAGGCAAGTAGGACAATCCTTTTCGGTGTGGTAACACCGGGTGATTATGTTATAGCTCACATGATCTCATGTCGGTTAAGGCTACTTACCACAATAAGAACATGAATAATAAAATATGAATACTCAAGAGGCTTTGTGTATGAGTTCAAAGGTTTAAGAAGATGATATTGACTTATATTTTCCATGATTATGACTAATGACTTCTAATCTCTTATATGATGTTTAAACTTGGCAAATTGCATGCTTTGGAATGAATTTTCCCTTTCTACATGTTTCAAGAATTTTTATGCATGGCTATCATACTTAGTGCATTTGTGTATTATCGCCTACTTTTGCCTACATTTTCTCCAAGTGTAGGGTCCGACAATCGAGGTGATCACTCTAGTGGCTAGAGCTTGGAATTTGATTTTCTTCCGAGCTTGGTGAGTTCTCATGGTTCGAGGACGGACTTTTCCTTATGTAGTTTCCACTTCTTGTATTTTCTTTTTGGACATGTTGTATGGGCTAGGTTATATTTCATTTACTATTGTAATACATGACTATGATAAGACAAAGTGTCTAGACTTCTGATTTCTTTTATGAAAAGCTTTTTAGACTAGGAAATGTGTTTTACTCTTATTGATCTATTTCTTATGTTATGACAGCTAAGTGGCTTATATAGAGTCCTTCGTAGTTCTATATGCCATTTTACATCTAGGGGGTACCCCTGGGTCTTGACACAAATAGAGGCAATGTGAAGCCAGGATCAAGAGCGCAATGTGAAGCCAGGATCAAGAGCACACTATGTATCATGCCTAAGTTTATTCTCTATTATCTTTGTAATATAAACTAATTGTGATTATGATTAATGTAATATTTTCTAAATTATAATTTAAAATTTATTTACAATATAACTATATAATATTTTAAGGATTTGTTGTGAAATATATAATTATTTTTATTTATTATTTTTGTATTACTTGCATCAAAATATGTTTATAAGGTTAGCATATCATAAATTCAATTAAAATTAATAAAAATTATTTTCTTATTTTTTTTATTTGTTTTATTATTCAACACTATTAACTTATATACTCAACCAATATCTCTCTTGGATGAAATTTATATTTTTAATATAGATTAAAAAGTTATAAAATTATTATCATTTTAAAGAAGTATGAAAAAAAATAAAGGTTAATAATATAAGGGTAGACTTTTAAAAAATCAAATAGGAAAAGAGGGGGGGGGGGGGGGGGGGAGAATGAGTATTTCTCAAAGTTGTGGGGGAGTTTGATTTTAAAGTAAAGTTGGGGTGTAAATGATTTGACCTATATCCATCAAAAAGAGGAGATGTTGTCGTCCTTTGGCTTTCATTTTGATAGATTGTCATTTAGCATCCAAACATTCAAATTCATCTTATAGCTCTTTTATGGGATGAACCTTATTCTATGTTGAGACAATATCCTTTTAGTTTTGTTGTTAACCTGTTCTAAAAATATTTCCTGCAAACATGTATTATTAGTACTTAAGCATTATATATTATCACAACGACGTCTATCATGTACACACATATACATAACAGTTATGGCCTAAATGCATTACATTCATCAAGGTATTACTCCATTAGGTATATGTCAAAAATTGTTTGTGGGGTGACTTGTGATTTGTGAATTAGTTCACATTAGTGAGTTTTTTCATCAAACAAAGTTTCTTAAAAAATTGAGAGTAAATAGATTTCAACTCATGAGTGGAGTACTCCTCATAAATGACTTCAAGACTCTGCCCTGCTCTATAAAAATAGAATTGATCTTTAATCTAGTCTTGTTTGGGTTATTCACATTGATATCTATGGGCCGTGAAGACATTTGCTATCACGACCCAGGGGTGCCCCCTAGATGCAACACGGCGTAAAAGACTCTAAAAAGCCTCATACAAGCCATTTCATCACTTAAGAACACAATCAACATGTAAGCCATTTCATCACATTAAAGCCTTCACCTTAAGTAACCCCAAGCTATAAATTGTGCAATGTATGAATAGCGTCCCATAACACCATCCACACTAAGTACCACATTAAGGCCACCAAAAGTGAACTTACCATTCCTCCTTTTCAACTTTAGACAATACTTATACATAAGGAACATAAGCATTTCATAAGTCATGACAAGGAAAGTAACTCATAATACCATCCAAGTAAAGCATGCATCATCACATTAAGCATATAAGTCAACATTCTTCATTAGGTTCATTTAAGAGCACATTCATTCATTAGTCATTAAGACATTAGAGAACTCACTATAACCCTCTCAAAGCCTACTCATGTAATGCATGGTTGAAATCCCATATTACCACCCACTCTTCATAGTTCTCAAGAAACCATAGTGCACATCTCACATGATGGGAATACGTTTAACCTACATAGACCATGTGAGCTTGACATGGAATCCGGTGTCATGTAAACCGACGCCGAAGAGAGGTGTCCTACTTGCCTAAGGTAGAACTAGTAACATTTTAGCTTAGGTGGGTCCACTAACTAATATCCTTTGCAGGCACAAAGTTATGGGATAAGAAAGATGTTCATTGAAATCCGGCCTAAGATAGGGAGAACTTCCATCTTACCATATCCACTTGGTGATTAGCCTCCATTCCCATAGAGTAGTTCATTTTCATTAAAATTATTGTACTTGAGAGGGCCACCAACATTAGGCCTATTGACCCAAGGTACATTACACATGAAAGGGCCACCACCATTAGGTCTACCGATTCAAGGTACATTACATGGATAACTCATTTAATCCTTAAGAAGGGCCACCACCATTAGGTCTACCGATACAAGGTTTATCATTTCACACATGAAAGGGCCACCACCATTAGGTCTACTGATTAAGGTTTATCATCACATTAGTTTCTAGACTCATCATGAAAGGATACCAACATTAGGTCTACCGGTTCTAGACATAGCCTAGAATACTTTATAATTGATTTATGAAAGGGCTACCAATACTAGATCTACTGATTCAAGATACATCAAACCACATTACTTTCATTTTTATAAGAAGAGGATGCCTAGGCCTACCAATTCAAGATACAACATTCACATTATAGAAACCCTTCACATTCTATCATCATCATTCATGCGTTAATTGAGAATAAGCTTTCAATAATAACACCATTGCATTCTAAACATGATCTTAATGCTTTCATTGAGGTCACACACATATTCTTCACATCATAATCATACAAAAATCCTTCATGAAATTGCCCTTCAAGGCCATGAATAAATCTCAACCCAAAAATCTTGAATACTACACTAGATAAGGGAATTAACATGTTCAATAACTAATTCAATATAAACATAAACAATTCAACATACTTTCATGATCGATCAATTCCCAATCTCAATTCACAACTTAGTATTTGGGGGAAACATGGGTTCATAGGAGAAATTCACCATAATTCATGATTAATTCATCAATCCATTCATAATTCATCATATATGAACCTTTGAAAATGTTTTGGAGTTGAAGCCATGTATAAATTGAATTCCCTAGGTTTTTGGGGGATTTTGAAAACTTGAAATCATATTTCAAGGGGCTTCTTGAATAAAACTTAATCAAGGATGAAGACTACCATACCTTCTTGGAAGAAATTCACAAAAATTGAGTGAGAATGGTGAGATCTTGGGCTTCAAAGCTTGATTCCTTCTTCTCCAATGGTGGTTTCTAAAGAGAGAATATTTTTGAATTGGGAAAAAGAGTTTAATGCCTTTAAAAGCCGTAAAATACTTTAATTAATTAATAATGACCGTCCCCTAATATAAATAAACTTAAAAGAAATTTACCAAATCACCCTTACCTTGGCCGAGTCTTAGAGAGCAACATATGCATGACCTACGCCCCATGACCTACGGACTGTAGGTAGGCTCATGCTCCATCCTACAGGTCCGTGGTTTGGGGAAGGAACATGTCATTTTGGTGCCTGACCCACGTAGGCCATCCACGGGATGTGGATGGACCTACGGGGCGTAGGTCCCATCCATGAGTCGCCATGTTTTTGGCAGATTTTTGGTTTCTTAGGGGTTAGGCTATAGGGTCCTCCTCAAGGACCCCTTGGTTGGTCCTTAGGGAGTTGTACCTTGACGTTTAACTCGTAAACCCCTCAACTTAAGCTCGGGAAGACATTAAACAACCTCAAACCCCATAACAAACTCAAAAACTAACTTGTTAGGCTCTAGTTTCACTTACTAGTTTTCCGACATTTGCGCCTTTGAACCCATCATTCTTGAATCTATATACCATATTTAGCATTCTGATTCAATTTAAAGTACTACCTATTGAAACATTTTCAACCTTCATGATCCTAGAGTGGCCTAAGGACCATAAAAGTGAGTATTGACAATATTTCTATACATTAAGTACATGTAAAGTTTTCTTATGTTTCAGCACATCGAAGCATACCCTATTTCCTAAGCTATCCCTTCCCTAGAGAGATATTATGCAAACACAGTATTTTCACCCTTGATTCATCAAGCTTCCATAGAATTATTTCTTCAAAGACAACCCACTCCTCAATGCCATCGATGGAATGTGTAGAGAGCATAATGATCTTACCTTGATTACATGAGAAGAAAGATCTTCTGAGAAAAAGAAAAGATCTAGATATGGGGGACGATCCTCATGCTAAAGTGAAGAGAAAATAGAGGGTGATACTTTTTTTGAAGTTTAGAGATATATATATATATATATATATATATATATATATATATATATATAAGAGAGAGAGTTTGTAGGAGTGTGTTTTTGTGTGTATGCATATATGTTTAGATAGGGGTGAGCATGATACAATATTTAAAAATTTTGTACAACAATTTAAGTTTTCGATATTTAAAAATACTAGTATATCATTGCCGTACCAAATTAGCTCGATATCATTTGATATTTTTAATTTTAATTTGGATAGTTTGAATTTGATTTAAATATATTCGTATAACAGAGATTATAACTTTAATTTTTTTAAAAAAAATGTCTCAATCATTTTTGATGATTTAATTCCTAAATGCATAAATTATTTTTGACTAATGTGCGTTACTCAATAATTCAAATAGTTGTTGTAGCAACATTGACATTATTAGATTCATCAATAATCATTTCATTACAAAATAACAAATTACTATATGGAAGAACTCTTGGAAGCATATTGTCATGCCCCGAGTTTACCCCCTTTATGTAAACACGGAACCTAGGATCATGAGTGCCCCTAAGCTAGCCCTGAGCTGGCATATCATAAGCATACTTAAACAACTGAATAAAAGATTCTATGCGGAAGCTAAAAACCTGAGATAAACTGAATGATGGGGAATACCCAATACTGGTCTGAATATATAAATATTGAATAAGAGCTAATGATACTAGACTATAACTCAAAATAATAAAGCTGAATCTAACTATGTCTGAATAAAATCTCTAACTGACTAGAGTTGCTGGGACATGTCCTTAGTTAAGCCTAGCAAAACTGAAACTGAAATGAAAGACTAAATCTGAAAACATGTTTATTGTCCTCGAAGTATAAGGACTCATCACTGAAGCTTCTAAATTTGGATCGGGAACTGATCTACGCGTGATCTGAATGCTGAGGACCTAAGCCTACATCATGAAAAGATGTAGCGCAGATATGCATCAGCACTTAAAAAGTACTGAGCATGCAGGATAGGATAAAAACTGAACAAACATATAAGCTGAACAAAGCATAACTTATCAATAATATAATAGAAATACTGATCTATACTGAAAGGAACTGAACTGAATGTAATGACCAAGTACACAACATGCTGAGACTGAATATTGAAGTATATCTTAAAATCTGGTCAAATGCACTAGAGTATGACTGTGGGAGTTACTATTAACCGACATAAAATCATGTGAGCTAAATATAGTGTCTGAGGTATACACCTCATCGAGAGGACCCAATATACCTTGCCAAGGTATAAATGTGATTGACGTGATCACTAAATGTGAAGCCCACAGAGAGGACTTATAAACCTATAGGGGCATGTAGTTCTGGGACTATGAGGGTAACTGAACCCTAGTCCAACTCGGTGTTAAGCCTACTCCCAACTAGAAATATGTACAATACAACATAACTGAAATATACTGGATAGCTCAATATTCTGACATGCTAACGGAAAATGCAATATTTAAGTACTCCTAATGAAATATTTGAAACTTGAGGCATACATAATTTTTTATCCGTCCTAGCTAGTGTAATTCTTGAACTAAGAAAATCTACACAACTAGGGTTCTGACTTTCATTCAAGGAACTAAGCAATAATGTTATGAAAATATGATAATTTGAGTAAGAGTACTACAACAGCTAAATCACAACAATTCTCTAAAGTTCAAGAAACCCTAGGTATAAATAATATGTAGGGAAACAAGAATCTGACTAAATTCTAGGGATCTAATGGGTAAAATGAACCCACTAGTGAAATCCCACATACCTGGTGATGAAATCTACGGTGAAATAGTTCGATTTCGGGGCTGGAATTGAAGAAAACCTATTGCGTTCTTGGAAAGGTTTGGGTTGCCTCTTTCCTCTTCTTTTTGTTCTAAGTTTGAAGAATTTTTGAGAATGAATCGATTAGGAAAAGATCTGATTAAGTTACTAGGCTTAAACTGACCAAAACTATATAGTTTAGGGGTTAAACAATGTAGTTTATGTTTCCAACACATAGGGAAAAAGGCCAAAACGACCCTAACTTAAAAGATGTTGGGGTCATCAACGAGCCTGACCGACGGATCGTAGGTCGATTGACGGCTAGTCTTGTCAGTCCCTCGTTTATCTGTCAGAGCGGTGGAAACTAGGATCATGATCTATGGACCTGTACCATAGACCATGGTCCTACCTATGGTCCGTAGGTCCCATTATGGGTCATGCTTTTTCTAGAAATTTCTGGGGAGGTTGAGGTGACCAACTACAGACCCTGCCTATGGTTCGTGGCACTGTCCACGGGCCATGGTTTGGGCTCCGTTGGTGGCACCTACAAACTCTAAAAATTTGTTATCTGGACTTTCTAAAATTTGGGGTGTTATATTATCCCCCATTTGGGAACATTTTTCCTCGAATGGAGTCTAAACAAGCATAGTATGGAGGGAAGGAGCTACAATCCCTACCACTTTGTACTAAAAACTGAAACCTGACTGAACTGAGTTCCAAGAACATGCAAATATATTGAAAATGCAAGAAAAACTGAAGGAACAAGATACTGAGATTGATCTTATGCAAGATTAAACTGAGAGACTGGAGAGGAACTATTACCTGAAGTTGAAACGGAATCGAAAAGAAAGAGAAGAGGATACTTGGCCTTCATAGATGCTTCTGCTTCCCAAGTATCTTTCTCTACAGACTGGATCCTCTACAAAACCTTCACTAAATCTACTTCTTGATATCTCAACACTACGAACCTGACGATCAAGAATTTCTAATGGAACCTCCTCATAAGTGAGACTATCCTTCGCAGGCACACTTTCTAAAGGTACTATTGAGGTTGGATCACCCACACACTTCTTCAACAAGGAATTGTGAAAGACTAGGTGGACTGCTGCTAGTTCTATTGGCAACTCTAACTCATAAGACACTTTACCAATCCTTTTCAAGATTCCGTAAGGACCTAGATATATAGGACTGAGCTTCCCTTTCTTGACAAATCTCATCATAGGTGACACCTTTAGGAAAACCTAATGATCAATTTCAAAATCGAAGTCCCTTCTCCTCACATCTGTATAGGACTTTTGACGACGCTGGGCTGTCTTTAGTCTATCTCTGATGGGCTGAACTTTTTCCATAGCCTCATGAACCGAATCTAGCCAAATCAATGCTGCTTCACCTACTTCAATCCAACCAACTGGAGATCTGCATCTACGCCCATATAATGTCTCATAAGGGGTAATCTAAATACTAGAATGATAACTGTTGTTGTAGGCAAACTCTATGAGAGGTAGGTGATCATCCCAATTGCCATTGAAATCGATCACGCAAGCTCTCAACATGTCCTCTAAGGTCTGAATGGTATGCTCTGCTTGACCATCCATTTGTGGATGAAATGCTTTGCTGAGATTTACTTGCGTACCAAGACCTTTCTGAAACGATTTCTATAATTGAGAGGTAAACTAAAGAATTCTATCTAAAATTATAGACAAAGGAACCCCATGTAACTTGACTATCTCATTTATGTAGAGTTTAGCATAATCCTTCACTGAATCCGTAGTCTTGACAGCCAAGAAGTGAGCGGACTTAGTAACTTTGTCTACTATCACCCAAATGAAATCATGTTGTCTGTGAGTACGAGGTAAACCTTTAATGAAATCCATGTTTATCACTTCCCTCTTCCATGTAGGAATGTTAATCTCTTAGGTCATACCTCATAGTTTCTGATGTTCTACCTTAACCTATTGACAATTAGGGCATTTAGCCACAAAATCTGTGATGTCCCTCTTCATGCCAATCCACCAAAATACTTCCCGCAGATCACAATACATCTTAGTGGCACCTGGATGAATAGAATAATTAGAGTTATGGGCTTATATAAGGATCTGCTGCCTCAACTCAACCATGCTAGGAACACATAAGAGACCCTGGTAACGAATCACACCATTTCCTCCTTTGGAGAAAACCTCTACTTTCTGCTGATCAACTGCACCCTTCAATTGAAGCAATATAGGATCACTATCTTGTTTTTCCATAACCACTGCTACCAATGAAGATTTTCATCTATTCTGAACTATCATACCACAATCTGACATGTCCGTAAGACCAACTCTTAAGCAAGCAAGCTAGTGAACATCTTTTAATAATTCCTTCCTTTCTTCCTCAACATATGCTACACTACCCATAGACAGTCTACTAAGAGCATCAGCTACCATATTGGCCTTACCTGGATGATAAAGAATATTTATACAATAGTCCTTGAGGAATTGAAGCCATCTCCTCTGGAGAAGATTTAACTCTTTCTGGATAAAGACATACTTGAGGCTCTTATGGTCTGTGAACACATCTACGTGAACACCATACAAGTAATGTCTCCAAATCTTTAGGGCAAATACTACGACTAGAAGTTCGAGGTCATGAGTGGGGTAGTTCTTCTCATGAATCTTAAGCTGTCTAGAAGCATAAGCTATAACCTTACGTCAGTGCATCAACACACAACCTAGGACGACTATGGATGCATCACAATAGATCACATAACCATCTTGTCACGACCCGAGTTTAGACCCCGAATATGACACGGTGTACTCGACCCCTAAGAGGTCTCATATAATCCTCTTGGCATTTATAACATTTGATATATAGAAATAGTGCAGAATTTTAAAACTTATTTAAACCCAACAATCAAAACTCATTAATAGAGCAACAGAATACTAAAGTCTCACATGACCATCTTAGACAAAACTTTAGACAAGAGTAGGGACACAACCCTTTACAATAGGAATCTAAAAATAGTTTATTACATGAAAGAACTAGAAAGAAAAAAGTCCTTGTCCTCGATCTATGAGGATATACCAAAAGATGTCTTGGAAAGCTCTAATCCAAGCTTCACTAAAGAGAATGCAATCACTTGCCGAAACCTACACTTGTTGTAAAATAAGAGAAATATGGGTTAGCACACAAAAATGTACTACGTATGATGACCATGCAAAAACATACTTTAAAAAGAGACATTTTGGTTGGAAACCATGCATTATGCCACTTTTTAGAAATATCATGAACAATGGGATAAGAGACATCAAATACAAGTATAATCATCATACAAGTCATAACATCACATTTGAACAATATCAACATGTAAGCCATTACCTTCACCTTATGTAACCTCATGCTATACCTTGTGCAATGTATTGATAGCATCCCATACCACCATCCACACTAAGGCACTACATTAAGGTCACTAAAAGTGAACTTACCATTCCTTCCTTTTAGCCTTTTCACAATATCCACACACAACAAGGGGAAATAACTCATAATATAACCTAAGTATAGCATGCGCCATCACATTAAGCATTTAAGAGTCAACATTCTTCAATAACTTCATTTAGAGGACTTTTATACATTAGTCATTAAGACTTAGAGAACTCACTATGACCCTCTCAAAGCCTACTCGCGCAATTCATGGATGACATCCCATACTACCACCCACACTTCATATAACTTCTCAAGAAACCATAATGCACATATCATATGATGGGAATAGGTATTAACCGACATAGACCATGAGAGATAAATCATGGAATCCGGTGTCATATGACCCCACACCGTAAAAAGGTGTTCTACTTGCCAAAGGTAAAACTAGTAAAATTTTACCTTGGATGGTATCCACTAGCTAATATTCTATGTGGGCACATAGTTATGGGATATGAAAAATGTTCATTGAAATCCAGCCTAACGTAGGGAGAACCTCCATCTAACCATATCCTCTCGGTGCTTAGCCTCCATTCCCATAGAGTATTTCATTGTTATAAACATTATTGTACTTGAAAGGGCTACCAACATTAGGCCTACCAACCTAAAGCGCATTACACATGAAGGGCCACCACCATTAGGTCTACCGATTTAATGTACATTTAAGGATAGCTAAATGATCTTCCTAGAAAGGGTCACCACCATTAGGTCTACCGTTTTGAGGTTCATCATTTCACACAAGAAAGGGCCACCACCATTAGGTCTACCATTTCAAGGTTTAACATTACATTAGTTCCTAGAATCATCATGAAGGTCCACCAACATTAGGTCTACCGGTTCAAGACATATCATAGAATACTTCATCACTCATTCATTCATTCACGAAAGACTACCAACATTAGGTCTACCAATTCAAGACATTAAGACATCAAGTCAAGATACAATGTATAGAAAACAACACTTCACATTCTGTCATCATCATCAATTATGAGTGTCAAATTGAGAAATATCCTTTCAATACTAGCACAAATACATTCAATACAATATCACCTTAATTGAAAGGATTTAAGTCCAAAAGGTTTATATTCTTCCTTGAGTTTAAAGAGAGAAATACTTGAGAGTAGATGGGTCTTTGATATACCGTGAGTTTACGGTATTTTTAATACATTTCACTTAAGAGTTGTGTGTGTCTAGGGTCATTTTGTATTGGTTTTTATGTATTTCTCTCATATTTGGTGGAAATATGTTCAGATGTGGAAACTGAGAGACGCAGCTGAAGAACATGCAGAAAAGGGCATCTACGGAGGTGATCCACGGACCGTAGGTCCATTCACGCTTCATAGATGGGTGTCGTAAATGGGCAGGTAAGACTTGAAGGAAAATGACAGAATTCTTGACCAAGTGTGGAACCACGGTTGCAATTGACGGACCGTACTGCTGATCCGTCAAATGATTCAGAGAGGGGTTCCAGTACCTGATTTTGAAGATTCCAAGTATAGAGCTACGGAGGAGGATTCACGGACCGTAGATCAATCCATGGTCTGTATTGGTGTTCTGTAGTTTGGTTCAGAGATTTGAAGATTTTGAAGTTATAAATTTGCCCAAGTCTTGAGTTATGGAAGGGACCTATGGACCGTACATCAATCCACGGTCCGTAGGTCAGTATCGTCAATGGAAACTGTGTCCTGAAATTTCTTATTTTATTTCCTTTTTAGTTAGGACTTATTTTTCTATATATAGGGCATGTAAACCTCGCTTTTGGAGGTTGGACTTTATAACTTTCGTCCTAGTTTTTTTTTTTGCTTTGGAGATTAACTTGCAACTTTAGCCATTCTTAATTTCCTAAGCTTGTTTTGAAGATTTTGGTTTGGAAATTCAAGTTGAAATTCTGGATTTATCATTCTCATTACGTAAGTTCATGATTTCTTTTTCTAAAAATATGAATTGTGTTTTTACTAATATGGGTAACTAAATCTACAACTAGGGTTGTGGAAACCATGAGTGATTAACGAAGTATGAATAGTAACTAAATAATTCTCGAATAGTATTTTGCATGCATTGATAATTTTTTCGTCTAGAAGTCTTTTTAACAGTGTGTAATGTTAGAGCTCGCCTTGTTGCTACTTGCCGGACCAAGGAGGTAGTTAATAAGAAAAGAATTATCATCATAGATTTAGTGTGATACTATCTAATAGAATTAATGTCGATTAGTGCGAGGGTGAAAACTAAGCTATACATCGATGTGACGTCTAATATGAGGTAATGGTAATGGTAAGTAAATTATACATACGTAAGCAGACCAAGGTGCGGGGTGAAATTCTCTGGATGTCAGACCAAGGATTTAGACATACATAATTTATCGCTTTGCATGTAATACACTAGGAAGGGTTTGCTATTACTAGGATTACGGAGTTATGAGCTTATAGGGAATACATACGCCCTAGTTTCCTTCTCAATGTGATAAAAACAAAAGTTTGAATCTTGCTTACTAATTACTTTCATAAATTCCAAAATTTGTTACACAAATCCCTCTTTTTACTTATTTGTCTCGGAAATACATTGGCTAAACGAATATAATCGTTATTGAACTTAAGTCTAAACTGTATTCCTCGTGGGATCGACCCCAACCTAAAAGTGGGTTCTTTACGTGATAACGATCCCTTATGCTTCTGAAAAGAGGTGTAATTTGAGCATATCAAATTTTGGCGCTGCTGCCGGGAATAAGACATTTAGATTAAGTGTAATTGCATTATTGAACTTTAGTCAAATATTTCCTAATTTTACTTTTTCTTTTGTTTTTGTCTCTTCTAGGGTCTTACTCTAGTGTATGACAAGTACACGGAGCCAAGGTGAACTACTTACTCCTTACGATCCCAAACTGAATAGAACATTGCAGAGAATGAATAATCAAGGAGTTCTGGTCAACCCTATCGGCGGAGAGTTAGGTGAAGGTGTTGGATTGCAACCTCCAAGGGTAATTGATGCAAATAATCAGGCTCCCGTTGAGAAAAGATTGGGAGATGCACTGAGGCCATAGGAACCACAAGGACCGCGTTCGCATGAAAATTTCAGGGTCAATCTTAATATTGCCGATTCTGATGGACCTCTTGTCCTACTGCCTCTATCTCAGGGGCATACATTTGTGGTGGCCAGTAGCTTGATGCCGATGCTTACAGTGAGGGGCTTGTTTGCGGGGTTGCCAGTGGATGATCCACTTGCTCACATAGCCTAACTTAATCATGTCTGCAAAAGTTGTATAGATTGATCGGATTGGTATATGAATGTCATTGGGTTGCGTATGTTCCCCCTATCTTTGACTAAAGATGCTGCTGTGTGGTTCAATGAACTCCCTTACAACTTAATATATACATGGGTGCAGTTGACAAAGGCATTTTAAGCAAGATTCTTTCAGTGTCCAAGAAGTTGAACAAGAAGGATAAACTCAACAACTTTGTAGCATTACCTGGAGAGTCTGTGAGTACTTCTTGGGATTGGTTCACTGCCTTCATGAGGGGTGTCCCGAATCACCATATTGATGATGAGTGGATGAAGAAGTACTTCTACCGAGGACAGGATGATAA
This sequence comes from Solanum bulbocastanum, assembly GCA_037074985.1. Classification (NCBI taxonomy): domain Eukaryota; kingdom Viridiplantae; phylum Streptophyta; class Magnoliopsida; order Solanales; family Solanaceae; genus Solanum; species Solanum bulbocastanum. The sequence goes on from CM073599.1 coordinate 37,382,041, forward strand.
TGGTAAGACAGTGCTTGATACTATTGCGGGAGGTTCGTACGGTGAATGCACTTTTGCACAAATTACAGAGAAAATGGAGAAGATATCTCAAAATAATAAAGCTAAGAGCACTAGAAAGTCAAACACTGGGAGGAGCACATTTGTCGTTCAAAGATGTGACTGGAGGAGCAGAGAAGCAGAGAAGGTAAATGTTGTGAACTATTTGACTAGAACTCCACCACCGGCAGAGGAGTATTATTGTGAAGAGGATGCTTATGCGGTGAATGAGGAGACAGGGGGTTTCCAACCAAACACCCAAGGTTCCAACACGGATAATTGGTGCCAAGGTCAAGGAAACCAAGGTCGAAACTATGCTAATTACAATCGTGAGGGTTAATATGTTTGGGATGGGAACTACAATCGCGACAACAATTACAACCGGAACAACTATAGCAACAAAAATGATCGGGCCAGAACTTATGTTCCTTCTCAAAATTGGGATTCTGCTCCTAGGGAAGCTGGAGGTAATATGTCACGTTTTGAGGATATGATGCAGAAAATGATAAGGAGGTTTGACGTGACTGATGAGAATGTGAAGGAGATGCGAAATGACTTGTCTGATATTGGTCAAAAAGTTGACGCCCACGTAGTGTCGATCAAGCATCTTGAGCTACAGATGACTCAGTTGTTGACTATAGTAAACCTACATCAACCTGGCACTCTTTCTAGTAATACTATCCAAAATCCTAAGAATTATAGACATTGCATGACAATCACGACTCAATGAGGTAAGCAGACTATTGATCTACCTATGTTGTCTGGGGTAGAAATGTATGCTATTAAAGATGATGATGTGGTTGAGGTGGCTAGAGAGTCCATGAATGCGACAGAGAAGGAAGAGGAGGTAACTCAGAAAGTTGTCCCCATACCCAGACCTCCACCTCCTTTTCCACAAAGGTTAGTGAAAAAGACTAAAGAAAGCAAATACTGTAGGTTTATTAGCATGTCGAAGCAACTTTCCATCAATGTTCCGTTGATAGAGGCTTTAGAGCAAATGCCTAGGTATGCAAAATTTATGAAGGATATGGTGACCAAGAAAGGGTCGTGAGCTTTGAGGATGATGATAGATTGCAACATTGTAGCGCTATTGCTACTAGGTCCTTTATGTAGAAGAAAGAGGATCCTGGTGCCTTTACAATTCCATGTACCATCGGGTTATTGCATTTTGCTAAGGCATTGTGTGATCTTGGGGCTAGCATTAATCTGATGCCATTGTTGATTGACAAAAAGTTAGGTTTGGGAGATCTAAAATCGACTGCGATGCGATTGCTCATGGCCGACAGAACTGTGAAGAGGCCCATAGGTGTGCTCCATGATGTACTAGTAAAAGTGGAGTTGTTAATCTTTCTGCAAGATTTTGTGATTCTTGACTGCGAGGTTGATTTTGAGGTTTCCATCATTCTTGGAAGACCATTTTTAGCCACGGGGCGCGCTTTGGTTGATATGGAAAAAGGGAAGAGAAAATTCTAACCGAACAATAAAGAAGTGACTTTCAATATTTGTAGGTCTATGAAGCAAAGTAGTGAGCTGCAATCGGTTCGGCGATAACCTATAGAGTTGAGAGTGAATTAAGGTGCAGGTTGAGGAGAGACTGGGTATTGAGGCACTAGCAGCGATTATGATGAACTTTGAGAGTGATGGTATTGAAGAATATGATGAATTGGTCGCCGCACTTTATAAGTGCAAATATCGTTGAAAACCAAAAAAACTAGAGTTAGACATGAAAACTCGTGAGTCCCCACTCGCAAGACCGTCTGTTAAGGAGGCGCCAAAATTGGAGCTTAAGGCTCTACCATCACATTTGAGGTACGTATTCTTGGGAAAAGATGATGTATTACCAGTCATCATTGCGGTAGATTTGAATGGGCTACAAGTAGAGTGTTGGGTTTCTTTGTTAAAGAGATTCAAGTGAGCTATTAGATGGACTATTGCAGACATTATTGGAATCCCTCCTGGTATCTGTTCTCATAAAATCCAATTCATGCAAGATCACAAGCCTAATATTGAGCACCAGAGAAAATTAAATCCGCCTATGCAAGAGGAAGTTGAAAAAGAGATCATCAAGTGGTTGGATGCTAGAGTTAACTATCCCATTGCAGATAGTAGGTTGGTGTGTCCTGTTCAATGTGTACCCAAGAAAGGTGGGATTATCGTGGTTCCTAATAAGAGAAACGAGCTTGTTCCGATGCAACTTGTGACTGGATAGAGAGTCTGCATGGACTACCAGAAGCTAAATGCTTGGAAAGGACCATTTCCCTATGCCATTCATGGATCAGATGTTGGATAGACTTGCAGGTAAGGGTTGATATTATTTTCTTGATGGTTATTCGGGCTACAATCAGATTTCTATAGCCCCATAAGACCAAGAGAAGACCACCTTCACTTGCCCTTATGGGACTTTCGCCTTCAAATGGATGCCATTTGGGTTGTGCAATGCTCTAGCGACCTTCTAGCGTTGTATAATGTTGATATTCTCTGATATGGTGGAGGACACTATTGAGGTATTTATGGATGATTTCTCTGTGGCAGGTGAATATTTTGATCGATGTCTAGGTCATTTGGCCGAGGTGCTTAAAAGTTGTGAATATTGCAATCTAGTGCTAAATTGGGAAAAGTGCCACTTTATGGTGAAAGAAGGGATAGTTCTGGGTCATCAGATTTTCGAGAAGGGCATTGAGGTTGATAGAGCAAAAGTACAGGTAATAGAAAAGCTTCCACCATCTATCTCTGTAAAAGGTGTTAGAAGTTTTCTCGGGCATGCAGGTTTCTAGCTATAAGAGGTTCATCAAGGACTTCTCTAAAATTGCACATCCATTGTGCAAACTGCTCGAAAAGGAGTATAAGTTTGATTGTGGTTATGCTTGTCTGAGAGCATTTGGAGAGTTAAAGGAGAAGTTGGTTACTGTACCTATCATTATTTCACTTGATTGGGGACAACCATTTGAGGTAATGTGCGATGCGAGTGGAGTGACACTTGGTGTAGTATTAGGACAGAGGAGAGAGAAAATTCTTCATCTTATTTACTATGCTACAAAGCTCTAAATGTGGCCCAGAAGAATTATACTATGACTGAACAAGAACTTCTTGCGGTGGTTTTCGCATTCGAGAAATTTCAATCCTACTTGCTTGGTACTAAGGGCATAGTGCATGCTAACCATTCTGAATTGAGGTATTTGATGGCGAAGAAGGATGCAAAACTGAGGTTGATTAGATAGGTATTGTTGTTGCAAGAGTTTTATTTCGTGGTAAAATATAGAAACGGGACTGAAAATCAAGTTGTCGATCACTTGTCCATATTAGAGGAAGATGCTATGCTAAAGCTTGGTGATAGGGCTGAAATTAATGATGCTTTTCTAGATGAACATGTACTGGCTGCTTCTCATGATCTGATTCCTTGGTTTGCAGACTTTGCTAATTATTTGGCAAATGATTTGGTGCCCTCGAATTTGTCTTTTCACCAAAAGAAAAAGTTTTTGCATGATGTGAAGCAATTCTTTTGGGATGAGCCTTACTTGTATCATAGTTGTGCTGATGGGATTATTCGTTGTTGTGTGCCCGAGGTGGAGATGTTGAGTGTACTTGAGGCGTGTCATTCATCACCTGTTGGTGGGCATTATATTGGTATTCAGACTGCGCATAAGATTTTGCAGTGTGGGTACTATTGGCCTACCATCCACCAAGATGCTTACGATTTCGCCAAGTCTTGTGATAGTTGCCAAAGAGAAGGAGGGATTTCAAAGAAGCAAGATCTTCCTATGAATCCTATATTGATGATATAGCTGTTTGATGTATGGGGCATTGATTTTATGGGGCCATTTGTGAGTTCACATGGGATGAAGTATATTCTTGTTGCAGTTGATTATGTATCGAAGTTGGTGGAAGCAGTAGCTCTAACAATGAAGGTAAAAATGTCACCGCGTTCTTGGAAAATAATCTCTTCTCCAGATTTGGTACACCGAGGGCTATTATCAGTGATGGAGGTTCCTACTTTTGTAATAAGTTGTTCAAGGTGCTACTTGAGAAATATGGTGTCCGCCACAATGTAGCCACTCCTTACCATCCTTCGACTAGTGGGAAAGTTGAAGTGTCCAACGGAGAGATCAAACAGATTTTGGCGAAGAATGTGAATCCTAATAGAACGGATTGGTCAAGGAAGCTTGATGATGCTCTATGGGCCTATCGCACTTCCTACAATACTCCCATACGTCTACCTCCTTACCAATTTGTATATGGGAAGTCTTACCATTTACCGGTAGAGCTAGAGCATAAGGCTATGTGGGCGATGAAGAAGCTAAATTTGGATTGGAGCGTCGGATCTAATCAAAGAATGAATGACTTGAATATGCTTGATGAGTTTCGCCTAAAAGATTACGAAAGTTCAGCCTTATACAAAGAGAAAATGAAGAGGTATCATGATCAAAGAATTGAAAAGCGAGAATTTGTGGTGGGTGATCTTGTGCTTCTATTCTATTTTAGGTTGCGCTTGTTTCCGAGCAAACTCAAGTCCAAATGGACCGGTCCATTTTTGCTTACAAAAGTGCTCCCCCATGGAGTGGTTGAGCTTGAGAATAGTGAAGGAACAAGGTTCATGGTTAACGGGCAAAGGAATAAGATCTATTTGGGAAACACAGAAAGTGTGCAAGAAGTTGTTGAGGCCTACTATCTTGATGAACTCTGAGTAATCAAGAGGCCTACATCGTCCCGCAGCGTTAAATCAAGCGCTACTTGGGAGGCAACCTAAGATGTAAAATCTAGCCAACAATAGGCTTTTGTTTTCCGTTTAGTAGTTTTCTTTGTTTAATTGCTTCTCTGTACTCATTTAGATAGTTTTAGTGTTGGCTAGACATAGCATAGGGTCCGTGACTAAAAAGTGTCTAGAAAATTTAAAAAGAAAGGGCTAATGGTTGCTACATGTGTAGGGGCAAAAAGCAGATTCTACAGAAAAAAGGTGTGGTGCAGCGGTCTACGAACCCCATTGACGGTTCGTGGTTCATACTACGGACCGTAATTGGTGTTCGTAGATCCCAGTTAAGTCTCTGAAATCTTCCAAGTCTAAGAGTGACCTACAGTCCTAATATACAGACTGTAGATGGACCCACGAACCGTAGACCGGGTCTCATGGGTCCAAACCCTAGTTCTGCCTAACCTGACCTGGACCCCTCCTATTTAAAATCCCCCAATTTCAAACCATTCCACTTCCCTCCATTTACTCCCAAAATGTTTCTAAACTTCCTAATCCTTAAAATCACTCCATAACTCCCCAATTAATCTTCCCTTTATTTTGCCCATAATCCTAAATTTCCTTTCCTTTCCAAACTCCACTCATCCCTAAAACTCCTCGCTAGGTTTGGTGTATGGGTTCGGTGCGTTAGGGAAAAGTTATGGTATCGAAAGCATCAAGTCCTCACACAATCACCCCACTTCTACTGCTTGTAAGGTAATACACTTTCCCCTCACTTTGAATTTTGATTCATCGATTGATTATAGAAAGTCCGGAATTGGGTCTTGACCTTGGGCAAATTAATATATGAAATTGTATGCTAAATTAGAAGTGAATGCACCATTGGGACGATAGATTGTGATTGTGTTGTCTTGTTTTATGTAAAAAAAAATGATGAAATAGAAGTATAAATGTAAGTTTCGACTTAGGGTTCGTTATCTTGCAGAAAATACCTATAAAATTGAGTAATTGGAACCCCTAGAATGACGAATTAGCATAATTTATGTTGAAATACATGATTAGACTAGGATATTGTTGAATATGGCAAAAATATGGGCTTCCAATCGAAGCATGTCTGTGCCCTGGCACAAATCCCATCCATAAGACCCCGTCTACAGTCCGTAGGTCAATCTACGGACCGTAGATCAAGTCCGTGGTTGGTGGCACATGGGAATTTCACTAAGTATGGAACCTCAGAAGTGGACTATGGTCTATAGATCAATCTACGGACTATTCTGCACATCCATGGTTCCCATTAGAGACCAACATTTTGGTACCTCTGATCTATTGAGGGGATCCACGGACTGTAGGTTAGCCTACATACCGTAGATTCCCACCATAGGTGGCCACTAAAGTCACTATCTGAATTTTTTTCTGTTTTTCATTTTTGTTCGTTCTTAGTTCTAAAATCTTTTCGAGTGTGTTATGAGTTTATTTTGGTACTAATTAGGCATCCACAGGTAGCATGGCGCCTAATAAGCTAGTGACCTACTCCAAAAGGGGCAAATCAAAATTCGTTGAGTGTACTTTTAGGCTGATTGATGAAGACACGGACTCAGAAAATGATCTAGCATATGCTCAACCGGCCATGAGGACATCCCCTATTGCACCTCGGGCTACCCGAAATACATCCCAGCAGGTGGTCACCGACGTAGTCATTGTCTCATAGTCTGATGAGGAGAACACACTGATCGGGTCATCGGCTGGTTCTGCTTTCGATTCTGAGGCTGGTTATACTTCCGGCTTAGAGTTCACCTCTGCTTTCGGCTCTGAGCCTGCCCATGCTTCTGGCACTAGTTCTGGATCCGCCACAGGCTCAGATTCACATGACAAAGCTACCTCGTCTGATGAAGTCACTAGTTTGGGAGGATTCCCAGTGCCATGAAGCTATGACCCTGATCCGGTGGCTGGGGAGCCAAACAGATGGTGTGTTGTGGGCCAATGGCAAATTTATAGGGATGCCAAGATGAAAAATGACAAAGAGAAGTTGGCTTGGCTTATTACAAAGGAGCGCAGAGTCCTCACTAGGAGCTTCCACACCAAACCAAAAATCCACCGGCTCTTTCAACGTCACAAGTGCAAGTATATGGCTCGAGAACTAGGCACCTATAGCGAGGATATTGTGAGGGAGTTCTATGTTTCTTATGCATCTACTCTTCGGGGCTCTATCCATAAGAATGCCAGACCTATTACCCAGGCACCCGTCACAGCTACATTAGTGTGCAAATTTTTTGTAGATATCTCTGAGACCACCATCCACCAATTCCTCTATGGTCCTATCCATGATCACTCTTGGGCACTCAACACAGACGAATTTGACTACAGATGGGACACTGTATGGGGTAGAGAGTTCCAGTAAAGCGTCGAGAAAAATGAGACTTTGTTACATTGGCTGGCTAGTCAAATTGCTACTGACGGAGAGAGAGTCGAGTGGGTCACCACTCCGGGATGAGCATCAAGAAGGCCACTCTCACATTTATGGCTAAATTTTTCTGGATGTTGGTTCACAATCGAATTTCCCCCAAGAAGGCTAACAACACACTGACTTGGGACCGCGCAGTCATGGTAGCAGCATTGGTTGTGGGATTAGAGATCGATTTTGCCTGCATGCTTATTGCGGAGATACATGAGAGGGTTTTCAAAGCCTCCACCACTTACCCTTTTCGTTGTCTCATTTTCCAATTATGTAGGGACTCTGGAGTGCCGATCTAGCATTGTGAAAAGTTCATCTGGCCCACAGGGACACTAGATAAAGGCCTCATTCGGGATGAGGCAAATGTGGCAGCACCACGCAGAGAGCTACTGGTTGATGTGCCACCCATGGGAGTTGATTTGGTAGATGTTGTGGAGTAGATGTAGGGTGATGATCCTGCCTCTCCAGCCTAAACTGATGATATCTCGACCTCCTCATCTCAGACCGTGAGTCGGGCTCCTAGCTCATCTAGATCCACCATGCCTTTAGGAGCTTCTATTGTACCATTGGCTAGGGTTCATAAATTGGAGGCTTAGATGGCCACATTGCTCCACCATGTCTGGCCATGGATGCAAAAGTCGATAGGAGAGTCTGAGGCCAGAATGGAGCGAAGGATGAAAAGCATGATGGACCAAAAGATCCAGGCTGTTAATAAGTGCCTCAATGCGTTTGAAATGAGAGTCCTCAAGCGATCGGTCCCAAACACAGATCTATCCTCTTTTTGAACGTAGTTATCTAGTCTCCAGGCAGACATTGATGCCAGTCTTACCACCCCTGGAATTGAACCTCAGGCTGTACCTGCTGCTTTGTCTGACGATACGGTCCTTGATGCATTATTCAGTGGGGATGCAGAGGAGCAGCCCGAGCCCGAGGTAAGAGGCACCGATCTAGACACACATTTGAGGATGAAAGAGCCAAGAAAAGGGAGCACAAGCAGGAAAAGCAGGCTAAGAGGGCTTCGATAATAGATAAGCAGTTGCACCAGGAGAGGGTTCATGGAGTGTTGCTGGGGTATCAAGTTCTATGCCCGTTTCGGATGTTTCAATACTGTGGGTCATGATGTGAGCACCATTGATGGTGCAATTAGATTGATTGGTAGCACTAGTGAGAGTGCTGTGATTGCTGATGTGGGCACTACTGAGGGTGGCCCTAATGTTGATGTGGCGAGCTAAGGGAAATCGGACCCACCCACTTGTTGATGGTTCGTTGGCGCTATGCGCCGCAGGTTTGCTTCACCTAAATCCATTATTTTTTACTGCTTTTTATGTGCATTGGGGACAATTGCACCTATTTTTCGTTAGGGGTGGGGTAAATAGATTGTGGGTGATAGGGTAAAGTCTGAATAACCCAACTCATAATCCTCTCTTGGGGTTTTCTTGCCTGTGTTCTTTCCCCCAATAGACTGCTTAATTTCTGTTAAACCAACATGTGTTAGGATTGTATGTGTAGAAGCATGAGAAAGAATGAAGCATGATGGCAATAATATGAAACTTTTTTAAAGAAATGATACCCGTCCAAAAACTTTTGTGATATGTGCTAAAATTTGTAGGCTAGAATGAGTTGAATGTGTTGGATCTGAGTATGACAAGATAATGAACCAACTTAATGGCATGACTTACGCTAAAACTTCAATTGGTTAATCTGATAATCTAATAATGAAACTATGTGCCAAAAGTGTGTGATAACAGTTGATTGTTCAAATAGTTTTTGTGCCAATCTAGAACTTGACCAATTAGTCCTACTAAGACTATCTACTCTAGAGGCTAGGAAGTGATCATAGGCCCTTGTTCTGATAAGTCCACAAATTTCCTAAAAGAAGAATCCAACCAAATGAAATAAATGCTCCCTTTGATCCAAATGCTTTGAGCCTAAATTAGACCATTTCTTTCTAAACCCCTAACTTATCTTCCCATAATCTACTATGTTGGCCCCGGTCCCTCCTTGGACATGTGCACTTCGACTTAGGCCAAAAGCCTAAGTTGAGGGTGGCTAATGTAAAAAGTAACTCAATCTTGGCCCTGATCTGACATCTAGTATTGTACACCTCACCCAATGGAAAATCCATAAGTTGAGGGTGGCTATGAAAGAGGAAACCGAAAGAAAAATGGGTATGAAGAAAGTTTGATGTTGGAAAAGAGGAAAGGATGTGACTTGTTGAAAGCTAAAGAAAAGAATAAAACACAAGAAAAATATGAAAGTGAAAAATAAAGAGCTACAAAGTCTAAAGTCACATCCATGGTTGAAGAGAATCAAGGGAAAGAAGGTAAAACTATAGGATGTCAAGAATAGGGCAAAAACAGATAGAAAGCCTAATGTAATGTCAAGGAGAGCAGAAAGTCAATAAAACGTACCCAAATGTACCATACCTGACCCTGAGCCTACGTTACAAGCCAAGAAAGTCCTATAGTGATCCTAGAACCTAGTTTGGAGAGTGTAAGCAGTAAAAATAAGGGCAAGCTTTTGGTATTGAGCACTAACTATACTTGAAGTTACTTCTTAGTGTGAGTGTTGAATAAATCCTTGTACTCAAAATCAAATTTATTATGTGAAAAAGGGATTTTGTTTGAAGTAAGGGCACTAGTTAAGTAACGACCCTTCCTAAATACATAAACCAATAACTTATGAGATTTTTACGCATATATCGTCCTCACGCTAGTAACATGATATACGACAAATATTATCAATTTTTTAAGTATCCAACCAAGTGTTTCAAGCTTCATCCCACCATTCAAAACAAGTAGTACAATTAATATATTACATGACTTGGGTTTACACACCCCAAATAAACCAAACAAGTAGCCATACTTATATTACAAACCATTGTGACATGATCCGATTAGTCCTTAAAATTTCATGCAAATATACAAAACATAGGTCATGTATAAGTCCTAAAGTTTATACAAAATATAGATGTATATATGCAAATGTGATTTTATTTAAAGTTCTCAAAATTTCCATCTCCAATGGCTAGCTTCATACCTCCTCTCGATCAGTCCCTACGATAGAAACAACTATCGCTAAGCATATAGCTTAGTGGTGTAAAAACTATAAGTTCGGAGTCCTTAAAATTCACCAAGCTACCTTTCTCAAGTCAATGAGCAGCATACTTGAAACATAATAAATAAATCAAGTAACAATATATAAATAGTATCAAGTTTGATATTTAAAGATCCAAATGTCAAGAAAGCTCATAGCACCATTTTCCATGGGATTCAATAACAAGGCTCGCCCAATATATACCTCATGTCATAACACCTGGCACAAACAAGTATCAAGAAGGGCCAACACCCTGTGTCAAGAAGGGTCACAGCCCAATAATCAAGAGAACCAAGAACCATATTAAAAATGGCTTCCTAGTTCGTACTTAAAATGGACAACTTCCATTCTTAAGACAGACTAAAAATCCAAAGTCAAGATGGCAAATGATCCGAGTCAAGAGGAATGCCAATAGGGACAAAGTCACAGCCACAACAAGGACAAGGTCCCAACAAGAGTACCAAGTGATCAAACAATCTATACAAGTGGGCGAGTTACACAAGCGTCATACCAACACGACAATGCAAAGTGACAAGAGGTAACCAAGCTATCGAGATCAACTTTCAAATATACAGCAGTTAAAAGAGTGCAAGTACAAGTTTATACACAAACCTCACTACTTTAGCGTAGCAACAGTCCAACAAAATTCTGTGAGTTCAAACCATAGACAACCCAACGTATCAAGGTCCTCAACTTGTTCACAAGTATATACAGCCTTAAAAATGCAATTAAATAACTTATTTAATTCCTAATATCTCAATAATATCGAAATAAAATAGGATTATCATCACAAGTAAGCTCAGCCTGCACAGATACAACTATGTTCCCAAAACAGTGATTCTGGCCAATTTAGTACCCCATGATTTAACTTAGATTTGAATAGGAAAACAGTGAAACTAGACTTTGTAACCTCATAAAAGATGTAGATACATCTATTAAGATTGCAGCACAACAAGAATCACCGAAAAATACATTTGTTACAAAAAGATATCATCTATACACCAATAGTGGTTCATATCGGATTTCTAAATCCGAAATCTGGACAGAACTTGTCTTGTGTTGCATCCCATATTTAAAATCCATAACACCTAAATTAGACTTTATAACCTTCATGAAAGATGTAGATACATCTCTTAAGGTTGCAACGCAACAAGAATCACCGAAAAATACATTTGTACAAAAAGACATCATCGATACACTAACAGTTGTTCATACAGGATTTCTAAATTCAAAATCTGGACAGAACTTGTCCTGTGTTGCGTCCCATATTTTGAATCCATAACAGCTAAATTAGAGTTTCACATAAACATAAGAATTGTAGATATATGAATTAGCTTTCCAAATAATATTTATTCATAGTAAACGAAGCTCAATAGAACGAGATATACACCAATTACCAACCACTACCCAGCTCAGAAACATATTTCAGCCACTTGCCAACAAAACAATGTGTGTCTCAAATTCCAGCCAAAAGAACCACATTTTTTTCTTGTGATTTTGATGAACAAAAGGTTAATAAAGGTTCTAAGTTTTTTAGACTTTGAAGGAACCAAAATTCACTAAAGGGGATAGCAAAATATAGGCTCAAAGGTGATATTTATCCCAATGAACAGTTGTCCCTCAAGGCTACCCAAAATAGTGTTGTGTGCTGCCCAAAATGCATACATATACAGCTATATCTATATATCCTTCACCTCTTTTTAAAAATATACATAATTCTAATTAGATTATTACATAAATACCCCCAATACAATCGCATAAATTATGATCCAATCTATGCTAAATAAGGTAGCAATTATCCTAAAATTTCAAGTTCCCAAAATGAAAATAAAATATATTGAAGTAGTTTAACGACAGTAAATTGATATACGACTCTTGTTAGCATTTAGGGGTGTTACAAGTTACATTGTTTGAAAGTTAGTACCTTGGTGATAGTAAAATAGTGTATGTTGTGTGTTGGTTGGTCAGTCTTTGTCATGTTGGACCCGTACAAGTTAGATTGTTGAGTCTGAGAGAAAAGATTTGCACTCAAGAAGAGAGTCGGGGTAGAGAGCCATGTGATTGCTTGTGCTTGAAATGCTTGCTTCTATACAAAGTGTCGTTTAGAGTTTTAGTGTGTCGCTTGAGGACAAACAATGAATTTAAGTTGATGGTATTGATATATCGTGAGTTTAAGGTATTTTTAATACATTTCAGTTAAGAGTTTTGTGTGTCTAAGGCCATTTTGTAGTGGTTTTTATGTATTTTTCTCATATTTGCCAAAAATATGTTCAGACGTGAAAAATAAGAGACGCAACTGAAGGATATGCAGAAAAGGGCATCTATGGAGGTGATCCACAGACCGTAAGTCCATTCACGCTCCGTAGATGGGTGTCGTATATGGGAAGGCAAGGCTTGAAGGAAAATCAAGGAATTTTCGACCAAGTGTGGAACGACGGTTGCAATTGACGGACCATAGATTATCTACGGACCGTACTGCTGATCCGTCAAATGATTCAGAGAGGGGTTCTAGTACTTGATTTTGAAGATTCTAAGTATGGATCTACAGTGGAGGATCCACGGAACGTAGATCAATCCATGGTCCATACTAGTGCTCCGTCATTTGGTTCGGAGATTTGAAGATTTGAAGTTAGAAATTTGCCTAAGTCCTGAGTCACGGAAGGGACCTACGGACCGTAGATCAATCCAAGGTCCGTAGGTCAATATCGTCGATCGAAACCACGTCCTAAAACATTATTTCCTTATTTTGTTTCCTTTTTAGTTAGGACTTATTTTTTCTATGGGAAAAAGGACAAATATACCCCCGAACTATCGTTAATGGTATATAAATACCCTCCGTCATACTTTTTGTTCATTAGTACCCCTGCCGTCCAAAAATCAGTGCGCATTTGCCCCTCACACTAACGGAAGAATTATTTGGTACACTTGGCTCAATCCGATTTAACCAATTATTTAACCCAAAATTTGAATACCCGCCCATTACCCATTTGACCCACCCGATACACCCATTACCCACATTTGTTATCAATGGTGGTTTTTTTTTCTTCATCTTCTTCCTTTGTTTTTCACCTCAATACTACTACTTATCATTTGCCATCACCACCGCTGGCGTCTAAGGCAACAACCATCATGTTCACCGTGAACCCTTTTTCCTATTAGACTCAGCACCACCTTCTTCTCAACCACTTATACCTCCTCTGGCCCTACAAAGTACCCATTTCAAGGTTCTACTACTCCTGATAATAGTGATAATAACCCATTTTTCCCTACTTATCCTTCTCTTCCACCTTCCCCTGTTGATTTTGTTCCCAAAAATATCTCTTCTATCATCCTCCCAAATACCTCCAAATCTAACCCCGTTTCAACTAAACTCATTGTCACTGTTATTATCTCTATTGTTACTGCTGTCATTGTTCTATCTATTGCTATATTTTTGCATATACGAAAGTGAAAGAAACAAAGTGACCAGAAAACTCAAAGATTTGATAGTAATAGCAATGTCCTTAGTCGGGATGGTGCTAAGAATGATGCTAATAGTGATACTCATAAGCTTTAAAGACCGTCTCAGACTAGTGCGGAGTTTCTCTATTTGGGTACTCTTCCCAACTCACATGGGGGGTTGAAACACATAATGCGCAGAATCATAATGGTAGTAACACTAGCTATGCTCCTTCTTCGAGAAAAATGGACTTTCCGGAGCTCCGTACGTTGCCACCGTTACATGGATGAAATTTGAGACAAAGTTGTGGGAATATCAGGTTTTTCTCCTATACTGCTGAAAATGATGTGGATTTTTACTCTTTTGCCGGATCTATGGGTGGTAGAGAGAGCTCTATCGAAGGAAGAGAGAGCTCTGTCGTTGTCGTCCGCCAAATTTTTCTTTACGTTTTTAGATAGATTATTTGTGTGGGTAATAGGTGTATCGGGTGGGTTAAATGGGTAATGGGTGGGTATTCAAATTTTGGGTTAAATAATTGGTCAAATCGGGTTGAGCCGTAGGATTGCGCCACGTGTACCAAATAAATATTCCGTTAGTGTGAGGGGCAAATGTGCACTAATTTTTGGACGGTAGGGGCACTAATGAACGAAAAGTATAATGGAGGGTATTTATATACCATTAATGATAGTTCGGGGGTATATTTGTCCTTTTTCCCTTTTTCTATATATAGGGCATGTAAACCTCGTCTTTGGAGGTTGGACTTTAATACTTTTGTCCTAGGTTTTTTTTTGCTTTGGAGATTAACTTGCAAATTTAGCATTTCTTAATTTCCTAATCTTGTTATGAAGATTTTGGTTTGGAAATTCACGTTGAAATTCTGGGGTTATCATTCTCATTACGTAAGTTCATGATTTCTTCTTCTAAAAATATGAATTGTGCTTTTACTAATATGGATAACTAAATCCACATCTAGGGTTGTGGGAACCATGAACGATTAACAAAGTATGAATAGTAACTAAGTAATTCCCGAAAAGTGTTTTGCATGCATTGATAATTCTTTCATCTGCAAGTCTTTTTAATGGTGCGCAACATTAGAACTTGCTTTATTGCTACTTGCCGAATCAAGGAGGTAGTTAATAAGAAATGAATTATCAACATAGATTTAGTGTGATACTATCTAATAGAACTATTGTCGATTGGTGCGATGGTGAAAACTAAGCCATACATCAATGTGACATCTAATATGAGGTAATGGTAAGGGTTAGTAAATTATATACACGTAGCCGGAGCAAGGTGTGTGGTGAAATTCTCTCGATGCTGGACCAAGGATTTAGAGATACACAACTTATTGCTTTGCAAGTAATACATTAGGAAGGGATTTCTATTACTAGGATTATGGAGTTATGAGCTTATGGGGAACACATACGCCCTAGTTTCCTTCTCAATTTGATAACAACAAAAGTTTGAATCTTGCTTACTAATTACTTTCATAATTTCCAATTTGTTACACAAATCCCCCCTCCCCCCCCCCCCTTTTAGTTATTTTTCTTGGAAATACATTGGCTAAACTAATATAATCGTTATTGAACTTAAGTCTAAACCATATCCTCATGGGATCGATCCCAACCTACAATTTGGGTTCTTTACGTGATAACGATCGCTTATGCTTCTGAAAAGAGGTGTAATTTGAGCGTATCAATCTTCTTTTAATTCTATTTGGAGTGACTTAATTGAAAGTGTTTAAGTCCAAAAGGGTTATATAGTTTCTAGGAGAGAAGTAAAATAATAAGGACTCAACTTTGGAGAAGAACTAAGGACCCACAAAGTTAAAACTTTAAAATTTACACCTTGCCCGTCTAAGCTCGCCCTTTGGAACCTTAGGCTCGCCAAGGGCACTAGGTGTCTCACCAAGTGCACCCTTGGCTCATCTAATTTTCTAATGAGCTCATTAAAGGGGTAGTTCACTAGGTGATGGAGGGGGGCCAATGGGTGACTCGCCAACTAGCTTAGTGAGGTACGACTTAGCTCGCCCTTTGCTCGAGAACCCTAGCCAATGGGACAGCCCATTAGGCTATCACAAGGGCACAAGGGTGACTTGCCCAACCCTTTGGTTGATCAAGCATCACCATCGCCAAAAGGTCCCTCAATGGACATGGTTTCTTTCACTCTATCTTGCTAGCCTAGGCCCTTGCTTGCACCCAAGGCTTCCTCCTTGCTCAGTTAAGTTCTAAAACATCCTAGACATCAACGTAAGATCACATTAACCCACACAATCAGGCTCTAGTTCAACCTATCATTTTGCGAGTCGTTATAAACCCTTTGGTAGAGTCAACACACAAGCTATAGTTAACCTAGTTTTCTGTTCTGAGAAGCTCTTCTCACACTCATCTAACCACTGAAACTTAACCTTTTCCTGAGTCAACTAGGTCAATGGGGAGGCTATGGACGAAAATCCTTTGACAAATCTCATGTAATAACCAGCCAAACCCAAGAAACTTCTAATATCTATTGGAGATGTGGGTCTGGGCCATTGTTTCACTGCCTCCATTTTTGAGAATCCACTCGAATCCCTTTGCTAGATACAAAATGACCAAGGAAAGCAACTGATTGTAACAAAAACTCACATTTACTAAACTTAGCGAATAATTGGAGATCTTTGAGAGTTTGCAGAACAGAGTTGCATGTTCCTCCTCATTCCTAGAGAAAATGAGGATATCATCAATTAAGATGATAACAGACAAGTCCAAATACTGCTTGAACACTGTTCATTAATGTCACGACCCAGGGGTACCTCCTAGATGTAACATGGCGTATAGAACCCCAAAGGACTCCATACAGGCCACTTAGTACTCATAACATAAGAAATCGAACAATTAAAAGTAAGTCACATTTCAAGTTTAAAAAGTTTTTCATAAAATAAAGCGGAAGTCTAGACACTTGTCTCATCATAGCCATCTATTACAATATCGAATGAATTTGGACCTAGCCCATACATCATGTTTAAAAAGGAAATACAAGAAATGGAAACAACAATAAGGAGAAGTCCATCCTCGAAACATGAGGACTCACCAAGCTCGGAAAGAAATCAAATTCAAAGCTCTAGCCACTAGAATGGAGACCCTATTTGTCAGACCCTATATTTGGGGAAAATGTAAGCAAGAGTATACTTTAGTACAAAAATAAACTAAGTATGATAACTATGCATAAAAACATTTAAAACATGCAAAGAGGGACATTTCATTTGAAGGCATGCAAATGCCAAGTTCAAACATCATATAATAGATTAGAAATTATAAGTGATAAACATGGACAATATAAGTCAACATCATCTTTAAAACCTTTGAACTCATTTATAACACTTCTTGAATTAACCTTAGTTCATTATTCATGTTCTTGTTATGGGAGATAAGCCTTAACCCACATGAGACCATGTGAGCTATAACATGATCACCCGGTCTTACCCACATCGAAAAGGGTTGTCCTACTTGCCTAAGGTAGGACCATGAACTCTTAGCTTATGTGGATCCACTAGCTAGATAACCTATGAAGGCATATATTTTATGGGATACAGAGATTGATACTAGAAACCTAAACTTAACTAATGTAAAAGGTTTCCATATCATGAGACATACATGGGAAACCCAAACTCAACTGACGTAAAGACTTCCATCTGATTTTAATATCCACTCTGTGCTAAGCATAAATCCCAATGAGTACTTATTAAGTATTGCTTAACTCATGTCTCATGGAAGGATGTCCTCAACAACCCATCTAAGTTAGTTCATTAGGATAGCTCTTAGATCATGCGTGAGAAAACCTTTCACCGTCCATGTCTACATGTAAATTTTAGATTCAATTAGGTGAGAAAGCCTTTCAACCTTAGACTCTTCATTATGTGAGAAAACCTTTCACATCATGTTCATTATGTGTTTATTAGAATGTCCTTACAATCAACAAAACAATCATTGACACTTTACTCTCAGAGTGTCCTTAAAGCATTTACTTAGATTTCATAAAAACATGCATAATCTCATACTTTACCTTTTCAAGGTTCATAACGTACTTTCAATCATCACATCTAGAATTCAATCATTAGATATAGATTTCATTATAATTCATGTGATTCTATCACTTCATGCGTCAATTTGTAAAATTCCTCTTTCATCAACAAAGACCCACATTATAAGATCACAATTGAGAAATATGGGGATTTCATGGGTTCTTGGGGATACATCATAAAAACCATAGGAAATCATCAATTCATACTTATAATAACATAATTCAACCATTAGAATGAAGTTTGAAAGGAACCCATGACTTTTGAATCAAACCCTAACAATAAGTTTATCTTTCTTTTGAAATTGAATTTTTAAGGAACTCTATGGATTCAAGGTGTCCATGGATGAAAGCTATCATACTTTTACAACAAAAACCAATTTTAAGCTTCAATGGAGAATTTGGATCCTTAGCTTGAAACCCTAGGTGAAATCTTCTTCTTCTTCTTCAAGTTCTAGAGAGAGAATATTTGAGAGGCGGTTTTGATTTTATTTTGGGATTAAATGGGGAGAATTTGGGGTAAAAAGACATAGAGGGTGTTTGAATTGGCTTAAAAGTTGGTCAAACTTACTTTTAAGTCAGTTTTTGACTTTTGGAAGTGTTTGACAAATATGAAAAATAATTTAAAATAAGTAAAAAATGACTCAAAATAAGTTGGGAATTGCTTGGAAAGGTAAAAAAATAACTTAAAATAAGTCAAAAATCAAAAGTAGGTCCCCCCTACTTTTTATTTTTTGACTTAAAAATCATTTCAGTTTGACTTTTTATTTTTAACTTAAAAGCTACTTTTTAAAGCCAATCCAAACGGGCTCTTATATAGGGGTTCTAAATGTAGGCAAAGCGACATAGTATATGAACTAATTAATTAGGAAAAGACCTAACTATCCCTGAGTTAACTGTCACCGACCTACCAACCGACAAACCCAGTCAACGGACTGTGGATGTACCTACGGTCCGTCTTGGTGAGTCGTGGTTGGTGGTCAAAGATTTTGGCTCTGACCTATGGCCACTGGACCATGGGATGTGGACCTACCTACGGTTCATAGGTCCAACCATGGTCCATGCTTGGCAGTTCCTGAGCACCCATCCACGAACCCCAGTCGACAAATCGTGATTTGACCCATAGCCCGTCCTGGTGGACCATCAATCCTGGTCAGAAAGTCCTATTTTAGGGGCTCCAACCACAAACCACACCTACGGTCCGTGGGTCCACCTATGGGCTATTTGTGGTCCTCATAGATGGCACCTGTAGGTTCTAAATTTTTGGTTCATTAACCTTATTTCGATATGGGGTGTTATAATATCTCTCCTTTGGGAACATTCATCCTCGAATGACGCTCTAGACACCTTACGGGAGTCAAGACTCAAGACTAGCAGCCCATCACACATGCAACATTATAACAATGCACAAAACAAAGGAGGAAACATCATATCCATATTAAACACATTCAATGCATCACAAGGAAGTAGGAACCACATATAACAACTCACTATGCATGAAACTTTCAATATTTCTCATGTTCTAGTCGGAACTACCTTCTTCAAACTCAAAAGCATGCACAACACAATCTCATGAAGACAATATGCAATTTACTTTAAAAAAGAATAACTAAAGCATGTTCAACAATTATCTCATGAAGCATACAGACAACTCATACTTAATGCACAACAACATGAGGAAAGTCAATAATATAATTTATTTTCTTTCAAAACATAAGCATTTATGAACATGCACAGCTTAAGGAGATCATGGAACACATAAAACACACATGACTCCAAAACATATAACAAACCAAGAGGAACTCATTACCTCAAGCTAGAGTATGAGTAGAAGGAAAGAGATGGGGATATCGGCACATCATATCGGCCACGGCCTCCCAAGTAACACCCTCAACTAAGTGACTCCTCCACAACACTTTTACGGAAGCAACTTTCTTAGTCCTTAACTTCATAACTTGCCGACCAATAATATCAACCAGAACTTCCTCGTACGAGAGACTTTCATCAACTCTCAACCCTTCTAGGGAAACTATGGATGACAGATCTCTGACACACTTCTTAAGCATAGAGACATGGAAAATCGGGTGCACCGATGCCAACTCATTTCACAAATCTAACTCATAGGCGACCTTAATGACACGTCTCAAAGTTTGATATGGGCCTACATACTGGGACTAAGTTTTCTTTCTTACCAAACCTTATTACACCCTTCATGTATGAAATTTTCAAGTAAACCTAATCATGAACATTGAACTCAAGATACATTCTTCTAACATCGACATATGACTTTTGTCGACTTTGAGCAATTTTCAACTTTCTCTAATAAGCCACACTTTCTCAAAAACTCATAAACTAGCTCGGGACCTATCGATACAACTTCACCCACCTCAAACCAACCTATAGGAGATCTACACCTCTTACCATAAAGAGCCTCAAATGGAGCCATACCTATGCTTGATTGGTAGCTATTATTATAGGCAAATTCCATCAATGGTAAATGGTCATCCCAATTACCCTTAAAATCAATCACACATCCCAACCAAACTCTAAATGCATCACGATACACCACAAAACCATCCGTACGTTTCTGTAGGTCAACACGGAGCGGAAGTAAGTCTATCTTTTAACTCTTGGAAACCTTTCTCACAAGACTTCAACCACACAAACTTAGTCTTGCTTTGAGTTAAAGTCGTCAAAGGTGAAGAAATGGAAGAAAATTCCTCAACAAACCTTCTGTAGTAACCGGCCAAACCCAAAAAGCTTCTAATGTCGAAAGGAGATAGAGCTCTATGCCAAATTATGACCGCATCCGTCTTCCTAGAATCTACCTCAATACCCTTACTTGACACAATATGACCAAGGAAAGCTACATACCTTATCACGACCCAAGTGTACCCATTAGACGTAACACGGTGTACTCGACCCCGAAGGGGTCTTATACAAGCCCTTACCATATCATAAACATAGGTAATAGAAATGATATGGATTTAAAACTTTTTACAATCAAAGTCTTTTCACAAAAACAAAGGAATTCTAGACATTGTATCATTAACCATCTATTACAATCGAGAATCAATAAGGGTCACAACCCTTTACAACATAGTCTCAAAAGAGAAAGTAAGAAGAAACTAGAAATGAACAACTGCCATCCTCGAACCTTGAGGAGTCACCAAAAGCATGGTGAATAATCGATCCAAGCTTTGATCAAGAAGGAAGCTAATCTCAACAACCGGGCCCTACACTTATGGAAAAATGTAGAAAATATGGGTTAGCAAAATATTGCACCAAGTATGGAAGCCATGCATAAAAATCCTTAAAACATGCAAAAAGGGAAATTTTAGTTGAAACCATGCATTTTATCAACTTTAAGAATCATCATGCACCTTAGAGTAAATACATAAGTCAAATCACTTCATAAGCAACCTTAAGCTATACTTGTGCAATGCATAGACAAGATCTCATAATCCTATCTAATACTAAGTATCACTTTAGGCTACAATGTTCATGCTTATCATACCTTGGCCTCATCCATAACCAATACTCATAGACAAGGAAACATTCATGTTCATCAACATGCAACAAGGAAAGCCACTCATAGCAACAATCCATATAATACATGCATAAATTCATACATCTTCATAGCATAAGAAAACCACACCATAACCCCTTTCAAAGTCTACTTGTGCAATGTATAAGTGAAGTACCATATCCCCATCCACACAAAGTAGAGCTCCTTAAGAAGTCATAAATATATTTTATCTTCATGTTCTTGTCATAATTCATATTCTTGTCATAGTGCATACTTTTGTCATGTAGGGAAATAACCTTAACCTACATAGACCATGCGAGCTACATGGAATCCGCGTCATGTCCCACACCAAAATGAGATGTCCTATTTGCTTAAGGTAGAACTAAATGTATTAGCTTTTAGGTGGATCCACTAGGTAAAGACCTATGTGGGCACATAGTTATGGGATATGGAGATTGCTTCTAGAAACTCCAAACCTATTGTATTGATGGGGGAGCTTCCATCACATGAGATTATCTTTAGAGAACCTGGTCTATTGATTTGATGGGAGGGCTGCTACCTCATATTCCATATCCATTCGGTGCTAAGCATTATTTCCAAAAACCAGATGTTTAGTCTTGAAATGAATTTACATGCATGAAGGAGTATCTTACTTTTCACTCAACACAACTCATAAAATGGCTCATAGATTCAATTAGGTGAGAATGGAATTTAAACCTTAGAATCATCATTAACATATGAGTAAACCATTCACATCATGTTCATAGTGTGGTCATGAGAATAGCCTTTCAATCAACACAACAATATTAACATAATGTTAGACATTTCATGCATAGTCATGTGTAAATGTATGGAGAGCATTATCTTTCAACAATGCCCAATTACACCATAGTCATAAGATCTTCACTTTCTAAGTGAATAATAAGCTTATACACAATTTTAATAAACATGTGCAGACCCTTAGAGTATGCTCGTCAAGGACTATGATTTACATTTAACCCAAACATCTAGAATTTCTACAATAGATATGAAGAATATCACGATTCAATAAAATCAATCAATATAGACATAATCTATTCACATGCTTCCATAATCAATCAACCCACATCATGAAATCACAATTTAGTAATATGGGAGATTCATGGGTTCTTCGGCGGATTTCATCATAAATCAACAATGAATCATCAATTCAATCATAATTCATTATAAATTAATCATTGAAAATGTTTTTAAAGAGAACCCATGACTTAGATTGAAACCCTAGCTTTTGGGGAAATTGAAAGCTTTGATATCAAGTTTTGAAGTGTCTCTATGGGTGAGGGCTTTCCATAGATTAGAAGCCACCATACCTTATGGAGATTCCTCACGAAATTGGGTGACGAAGTTGAGTTCTTGATCCCTAGACCTTGACCTCTTCTTCTTCTTCAATGGAGGTTTTAGAGAGAGAAATATTAGAGAGGGGAATTGGTTATGAATTTGGGTCTTTTGAATTAAGAAGTGTAAAGGGGTGGTTAATGACTTAGAAGTACTTATATAAGTTTATTAAAATTATATAAACCGTCCCCACACTAAAATAATTAATTTAGTAATTACCTAAAATGACTTAGCTTTGGGCGAACCTAAGGCAGCTTTGCAGGCACCATCACCCACGGGGCGTGGATGGACCCACGAACCATACTGGTCACTCTGGGTTGGGGTCTGCAGCCGCTCAATCTTGGCCAACACAACCCTTCACTCACGAGACCTCACCCATGGAGAGTGTGTGGGTTTACAAACCGTACTGTTGGTTCGTAGATCAGACAGAGACTTTTTTCAAAGCAAGGGGAGGTCCAACCTTGACCCACGACCCCCACATATGGGGCGTAGGTCCACCCAAGGCTCGTGGGTTCCCGATCGTGGTAGGCGATCTTTTTGACAGCTTTTTGGCTTTCTCAAGACCCTCCTCAAGGACCCTTTCGTTGGTCCTTGGGGGGTCATGCCTTGACGTCTAAACCCAAAAACACCTATATTAGCTACCGAAGGTTATTTTATGACTCTAACCTTTTCATTAAACCCTATTTAGGCCACTCGATTACTCATTAGGCTCTAGCTTAGTTTACTTAGTTTTCCGTAGTGCTATAGACTTTAACCAAAATTCACACTTGCTAAACTTTGCAAAAAATTGTTGGTCCTTAAGAACTTCCAAGACAATTCTCAAATGGTCAATATGTTCATTCTCACTCCTTGAATAGATCAAAATATTATCAATAAACACAATTATGAACATATCAAGGTATTGTCTAAAAACCATATTCATCAAATCCATATATGCCACCAGAGCATTAATCAATCCGAACGAAATTACCACAAACTCATAATGACCATACCGGGTTCTAAAGGCCATCTTTGGAATATCATCCCCTCTCATCCTCAATTGGTGATAACCCGAACAAAGATCAATCTTAGAGAAGTAGCTAGCTCCTTGAAGTTGGTCAAACAAGTCATCTACGCTTGGAAGAGGATACTTATTCTTAATGGTCACTTTATTCAATTGACGATAATCAATGTACATTCAAAGAGACCCATCTTTCTTTCTAACAAATAATACGGGAGCACCCCATGGAGAGATACTCGGTCGGATGAAAGCCTCATCCGAAAAATCCTTTAATTCTTCTTTCAACTCTTTTAACTCCACCGGAGCCATCCTATAAAGAGAGATAGAGATAGGTTGTGTATCCTGGAAAAGGTCAATACCAAATTCTATTTCCTGCTCTGAAGGAATACCAGGTAAATCATCGGGGAAAACTTTTGGGAATTCATTAATTATAGGGACCAACTCAAGAGTAAGGGTTTCAGAATCTACATCCCTCACCCTAACAAAATGGTAAAATCAACCTTTTGAGATCATTTTCTTAGCATTAATATAAGAGGCAAACCGAACCTTAGGCATAAAATTTCACCTCTTCCACTCTAGGATAGGCTCATTTGGGAATTGGAATCTAACCACCCGAGTCCTACAATCAATGGAGGCTTAAGATGCATGCAACCAATACATACCAAGAATTATATCAAAGTCTAACATGTCTAGATCTACCAAGTCAACAAGAGTAACTCTGTGAGATAAGGAAATGGGACATTTTCTATAAACCCTCTTAGCCACAATAGAATCACCAACAGGGATAGAGACATAAAAAGGTTCTAATAACACTTCCGGGGGAATATCAAACCTTATCTCCACATATGGCATCACAAAATATAAAGTAGCACCGGGATCCAACAAAGCATACACATCATGATGAAAAACTTTTAAAATATCGGTGACTACTTCCGGGGAGTTCTCTTGGTCACCTCGGGATTAGAGAGCATAAAAGTAGTTTTGCTTTGGAGCATTAGAGTTCCAAGCGCTAGGAGGAGCTTGGTTGCCCTATCTCTCCTTAACCTTGAACATCGGGCAATTTATCACCTTGTGACCATTTTTACCACAACAATAGCAACCATACGTGCAGGCTAGGCACTTATCATCATGTTTGTTCCCACACTTCACACAAGTAGATATAGAAAAACAAGAACCACCTCCATTTCCTCCTTGAGGTTTAGGGTTAATAACCTATCCTTATTAGACTTAGGAGAAGCATTATAGAAATCTTGACTGGAAAACTTTTGTCGAAATCTAGGCCAACCTTGTTCCTCAGACTTCGTGTTAGAGAATTTCCATCATTGGTCCTAGCCCTTTTTACCTCCCTAGACTTTACCTTGAGTTTCTCCTCCTTATTTTTTGTACATGGACCATAAGACAAGAGATGTCCATGTCACCAATGAGCATGGCGGTACAACACTCTTTGACCACCATGTTGGATATACCCGTCTCAAACTTACTCATCTTAGCTCTAGAGTCCATAACCATTTTTAGACCATACCTAGACAATTGGGTGAAATTTAGGGCATGCTCCTTCACACTCATACTTCCTCGACGAAGGTTAATGAACTCTTGCACCATTGATTCCCTCATCTCGAGGGGAAAAAACCTATCAAGAAACCCCAATTTAAACTTTTCCCTCTCTATGGGACCCTCTCATACCAACCTTGCCTCTTTCCACGGATCATGCCATACTTGAGCAACCCCCTTCAATTGGTAAGCGGCCAATTCCGTTTTCCCTATCGGAGTCACCCCCATAATAGAAAGTACCTTATAGACCTCATCAACAAACTCTTGAGGATCCTCTTCAACTTTGGAGCTGTAAAATTTTGGAGGTTTCATCCTCACAAAATCCCTCACTCTTGAAGCCGCCGTACCAACAATTGGGTTCACGGGAGCTACCACCTCTCGATTGGCTTGTGTCATCAAATTTTGGGATAATATTTGAAAAGTTGACCTAACCTCTGGATTTGTCATATTCTCAACCAAAGGTTTTACCGGAGCTTGGGGAGGAACTCCTTGTTCCACATTGTCACCCTCCATCCTTCTAGCAGCCCTTCTAGTAGTCATATCCTGAAGAATATAAGGCAAGGGTTAGGATAGCGATCTTTTAAGAGTTAAAATCTAAGGCACAACTTAAGAGTAATGAAAAAGTGAAATTTTATAAATATCTGGTAGCCTCTCATTTATAAATATGGCACACTTCACACTCTTGAACAAGACTATACTAGACGTGGCTTATGAGACATAATCCTAGGACCATTATAAACCTTGTGCTCTGATTACCAAGATTGTCACGACCTAGGGGTACCCCCTAGATGTAACATGGCATATAGAACCCCAAAGGACTCCAAACAAAACACTTAGTCCTCATAACATAAGAAATAGAACAATTAAGAGTAAGTCACATTTCAAGTCTAAAAGGTTTTTCATAAAAGTAGACAGTTGTCTCATCATAGACATCTATTACAATATCAAATGAAATTGAGCGTAGCATATACATCATTTCCAAAAAGGAAATACAAGAAATGGAAACTACAATAAAGAGAAGTCCGTCCTTGAACCATGAGAACTCACCAAGCTCAAAAATAAATTAAAGTCCAAACTCTAGACACTAGAATGGAAACCCTGTCTGTCAAACCCTACATTTGGGTAAAATGTAGGCAAGAGTATGCATTAGTGCAAAAATGCACTAAGTTAGATAACTATGCATAAAAAAATTTAAAACATGCAAAAAAGGGCATTTCATTTGAAAACATGCAAATACCAAGTTCAAACATCATATAATAGATTAGAAATCGTAAGTCATAAACATGGACAATATAAGTCAACATCATCTTTAAAACCTTTGAACTCATTTATAACACTTCTTGAATTAACCTTAGTTCATTATTCATGTTCTTGTTGTGGGAGATAATCCTTAACCCACATGAGACCATGTGAGCTATAACATGATCACCCGATGTTACCCACACGTAAAAGGGTTGTCTTACTTGCCTATGGTAGGACCATGAACTCTTTACTTAGGTGGATCCACTATTTAGATAACTTATGGGGCACATAGTTTATAGGATACAGATTTCTACTAGAAACCCGGACTCAACTAACATAAAAGGTTTCCATATAATGAGACATACATGGGAAGCCTAGACTCAACTGACGTAAAGACTTCCATCTCATTTCAGTATCCACTCGGTTCTAAGAATAAATCCCATGGAGTACTTATTTAGTCTTACTTAATTCATGTCTCATGGAAGGATGTCCTCAACAACCAATCCAAGTTAGTTCATTAGGATAACTCTTAGATCATGCGTGAGAAAACCTTTCACCATCCATGTATACATGTAAATCTTATATTCAATTAGGTAAAAAGCATTTTAACCATAGAATATTCATTATGTGATAAAACCTTTCACATCATGTTCATTATGTGTTCATGAGAATGTCCTTTCAATCAACACAACAACATTATCATAATGATTGACACTTTACTCTCAAAGTGTCCTTAAAGTATTTACTCAAATTTCATAAAAAACATGCATAATCTCATAGTTTACCTTTTCAAGGTTCATAACCTACTTTCAATCATCACATCTCGAATTCAAGCATTAGACCTAAATTTCATTATAATTCATGTGATTCTATCACTTCGTGCATCAACCCATAAAAATCCTCTTTCATCAACAAAGATCCACATTATAAGATCACAATTGAGAAATATAGGAATTTCATGGGTTCTTGGGGATACATCATAAAAACCATAGGAAATCATCAATTTGTACTTATAATAAGATAATTCAACTACTAGAATCAAGTTTGAAAAGAACCCATGACTTTTGAATCAAACCCTAACAATGGGGGATTTCAATCTTTCTTTTGAAATTTAATTTTTAAGGAACTCCATGGATGAAAAGTGTCCATGGATGAAAGCTATCATACCTTGACAAAAAATGCCAATGATAAGATTCAATGGAGAATTTGGATCCTTAGCTTGTAACCCTAGGTGAAATCTTCTTCTTCTTCTTCAAGTTCTATAGTGAGAGAATATTTGAGAGAAGGTTTTGATTTTCTTTTGGGATTTAGGTAGAATTAACTAAATGGGGAGAATTTGGGGTAAATAGACTAATATAGGGGTTCTAAATGTAGGCAAATGAACATAGTATAAGAACTAATTAAATTAGGAATAGACCCAACTACCTTTGAGTTAACTATCAACTGTCACCGACCTAACCCAATCGATGGACCGTGGTTAGTGGTCAGAGATTTTGGCCCTGACCTATGGCACTCGACCATGGTACATCGACCCACTTACTATCCGTAGGTCCAACCATGGTTCATGGTTGGAAAATTCCTGAGGCTCCCATCCACGGACCCAGTCGACGGACCGTGGTCTGACCCATAGCCCATCCAGGTGGACTGTCGATCCTGATCAGAAAGTCCTATTTTGATGGCTCCAACCATGGACCACATCTACGGTCCGCAGGTCAACCTAATGACCGTCTGTGGGCCTCGTAGATGGCACCTGTAGGTTCTGAATTTTTGGTTTATTACCCTTATTCAGATACGAGGTGTTACAATTAAATCCATAAGAGCTCCAGGAGCATTGGTTAGTCCAAATGACATAACTACAAATTCATAATGACCATATCGATTCCTGAAGACTATTTTTAGGATGTCACTATCTCTTACTTAGAGCTGATGATAATCGAATATGAGGTCTATCTTCGAAAAATGACTAGCACCCTGAAGTTGGTCGAATAAGTCATCAATACTGGGGATAGGGTATTTATTATTGATTGTGACTTTGTTCAACTACCAATAGTCAATGCACATCTTGAGAGAACTATCTTTCTTTTACAAGAATAACACTGGAGCACCCCATGGAGATGTACTAGGTCTGATGTTGCCCTTATCTATAAGGTATTTCAATTGTTCTTTCAATTCCTTAAGCATAACTGGAGCCATTGTATAAGGAGAAATCGAAATAGACTTGGTATCTATAAGGAGATCTATTCTGAAGTTGATTTCCCTTTCGGGAGGAACTCTTGGAATATCTTTTGGAAACATTTCTGGAAACTCATTTACTACTGGAACAGACACAAGAGTTGGGGTTTCAGAGTTTAAATCCCTAACTTGAACAAGATGATAGATGTACCCTTTAGAGATCATTTTTCTTGCCTTAAGGTAAGAGATAAATCTACCCATAGGCATTGAGCTACTACCCTTTCATTCTGAGACTGGCTTATTTGGAAACTGAAACCGAACGATCCTAGTTCTACAATCGATTGAGGAATAACAAGAATGTAACCAATCCATGCCTAGAATGATATCCAAATTAACCATTTTTAACTCTACAAGATCTGCTGAGGTGACCTTCTGAGAAACTGTGACAGGCCAATTTATGTATACCTATCTAGCTATAACTGGGTCGCTAACTGGAGTAGAGACTGAGAAGGGATCTGAAAGAGTTTGTGGACTGACATCGAATTTAACTGCTATATAGGGAGTTACAAAAGACAAAGTAGCCCATGTTGTCTTTCCATTGAATGAACCATATGTGAGCCACATCCTTAAGTTGGTAGGATGCAAACTCTACCCTATCATTACCAGTCACTTGAATCACTCCAAAGATTTTCTTAACCTCATCAATGAAGTTTTGTAGGTCCTCACCAACTTATGACCCTAAAAACTCAGGCAAATTCATCCTAACAAAATCTTGAACTCTAGCTACCACTAATCCACCATTTCTATTAGTAGGAACCGAAACCTGTTGATTGTTCTGGTTGGCAACACTCTGAGTCAAAAGTTGAATAGCATTTCGAAACTCTGCATTGAAAACCTCATGGTCTGGGAGTAGAGGAACTGTTGCAGGCATTAGCATTCCTTGCGTAAGCTCTACGAGGAGGCATGATCTTAAGCGCATAGCGGCATATTAGAAAAAGGAAATTGGATCATACCTCATGCACAGTAAGAGTAACAATGAGAGTGAAGTTTTATTAAAACACTTCGTAGCCTCCTTTTCATTAGATATGATGCAATTCACACCCATGAAAGAGACTCTACTTAGTGCGGCTTTCAAACATCCTAGGACTCTTAAACCTAATGCTCTAATACCAAGTTTTTCATGTCTTGAGGCTACCCCTTTTACGTAAACAAAGGACCTAGGATCACGAGTGACCCCAAGCTAACCCTGAGTTGGCATATCATAATCAACTTAAACAACTGAACAAAAGATATTATGCGAAAGCTTAAAACATGAGATAAACTAAATGCTGGGGAATACCCAATACTGGTTTGAATATATAAATACTAAATAAGAGTTAACGATACTAGACTATAACTCAAAATATTATCGGCTAAATCTAACTATGTTTGGATAAAGCCTTTAACTTACTAGAGTTGCTGGGACATATCCCTAGCTAACCTGAAAGATTAAATTTGAAAACATGTCTATTGTCTTCGAAGTACGAGGACTCACCACTAAAGTTGCTAAATGTGGATCGGGGAGCGATCTACACATGATCTGAATGTTGAGGACTTGAACCTACATCATGAAAAGATGTAGCGCAGAGTATGCGTCAGTACTTGGAAGGTATTGAGCATGCAAGATAGGATAAAAGCTGAACAAAGATTAACTGATCAATAACATAATCTGAACATGATGGAAATACTGATATACTGAAAAGAACTTAAGTGAATGCAATGACCAAGTACATAACATGCTGAGACTAAATACTGAAGTATATCTAAAAACCTAGTCTGATAAACTAGAGGCTAACTGTGAGAGCTACTACTAACCGACATAAAACCACGTGAGCTAAATGTGGAGTCCGATGTATGCGCCCTATCGAGAGGACCCAATATACCTTGCCAGAGGTATAAAGGCATGACTTGTGTGATCACTAAATTTGATGCACATAGAGGGGACTTATAAACCTAGAGGGGCATGTAGTTCTGGGACTATGAGGATAACTGAACCCTAGTCCAATTCAATGTTAATCCTACTCCCAACTGGAAATGTGTACAATACAACATAACTGAAATATACTGGATAGCTCAATATTCTAACATGATAACAAAAAATGCAACATTTAAGTACTGATAATGAAACATTCAAAGCCTAAGGCATGTATATCTGTTTATCTTTCCTGGCTAGTGTAATTCATGAACTAAACGAATCTACACAACTAGGGTTTTGAGTTTCATGTAAGGAACTAAGCAACAATGTTACGAAAACATGATAATCTAAGTAAGAGTACTACAACAACTAAATCACAGCAATTCTCTAAAGTTCAAGAAACCATATGTCTAAAAAATATGTAGGGAAACAAGAATTTGACTGAATTCTAGGGACCTAATGGGTGAAAGGAACCCACTAGTGAAATCCCACATACCTAGTGACGAAATCTATGGAGAATTCCTTCGATTTTGGGGCTGGAACTGAAGAAAACCTACTGTATTCTTGGAAAGGTTTGGGTCGCCTCTTTCCTCTTCTTTTCATTCTATGTTTGATGAATTTTGGAGAATGAATCGATTAGGAAAAGATCTGGTTAAGTTAATAGGCTTAAACTAACCAAAACTACATAGTTTAGGAGTTAAATGACGTAGTTTAGGTGTCCAACGCATAGGAGAAAAGACCAAAATGACCCTAACTTAAAAGTTTCAGGGTCATCAATGGGTCTGACTGACGGACCGTAGGTCTACTAACGGCATGTCCTGTCAATCTGTCATTTGGCTGTCAGAGGGGTGGAAACTGGGGTCATGATCTACTGACATGGACCACGTAACGTGGTCCCACCTGTGGTCCATAGGTCCCGTCATGGGTCATGCCTTTTCTGGAAATTTTTAGGGAGGTTGAGGTGACCAACCATGGACCTTGCCTACAGTCCGTGGCACTGTCCACGGGCCGTGGTTTGGGCTTCTTCGGTGGCACCTGCAAACTCAGAAAATCTATTATCTGGTCTTTCTAGAATACGGGTGTTACACGTGTGTAGATCAACTAAGTTCACAATCATCATATTGAAGGCAATGCTTGTTTTGGACGGGCAACCCTCTTTATACGACTCCCTTTAGCAAATAAGTTAGAACCATTATTTTGGTCATTTTGTACACCTACACTCCCATTCACATCCTTGTTTTCACCTAACTAAAAAGTCTTCAATGAAGCTTATGTAGTATTCCTGCAATCGAGGAACCACACATCTAGATCCTCAAAGTTTTTTTTATTCATAAAGGCATATCGTAGTCCCATAACAAGTAAAGACTTATGAGGACTTTCATTGAGAAAATCATTTCGAAGAGCCAATATTCTTGCAAGACCAGTATGAAGATCAACATGAGTATGAGAAATTCTAATGCACTTCTACAATCATATTAGACTAGAAACTATTTTTGTTAAAACAATTAAAAAAGAGAACATTTCAAGAATGATCAAATAGTCAAAGATGAAAAGCTTAAACAACATTTATCTAAGATTAAGCATAGTCCTATAGAATTTTATACAAAAAAAATCATCCACTGACATGAAAACACAAACTTGACATATACCACTATGGCTTCCTCATAGCAAACATCTTCAATCAGGCAATGGCCCTGCAAACTGTTCGTTTTTTGCATAAGATCATAACCATCAATATAAAATATGACACTTATAGTTCACAATAGAGCAGTAGCAAAGTGAGGACCTTAAGACTTTCGAATTTCAGGAACTATTATATAGGTTGTAGCACTAACGGTTTCCAATTTCGCATGCAACAGATTGAGAAAAATAGTCCAACATCCAAAGAGATATAGACCCGAGAAACATTCAACAGAATAACATTTAAGCACGTCTATTTTAGTAGAGAAGTTACCACAAACTTATCATAATTACACTTCTCATTAGTCATAGCACCAACAATAAAAGATTAGAACAATAATGAACTGGCTCAAGCACCATATATACTTACCATATATGTTGTAACTTGTAATTATATATCAATGATGAGACAGAAACTTCCACCCTCCACCAAATCTAAAAGGAAACAAAAATAAGTGTCTTGTAATAAAACAGAAAATAAATTATTTGTAATAACAATATAGAGCTCATAAATGAGATATTCTTACGAAGTTCAAATTGCTCCAAATAATCTAAATCTGCCCCTATTTCAATTGGAAGTAAGTCACTTTGAAGCCAATATTGACAACACATAATAAATAAACCCAATTTTCTCAAGGAACCCACGCATAAACTGCTAGTGGATCAATGTGGTACCTGATTAAATTGTTAGTATTTACCGATGTGGTACACAATTCAATCATTAGTTTGTACCGGCGTGGTACCCGATCAAATTGTTAGTATGTACCGGCGTGGTACCCTATCCAATTGTTAGTATGTACTGCTAGTGCTCTGAATGTCAAAGTGAAGAAATTCAACCAAACATGGGTAAATGAAGGGAGTAACTATGACTCTCTTAAGGTAGCCAAATGCCTCATCATCTAATTAGTGCGCACATGAATGTATTAACAAGATTCTCAATATCCCTGTCTACTATCCAATGAAACCACAACCAATGAACGAGATGAACTAACAATATCTAACCAAAAGGGAGGGAAATCACTAGAATGAGTTGACGGACCTTACATACACTAATTATATGATAAAAAATCAACAAGAAGAAAATTAATGAAATGATCAACCTAAATCATTAAATTTTTAAAAAATTGTGGAGGCCAACACGTGACACAAAGTAGGAAGATAAATTTAGTTAAATTACTTTGGTGGAACCATTAGGCATATCTTGCACAATACAACCAGAAAGACGCCTCCTACATTTCAAAATATTACATTGACGTGAACCTTCTTGGATTGTTTCAAGAGAAAAATCAACAACAACCCAAATACATGTAGGATGTTGGTGGCAGAAGCGGATAAATTTTGTTTCACGAACAAGGACCAAGAAACAAAATAATTTAATTTTTTTGAATCTATCAATTAATACTTCGTAGATCTTAGTATAAGAAATGAAAACTAAAAAAGATATGTGACTCCAAAAAAATAATGAGTAACAAGAAATGCTAATAGAAGAGTACCGCTCGTAATTCACCTAGGTCACTAGAAAACATATTTCAACCCATCACCTCTGATATAAAAAAACATATTGCATAGGAAAAGACAAATAATAATTGGCCAACACATACTTCTTTTATTGACTTCTTTAAAGTTTAATTTAATTGATTCAAAGATATGCAACAACTAATTGTATCACCACTTAAAAAAAGAAAAAAAAATGCCAAACATAGTAAAAGTAAGAGTAAAACCAAACATAAAAATAACAATGAAGTAACAATTATGCAAACAAAATAAAATGATAAGTGGTTATAAAGAACTGAAAGTTCATAACAAATTTTATGGAAGGAGGAAACCATAATTAATGATAAAAAAAACTATCTTGTCCATCAATGTCTCCACCAACATCAAACTGTTGTTTATCACTATACCAGATGCCTTTATGGCCTTTATGGCCTTTATGGTAAAATGTGTAGGTTTCATGCTAGTTAATCGAGTAAATTATGATCTTGCATATTCCTCAAATTTCAATATTTCTCTACTTCCATCCAAGCTTCTAACCCAAGGAGGTCTATTGATCTTAGCCAAATTAAGCAGCTCATTCATGGAAAATAAAACAAGTTAACATTGACTTCTCCCATGTTACATCTTCAATAAGCAGGCTTGTGTTAGCTAACTACCATGCAACTCACCACAAGCTTGGTTTTTGAAGATGTAACATATGAGAAATCAATGTTAATGAATCTTGTTTTTACACCATGAATGAATTTCTTAATTTTGTGATGATCAATTAACCTCTATAGTAATGAAGCTTAGATGGAGGTGAAGAAATATTGAATCTTGAGGATTATGCTAGATCATTTACTATATTTACTAGCATTAAATCTACACATTATACAATAAAAGCCACAAGGACATCTGTAGAAGAACAACAGTTTGACATTAGTAGAGACACTGATGGACAAGGCAGGTTCTTTATCATTAAATTGGTTCTTTCCTCCCTTTCACAAAATTTTGTATGAACTTTCATTTGTTTACCACCGATCACTTTGTTTTTCTTGATTAATTGTACTTCGTTTTTTATTTTTATGTTTGGTTCTACTCATATTGTTACTATGTTTAACATATTTATTTCATTTTTTCTTTTGAGGTGATACAATTACTTGTTGCATATATTTGAATCTATTGAATTGAACTTTGAAGTCAATATAAGAACAATGTGTTTGCCCATTATTTTTTTTTTCTTCCTATGTACTATATATTTTTTATATGCAGAGGCGATGGGTAAGTAAGGTCTATCTACTCATTGTAGTTAGTTCCCGTCCTTTTAATTAAATATTGTCAGATCATCCTATATTTAGGCTCTTGTAAGTGTTACTTAATCTTCTTGTCAATTGCTTTCTAATTTTTCTGTTTTCCTTGGAGAATTTTGAAATGGAGTCAATAAAATACTTTGAAAAAATTATTCGAAAAATTTGAGCCCTCTATTGATATTTGATGATTCTACGGTTGATACTATTACACTAATTGCTTGGTTGACTTACTTCTCTATTAGAAATTAGTTCAGTAAGTCTATTTCGTATCTTGATTTTATACATTTTTGAACTTTGTACAAGGTAGAGTCTCTCTACTTTTATCTCTGATGTATAAGCTACAGATATGATGTATCTTTTTACCACCTCCACAACAGATGGTTATGATCTCACACCTTACTTGAGTTATCTTTTCTATGCATTGGTTTTCATGACCAAGATATACACAAGATGGTTATGATATCATGACCTTGACTCGAAACCTAATCCTATCTCAAAACTCAACCAAACTCCTACTCAAGAGTCATTTGAAACCTGACCCCAACAAACTTGAGACTTGACCGCTGTCTTAGAGATAAGATTCGACCCTTTGTTTTGTTTTACAAATTTTTATTGTTGTTATAGATATATCAAATGTATGTTATATTTAATTAGTTAAAATTATTAGTTTTAAAACTTGTGGTTGTACAAGTAGATAAATTAATAAAATCTTATAATATGTATTCCCTTTGTCTCAATGTATATGACATAGTTTCTTTTATATTCAATCTAAAAAATTGACACGTTTCGATATTTAGAAACAATTTTACTTCAAAATGTTGATTTAACCCTTAATGAGAAAGTCTTTTTTTATTTCTTAAACTTTGTGTGCCCAATCAATTTACATCATATAAATTGAGATGGAATAATATTTAATTATTTTTGTATATTCGTTGTGGATATTTAGGTACATAAATTTGTTAATATATCTAAAAGGAAACAATAGAAGTTGATATCATTCAACCCATATTGATCAAACTTATCTTAGTCCAAGTAAGCTTTAGGGAAGTTTGGGTATCAACCCATCTATTGTTTCAGACCATCTTAACCCCCCTAACTTTTATCCAAACAATCCATTTGCCACCCATAATTATGGGTGGCTATTGATGTTTGTGGTGGCTAGTAATAGGAGAAGGATCTGTTGAATATTGTTGGTGACAGTCACAATTGATTTCTTACCACTTAAATTTTATTATTACCATGTAAGTACCAGTTTCGGTCTTACAGTCTTAATAACACTTGTCACTTGCTTCAATAACACTTTTACTTGAGCAATCACATTTATTTCTTACTTTATTTCTTTGAGGACTTTATTGCTTGGTGGTTACAACTAAAATGAACTACCTCTATACATAGGTGGTGATGGAAGAATCAGCTACGTTTTCTATACTAAATTCTAGTATGTTATTCTAACTACCTAATTCTAGAACTACCTTTTCGAGAATATTTCTAGACTTTTCTCGCTTGAATACTCATTCTAGAGATCTTCATTTATTTATTTACAACTCTTGACTATTCCAGATTTTCTTTAAAATGACTTGGGTATTAATTAAGTTTGTGATGAATTCATAACACTTCCTTTCTACACCAACTTAAGTTGTTCTATGCATTCATTGTGAGCAATTCCTGAAAATCTACACGCATCATGACGATCATGCCCTTTGAGGATCTCCACCTTTATCTGATTATTTCGATCTTTACTCTTTAAAGCTTCTTCAAAGGTAATATTCTCTTTGATATCCGCTTATGTTGCATCTATATACTTGGCATCTGGACATTTCAATGATGTAGACCTTTTCATTGCGGTTGTGATACTTCATGAACTTCTTTTTGCAACATATCAGGAGTTTTACAACCATTAGTTTGCCATAAGTTCTTTTCTTCCTATTATGGAGATATCTTTAGCTTATGTGTTCTCCTCTTACCTCTTGGATACGTTCTATCTTGTTGTTTTCTTCTTTGTTTTCATGTTTTTGTAGCTCTTGCTCCAATTTCCTTTAATCGAGGAGGGAGACTTTGTTGTACCACCATGTTGGTACTTTATGAAGTACCACATAGGTTGTCTCGGTTAGCATTCCATATATTTACTCTATTTTTGTTCCTTTCACGATTGAAAAACTTGTTACTTTCAAGCTTTGATATATATTTACATTATTTGGCCTGAACACAACATAGTTTCCTAAATCTGTTAGTCATGACACGTATAATAAGTTTTTTTTTTCATACTTGGAAAATGGTAGGAATTTTGAAGTTCTACTTGTATCGAGCTATAACAAGGAACATAAACCATCTTGTCAAAGTAAGTTATTGGCATTCTTGAATTATTTGTTGTCACCATTGCTCGATCGCCTATAGATTCACTCATGTTGATAATTTTTTTTAATCACCACTCATGTGATTGGAACTGTAACACCCCAGAAAAATTTTGAGCTAAGACTTAAACCGTCCTTCGTTGTGAGTAGGAGTTAACTAAGGAATTTAAAATTTCTTAAGTGTTAAGGTCAGGTCACTAGATGTAGCACCTTGAGTTTCAAAAGGAACTAACCTGGAAATAGCAAAAATATGAAATTTTGCAAGTTAAGCTAAGTATGAGTTTTGGGTTGACTTCAAACGACCATAACTCCTAGATCAGGATGAGTTAGGTGTGCTACCAGATACCGTAGGAAAGATATTTGAATTATCTTTCTAATTCCACTGAGTTTTCTCAGTTTCAAGTTTGGATAAGGGAGATATGTGCTTTCGATGTTGGGTTGTCTAGATAAGAAAAGTCAAAATCGAATTTTAGAGGGGTATTTTGGTCTTTTCCTTTCCAAATCAAATTTGATTCATTTTTAGTAAGGTTTTAAGGTCTAATCCTATTATTTATAGTTTTATAACCCTAAAATTAGCCTAGGGTTTTGGTTGAGAGTTCAAGAAGAGAAAAGAAGTGAAAAGAGGAGAAAAGAGGAGATGATCAAAGCGTTCGTTGAGAGTCTTGCATTTTGTTGTGGATTTTCGCCATGGATTTAATCCGTAAGAGGTATGCAAGCTTCCATAGTGTTGGGTTACCCACATGCCAATCATGTTATTTTCAGCGCAATTTTATTGTAAAGATGAAAGATTAGAGTTCTTGATGAGTTCTTGATAGGTATTCTTGTCGTTCATTCTAAATCTTGTTGTGCTAGGGTTTTGATGAATTTTTGAGATGAAATTTAGTGATTTGAGTGTTGTTTTGAGTAGATTAGAGTGTAATTATGTTACATAATCAAATCCAAGTGATTGGAGAAGAAACTATTTGATTCTAGGCAAATTAGGGTGAGAAAACGAGCAAAGAATTTCGTCGAGTCTTCTGGGTTGGGGCCTGGCGCATCACACCAGATAGAGTGCCCCAAAGTATGCTCTGCACTTTAGGGGCTGGTGCCCCGCGTCACCCATAGCCCCAGGATCTCCTACCCCCACTCGTTCTTCATCGTTTCGTCCGTTTGAGTTCTTTTAAAGGGTACCTTTACTCCCCTTTGATTCTAAACACTATAAACTACTTCTAAACACCTAGAAATCATTCATAACATGAATCATAACCTTAGATTCATAATTCAAATTCAAGGTAGAATTAAGTTAAGTTTTGAGGATTCTTTCGAACATTCTACAACGTCTAGTAACTTGTTTCAAGACTCGAGCAAGTGAGTATGAGAATGGGGAGAATGTATTCATGAGTCTACTTTGTCATCATGAGATCTTTCATAGCATGAACCATAACTCTTGAATTCATAATTCACATTCAAGAGAGAGTTAAGTTCAATTGTGAATCCTTTGAGATCCATAATCGATTTGAATTAAATTTTTAGAAAGTAAGTATGAGAATGAGAAGATTTGTATCATGAGTTCCATAATGTTATGTAGACCTACGAGTCAAGTCGTTCATGCCCATAAATTTCGCATGAACTCCATAAGTTTAGTATCTATGAGAGGAGTAATATCTCCATGTCCTAAGTCTCAAGTATTGAGTTTATAACCCATTTGAGATTTCATTCCTAATCATGGTACTATCACATTTACCCATGAAGTCCTTGAGTTGGGTTATTCATGTCCATAATTTCGCATAAACCCTATAAGTCGAGAAGTCTTGAAACGATAAGTATCTTTGAGTCCTTGAGTTGAGTAGTTCATGCTCATAAATTCCACATGAATCCTTTGAGTTGAACATTCTTGAAATGAGTAGTATTATTGATGTTCTTGAGTTCCAAGTATTTGAGTCTATCTATGGTTATTGAAAACTTTGCATTGAGTCATTCAAGTCCATAATTAGCGTGAATCATATTTTAAGAAGTCTTTTACAAATTTTTAAACTTTTTTTTAATACTTAAGCTTTGAAGTTGAGTAAAGAGTAAGATTAAAGTTCATTTTCTTTAAAATGATATATGGGAACCAAGTATTCCTAAAAAGTTTGAAAATGTTTTCACATTTTGAGAAAGAAAAGGGAACATCGATTTCAAGAGAGCTTTTAAGATAAGTTTTGAGTAATTATCTCAAACCAAAGAAAGAAGTTTTTTTAAAACATATGAGCTAAGTATATTTTTAGGAGTAGTATTGAGCACCGATTGGGGATGCGAGTTCATATTAACTCAAGTCTCCATAAATCATATAGCCATCATGGGTATTAATGGGTCATACTTTTTTGATGATCACATAAGTTAAGCTAGTGGATCCACTAATTTAAGTAGTTCTATATGACGGCAAAGTATAGGACAGTATGGCAGCGTGATGGTAAAGACGTTGTATCACCAGTTAGGCTCATAGTGGTGGTTGTCTGTTAGAGAATATCCCACATAGTTATATTGTATTTTTATATACATACTGAGTATTATTGTATTTTTTTTCAATTCATTGAATTGATATCTACATTTTTATAGCTTTCCATAATTATTGCATCTTTTATTGTTGCTTTATATTGAGTTGAGTATCTAATCTCTGAGTTGAGTGTCTTATCCTTGAGTACTTCTGAGTTCAGTAAGTTTGAGTAGTTTTGAGTATCCTTGAGTTGAGTAAGTTTGAGAAGAGGTAAATATGTTTCCTTTCTATCAAGTTTCAAGCTTATATTTATGCTTTAGACATACTCGTACATTCCACGTACTGAGCCATTTGGCCTGTATCTTTTCATGATGCAAATACATGTATTCAGGATCATTAACAGGAGCTTTGTTGATGCATCTGGAAGTTCGAGTTAGCTATGTTGAGCCTCCTTATTTACAGAGGATTTCATTTACTTTTTAGTTTAGTAAAGATTTCATGGGTCTTGTCCCGAAATCCATCTTTATCAGTTAGAGGCTTCATAGATAGTCAGTATAGTTGAGAAGTCTGTATTATTTATTTTATTTTTTAAAATGTTTTAAAGACTTAAGTTGTGTATTTTATGGCGAGTTGAATATATTATTTTTATTCTAAGTTGTTCATTTGAGTTAAAGTTTTGAAAAGTTGAGTTTATTGAATTTTATTGAATTTTAAGCTTTTGTATGATTAAGTTTGTCTTCCGCTTGTAGTTAGCCAGGATGAGGGTTCGCTTGGGGACCAGCAATGGTTCTTGAGTGTTGGTCACGTCCAGGGTGTAGACTCGGGTCGTGACAGGAACATCCCAAATCAACGATCAAATCTTATTCATAATCTAGCAGTTTCTCACTTACCATTGCAAGTTCAAGTTCCTCTTTTTTGTTAGAGTGATAGGTGGAAAACTCTTCTTCTTTGTTAGAGTGACAAATGACAAACTTCTCTTGTGTTGATTGCTTTCTTAGACTACATAAGAGGTTTTGAAATCCCATGCTTCTTCATCTTTCTTATTTTGGATAGAAGTAGCTATGTTACCTTCATTTTTTTTATACCAACAATCTCTGAATATTTTCCTTTCTTTCCACAATTGTAGCACTTCTCCATTTGACAATTGTTGAAGTCTTTCACCAACTTATTTTTCATTGACTTCTTTGATATTGATTCTTTTTGTCTCCCCACGGCCGTGAGCTTATCTCCTCATCTCTTTTTTGATAGTCTTGCCTTTTGCTGAAGAGTAACTTATTTTTATCTTTAAGAAGAATTGATAATGGATTCTCCACGTTTGCTTCATTCGCAACAAATTTTCAACACAAATAAAATTCGCTTTGTGGCCCACCCCCATGTGGTTGTAATAATGATTTTATACTCTGATCTTAGACTATGAATAAAGATTATCCTCATTCTTGTCTCCATGATAGAATTATCTGGATCTAATTTTGATATTTCATTAGATAAAAATCTTACCTTTGAGAAATACTGTAATG
This sequence comes from Solanum bulbocastanum, assembly GCA_037074985.1. NCBI lineage: Eukaryota > Viridiplantae > Streptophyta > Magnoliopsida > Solanales > Solanaceae > Solanum > Solanum bulbocastanum. The sequence continues at coordinate 37,423,412 of CM073599.1, forward strand.
ACCCTAAAAACAAACTAGTGAAACTAGAGCCTAACGTGTGTGTGTTTGTGTTTGTCTAGAGTTTTGAAGTGGTTTAATGTTGTCTTGAGTCAAGGTTGAAGGGTTTAGGGTTTAAATTTCAAGGTACGACTCCCCTTGGACCACCCTAGGGGTCCTTGAGGAGGACCCTAAGTCTAACCCCAAGGCTGCCCCAAATGAAGTTTGTTGGCCAAAGTTTGGTGACCCATGGAAAGGGTCCATGCCCCGTACGTCCATCCATTCCCCATGGATGGCCTCCGTAGTCAAGAGGCCCCAAACCAAGCCACAACCACCATTAACGGATGACTAGTATGGTCCATCAACCCATCCACGGTCCGTGGATGGGGATCCATCAATGGGGTGTGTGTTTGCTGTCAAGTCGCAACTTAGCTTGGGGTGAATTAGTAATTCACCCCAAGTCCCAATTAATGTATGGACGGTTATTTTAAGTTTTTGAAGGTATTTTAAGAGTATTAAAACATTAAAACACTCATTTAGATTTCATCTCTCAAATCAAAACCCTTCCCCTCCTAAAAAGTTCTCTCTAGAAACTCCATTGGAGATCAAGGTCAAGTTCAAGCTAGGGTTGGGGATTTCAAGGCGTTTCTTCTTCAATTTTCTTGGGGAATCACTAGGAAGGTATGGTGATCCTTCATCTAGGGTTAGCTTTCACCCTAAACTCAATTTCAAAGAAGTTTTCAAAGTTTTCATGTTCATGAAAAACCCTAGGTTTTACTCAATTTCATGAGTTCTTGCATCAAACGTTTTCAAATGATAAATTATAATTATATTGATGTGTAATTGATGATTTAAGATGATTTTACACTATGAACCCATGATTGCTCTCAATCCCTAAATTTCATCGTATGAAATGGGTTTGACGATTATGAATGAATGTTGATGGATTTATTCTTAGATTGATTTAGATTACTAAATTGTATCATCATCTATGCCTAAGTATGGTGAATTGTTGGTGAATTGAGGGTTTGTGATCTTGGCCTTGAAAGGGAAAGTTTGATCTAGTTTCATGTTAAAGTAGAATTGTTTTTGAATTGTTGGTCCACTTGGAAAGTGGAGGTGTTTACTTATTATGTACATTGTGCTCATGGCCTTGAATGCATAGTTTGAGGAATTTAAGTATTTTCATGATATTGTATATGTGAATGTGTAATGTGAAGGATTTCCATGTGATTTCAATGATAGAATGATGATCATGTTTACAAGATAATTGTGTTATGATTGAATGTTAATCTTTATTAACACTCATGAATATTGCTGATGGAATGTGAAGGGTTCTATAATGTAATTTTGTATATTTTCAATTGGTAGACTTAGGTGCCCTCTTCTTGATAAATGAAAGCTATGTTGAGTGTGATCTCTTGAATTGGTAGGCTAAGGAATTCTTTTCTTGTATTGATTAATGTGATCATGGATGAAGTATCTTGACTTGGTAGGCTTAGGCATCCTCCTCTTGAATAATGAATGTATCTTGACTTAATGTCTTAATGATCATGAATCAGTAGATGTAGTGTTGGTAGCCCTTTCATTAATGACTAATGAAAGTGTTGATGATCTAGAATTGGTAGACCTAGTGTTGGTAGCCTTTTCTTGAATGAATGAATGAATGTCTTGACTCGGTAGACCTAGTGTTAGTAGCCTTCTATAAATGACTAATGAGGTATTTTTGGCTATGTATTGAACTGGTAGACCTAGATATGGTGGTCCTTCATGATGAGTCTAGAACCCAATGTGAATCTAAAACCTTGAATCGGTAGACCTAATGTTGGTGGCCCTTTCATGTGTGAAATGATGAACCATGTATCGGTACACCTAATGTTGGTGGCCTTTCTTGGAAAGTCAATGAGCTATCCTTAAATATACCTTAAAATGGTAGACCTAATGGTGGTGGCCCTTCTTTTGTAGTGTACTTTGGGTCGATAGACCCAATGTTAGGGGCTCTCTCAAGTACAGTAAATGTGAATGAAATACTCTATGGGAATGTAGGCTAAGCACCGAGTGGATATATTAAGATGGAAACTCTCCCAATGTTAGGCTAGGGTTCCAATGAACATCTTCCTATTCCATAACTATATGCCCACATAGGATATTAGCCAGTGGATTCAATGGAAATCCAAGCTAATTTACCAATCTTCCTTTGGCAAGAAGACCACCTCTTTTCGGCGTGGGGGTAGAAAACCAGATTCCATGTCTAGCTTGCATGGTCTATGTCAGTTAAATACTTATTCCCATCATGTGAGATGTGCATTATTGTTTCTTGAGGAGTTCTACAAAGTGTGGGTAGTAGTATGGGATGCTATCCATGCATTGCACGAGTAGGCTTTGAGAGGGTCATAGTGAGTTCTCTAAGTTTTAATGACTATTGTTTGAATGTCCTCCTAGGAAGAGGTTAAGGAGAATGCTGATCTAATGTTTAATGAATGAAAGTCCTCTAAATGATGTAATTGAGTAATGTTGACTCTTATATGCTTAAATGTAAAGATGCATGCAATACTTGGATTGTATTATGAGTTACTTCCTGGTCATGTCTATTGTATATAAATGTGCCTTGTCTAGGGTGACTTCAAAAGAGTACTTTTGTGAGTAGTAATATGGGATGCTACTTGCACATTGCACAAGTATGACTTAGAGTTGTCTCAGGTGTGGTCTTAATATGATGATGTAACTCATGAAATGTTAATGCCTCTTAAATGCTTTATTATGTAAAGGTGTAAAGGTGTAAAGGATGAATTGTAAGTTCACTTTTGGTGACCTTACGGTGGTGCCTTAGTGTGGGTGGTTGTATGAGACGCTACCCATCCATTGCACAAGGTATAGATTGAGGGTTATCTGAGGTGGAGGCTCAAGGTGAAGGTAAAGGATTATATGTAATCTTGTTAAAATGTGAATTATGTCACTTTGTATGTTGGTTGTGACTTCTATTATGCCTCTTGTATCAATGTTTATGAAGTTTTACAAAAATGGCTTTAAAACATGATTTTCAACTCAAATGTCCCTTTTTAACATGTTTTTGCATGGTCATCATACTTAGTACATCTAATGTGCTAACCCCATTATTTTCCCTTTTTACCAAAGTGTAGGCTTTGGAGATGTTGGTGTTCTATGCTTGATGGATAGGTTTCTAAGGTGCTTGAAGATGAAGACTTGGTGAGTCCTCATAGTTTCGACGACAAAACCCATTATGTTCCTTTTATGTCTTTAGTTTTGTTAAAGCTTTTGCATGGGCTAAGTCCCAATTTTGTATGCAAAGTATTAGATGGTTTGAGACATAGTATATGAAGTCTAGAAAGTCTTCCGATTGCTTTTAATGAAAATGTCTTCGATTGTAAAGAAAGTTTTTAATTCATCTCTATTTTCTTATGTTCTTATGTTCAAGAATGTCATGAGGCTTGTATAAGACCCCTTCGGGGTCGAGTACATCGTGTTATGACTAGGGGGTGCTCTCGGGTCATGAAAAACATGGTATCAGAGCACAAGATTTTGGAATGGTCTTAGGTTGTCTCAAACCACATATATTAAAGTCTTGTTCATAATGTGAAGCGCACCACGTTATGAATAAGAGGATGTTGGGTGTTAAGAAAGTTTCACTTGTTCATTCTTCAAGTCATGTCATAGAGTTTAACTCTATAATGTCTTTCCCTTATTCCTTGTGGGATGGTCTTTAGAGGGTGACCACTTGAAAGAGTATGCTAGAAGGGTTGAGGGAGAGAAAAGGTTGGTTGTGATTCCAACTATGGCTATGTGACTTGATAGATGTGAGATGAAAGATTGTGATTTTTTACTTTAGTATGAATGAGTTACTTTATGGTTATGTGTGATGTTGGTAGAAGGTTATAATGAGTTTTAAGGTATGTTGAAAGAGTTGATGAAATGTGGTGTTTTAGAAATGCCTAGATGTGATGAGTATGAAGGTCTAGTGATGTCTTGCTCCGACCATAGAATGGAGAGAAGTGAAGTCAGAAAGAGTTGGTATAGGATTACTCCCAAGTGGGGGATAATGTGCTTGAGTGTCCTTGATGTTCATGAGTTAGGCCTGATTGATGTTCTCACCTTAAGAGGTGTAGAGAGTGTGAGGATTTTAGACCCGGTGTGGTAGACTCATATGAGACCTTGAGTGATGTGGTAAGGTTAATTGTGAGCAAGAGTTGTTTAATGAGAACCTTTCTAGTTTAAAAGTACCGGTATGTTGATGGCTTTTTGTAAGCTGTGCATGTCTTGATTGAGGTTCATATGGTATTTTCATGTTGACCTTAGTTGGGTTTACTCTTAAGTGGGGGATAGTAGATTGAGTAGTAAGGTTGTTGAGAGTTCTGATATCCTTACTTCTTTCTTTATGTGCCTAGTCAAGCCTAAGACAAAGATTTCCTTTTGGCTTGTTTCATGTTTTGGAGTCATGTGTGATATTGAGTTTCCATGGTCTCCTTATGTTGTGCATGTTCTAATTGAATTCTTGTTTAGTTGAGAAAATGAGTTTTCATGATTTATTGTTCCTTATGTTGATGTGCATTTAGTTTGAGTTGTCTATATGCTTCATGAGGTTAAATGTTGAACATGCCTAAATGTGTTGTTATGAAGAAGTTGCATAATGTGCTTAATGATGTTGTGATGAGCATGATGTGATTTGGAGAAGGAAGTTCCTCCAATGAAATGAAGAATGATAAAGTTTTGATGCATAATGAGTTTGTAGATGTAGCTCGTACCTTCATGTTTGCATTGATCCTTTTTGATGTGGAGTTGATGTTTCCTCCTATGTTTATGCACTTATATTGATGTTGCATGCATGATTGTGGGCTGCTAGTCTTGACTCGTTACCCCTTAATGTGTTTAAAGTGTCATTCGAAGATGAATGTTCCTAAGTGGGGGATAATGTAACAACCCTAAAAACAAACTAGTGAAACTAGAGCCTAACATGCGTGCGTTTGTGTTTGTCTTGAGTTTTGAAGTGGTTTAATGTTGTCCCAAGTCAAGGTTGAAGGGTTTAGGGGTTAAACATCAAGGTATGATTCCCCTTGGACCTCCCTAGGGGTCCTTGAGGAGGACCCTAAGTCTAACCCCAAGGCTGCCCCAAATGAAGTTTGTTGGCCAAAGTTTGGTGACCTACGGAAGGGGTCCACGCCCCGTAGGTCCATCCACACCCCGTGGATGGCCTCCGTAGGTCAAGGGGCCCCAAACTAAGCCACAACCATCATTGACGGATGACTAGTAGGGTTGGCCAACCCATCCACGATCCGTGGATGGGGGTCCATCAATGAGGCCTGTGTTTCTTGTCGAGTCGTGGCATAGCTAGGGGTGAATTAGTAAATTCACCCCAAGTCCCAATTAATGTATGGACGGTTATTTTAAGTTTTTGACGGTATTTTAAGAGTATTAAAACATTAAAACACTCATTTAGATTTCATCTCTCAAATCAAAACCCTTCCCCTCCTAAAAAGTTCTCTCTAGAAACTCCATTGGAGATCAAGGTCAAGTTCACGCTAGGGTTGGGGATTTCAAGGTGTTTCTTCTTCAATCTTCATGGGGAATCAATAGTAAGTATGGTGATCCTTCATCTAGGGTTACCTTTAACCCTAGAGTCAATTTCAAAGAAGTTTTCAAGTTCATGAAAAACCCTAGGTTTTACTCAATTTCATGGGTTCTTGCATCAAACGTTTTCAAATGATAAATTATGATTATATTGATGTTTAATTGATGATTTAAGATTATTTTACCCAATGAACCCATGATTTCTCACAATCCCTAAATTTCACCTTATAAAGTGGTTTTGATGATTATGAATGAATATTGATGGATTTATGCTTAGATTGATTTAGATTACTGAATTGTATCATCATCTATGCCTAATTATGGTGAATTTTTGGTGAATTAAGAGTTTGTGATCATAGCCTTGAAAGGGCAAGTTTGACCTAGTTTCATGTTAAAGTATAATTGTTTTTGAATTGTTGATCCACTTGAAAGGTGGATGTGTTTACTTACTATGCACATTGTGCTCATGGCCTTAAAGGCATAGTTTGAGGAATTGAAGTATTTTCATGATATTGTATATGTGAATGTGTAATGTGAAGGATTTCCATGTGATTTCAATGATAGAATGATGATCATGTTTAGAAGATAATTGTGTTAGGATTGAATGTTATCTCTCTATAAACACCCATGAATGTAGATGATGGAATGTGAAGGGTCCTACAATGTAATGTTGTATATCTTGAATTGGTATACTTAGGTGCCCTCTTCTTGATAAATGAAAGAATTGGTAGGCTAAGGAATCCTTTTCTTGTATTAATGAATGTGATCATAGATGAAGTATCTTGACTTGGTAGGCTTAGGCATCCTCCTCTTGAATAATGAATGTATCTTGGCTTAAGGTCTTAATGATCATGAATCGGTAGGCCTAGTGTTGGTAGCCCTTTCATAAATGACTAATGAATGTGTTGATGATCTAGAATTAGTAGACCTAGTGTTGGTAGCCTTTTCTTGAATGAATGAATGAATGAATGTCTTGAGTCGGTAGACCAAGTGTTTGTAGCCTTCTATAAATGACTAATGAGGTATTTTAGGCTATGTCTTGAACCGGTAGACCTAGATGTGGTGGCCTTTCATGATGAGTCTAGAACCCAATGTGAATATAAAACCTTGAATTGCTAAACATAATTTCTAGCCCTTTCATGTGTGAAATGATGAACCTTGTATCGGTACACCTAATTTTAGTGGCCCTTCTTGGAATGTCAATGAGCTATCCTTAAATGTACCTTGAAACGGTAGACCTAATGGTGGTGGCCCTTCTTTTGTAGTGTACTTTGGGTCGGTAGACCCAATGTTAGGAGCCCTCTTAAGTACAATAAATGTGAATGAAATACTCTATGGGAATGTAGGCTAAGCACCGAGTGGATATGGTAAGATGAAAACTCTCCCCACATTAGGCTAGGGTTCCAATGAACATCTTCCTATCCCATAACTATGTGCCCACATAGGATATTAGCCAGTGAATTCAATGCAAATCCAAACTAAACCAAGTTAGGAGTTCATACTTTTAAGGTAATAAAGATGAATATGTATTGTCTATGGTGACTTCGAAGGAGTACTTAGTGTGAGTAGTAGTATGGGATGCTACTTGCACATTGCACAAGTATGACTTAGAGTTGTCTTAGGTGTGGTCTTAATGTGATGATATGACTCATGAATGTTTATGTCTCTTAAATGATTTATTGCGTAAAGGTTGAAAGGATGAATGATAAGTTCACCTTTGGTGACCTTAAGGTGGTGCCTTAGTGTGGGTGGTGGTATGGAACGCTACCCATACATTGCACAAGGTATAGATTGAGGGTTACTTGAGGTGGAGGCTCAAGGTAAAGGTAAAGTATTATATGTGATCTTGTTCAAATGTTAATTATGTGACTTTGTATGTTGGTTGTGACTTCTATTATGCCTCTTGTATCAATGTTCATGAAGTTTTAAAAAATGGGCATAAAAGCATGACTTTCAACTCAAATGTCCCTTTTTAGCATGTTTTTGCATGGTCATCATACTTGGTACATCAAATGTGCTAACTCCATTATTTTCGCTATTTACCAAAGTGTAGGCTTTGGAGATGTTGGTGTTCTATGCTTGATGGATAGGTTTCTAAGGTGCTTGAAGATGAAGACTTGGTGAGTCCTCATAGTTTCGAGGACAAAACCCACTATGTTCCTTTTATGTCTTTAGTTTTGTTAAAGATTTTGTATGGGCTAAGTCCCAATGTTGTATTCAAAGTATTTGATGGTTTGATATATAATATATGAAGTCTAGACAGTCTTCTGCTTGCTTTTAATGAAATTGTCTTTGATTGTAAAGAAAGTTTTTAATTCCTCTCTATTTTCCTATGTTCTAATGTTCAAGAATGCTATGAGGCTTTTATAAGACTCCTTCGGGGTCGAGTACACTGTGTTATGACTTGGTGGTGCTCTCGGGTCATGACAAATATTGATTGATCATCATATCCATTGAGAGATCAACAAAGGCCCATTTTGAAGCCTTTGTAATCTCACATTATTCTTCTTTGTAAAATCATTGCTAATGTGTCCTAAGCTTCTTTGAGTATTTCGGCATTCTTAATCCGTTGTAGGAAATCTTCATCACTAGTTACAATGAGAACATACATGGCCTTTCCATCTTTGACCTTCCACCTTTTTGTTGCTTTAACATCTATTAGTGGTGTAGTTTTGTATCCAGTGATGATATTCCACAATTCCTGGCCGAGAAAGTAATATTGCATTCTCGTGCTCCATGATCTATAGTTTTTTGTGTTGGGATTCTCAACATGATTGAGAGTGCTTGCAAAATCTGCCATTGATAGGTGCATCATGATTTGTAATCTCCAATAGTAACTTGTAGGATTTTTTTTCTTTGAATTGCTACCTCTCTTTATCCAAAAGGCTCTAATACCATTTGTTGAATATTGTTGGTAACGGGCAGAATCAATTTCACACAACTTAAATTTTATCATTGCAAATAGGGGTGGCAAGATGGGTAGTTCATATGGATATTCGCTCATATTTACCCATTTTAAATGTGATGGGTACCCAACTCATTTAAAAAAGGGTAAAATGAATAATACTTATATTAATAAATGTGGATAGTTAAATGGGTAAAATGTGTTAATTCATAAAAGAAAGAAAAGTGGTAAGCAGTGGGGTTGTAAAACAAGCTTTTTTAAAAAAATATATATATTTTTCTCTATAAAAAAAATTAATTTGTTTTACATATTTTTGGGGATGAGGGAGGGGTGGTAGCGGCTAGGGTGCTAAATTCATTTTTTACGAATTTTTTCATAATTTTTTTTTAACATTTTTGGGATGGGCGTGTGTGGGCTAGTAGGGGGTGCGGGGGTTGGGGGGTTTGTAGGGGGTGTGGGGCAGGTAGGGGCTGGGGGGCTAGTAGGGTTATAAATAAGAATTTTTTAATTTTTTTTTATAAAGAATTTTGGGGATTGGGGGGTGGGGCATGGGGCAGGGTGGTAAATTTTTTATGAAAGAAGTTTAATATTTTTTTTAAATTATTTTTTTTGGAATAGGTGGGGTGGGCGTTTGGGGGGGGGGGGGTGCTAGTAAGGGGAGGGGGACTGGTAGGGGAGTTGGGTGACAAAAAAATTTAAATTTTTTAATAAAAAAAACCAATTTTTTTTATATTTTTTTGGGATGGGGAGGGGGGGGGGGTGATAGGGGGTGGAGTGTTAAAAAAAAGCTTTAAAAAGATTTTGTTTTAAAAGCTTTTAACAAGATCTATACTATAAAATGGGTACCCATACTCACCCATATTATCCATTGGGTAACTCGTGTTACCCAATTAAAATGTGAGTTGAGTCGAGCACTTTATCTATTTTTATTTAACTCATTTTCGATTGACTAATATTCAACTCGACTTACTCATTTTCCACTCCTGATGGCAAAGTAAGGACCCACTTCGATCGTACAATCTTGATCACACTTATTGCATGCTTCAAAAATACTCTTTGCCTGAACACTCATTCTTATTTACTTTCTTTCTTGGTTTGTTACAACTCAAATGAACCACCTCTATTTATAGGTGGTGATAGAAGAATCTTGCTAAGTGCTTTTCTACTATATTCTAGAATATTCTTCTAACTACCTAATTCCTGAACTACCTTTTCTAGAATATTTTTAGACTTCTCTCTAGAGTACTCATTCTAGAGATCTTTCTTTATTTCTTTACAACTCTTGAATATTTTAGATTCCTCTTTGAAATGACTTGGATATTAATTAAGTTGGTGATAAACTTCGTGCCTCAAAAGTTGATGATAGTGCTTGTGTGTTAAAACTAGATAGAGTAATGATAAAAAGTCTATATTTAAATGAGCAATTATCTAATGATATTAAATTCCATTCAACATTTAAATTCATACCTATTAAGAACAAACTTCAGATTATATCAAAGAAAAAAACACTTAATAAATTGTAATATGAATGATATAGATTTAAAATTTTCGCAATCAGAAATAAACGGGGACCATAATAAAAGATTCTTTAATCTATACATTCTGATCTAGGTTGTTTGTTAACTAGATAAAAGATAGTGAAGTTGAACAATACACTACTTTATGAATTATGGGGTAAGAGTTTCACTTTACAAGTACTATCCCCCACCCCCATAACTTGGTAGAAGGCCTTAATTCTTCTCTATATTCTCTAATTTATCCTCAAGCATTAAATAGGGCATTCTAAAACAAATTTTATAGGCATTGCACTTCAAGGTTACAAGTCATATACCCTAATACTAGAAAAATATGTTGAGTTTGTAAATCTGAGATGATGCCAAAAGTTCAAGACAATCTTCTTCCTATTTTAACTAACTTTGGTAATTTCAGTTTTCCCTATCCTGTTACTTTGTCAATCGATTTGATGTAATAAAGATCAGGATTTCCTAGCATAAAATACAAAGTACACATGTACATACAAAAACTCAAGATTTAAACACACAAAGCAGATGCATCTTAGAACATTACCTTCAGCTATTTGACTGTATATAAAGATTGATAATCATTTCTCACATGGATTTCTTCCTAGAACTGAGCTATCCAGATCCCATCCTTTCTTCCACAATTGGTGATATTCGACAAGCCTTGACTACCATGTTGATCTTAAGTTAAACTTTCTTTCCAAATACTATCAGTGACGGTAGGTCAAAGATTACTATTTAATAACTTCTAGTTATAATCTAACAAGAGCATATGCTTGTGATGCCATTTGAAGTACCTAAATGACATTCATTCTCCATCAAAACTATTACATGACACTAACAATGATATATATAGTTTTTGTCATGCAACCAAAGATCATTATTAGTATAGCTTACTGGCAATCTAAAATAAATTTGACACGTGTGAATTCTCATTACAAGACAATTTGAGATAAGCTTAAAATTGAGGTGTGATAAAAGGAGAATTCTTAGGAGAGTTAATACAACCATCTCTTTAGAGTGACAACCACTTAACCGTTGTCATTTCCAACGGATGGTGAAGCATTCTAAAGTACTTGCATCACACCAATCTTCCATCAAGAGGTAATGAAACACAACTGCCTTTCAAATTTGTAATTTTAAATAAAACACCACGTCCACTAAAAGAACTAAGTGGTGTCTTCAACCTTCTCCCTCTAAAATTGGTTGCTAATAAGAATGTCCCTAAGAATTGTATGAGCATCATCAAACTAACGCTTGATAATCCAAGAATCCGTAGTGTAGACGTATCCCATACTGACGAAAGCCTTAGAGTTATAGAACTATCAAGTAGTTGAGTTATAACACTATTTGACATGAATGGGAGAGATGTAGACCAAATTGGAATTATTTTCATTGAGAATACACGAGATAATCCTGCCATAGTGTAAAGTGAGAGGGTCAAAAGAAACTTCAATTATATAGTTAAGCACGAAAGAGGAAAGCTTGAGTTTAAGCTTTGAGATGAGGCAATAGGTAAGGTGAGCATCATGTTGAGTAAGGGAGGATATAAACCATGCACGAGGTAGGAGAGTGGTAGCCATGATTTGATAGATGATCCTAGTTTCAAAATAAAGGTATTTAAGAGAAAGAAATTTCATGGCTTGGTTGAATGAGACCTCAAAATTAGGAAAACATGTTTATTGTTGGAGAAAGAGAATGCCATGCCTTGTAACTCATTATTTGAAAAACATATATCATCTTTGACATAACCCAAAGTAGGTCCCAAATAATGAGACGTGAGTACACCCATACCCACAAATATACTCAATGAATCTCAATAATTCCATCTCTAAAGGTTGAACGAGACTTAGCAAAACATGAATGCATTATCTACAAATTCTTAAAAACACGAGAACATTTAAAAGCATTTTAAATATCTATAATTCAATATTGAAACAATTATTGACAAAATCTTAACATGAGCTAAAAAAACACATATATTTTTTAAGGATTAGCTAATTGAAACACACACACACACACATATATATATAGTTAAAGTAACATATCTTTTTCTTTATATTTCTTATGCAGGGACTTCCTAGATGATCCTCAAAACACACACACACGATACATGCACACGCGCGCGCACATATATATATATATATATATATATTCTTTTCTTCATATTCAATCCTGTATTTATTAGTTTGTCATTTTGAGAATTAGCTAGGAAGTCCTTGTCATGTGTAATTTGTGGCTACATAGATAGTGTGTCAGTTGAGTTTTGATTTTCTTGTTTGTGTTACATTTCACACAAAATAAAATTAACTTAATTTTGAAATAAATTGTAACATTTGGTTTTTGCAAAAGAGAATGACCAGTCTCGAAATTATGCAATACTTTTATCAAATTATATTTTAAGTAGTTCTTTTAAAAAAAAAAAATAGAAATTGCATTGAGTTGCATAGTATTTTATATTTATGTGTGGAGATAAAACTCAAGATGGTCCACGCAGTCAAATTAAGGCATCAGATGTTGATTCCAACTTGATAAGAAATTGATCTTATGATAGAGTTTTACAAGAGAATTTTTTTGTAAGAAACAATGAATTTTACTAGTTTCAACCAATCTTGTAGCAAAACTAGTGACTATAAGAGAGAATTCATTGTTGCATTGACATAAGTTTATTGCCCTTACAAGTAGAATTGATTCTTTTTCAATGACAAAATTTATTGAAGAAATCTGGAGGTGCTAGGAGTATGGTTAAGGAGGCTGAAGCAATTAGCAACCAGTTGAAACACACTCTTAGGGAAGGAAACACTGGCTAACTTTTTTGCTAACTTAGTTGTTAATTTTGCAGGTACCTATTTGGTGGAAAGTTTTAGGAACTTCCTAATGCAACATAGATAATTCTTAGCATGTACAAGTTCAATATGCCTAATTTTAGGCTTATTTTGCTTCACAATAGTTAGTTTGGTACTTTGGTTATTAATCATTATGCTTGCGCACAAAGGAAACTACAAAGAGGTAATTTTACTCTAATGTAATGCTTGAAATAATTTCGTATAATCTATCTATCATGTCATCTAGTGAGAGGTTAAGGTCTACAATTCATATTAAGACATAGGTATTGGGTGAGGTTTTCTTTTACTGTTTTCTGGTGCAACTAGTCACTTTTGGTTTAAGGATATTTCATCACTCACTTTTCACTTTAGATTTCTCCCTATGATGTGTTATACTAATCTCCCAAAAATTCAACCTATCAAGGTAGAATAATTGGAAAACATCACTGAGTGGTGAGTGATCTTACATCCTTTAAACAACACAGTAACGAAAATTATCTATTTTTTTAAATTTGTGCTGAAACTTATAGATTATTTTTGATGTGTGGCCTTTATTTCTATAAAACTCATCTTATCAATGGTATTTAATATGGAAAAACACAGTGTTTTTTTACCTAATAGATTTTCGGATGAAGAATTAGTTTTGTTTTTAGTATAATTCAGATCGAGAATTGATGTATTTGTCTCGACAATATTTCTATTATTCTTCTATAAAATAATAGTAGAGGATTTTCAAATCTGATGGTGGAAGCGAAAGAGTATTATGATGGAATAATGGTGATTATAATACTATTCAAGGTTCATTTTATCAGATCTATAAAACAAAACAACAAAACGAAGTAGTAAAAATTGAATTGAAGCGTACCTTGAACTCTATCTATTCCTCTTATTTCTATTTTTGCCGACTTTCGTATCTTCAAATCCATCATGTCTTGTAGTGGAGGAGAAAGAGAAAACATTGAAGATGTCACTAGTGTATTGGCCATAGTTCTCAAATATTTCTCTAGATTTCTTTAGTCGCTTCACTTTCCTATTTGATTTTTGACTTTCACTTTTGATTTTGTTTTATTGGATTAAATTTTTGCATTTTTTAATGAATGTACTTGGCACTTTGGGCTAGCCCATGTAAATATATATTTGATTAATAAATCTGACCCATTAGGTGTCTTTGAAGAAAAAAATTTTATATGTGTTCGCCCACAATGCACACTAGGTATTTAAAATCAAATAATGCAATTTCTAGATCACGATGTTGAAAAACCAAGTATTCAAAAAGTTAAAGTCTCAGATATTTTATAACTAGTACAAACCTTTCTTGAAGTGCCAACTCTACTCAAACCATCATCCATTAGCCTCAACTATTCAAAATTATGAATAACATGTCTAAATTAATCTAGAGAAATTAATTCCATAATTATAGAACATCTCAAATCAAAGTCAACTCATGATTAAAAGGATTCAATATCTCGTATATATATAAATTAATTTTGAGTTATTATATGGAAACAAAGCCAGTGTATGGGGTCATTCATGTATCTTATTCCTATGTATTAGTTAATTAATTGTACGCTACCCTATTAATTATGTATATTTCTTGTTTTACTTGGTATTCAATGCTTTTTATACATTACTTTTACCTGATTTCTTAATCTATATCATTTTTTTCTTCTTCTAGTAATTCATTAATTATTTTTTGAAAAAACTATATATGTAATTACTATATTGACCTACAAATAAACCCTTTATAGTTCGTGCATTACAATCCTTTATGTTGCCAATCAAATATTGCACAATTATCAATAAATTTTATGTCAAAGTTATTGCCCATTATGTTGTCAAACACCACACATTCTTTGAACACACATTATCGATAAGCACAAGATTCTAAATTTATAATCCAAGTCTGTTTCAATGTTCAAAAAATCCACAAAATTCATGTTCTAGATCTATGTTCAAAATATCAATTTCATGTCTCTCAGCGAAACATCATCCACAACAACAATGCACATTATATCAATTAACATACATTATTTTTTGTACAATCATTTTAAATCTTGCACGTTCTTATTCAATTTTTTCAGTATCCAATTATTCATAATGTCAACTCTATCACTCTCAAATGGTAGGATTTATAGCTGAATGTGAATTCTAGAACTAATATGGTTAATTCTACTCGTTCTATCATCAAGCTAGTTGAGATCAAGACTAATCATAATATTTAACAATCAAATGAGCGATAGAACATTAAAAAGAAAAAAAAAATTAAGTAATCTCAAAAATGATTTGATACAATAATACCTTACTACCATTGAAAGTAAAAGGGAAAGCATACAATATTCAAGACTCTAGATGGAAAAATGAAAATAACAACCATCTGATCAATATTGAATCATCACCTTAACTTTGATTTATTTTTGGCTCCAACCCCTTTCTATAATCTTATAAATTGTTATATCATGCACTAATTTATTTTAGATTTATTTGAGAAACATATGTTTGATATTTAATCCCCTTTCCCCTCTCTTCCGACCCCAAACAAGGAAAAAAAATAGACTCAAAAGAACTAGTTAACCAACAAGTAGAAATTAGTGCTAAAGGATCACTTCCTATAATGACCCTTTCGATCGTTAAGGGAGAATTATTTTTTAAACAAATCGAGTGAGAAAACTTCTGGTTAGAGAGTTGGAAATTTCATTCTAGGCTAGGCTTGGATGAAATCTGAGAGAGATAAGGTCGGGTAAAATCTAAAGAAAATATTTGGCAAAACGTCTAAGAAGTGTTTGTTTTTATCTTTCCTAAGAATTTAAGGAGTTCATACGACTTTTCAAAAGTGAATTCAGATTTGGAGTGAATGAGTTGGTTTGGTACGCCAAGTTTGAAGGTGTGCTGTGAAATAGGCCAAATTGAGGGATTTTCGAGGTTCTATAGTATGAAATCCACCATTGATGCCCCTCTTGAAAATATGGACTGATGAAGGCCATTATTGAAATGCCTCCATTGTAGAGAAATTCCCATTATAGTACAATCAACCTAGGGGGAAGCAGCTCACTATAGAATGAGGCTACAGGTAGTATGGCCTCCCAGACATGGTCAAGAATTTGATATCTTCCAAACTTTTTGAAGAGTAAAATCAGTTATAGGGGTAGTTCTAGGGTCAATACGACATATTTAAGGGGTTAAATGGGTAAGAAATAACTAAAAAACCCTTAATTAAAAACTATCGAGCTATACCTACGGAACAATCTATGGTCTCTAAAAACTTCTAGGGCTGTCGTGGTCATTCGTCGAACCAACAGTGAAACCCAGAAATCCTGTAAACATTCCACGATTCCCTTGTAAGGTCCATATGACTTTCTGTGATTCGTAGGCCCTTCTCGTTGAAACCCCATTTCCAAAATATTTCACCAAGTCTGGAACCCTTCTACAGACCCCTCCCAACAAACTATTGGAACTTCTATAGACCGTCCTAGTGGTCCATAGGAAAAGTTTAGAAAGTCAATTTTCACTAAACCTCAGGACCACTTCCTACGAAAGCCTTCTACGGATCGTAGGACCTTGTACGGTCTATAGGTAGCCTTCGTAGAACCTACTCCAATACCAAAAATGTAACTTTTTCAATGCACTTCAACTTGTTTATTTACAAGATGTTACAATATCTCCCCCTTGGGAATATTCTTCCTCAAATGAGATTCAAGCTAGCATAAATAGAGTAGAGAAAGATATCTAAAAACCCAGCATGAATGCATACCTTGGCTTTCATTTTGATAGATTGTCATTTAGTAGCCAAACATTCATATTCATCTTATAGGTTTTAGTTCTTTTGTGGGATGAACCTTAATCTATGTTGAGAAAATATCCTTCTGTTTTGGTGATTCACGTTGGGATCTATGGGCAGCGAAGACAATTTTTTCCTTGTAACCCGTCATCCCTTAGATGTATATACCATACTTAGCATTCCTATTCATTTTTAAGTACTTCCTATTGAAACTTTTTCAACCTTCACGATCCTAGAGTGACCTAAGGACCATAAAAGTGAGTATTGACAACATTTTTATACATCAACATGTAAGGTTTTCTTATGTTTCAGCACATCAAAGCATAACCTATTTCCTAATCTAACCATTCCCATATCTAGAGAGATTTTATGTAAACATAGGATTCTCACCCTTGCTTCATCGGGCTTTCGTAAAAATATTTCATCAAAGACAACTCCACCCCTCAATGCCATCCATGGAATTAGGCCTAACCCATTGGTGGCCCACTAAAATTGGCTTGATATTTTACGTAGACACCTTAACTTAATGATGTTCATTTTAGACATCTCATGTAGGACCCCGCTGTGTCATTTTGACACTTTCTCAATATCAGTAAAAATATATAAGGTGTGTGTGTTATGTTCTTTAATGACGTGTAAAGTGACAAGTGAAATGATGACATTTGTCATTTGTATCAAAAGAAATTTTTAAATGATTAATTTTGAGTAAAGTAAATTAATAATGAAATCCCCACCAACCTCGATTGTATTCTACTACACCCCCCCCCCAATCCCCTCCTACTTGTCTTCTTCAAGTACACCCTCCAAATACCCTACGTTTATCTTCTCCAGAAACTGCAAATTTGTGCACCATATCACTTTCTTCCTTCTTCTTCGCCTAATAAATAGCTTGATATTGAAGATATTTTCTCATTAAGAATTTTTTTTTATCTTAGTTTATAGAAATTCACTCTCCCTTAAATTATCAAGATAAGTTTCTTCTTAAATTCAGCTCCATACAAATATTAAATTCTTCCAAGAAAGAATTTTATGAATGGATTTATTCTTAAAATTTTAATAATATTTTCCGTCATTTTGCTTAAACCTTCATTGACAATGGATGAAATTTAATTTGGGAAAACTGGTGGCTTAAAATAGGGAAGAAGAAGCAAACAAAAAATTTTAAATTAACTAAAAAACCCATTTCACGCATCAGTCAATGAGTGTGTCACTCATTATGACATGTAAGCAAAAAGTGCCAATATGAAACAGCGGAACCTTACATGAGGTGTCTAAAATGAACATCACATAGTTGAGGTGTTTAAGTGAAACATCTTGCCATGTTTAGGGGACCACTGATGGGTTAGGCCATGGAATTAATGCGTAGAGAGCATAATGATCTTACCTTGATCTTATGAGAAGAAAGATCTTCTGAGAAAAAAAAACTAGATCTAGACATTAAGGACATTCCTCATGCGAAAGTGAAGATAAAATAGAGGGAGATACTTCTTTTGGAGTTCGGGGGGGAGGGGGGGGGGGGGGGGGAGAGAGAGAGAGTGTTTGTAGGATAGTGTTTTTGTGTGTGTATATTTTTGTATAGGGGTGAGTATGGTCTGATACTATTAAGTACGACAAATTAAGTTCTCGATATCTAAAAGTACTAGTTTATTATTTCCATACCAAATTAGCTCGATATGATTTGATATTTTTAATTTTGGTCTCGATACTTTGTGGTAGGTTGTTCGATAACCATAATTAGTTTGAATTTGAGTTACGTATATTCGTTCAATAAAGATTATAACTTTATTTTTAAATAAATGTTTCAATTTTTTTATTTATTTAACTCCTAAATGCATAAATTATTTTTGACTAATGTGTGTTATTCAATAATTCAAATAGTTGTCGTTGCAACATTGATATTATCAGATTCATCAACAATCATTTCATCACAAAATAACAACTTACGATATGGAAGAACTCTTGGAAGCATGAGTAGATCAACTAAGTTAACACTCATCATATCAAAAGAAATACTTGTTTTGGACTGCCAACCGTCTTCCAATAAATCTCCATACAGCTTCCTTTAGCAAATAAGTTAGAACCATTCTTTTGGTCATTTTTTACACCTACACTTCCATTCACATCCTTGTTTTCACCTAACTCAAAAGTTTTCAATGAAGCTTATGTAGTATGCCTTCAATCGAGGAACTACATATTTAGATCCTCAAGTTTTTTTACGCATTACGGAATATCTTAAGCCGTTGTAGTCCCACAATAACTAAAGATTCATTAGGAGTTTCATTGATTAAATCGCATTGAAGAGCCATTATTATTGCAAGACCAGTATGAAGATCAACATGAATATGAGAAATTCAACTACACATGTCTCAATCATATTAGACTAGCACTATTTTTGTTTAAACAATTCAAAAAAAAAAAACATTTCAAGAATGATCGAATAGTCAAAGATGCAAAGCTTAAAAACCATTTTTCTGAATTTAAGCATAGTCATATATAATTTTACACCGAAAAAATCATTCACTGACATGTAAACTATATCTTGACATATATCACTATGTCTTCCTCATAGCAAACATCTCCAATTAGGCAATGGCCCTGCAAAAAAACAAAATGTTAGTATTCTATATAAGATCATAGCCATCTGATGAGTTCTAGAATTGGACTCATTTAGGGCTTTATTTGTATAGATTTAATGTCCTCGTATACTTATTTTGTGCAAATAATTGATGTAAACTCCTTGATTTCCAGGTATGTGAATTGAGGAACAAAGCAAGGACACTAATTTGTAAAAAGAAACGAAGTGAGCTGAAAGAACGAAGAAAAGAGAGCCTGGTGGTCCGTTTGGTGAGTCACCGAGTGGCTATTTGACCACCTAAAGTTCCAGTGTGCTAAGCCCTGAAAGAGAAAAATCAAGTTAGCGAGAGAAAGGAGTAGTCAGTGGATTACAGAGTGGTTCCGTGATGTAGTGTTGGATTGACCAAAGTTACAGAACTTGAGGAAGCTGAAGGTCAAGGCAAAAAGGAGAGGACATTGACCAAAGGGCGGATCGCCGAGCTGATCGGCGAGCCCGACTAATTGTGCCGAATAGTCTTTCGCAATATATTTTTGGCGACTATAAATACGTCTTCAAATATTATGTTTAGTATCAAATTTTGTTCTGAACATTCAATAGAATAATTTTTTAGTTTGAACTCTGAGTATTGAGACAAGCTTTCCTTAGCTTTGAAGAATTGAAATTTTTCACTTTTGAGAAATTGGAAGTTGGTCTTTGAGATTCTTCAATTTGGACCTTTGTAAAGACGAAATTAATCTTACCCAGTTAATGGAAACTCAATTTGGTAATGATTTTTATCTTTTTATGATGTCTAGCTAAAACCCCAATTCTTGGGGTGTGATTATGTGATTATGGGTTGATTTAGTTTAAGGGTATTGCTAATTGTTAGTCTAAATGTTGTTTAGAAGTGATTTCAATCAGTAATTGTGGTTTAATTTAAAGAATTGTAGGTGCAAATGCAGTTCTACCTTTGTGTTTTTGGCATGCTCGAGAGATAGGTTTTTAAACTAAGATTATTGATTTAATGGTTTGTGGGTATTGGGTTGTCATGGGTTCAACCCGAGAGAGTGAATCCTAAACTCTTTTCCACACATTCAGCTCGAGAGAGTGAATGGACTAAGGCGTAGGATGTTCTTAGTTTGCTTGCTTGTTAATGTTCGAGAGAAAGCTTACCTCCTCTTTGGTCTAGCTTATTCACTAATATTCAACTATTTCCTAATAGTTGCAATTACCCATTTGTCTACATTGGCCTACAATCAAATCATATCCCAAGAACCCGTCTCATTATTGTCATTTTCGTATTGTTTGTTGTTGTGTAGTTGATAATTGAAACCAAAACCCCCTGATAATTGACATTCGTGTCACCCCTTGATTTGAATTATGTTTTCATTCGATAATGTCTATTCTTATGACTAAATATTCATACTTTCCTGTTGAATCTTAAACATGTACCGCTCCCTGTGGGATTCGACCCGACTCATTCAGTTGGGTTATATATTGATTAATGACCGTTGAGCCAAGAAGTATTTTCTGGGCAAAATGTACACTTTGAAACTTCCAAATGAGAGTAGAAGTTCAAAAAAATTAATCATATCGAATTCATGGTTCGAGGACCAAGTATGCACATAAAATATAAATAAAAAACCTACAAGTTATTTACAACTAATTTTCAACTCAAACTCACATATTAAATTAAGGGTGTGTTGGGTACACAATTTTTCCATGTTTGGTTGGCTTAAATGTTTTACTATACTCCATACCCTACCCCCCCCCCCCCTCGCATCTAGGCCAACTCTCGTCTTGTTTTGAAAAATATTTCAATTTTTTATGCGAACTACCCCCCCACCCCACCCCCCCGACTCCACCTCTGTCAAATATTTTTTGAAGGAACAATTGCTTTTGAAAAATATTTCAAATTTTTAAAATTTCATTTTTTACGCCGCCCCTATCCCCAGCAACCCTTCAACTTATTTTTTTGAAAAATATATTTTTGGGTCGAAAGTCTTGGTCAAATCTTAGGTTCAGATTTTGGAATGGTCATCGGAGCAGTGTCCTAGTTAGGATGTCAGGGTCAAGTCATAGATCGATTATCATGGTTGATTTGCAGGTCAGAAATTATTTTCTAAAGAATATTTTCTAGTCTCAAGCCAAAAATAAAAGATATTTTCTCATAAAAAAAATTTCATTCACTAACCAAACATTAAAAAATATTTTTCACTCACTAACCAAACATGAGAGAATAAGTTAGAAATCCACATATAACATTTTCCATCATACCAAGCATACCCTAATATATTGTTGACGAAAAAACTATAATGAATCCTTGTGCTTCCAAGACTTAGCCAATGTCTAAATCCTATGTCAGATAAAATTACACTTTTGATGTATTTATACCTTGTAAAAGCAATCTAGGACCAATCAATCCTTAATAAGGCAAAATAAGAATTTAAGCTTGAAATAAGCTTAATGTCACGCCTCGACCCTACACCCTGGGCGGGACTGGCACTCGAGAACCATTGTTGGCCCTAAGCAAACCCTTGGTCTGGCTTACTTACTCAGCAGAAAACTTAAACATAAGAAATATAACTCATGCAATAACTTAAGAGATAACAACTTAGCCAAAATGGCAACTCAAGTCTTAAACATATACAACTGAAATGAATAAAACTAAAGAACTATAACTATTTGTCTATGAAGCCTCTAAAACAAAGAGGGATGTCGGGGCAAGACCCCCGATCATCCTAACAATGAAATATTGAAAGCAAATGATAAAAAGAGCCCTCTGAAAAGCAAGGAGGCTCACCAACAAACTCTGAGTGCTCAACTAGATCAACGAGGTGCTAGGTGATGATCCTGGTTACTTGTGCCTGTATCATAAGACGATGCAGGACAAATGGCATCACTACATTGAATGTACGAGTATGTGAGGGGAAAACTAAACATAACATAAGCGTGAAAGGAATCTGAAAGAAACACTTACATTGGCTTTACTCAACTCATAAATAACTTAACTCAATTTAAGCAATAAAACGCATGCAATATATGGAAAGCATTATAAAAAAGTAGAAAGCAACATAGTTTGTTAAAGAAAATGCAAAAACAAACTCAATTACTCATATAATAAAGTAATATAGTTTCTGTGGGAGTTTCTCATCGATAACCACCACTATAAGCCTAAGTGGTGTTACAGAGTCTTGCTCATGCTTCCAGAACTGTCCTATACTTTGCCGTCATATAGGACGTCTTAACTAAGATGATCCACTAGTCTATGCTAAACAGCACTTAAGGATTCATCTAAAAAGTGTTATCCTTTACTACCGAAGATGGCTACAAGGTTTATGGAGCCTTGAGTTATTATGAACTTGCATCCTCATATCGGTGCTCAATACTGCTCCCAAAAATATAACTAGATCGTATGCTTGTAGAACAAAACTTCTTTCTTTGGTTTGAGATAATTTCTTAAAACTTAGCTTAAAAGCTCTCTTGGAATCAATGTTCCTTTTCTTGCTCAAATGTGAAAACATTTCCAACTTTTGGGAATACTTAGTTCTTGTATAATCTTTGAAGAAATGAACTTTTACTCTTAACTCCTTAGTCAACTTGAAACTTAAGTCTTAAGACAAAGTTAAAACATTTGCGGAAGACTTTTGAAAACTTTATGAACTTCTCTTGACTTGCTTCTTAACTTCTACACTTGACTCTTAACTTTCCTTGAATTGAATTATAGATTCAAGGTTCACGATCTCATGTTTATAGATGATTTTATGATGTTTAGACGTACCTTAGATTGTTGGAATCAACTAGAAAACATAGGTACGTTGCTAAGAAACTAGTACATAAAGAAAGGGGAGAGGGGTGGGGGGGGGAATGAGGTGAACTGGCGTCCTTGGCGCACTAAGAGGCGTGGGGCGCCAGAGCCCAAAGTTCAAAGACCCCTACTTGAGGTTCCTGAGAGGGTCAACGCCTCAAAGGCAAAAAGTCAGAGAATTTTTCTTGGGGCTATGAGAGGGGCGACGTCCCAGGCCCCTGCCCAGTTGCCTTTGACTTTTTTCATTGTTTTTCAACTCTAAACACCCCATTTTCACTTGGTTCTTTCCCCAAACACTTAGAAACAACTAATTCATCAATATATGAAAAATTTAACTCGAATTCACACATAAATATATGAATCAATATCAAGAAACTTCAACAACAAGAACCCACAAGATTTCTATCGAATTATCATCAAGAACTCATAGGATTTACTTTCAAAACTATATAACTTCGCTGAATTGAATCATGATTGGCGCGTGGGTGAACTAACCCAACGCTATGTGATCTCACATACCTTGTAGGATTGAATCCTTGGCGAAATTCACAACCAAACTCGAACATTCTTGACGATTCTTGATTTATCCTCTCCTTTCTCCTCTTTTCTCTTTTCTCCAAGCCCTAGATTGAACTTCAACTTTTCTAAACTGACTAAAATTTGATTTTACCCAAATTAAACTCCTAAAAATGAAATCAAAACAATTGGGTAAGGCTAAAATACCCTTCCAAAATAAGGATTAGACTTTTCTTATTTGAACAACCCAACTTCAAATGGGCATATCTTATTCATACAAACTCGAAATCGCACAAACTCAGCAGTGTTGGAAAGATTATTCCAAGATCTTTCCTACAGTATCTTCAAATAAACTTAACTCATCCTCATCTAGGAGTTATGGTTGTTTGAGTTTGAACAAAAACTCAACTTAACATACTTAATAAATTTTCCAGATTTTTTTACTCTTTTCGAAAATGGCTATTTCCAATTCTTAATTTATTCCTAGTTATTTTAATTTGCGAGATGTTACAATATCTCACTGATGAGTCCAAAGTTTGGACTCATTTAGGGCTTTATTTACAATGATTTAGTGTCCTCAAATATTTTTTTTGTGCAAATAACTGATGCAAAACCATTGATTTCCAAGTACATGGATTGAGGAACAAATCTAGGACAGAAATGGGAAATAGAGACAACACAAGCGAAGAAGAGAAGGGAAAATGAGGCTTGATGATCGTCGATGCCACTCGGTGACTCGCCAAGTTGCCACTCTACCGCCTAAAGTTATAGAATGTTTAGGCTAAATTAGGGGTAACTTGGACTAGCAGTAGTTCCATTCATCATGCCGCTGGTTGCTTTGGCGTTGGATGACCAAGTCGCCAAAAGTGCTTATGGAGATCAAACAAGTGCTGATGGGTGAGATGAAAGGAGAAAGGGCAACTCACTGAACCACTCGGCGATCCTGATCTGGATCGCCTAAAATTACAGTGGTTGGACTAAGAATAAGTGAAAATTGAAGGCGAGAGAAAGGAAAATCGATGCGTCGCCGAACTGCCGGCGAAGCTTGACTTACCTCACCGATTGGTCCTAAACAATCAAACATCAGACTTGTATAAATTGATTTTTTCTAGAGAGAGAAAGCATTCAGAAACGTGAGGAACAAAGGATAGAGAGAAAGAACACTACTAGAAGTGATTTCCTAGTGATATTAAGGGAGATTTTCTTTGTGGTTTTGTAATAGAGGAGATTTTTAGTTGACTTTAACTTTGAATTTTTGTTTTTACCCAGCTATGGAAAACATAGAAAATGATGATTTTTCTTTTGTTGCTATGATTGGCTAAAACCCTCTCCTTAGGGTTTTGACTGTGTGACCAATTGTTGAGTTTTACTAAGTGGGTGTCAATGATTTGCGAATAATAGTGTTAATTTGAAGTGGGTCTGAATTGTTGCTACATTTTAAGCTCATCTTGCATGATTAGTGTAACAAGTTCAGTGCTTTGTGCTTGCTCGAGAGAGAAGTACAGAGCCAAAGTAGCAAGTTCAGCATCCTTAGTAGTGGGTCACTATGATTTCAGCTTGATAAAGTGAAACATGGATCTATCCTTTGTATCTAGCTCGATAGAGTGGATTTGATGAGGACGAGGGATGGGCATCTTTCGTCTTGTAACAACCCTTCCGAAATACATAAATCAATAACTTATGAGATTTTTACGCATATATCTTCCTCATGCTAGTAACATGATATACGACAAATATTATCAATTTTTCGAGTATCCAACCAAGTGTTTCAAGCTTCATCCCACCATTCAAAACAAGTATTACAATTAATATATTACATGAATTGGGTTTACACACCCCAAATAAACCAAACAAATAGCCATACTTATATTACAAACCATTATGACATGATCCGATTAGTCCTGAAAATTTCATGCAAATATACAACACATAGGTCATGTATAAGTCCCAAAGTTTATACAAAATACAGATGTCTATATGCAAATGTGATGTTCTTTAAAGTTCTCAAAATTTCCATCTCCAATAGTCAGCTTCATGCCTCATCTCGATCAGCCCCTACGATAGAAACAACTATCGCTAAGCATATAGCTTAGTGGTGTAAAAACTATAAGTTTGGAGTCCTCAAAATTCACCAAGTTACCCTTCTCAAGTCAATGAGCAGCATACTTGAAACATAATAAATAAATGGTAGAACCCATCGGTAGCCTCTTAAATTTTGCACCAATTTTCACTTAGACACCTCAAGTAGGCTTTGTTCATTTTAAACACCTCAAGTAGGGTTCGTTGTGTTATTTTGACACTTTATCTATTTTCAAAATCACATATTAAGTGCGTACATCCAAACACAAGAAGAAGAAGAAGAAAGAGGTGAGGGCATGGGGTTTGGGATCTGGAATAAAGAAAAAAAGAAAGTAAAATTGAGTTTTTAAAAAATATTATAAAATTTCCACGTGTCACATATCAATTCGTTTATTTTTTCACATAAGAGCGTCTGGATGTACGCACTTAATATGTGATTTTAAAAATAGAAAAAGTGTCAAAATGACACAACGGACTCCTACTTGAGGTGTTTAAAATGAACAAAGCCTACTTGAGGTGTCTAAGTGAAAATTGGTGTCAAATTTAGGGGGCTACCGATGGGTTCCCCCTAAATAAATCAAGTAATAATATATATAAATAGTGTCAAGTTCGATATTTAAAGATCCAAATGTCAAGAAAGCTCATAGCACCATTTTCCAAGGGATTCAATAACAAGGCTCGCCCAATATATATCTCATGTCATCACACAAGGAACAAGCAAGTATTAAGAAGGGCCAGTGCCCTGTGTCAAGAAGGGTCACAACTCAATAATCAAGAGAACCAAGAACCATATTAAAAATGGCTTTCTAGTTCGTACTTAAAATGGACAGCTTCCATTCTTAAGACGGACTAAAAATCCAAAGTCAAGATGGCAAATGATCCGAATCAAGAGGCACGCCAATAGTGACAAAGTCACAGCCACAAGAAGGACAAGGTCCCAACAAGAGTGCCAAGTGATCAAACAATCCGTACAAGTGGGCGAGTTACACAAGCGTCATACCAACACAACAATGCAAAGTGACAAGAGGTAACCAAGGTATCGAGATCAACTCTCAAATATACAGTAGTTAAAAGAGTGCAACTACAAGTTTATACGCAAACCTCACTACTTTAGCGTAGCAACAGTCCAACAAAATTCCGCAAGTTCAAACCGTAGACCACCCAATGTATCAAGGTCCTTAACTTGTTCACAAGTATATACAACCTTAAAAATGCAATTCAATAACTTATCACAATTAAGCTAAGCCTGCACTGATACAACTATGTTCCCAAAACAGTGATTCTGGTCAGTCTAGTAGCCCATGTTGTAACTTAGATTTGAACAGGAAAACAGTGAAACTAGACTTTGTAACCTTCATGAAAGATGTAGATACATCTCTTAAGATTGCAACGCAACAAGAATCACTAAAAAATATATTTTTACAAAAAGATATCATCCATACACTAACAGTGGTTCATACCGGATTTCTAAATCCGAAATCTGGACAGAACTTGTCCTGTGTTGCATCCCATATTTCAAATCCATAACAGCTAAATTAGACTTTATAACCTTCATGAAATCTTTTAAGATTGCAACTCAATAAGAATCACCAAAAAATACATTTTGTACAAAAAGATATCATCGATACACTAACAATTGTTCATACAGGATTTTTGAATCCGAAATTTGGACAGAACTTGTCCTGTGTTGCGTCCCATATTTCGAATCCATAATATCAAAATTAGATTTTCACATAAACATAAGAGTTGTAGATATATGAATTATATTTCCAAATCATATTTATTCACAGTAAACTAAGCTCTAGAGAACGAGATATACACCAATTACCAACCACTACCCAGCTCAGAAACAGATTTCAGCCACTTACCAACAAAACAGTGTGTGTCTCGAATTCCAGCCAAAAGAACCAAGATTTTTTCTTATGATTTTGATGATAAAAAGGTTAATAAAGGTTCTAAGGTTTTTTAGACTTTGAAGGAACCAATATTTACTAAAGGAGATGGCAAAATATAGGCTCAAAGGTGATATTTATCCCAATGAACAATTGTCCCTCAAGGCTGCCCAAAATAGTATTGTGTGCTACCCAAAATGCATACATATACACCTATATCTATATATCCTTCACCTCCTTTTAAAAGTATACATAATTCTAATTAGATTATTACATAAATACCCCAGTACAATCCCATAAATTACGATCCAATCTATGCTAAACAAGCTGGCAATTATTCTAAAATTTCAAGTTCCCAAAATGAAAATAAAACATATTGAAGAAGTTTAACGATGGTAAATCGATATACGACTCTTGTTAGCATTTAGGGGTGTTACAACTCTCTCCCCTTTAAAGAAATTTCGTCTCAAAATTTACCTTACATTAGTCCCAAAACAAGTGCGGATATTGGATCCTCATGTCTTCTTCTCTCTCCCAGGTAGCTTCTTTTCCCGAGTGGTTCCTCCAAAGCACCATTACTAAGTGCATTTTCTTGTTTCTAAGTTGCTTCACTTCCCTAGCTTGAATTAAAATAGGTTTTTCATTATACGTCAAGTCAGGATTAACCTCAATAAATTCAACTGAAAGAACATGAGATGGATTAGAACGATATTTTCTAAGCATAGATACATGGAAGACATTGTGGATCTTGTCTAACTCAGGTGGCAAAGCCAATTTATATGCAACCGGTCCAACTCTTTCAAGTATCTCATAAGGTCCAATAAATCGGGGACTAAGTTTTCCTTTTCTGCCAAATCTCATAATCTTTTTCCATGGAGACACCTTTAAAAATACTTTATCTCCCACTTGATATTCAATGTCATGCCTTTTAATATCATTGTACGACTTTGGTCTATCCGAAGAAATCTTTAGACGATCCTTGATAATTTTTACCTTGTCTTCTGTTTGTTGCACAATTTCAAGATCAATGAGTTTCCTATCACCTACTTCACTCCAACAAAGAGGGGTCCGACATTTTCTTTCGTACAAAGCTTCATAGGGAGGCATTCCAATACTTGATTGTTAACTATTATTATAAGAAAATTCTATCAAAGCCAAGTGTTTGTCCCAACTACCCTCAAACTCTATAATGCAAGCTCGAAGCATATCCTCAAAAACTTGTATCACCATTTCTGACTGACCGTCTGTTTGAGGATGGAACGAAGTGCTAAATTTTAACTTAGTACCCAAAGCTTCCTGCAAGCTACCCCAAAATCTAGATGTAAACCTTGGGTCTAGATCAAATACAATAGACATAGGGATCCCATGTAGTCTTACAATCTCATTAATGTACTCATCTAGATGCTCAAGTGAGTAATCCATCCTAACTGTTATGAAGTGCGCACTCTTGGTTAGTCTGTCCACAATCACCCATATTGCATCATGATTTCTTTGGGTGCGAGGAAGTCCAGAAATAAAGTACATAGTTATTCTCTCCCATTTCCATTCCTTCATCGACAAGGGTTGTAGTAAACCAACTAGGACCTGATGTTCTGCCTTTACTTATTGACAAATCAAACATTTAGAAATGAACTCTGCAATATCTTTCTACATACCATTCCACCAATAATTTGCTTTGATGGTTTGGTACATCTTTGTACCCCCAGGATGCATTGCATATGATGACGTATATGCTTCATTCAGTATCTCTCTCTTCAAATTGTAAAATAAGGCACCATCCTCTGATAATGTAAAAATCAAGTTTTTCTCCGTTTTGAACTTCTTGGGTCACTTTGACAAGTTTCTCATCCAACTTTTGTGTTTCTTTTACCTATTCAAGTAATATTGGCTTTACTTGCAAATTAGCAACAATTGAACCCTTTGAATCAAGTGTGAAACAAGCATTCATGACTCTTAACTCAAGAAGCAAGGGCACAGGACTCAAAGAAATACTTACGAAGGATTTTCTACTTAAGGCATCTACAACCACATTAGCTTTACCTGGATGATAATCAATCTTGCAGTCATAATCCTTAATGAGTTCAAGCCATCTATGTTGTTGGAGGTTTAGATCCTTCTGAGAATTCAAGTACTTTAAGTTCTTGTGATCAGGGAATATATGACAATTCTCTCTATACAAATAATGCTGCCATATTTTTAAAGCAAACACTACCGCGGTAAGTTCAAGATCATGAGTAGGATAATTCAATTCATGCGGTTTTAATTTCCGAGAGGCATACGAAATAACCTTCCCTTCTTGCATCAAAATGCATCCGAGACCATTGTGAGAAGAATCGCTATATACTACATACTCCTTCCCTTCAGTTGGTAAAGTAAGTATAGGTACTTAAGTCAACAAGGATTTGAAAGTTTCAAAGCTTTCTTGGCATTTTTCATTCCAATTAAACTTCACTTCCTTTTGCATTACTTTAGTCAATAGAGAGGCGATAATAGAAAAGTCTTTCACAAATCTTCTGTAATATCCTGCTAAGCCCAAGAAACTTCTTACTTTGATTTGACTTTTGGGAGGTCTGCACTCAATAACTGCTTGTATCTTACGAGGATCCACCTTCACGCCTTCGGCCAATACAACATGTCCCAAAAACATCACTTTATCAAGCCAAAATTCACACTTGGAAAGTTTTGCATAAAGTTCCCACTCTTTCAAAATTTGCAAAATAATCTGAAGGTGTTTGTCATGATCTTCACTACTTCTGGAAAATATTAAAATATCATCTATAAAAACAACCACAAACTGATCAAGATAAGGCTTGAATAATCAATTCATTAGATCTATGAATACCGAGGAGCATTTGTCAACCCGAATGGCATCACCAAAAATTCATAATAACCATACCGAGTTCTAAAAGAAATTTTAGGAATATCATTCTCTCTAACACGCAGTTGGTGATATCCCGACCTTAAATCAATCTTCGATAATACTTTAGCACCCTTCAGTTGATCAAACAAATCATTGATCCTTGGTAGAGGATATCTATTCTTGATTGTTATTCTGTTCAACTGTCTATAGTCAATACAAAGCCTGAGAGTGCCATCTTTCTTCTTTACGAATAAAACCGAGGCTCCCCAAAGAGAACATTAGGTCGAATAAAACATTTCTCAAGAAGTTCTTGCAATTGAAATTTCAATTCTCTTAATTCTGCCGGAGCCATTCTATAAGAAGTGATAGAAATAGGGGTAGATCCAGGAATAAGCTTAATAGAAAATTCAACCTCTATTTCTGAGGGCAATCCCGGAAGGTTCTCTGGGAAGACTTCTTGGAAATCACGTACAGCAGGTAAGTCCTTGATACCAAGACTCTCCAACTGTATATCAACTATGTGAGCAAGGTGTTCCCCACAACCTTGACACATCAACTTTCTTGCCAAGGCCGCAGAAATAATACTAGATGTCAATGATCTTTCACCTTGTACAATGATGTGTGAAAATATAGGATCTTTAAAACTCACATGCTTAGACCTACAATCTACCACTGCATGATATTTATAAATCCAATCCATCCTGATAATAACATCAAAATCCTTAAAGGGCATTTCAATCAGATCAGTAAGGAAGACTAGATTTTGAATCATGAAGGGACAATCTTCATAAACTCGATTACACACAACTTGATAACCCAAAGGACTTTCAACCAGTACATCAAAATTAAGTCTCACAGATTTCACGTTTTCAAGAAGATCAAGTGATGAACAAAGATAGGAATGTGTAGAACCAGGATCAAACAATGTAAACACACATAAGCCAAATAAGTGAAATTTACCAACAACCATGTCTTTTCCATCTTGATCCTCCATCTGCCTCATAGCATAAGCGCGTGCAGTAGCCCTTAGTCCACAAGCTTTATTAGCTCCACTTGCACTTGCTGCTTGTGCATTTTTAGGTATTGCATTTTCATTAGTTTGAGGAGGATTAATAGAAGGCCTATGAACTGAGCCTTCAGTTCTCAAAGAAAGAGCATTATTAGGATTAGGACAATCCTTCACTTTATGATCAAAGCTCCCACAATTGAAACATGCACCAGAAGCTCTCCTGCAAGTACCATAATGATTTTTTCCACATTGTGGACAAGTGGGAATATGAGACCTGCCTTGGCCATAATTTGGAGTGCTAGCTGTAGAAAATTCTGATCTACTTTGTTTTTGCTCAGGTGGCCTGTTAAAACTACCAGCTTTAGAATCATCAAACCTTCCCCTTTTGGATGGACCTCCAAAATTTGATCTAGGCTTCCGGAATTTGTTTTCATTTTGACTAGCTTCTTCTTTATCAAGTTGTTCCCAAGTAAAAGCAGTAGACACTAACTTACAAAAGTTCTCATATTACAGAATCGCCACATTCTTTCTAATGGAATCATTCAAACCATCTTCAAGTTTTCTACACTTGTCATTTTCCTCTTTCATAATACCTCCAGCACAACAAGAGAGCCTTAGAAACTTCTGTTGGTACTCAGCAATAGACATGCCTTGTTGCCTTAAATTCAAAAACTCCTTTCTCTTTGCATAACAATAAGCAGGTGAGACATACTTCATACGAAATTCCCTAAGAAAATCATCCCAAGTAAGAATAGGAGGTTTTACCTTGGCATTCGGAACACTTACCTACCAATCATAAGCATCCTTTTGTAAGAGTGAAATAGCATACTTAAATATGGCAACATCTGAACACTCTAACTGCTCAAATACCCTTTCCATGCACTCCAGCCATTGTTCAGCATTCGTGGGATCAACGGTGCCTTCAAACTTCACTCCACCCATTTTTCTCAATTTCTTAAAGTTAATCACGTTGGGATCATATATCGCTTCAGCCATGTGGTGGAAGAATTTAGTCATTTGTTGAAAAGAAGGATTCATGGCTTGAGTACCACGACTCATGAGAGGATGTGAACCAGCCCTGGCACCCTGATGGTTTCCCACTTCAGACCCACTAGTGTGGGGAACAAAATGAAATGAGAGGCACCCGAACCTTCACGAGCAGCTTTCATAGGTCGGTCAGCAGAAGTGGCAATAACTTAATTCTTTCAAAAAGGAAGATCACACTGCATTAGGGACATGTATATGTTGTATGTGCACTCTACATGCAATAAAATATTATAAACCATGTAAGTGAACAAATAGTCCAAATAAAACTTTTTTTTCGATAGCGAACAAGTATACAAGTAATTCACCACAAAAGTCCTAGAAAAACAAACCTAGGCTCTGCTACCAAACTTGTAACGACCCTTCCAAAATACATAAACCAATAACTTATGAGATTTTTACACATATATTGTCCTCACGCTAGTAACATGATATACGACAAATATTATCAATTTTTCAAATATCTAACCAAGTGTTTCAAGCTTCATCCCACCATTCAAAACAAGTAGTACAATTAATATATTACATGACTTGAGTTTCCACACCCCAAATAAACAAAGCAAGTAATCATACTTATATTACAAACCATTGTGACATGATGCGATTAGTCCTAAAAATTTCATGCAAATATACAACACATAGGTCATGTATAAGTCCCAAAGTTTATACAAAATAGAGATGCCTATATGCAAATGTGATCTTCTTTAAAGTTATCAAAATTTCCATCTCCAATGGCCAGCTTCATGCCTCCTCTCGATCAGCCCCTACGATAGAAACAACTATCGCTAAGCATATAGCTTAGTGGTGTAAAAACTATAAGTTCGGAGTCTTCAAAATTCACCAAGCTACCTTTATCAAGTCAATGAGTAGCATACTTGAAACATAATAAATAAATCAAGTAAAATTCTATAAATAGTATCAAGTTCGATATTTAAAGATCCAAATATCAAGAAAGCTCATAGCTCCATTTTCCAAGGGATTCAATAACAAGGCTCGCCCAATATATACCTCATGTCATCACACCTGGCACAAGCAAGTATCAAGAAGGGCCAACGCCCTGTGTCAAGAAGGGTCACAACCCAATAATCAAGAGAACCAAGAACCATATTAAAAAGGGCTTCCTAGTTCATACTTAAAATGGACAACTTCCATTCTTAAGACGGACAAAAAATCCAAAGTCAAGATGGCAAATGATCCAAATCAAGAGGCATGCCAATAGTGACAAAGTCACAGCCACAATAAGTACAAGGTCCCAACAAGAGTGCCAAGTGATCAAACAATCCGTACAACTCGGCGAGTTACACATTGCAAAGTGACAAGAGATAACCAAGGTATCAAGATCAACTTTCAAATATACAGCAGTTAAAAGAGTGCAAGAACAAGTTTATGCACAACCCTCACTGCTTTAGCGTAGCAAAAGTCCAACAAAATTCCGCGAGTTCAAACCATAGACCACCCAACGTATGAAGGTCCTCAACATGTTCACAAGTATATACAACCTTAAAAATGCAATTAAATAACTTTTTTAATTCCTAATATCTCAATAATATCGAAATAAAATAGGATTATCATCACAAGTAAGCTCAGCCTATACTAATACAACTATGTTCCCAAAATAGTGATTCTGGTCAGCCTAGTACCCTATGTTGTAACTTAGATTTTAACAGAAAAATAGCAAAACTAGACTTTGTAACCTTCATTAAAGATGTAGATGCATCTCTTAAGATTGCAACCAAATAAGAATCACCGAAAAATACATTTGGTACAAAAAGATATGATCCATACACTAACAGTGGTTCATACCGGATTTCTAAATCTGAAATCTGGACAGAACTTGTCCTTTGTTGCGTCCCATATTTCAAATCCATAATAGCTAAATTAGACTTTATAACCTTCATAAAAGATGTAGATACATCTCTTAAGATTGTAAATCAACAAAAAAATCACCGAAAAATACATTTTGTACAAAAAGATACCATCGATACACTAACAGTTGTTCATACAAGATTTCTGAATCCAAAATCTGCACAGAACTTATCCTGTGTTGCGTCCCATATTTCGAATCTATAACAGCTAAATTAGAGTTTAACATAAACATAAGAGTTTTAGATATATGAATTAGCTTTCCAAATCATATTTATTCACAGTAAACTAAACTCTAGAGAACGAGATATACACCAATTACCAACCACTACCAGCTCAGAAATAGATTTCAGCCACTTACCAACAAAGCAGTGTGTCTCGAATTTCAGCCAAAAGAACCAAGTTTTTTTCTTGTGATTTTTGAGGAAAAAAAGGCTAATAAAGGTTCTAAGGTTTTTTAGACTTCGAAGGAACCAAAATTCACTAAGGGAGATGGAAAAATATAGGCTCAAAGGTGATATTTATCTCAATGAACAGATGTCCCTCAAGGCTGCCCAAAATAGTGTTGTGTGCTGCCCAAAATGCATACATATACACCTATATCTATATATCCTTCACCTCCTTTTAAAAGTATACATAATTCTAATTATATTATTACATAAATACCCCAATACAATCTCATAAATTACGATCCTATCTATTAAACAAGCTAGCAATTATCCTAAAATTTCAACTTCCCAAAATGAAAATAAAACATATTGAAATAGTTTAACAACGGTAAATTGATATACGACTCTTGTTAGCATTAAGGGATGTTACATGTCTAGTGTTGAAGTTCCAGTGAATTCGACAAAGATAAGGTAATTGTTCGAGAGAAAATTGCTTCACATATAGTCTGACCTATCCACAACAATTTATCCTATTGTGAGCATCAATGTTCATCAACTAAGTTGAATTCAATAATTGGTTGGTCAATTCCCTAAGTGTTACCTCACTATTTAATCGTTTCATGTTTAAGAGTTGAATTTGACTGATAATTATAACATGGAATTTGAAGTTTCAACCAAAAAGATGCAGTAAGTGTTCAGTTTAAGAGATTGTTGTCATAATTCTATAATTGAATTCAAAGGAAAATCTACTCTCTGTGGGATTGACCCCAACTCCTTTAGTTAGGTTATATACTGACTAGCAATCATTGACACTTAGAATTGGATGAATTGTCTTCGAAACGTTAATCACTCCCCCTTGGGAACATTCGTCCTCGAATGAGATTACTTTTACTAAGGGTGTAATATCAATCCTACAGTTCAAGCACCCAACAAGAAAATCTAACGCATCAAGTATATGAATTATAGAGTACTAAATAAGAACTAGTACATTGATCTAGAACTTCTCTGGTTTTAAAGAGATGTGGCTATCTCTTTTTCATATCTTCCTCAGTTTTCCGAGTAGCTTCCTCAACAAATTGGTTCCTCCAAAGAACTTTGACTAATGCTACTTCTTTAGTCCACCTAGAATCTGAACCGGAATCTCTTCATAAGATAGGCATTCCTTGATCCAAATATCTTTAGTTGGTATGATCAATGAAGGATCACCCATACACTTCTTCAACATAGATATTTGAAACACCGGATGAACCGTAGCTAACTCTTGTTGTAGCCCCAACTCTTAAGCTACATTACCTACCCTTTTTTATATTCTGTAAGGTCCAATATACCGGGGACTAAGATTCCTTTTCCTACCAAATATCATAACACCTTTAATGGGTGAAACTTTTAAATACACCCAATCATCTACTTCAAACTCTAACTCCCTTCTCCTAACATCAGTGTAGGATTTCTGATGATTATGCGCCATTTTCAACCTCCCTTGAATCACTTTCACCTTATCCATAGCTTGATGAACTAAATCTGATCCTATCAACCCAGCTTCACTAACTTCGAACCATCCAATAGGAGATCTGCATCTTCTTCCATAAAAAGCTTCATAAGGAGCAATTTGGATGCTAGAGTGGTAACTATTGTTGTAAGCAAACTCAATGAGAGGTAGGTGATCATTCCAATTACCCTTGAAATCAATCACGCACACCCTCAACATATCCTCTAAGGTCTGAATAGTGCGCTCTGCTCTCCCATTTGGCTAAGGATGAAAGGCAGTACTTAAGTACACCTTTGAACCCAAGCCATTTTGGAATGACTTCCAAAACTGTGTAGTAAATTGCACACCTCCATCTGAAATAATGGATACCGGAACCCCATGAAGTCTTACCACCTCTTGAATATGTAGCTTAGCATAATATTCTGCTGAATGGGTAGTCTTTACTAGCAAAAAAGTGGGTTGATTTGGTCATGCGATCCACAATCACCCAAATAGAATCATGTTGCCTGCGAGACCTTGGTAAACCTGTTATAAAATCCATATTAATCATCTCCTACTTCCATTCCGTAAGTTCTATATTCTAAGCCAAACCATCGGGCCTTTGGTGCTCTACTTTAAATTGTTGGCAATTTGGACACTTAGCAACAAATTCTGCAATGCCCTTCTTCATACTATTCCGCCAATACACTTCTCTCATGTCACAATAAATCTTTTTGGAACTTGGATGAATGGCATATCTGGAGCTATGAGCTTCCTCCATGATCCTTTCTTGGAGTTCATCCACCTTTGGTACACACAATCTACCTTGATACCTCAATACACCATCTCTCCCTTGTTCAAAAGCCATTACTCTTTTTCTTATGAACATTTGCCTTCAATTCAAGCAAAATTGGGTCTTGGTCTTGCTTCTCGTTAACTTCAGACACTAACGAAGATCCAGCCCCATTCATCACCACTACTCCTCCTTCTGTGGAATCCATTATTCAGACCCCTAAGAGTGCAAGTTTATGCATATCTCTTGCTAGCTCTTTCTTATCTTCCTCAAAATGGGTTGTACTACCCATAGACAACCTGCTCAAGGCATCAATAACAACATTAACCTTACCTGAGTGATATAGAATATTCATGTCATAATCTTTGAGTAATTCTAACCACCTCATATGTCTTAGATTAAGCTCTTTCTGAATAAATACATACTGAAGACTTTTGTGATCAGTGAATACATCTACATGACCACCATACAAATAATAATGTCATATCTTCAAAGAAAATACTACAGCATCCAACTCTAAGTCATGGGCTGGGTAATTTTTCTGATTAACTTTCAATTGTCTGGATGCATAAGCTATAACTTTGTCATTCTGCATTAATACACAACCCAAACCAACTCTAGATGCATCACAATAGACAATAAAGCCTTGCATACCTTCTGGTGAGGTCAAAACTAGGGTAGTATTCAACCTCTTTTTTAACCTAAAAGCTTTTCTCACAAGCTTCAGACCATTTAAAACTTCACTGTCTTGTAAGCTAACTTCGTCAAAGGAGACAAAATGGATGAGAACCCCTCTACAAACCTTCTATAATAGCCATCCAAACCCAAGAAACTCCTAATATCAGTTGGAGATGTGGGTCTAGGCCAATTTTACACTGCCTCTATTTTCAAGAGTATTAACTTTAATTCCCTCTCCAAACACAATGTGGCCTCAGAATGCCACAAACTCAAGCCAAAACGCACACTTAGAGAACTTGGCATACAACTCTCTATCTTTTAGAGTTTGAAGAACTATTCTGAGATGACTAGCATGATCTTCTTCATTCCTTGAATAGATTAGTATGTCATCAATGAAGACGATAACAAACATATCTAAATAAGGTTTGAATGCTCTATTCATAAGTTCCATGAATGTTGCAGGAGCATTGGTCAAACAAAAGGACATGACTAGAAACTCATAATGACTATAATGGGATCTGAAAGCTGTTTTTGGAATATCACATTACCTTACTCTTAACTGATGGTAGCCAGATATAAGGTCTATCTTAGAGAAATAGGTGGCACCCTGAAGTTGATCGAAAATAACATCAATCCTTGGAAGAGGATACTTGTTCTTTATGTTAACTTTGTTCAACTAACGGTAATCTATACACATTCTAAGGGAATCATCCTTCTTTCTCACAAATAAGACCGGAGCGCCCCAAGGTGAGACACTTGGTCGAATGAATCCTTTATCTTCGAGATCTTTCAACTGCTCTTTAAGCTCTTTCAACTCTGTTGGTGCCATTTTATAAGGAAAAATAGATATAGGACGAGTATTTGGAAAAACATCTATACAGAAGTCTATCTCACTCTTAGGAGGGACATCGAGAAGCTCATTCGAAAAGACTTCTGGGAACTCTTTTACTACTGGAACTGACTGAATAGGAGGTATCCCAACACTAGAGTCATTAACTCGGACTAAGTGATAGATACACCACTTGGAAATGAACTTTCTCGCCTTTAGGTACGAAATGAAATGATCCTTAGGTGCTGCTCTAATTTTCCACTCTAAGACTACCTCATTAGGAATTTAGAACTTAACAACTCGAGTTCTACAATCAATGGAAGCATAATAGGCATGAAGCCAGTCCATATCAAGAATAACGTTAAAATCTACCATGTCTAACTCAATTAAATCATCTATGGTGTCCTTGTGATTGATGGAAATGACACAATCACGATATACTCGCTTAGCTAGAATAGACTACACAATAGGTGGACAAACACAAAAGGGTTCACAGAGTTTCTTAGGAAGATAATCAAAATTATTTGCAACATAATGGGTTACAAAAGATAAACTTGCTCCTGGCTCTAGAAAAAGCATACACATCAATAGTAAAGGCTTTAACCATACCAGTGACAACATCTGGAGAGTTCTCTTGCTCTTGGAGACTAGTGATCACATAAAAGCGGTTTGTACCTCCGCCAGTACTGCAAGTAACTTCTCTAGGTGCAACCTTGTCTCGTGGAGTAATAGATGAAGATTGGTCTCTATTGCCCTGATTTCAAGTACCTTACCTATTCTTATGGTACTCTTTCATGAAGT
The DNA here is from genome assembly GCA_037074985.1 of Solanum bulbocastanum. Taxonomy (NCBI): domain Eukaryota; kingdom Viridiplantae; phylum Streptophyta; class Magnoliopsida; order Solanales; family Solanaceae; genus Solanum; species Solanum bulbocastanum. The sequence continues at coordinate 37,462,579 of CM073599.1, forward strand.
GACCCTCCTGTCCAAACTTGAAACTACCTGTGCAGCCATTGCGACACTTACCCGGGTGGGTTCTACAACACTTAGCACATACAGGAGCCCAGTTACCTCCTTGTGCCATACTACTCTGAGATTGGGCAAGTCTAGCTCTGAAGTACTGGGAATTTTGACTATTATACTCACCTTTATTTCTGGGTTCAGGTGCACTAGTAACTGATGGAGCAAGATCCTTTTACTTTTGCTGAAAGGACGAACGGTTCACATTACCTCTTTGCTGCACGGACTAACTCTCTGTCTTAGACTTCTTGTTTCTAAACTCCTCTTTGTCCCTCAGCTTCTCTTCATCAACCTGCTTTACATATACCATCAACCTTGATATATTCATGTCACATATTAGCTTTGCAGCCTTACCTTCCTTAGTCGACAGACAAGACAGCCTATCAACAAACAAATTCATTTTACTCATCATATCCGCAACCATCTCCGAAACATAACGGGATAGTTGGGTGAACTTCAACCCATACTCATGAACGCTCAAAGAATCCTGCTTAAAAGTGAGGAACTCTCATACCTTTTCTTCTTTTAGCTCATGGGGAAAGAAACACCCCTAAGACAACCTCCTCAAAACAAGGCCATCTCACAATCGATTATACGCAAGCACGAGTTAGATAGAAACTGTATAGAGATGAACTCTATCGCACGATATGAGTATGAAAGATATGAGATAGTTCCTAAATGTTGCAGCTTCCTAATTATAGATGTGCAGGACTCTACAGACACGAATTCATGGACTACCTAGTATTCTTGAACTATGTGCTCTTATACCAAGTTTTTCACGCCCCGAGCCTACACCTTGGGCGGGACTGGCACTCAAGAACCAATACTGGACCTAAGCGAACACTTGGCCTGGCTTACTCACTCAGCAGAAGACTTAAACATAAGAAATATAACTCATGCAATAACTTAGGAGATAATAACTTAGCCAAAATGGCAACTCAAGTCTTAAACGTATACAAATGAAATGAATAAAACTAAAGAACTATAACTATACGTATACAAATGAAATGAATAAAACTAAAGAACTATAACTATCTGTCTATGAAGCCTCTTAAACAAAGAGAGATATTGGGACAAGACCCCCGATCATCCTAACAATGAAATACTGAAAGCAAATGATAAAAGGAGCCCTCTGAAAATCTAGGAGGCTCACCAACAGACTCTGAGTGCTCAACTGGATCAACAAGGTGATGGGTGATGATCATGGTTACATGTGTCAGCATCATAAAACGTTGTAGGCCAAATGGCATCAGTATATTGAATGTACGAGTATGCGAGGGGAAAACTAAACATAGCATAAGCTTGAAAGGAATCTGAAAGAAACACTTACGTTGGCTTCACTCAACTCATGAATGACTTAACTCAATTTAAGCAATAAAACACCTGCAATATATGGAAACCTTAATAAAATAGAAGAAAGCAAATTACTTCGTTAAAGAAAATGCAATAACAAACTCAATTTTACTCTTATAATAAAGAAATATAGTTTATATGGGAGTTTCTGTAACCGACAACCACCACTATGAGCCTAAGTGGTGATACAGCGTCTTGCCTATGCTTTTAGAATTGCCCAATAGTCTGCTGTCACATAGGACGCCTTAACTAAATAGATCCACTAGTTTATGCTAAAAAGCACTTAAGGATTCATATAAAAAGTATGATCCTTTACTACCCATGATGGCTACATGGTTTATGGATACTTGAGTTATTATGAACTCGTATCCAGATATCGGTGCTCAATACTACTCCCAAAAATATACGTAGCTCATATATTTTTAGAACAAAAGTTCTTTCTTTGGTTTGAAATAATTACACAAAACTTAGCTTAAAAGATCTCTTGGAATCGATGTTCCCTTTCTTGCTCAAATGTGAAAACATTTCTAACTTTTAGGAATACTTAGTTCCCGCATAATCTTTGAAGAAATGAACTTTAATCATAAATCTTTAGTCAATTTGAAACTTAAGTCTTAAGACAAAGTTAAAACATTTGCAAAGGACTTTTGAAAACTTTATGAACTTCTCTTGACTTGCTTCTTAACTTCTAGACTTGACTCTTAACTTTCCTTGAATTGAATTATAGAGTCAAGATTCATGATATCATGTTTATGGATTATTTCATGATGTTTAGACATACCTTACAGTGGTGGAATGAACTAAAAAACATAGGTACATTGCTAAGGAACTAGTACATAAAGAAGAGGGGAAAATGGAGTGAACTAGCATCCTTGCCTCTCTAAGAGGCTTGGGGCGCCAGAGCCCAAAGTTCAGATACCCCTACTTTGGGTCCCTAAGAGGGGCAACGCCCCAAAGGCAAAAGATCAAAGAATTTTTCTTGGGGCTATGAGAGGGGCGACGGCCAGGCTCCTACCCAAGTGCCTCCGACTTTTCTTCTTCGTTTTTCAACTCTAAACCCCCTATTTTCACTTGGTTCTTTCCCCAAAATCTTAGTAACAACTAATTCATCAACATATTCAAGATTTAACTCGAATTCACACCTAAAAACATGAATTAATCTCAAGAAACTTCAACAAAAATAACCCACAAGATTTCAATCGAATTATCATCAAGAACTCATAGGATTTACTTTCAAAACTATATAACTTCGCTGAATTGAATCATGATTGGCGCGTGGGTAAACTAGCCCAACGCTATGTGATCTCACATACCTCGTAGGATTGAATCCTTGGTGAAAACCACAACCAAACTCGAACGTTCTTGACGGTTCTTGATTTCTCCTCTCCTTTCTCCACTCTTCTCTTTTCTCGAAGCCCTAGCATGAACTTCAACTTTTCTAAACTGACTAAATCTGATTTTGCCCAATTAAACTCCTAAAAATAAATTAAAATAATTGGGTAAGGAAAAGACTAAAATACCCTTTCAAAATCCAGATTAAGACTTTCCTTATTTGAATAGTCCAACTTCAAATAGGCATATCGCACTCATACAAACATGGAATTGCACAAACTCAACGGCGTTGGAAAGATTATTCCAAGATCTTTCCTACGGTATCTGGAAATACATGAAAATCATCCTGAACTAGGAGTTATGGTCGTTTGATATTGACCAAAAACTCAACCTAACATACTTAACAAATTTTCTAAATCTTTATACTCTTTCCAAATATGGCTATTTCCTATTCTTAACTTCTTCCTAGTTATTTCAATTTGCGAGATGTTAAAATATCTCCCCCTTGGGAGCATTTGTCCTCAAATGAGATTACTTTTACTAAGATAAGGATGTAATATCAATCATACAGTTCAAACACCCACCAAGTAAATCTAACACATCAAGTATATAAAATATAGAATACTAAAAAAGAACTAGTACCTTGATCTGGAACTTCTCCGATTTCAAAGAGATGTGGGTATCTCTTCTTCATATCTTCCTCAGCTTCCCAAGTAGCTTTCTCAACAAATAGGTTCCTCCAAAGAACTTTGACTGATGCTACTTCCTTAGTCCTCAAATTGCAAACTTGGTGATCTAGAATCTGAACTGGAATCTCTTCATAAGATAGGCTATCCTTGATCCTTATATCTTCAATTGGTATGATCAATGAAGGATCGCCCATGCACTTCTTCAACATAGTGATGTGAAACACCGGTTGAACCGCAGCTAACTCTTGTGGTAGATCCAACTCATAAGCTACATTACCTACCCTTTTTTATATTCTGTAAGGGCCAATACATTGGGGACTAAGCTTGCCTTACCTACCAAATCTCATAACACCTTTAATGGGTGAAACTTTTATATACACCCAATTATCTACTTCAAACTCTAACTCCCTTCTCCTAGCATCAGTTTAGGAATTCTAACGACTCTATGCCATTTTCAACCTCCCTTGAATCACTTACAACTTCTCCATAGCTTGATGAACTAAATCTAGTCCTATCAACCCAGCTTCACCAGCTTCGAACCATCCAATAGGAGATTTGCATCTTCTCCCATAAAGAGCTTCATAAGGAGCCATTTGAATGCTAGAGTGGTAATTATTGTTGTAAGCAAACTCGATGAGAGGTAGGTGATCATCCCAATTACCTTTGAAATCGATCACGCACGCCCTCAACATATCCTCTAAGTTATGAATAGTGCGCTTTGCTTGCCCATCTGTTTGAGGATGAAAGGCAGTACTTAAGTTCACCTTTGAACCCAAGCCCTTTTGGAATGACTTCCAAAACTTTGTAGTAAATTGCGCACCTCTATTTGAAATAATGGAGACCAAAACCCCATCAAGTCATACCACCTCTTGAAAATATAGATTAGCATAATATTCTGCTAAATGGGTAGCCTTTACCAGCAAAAAGTGAGTTGATTTGTTCATACGATCCACAATCACCCAAATAGAATTATGTTGCCTGCGAGACCTTGGTAAACCTGTGATGAAATCCATATTAATCATCTCCCACTTCCATTTCGGAAGTTTTATATTTTGATCCAAACCATCGGGCCTTTGGTGCTTTACGTTAACATGTTGGAAATTTGGACACTTAGCAACAAATTTTGCAATGCCCTTCTTCATATTATTCCGCCAATACACTTCTCTCAAGTCACGTTACATCTTTGTGGAACTCGGATGAATGGAATATATGGAGCTATAGGCTTCCTCCATGATCCTTTCTTGGAGTTCATCCACCCTTGGTACATACAATCTACCTTGATACCTCCATACACCATCTCCCCCTTGTTCAAAATCCATTACTTTTTTCTTATGAACATTTGCCTTCAATTCAAGCAAAATTGGGTCTTGGTCTTGCTTCTCTTTAACTTCAGACACTAACGAAGATTCAGCCCTATTCATCACCACTACTCCTCCTGTGGAATCCATTAGTCGAACCCCTAAGCGTGCAAGTCTATACACATCTCTTACTAGCTCTTTCTTATCTTCCTCAAAATGGGCGGTACTATCGATAGACAACATGCTCAAGGCATCAGCAACAACATTAGCTTTATCGGGGTGATATAGAATACTCATGTTATAATATTTGAGTAATTCTAACCACCTCCTCTGCCTGATATTAAGCTCTTTTAAGTAAATACCTACTGAAGGATCTTTTGATCACTGAATACATCTACATGAACACCATACAAATAATAACGTCATATCTTCAAAGCAAATACTATAGCATCCAACTCTAAGTCATGGATTGGGTAATTCTTCTCATGAACTTTCAATTGTCTGGAGGCATAAGATATAACTTTGTCATTATGCATTAATACACAACCCAAACAAACTATAGATGCATCCTAATAAATAACAAAGCCTTGCATACCTTCTCGTAAGGTCAAAACTAGGGTAGTAGTCAAGCTCTTTTTTAATTCCTGAAAGATTTTCTCACCAGATTTAGATCATTGAAACTTTAAAGTTTTTTGAGTCAACTTGGTCAAAGGAGACGAAATGGATGATAAATCCTCTACAAACCTTCTATAATAGCCACCCAAACCCAAGAAACTCCTAATATCAGTTGGAGATGTGGGTCTAGGCCAATTCTGCACTGCCTCTACTTTATGAGTATCAACTTTAATTCCCTCTCCAGACACAATGTGGCCTAAGAATGCCACAGACTCAAGCCAAAACTCACACTTAAAGAACTTGGCAAACAACTCTCTATCTTTTAAAATTTTGAGAACTATTCTGAGATGACTAGCATGATTTTCTTTATTCCTTAAATAGATTAGTATGTCATCAATGAAGACGATAACAAACATATCTAAATAAGGTTTGAATACTTTATTCATAAGGTCCATGAATGTTGCAGGCGCATTGTTCAAACCAAAGGACATGACCAGAAACTCATAATGACCATAACGGGTTCAAAAATTGTCTTTGGAATATCACATTCCCTTATTCTTAACTAATGGTAGCCAGATCTGAGGTCTATCTTAGAGAAACAGGTGGCACCCTGAAGTTGATCGAAAAGATCACCAATCCTTGGAAGAGGATACTTGTTCTTGATGGTAACCTTGTTCAACTAACGATAATCTATACACATTCTAAGGGAACCATCCTTCCTCCTCACAAATAATACCGGAGCGCCCCAAGGTGAGACATTTGGTTGAATGAAACCTTTATCTAGGAGATCTTTCAACTGCTCTTTAAGCTCTTTCAAATCTGTTGGACCCATTCTATATGGCGGAATAGATATAGGACAAGTATCTGGAAGAACATCTATACCAAAGTCTATCTCTGTCTTAGGAGGGACTCTGAATGAGTAGGAGGTATCCCAACACTAGAGTCATTAACTTGGACTAAGTGATAGATACACCCCTTGGAAACTAACTTTATCACCTTTAGGTACGAAATAAAATGACCCTTAGGCACTACTGAACTACTTTTCCACACTAAGACTAGCTCATTAGGAATTTGGAACTTAACAACTTGAGTTCTGCAATCAATGGAGGCATAATAGGCATGACGTCAGTCCATACCTAAAATGACGTCAAAATCTACCATGTCTAACTCAATTAAATCAGCCATGGTGTTCTTGTGATTGATGGAAATGACACAATCACGATATACTGGCTCAGCTAGAATAGACTCCCCAACAGGGGTAGAAACACAATAGGGTTCAAAGAGTTTCTCAGGAAGAACATCAATATTATTTGCAACATAAGGGGTTACAAAAGCTAAATTTCCACTTGGGTCTACCAAAGCATAAACATCAATAGTAAAGACATTAAGCATACCAGTGACAACATATGGAGAGTTATCTTGCTATTGGCGACTAGTGATCCCATAAAGGCACTTTGTTCCTTCACTAGTACCGAAAGTAGCTCCACTAGGTTCAGCCTTGTTTGGTGGAGCAACTGATGAAGATTGGGCTTTATTGCCCTGATTTCCACAGCCTTGCCTTTTCTTAGGGCACTATTTCATGAAGTGACCCTCCTGTCCACACTTGAAATAACCTTTGGATCTATCGCGACACTTAACCGAGTGGGTTCTACCATACTTAGCACATGTAAGAGCCTAGTTACCTCCTTGTCCCACACTATCCTGAGATTGGGCAGGTCTAGCTCTGAAGTGCTAGGATTCTGACCATTATTCTCACATTTGTTTCTGGGTGCAGGTGCACTAGCAGATGATGGATCAGGTCCCTTTTTTTGTTGCTGAAAGGACAAACGGTTAACATTTCCTCTTTGCTGCCCAAATTCACTCCCTATCTTAGCCTTCTTGTTTCTAAACTCCTCCCTATCCCTCAGCTTCTCTTCCTTAACCTGTTGCACATAGACCATCAACCTTAATATATCCATGTCACCTATTAGCATTGCAACCTTACATTCTTTACTCGATAGACGAGACAGTCCATCAAAAAACAAACTCATTTTAGTCATCATATTTGTAACCATCTCTGGAGCATAACAAGATAGCTAGGTGAACTTCAACCCATACTCATGAACACTCAAATAATCTTGCTTAAGAGTGAGGAACTCTCATACCTTTTCTTATTTTAGCTCACGGGGAAAGAAACACCCCTAAGACGGCCTCCTCAAAATAAGGGCAACTCACAATCGATTATGCGCAAGCACAAGTTAAAAAGAAACAGTATAGATAAGAAATCAATCGCACGATATGAGTATAAGAGAAGTGAGATAGTTCCTAAATGTTGTAGCCTCCTAATTATAGATGTGGCATGCTTCACACCGATAACTAGGACTCTACAAACATAGCTTTATAGACTCCCTAGGACTTGAACTCTATGCTCTGATACCAAGTTTGTCACTCCTCGAGCCTACACCCTAGGTGGTACTGGCACTCGAGAACCATTATTGGCCCCAAGCGAACCCTTGGCCTGACTTACTTACTCAGCAGAAGACTTAAACATAAGAAATATAACTTATGCAATAACTTAGGAGATAATAACTTAGTCAAAATGGCAACTCAAGTCTTAAACGTATACAAATGAAATGAATAAAACTAAAGAACTATAACTATTTGTCTATGAAGCCTCTTAAACATAGAGGGATGTCAGGACATGACCACCCCCGATCATCCTAACAATGAAATACTGAAAGCAAATGATAAAAGGAGCCCTCTGAAAAGCTAGAAGGCTCACCAACAGACTCTGAGCACTCAACTAGATCAATGAGGCTTTGGGTGATGATCCTGGATACCTATGTCTGCATCATAAGATGATGCAAGCCAAATAGCATCAGTATATTAAATGTACAAGTATGCGAAGGGAATACTAAACATAACATAAGATTGAAAGGAATCTCAAAGAAATACTTACCTTGGTTTTACTCTACTCATGAATAACTTAACTCAATTTAAGCAATAAAATGCATGCAATATATGGAAATCTTTATAAAAATGTAGAAAGCAACTTAGGTCGTTAAAGAAAATGCAATAACAAACTCAACTTTACTCATATAATAAAGTAACATAGTTTATGTGGGAGCTTATCACCGACAACCACCACTAAGAGCCTAAGTGGTGATACAGATTCTTGCCCATGCTTCCAGAACTGTTCTATATTTTGTCGTCATATAGGACGTCTTAACTAAGTGGATCCACTAGTCTATACTAAAAAGCACTTAAGGATTCATCTAAAAAGTATTATCCTTTACTACCCATGATGGCTACGTGGTTTATGGATACTTGAGTTATTATGAACTCGTATTCAGATATCGGTGCTCAATACTACTCCCAAAAATATACGTAGCTCATATATTTTTAAAACAAAAATTCTTTCTTTGGTTTGAAATAATTACACAAAACTTAGCTTAAAAGCTCTCTTGGAATCGATGTTCCCTTTCTTGCTCAAATGTGAAAATATTTCTAACTTTTAGGAATACTTAGTTCCCACATAATCTTTGAAGAAATGAACTTTACTCTTAACTCTTTAGTCAACTTGAAACTTAAGTCTTAAGACAAAGTTAAAATGTTTGCGAAAGACTTTTGAAAACTTTAGGAACTTCTCTCGACTTGTTTTTTAACTTCTAAACTTGACTCTTAACTTTGCTTGGATTGAATTTTGGATTCAAGGTTCATGATCTCATATTTATGGATGATTTCATGATATTTAGATGTACCTTAGAGTATTGGAATCAACTAGAAAACATAGGTACGTTGCTAAGGAACTAGTACGGAAAGAAAGGGGGCAAATGGGGTGAATTGACATCCTTGGCTCTCTGAAAGGCGTGGGGCGCCAGAGCCCAAAGTTCAGAGACCCTTGCTTGGGGTCCTTGAGAGGGGAGATGCCCTAAAGGCAAAAGAACAAAGAATATTTCTTAGGGCTATGAGAGGGGCGACGCCCTAGGCCCCTGCACAGGTGCCTCAGACTTTTCTTCTTCGTTTTTCAACTCTAAACCCCCTATTTTTACTTGGTTCTTTCCCCAAACACTTAGAAACAACTAATTCATCAATATATGCAAGATTTAACTCGAATTCACACCTAAATACATGACTCAATCTCAAGAAACTTCAACAACAAGAACTCACAAGATTTCAACTGAATTATCATCAAGAACTCATAGGATTTACTTTCAAAACTATATAACTTCGCTGAATTGAATCATGATTGGCACGTGAGTGAACTAACCCAACTTTATGTGATCTCACATACCTCGTTGGATTGAATCCTTGGTGTAATCCACAACCAAACTCGAACGTTCTTGACGATTCTTGATTTCTTCTCTCATTTCTCCTCTTTTCCCTTTCTCCAAGCCTTAGCGTGAACTTCAACTTTTCTAAACTGACTAAATCTGATTTTACCCCAATTAAGCTCCTAAAAACGAATTAAAACAATTGGGTAAGGAAAAGATTAAAATACCCTTCCAAAATTCGGATTAGACTTTCCTTATTTGAACAGTCCAACTTCAAATGGGAATATCTCACTCATACAAACTCAGAATTGCGCAAACTTAGCGGCGTTGGAAATATCATTCCAAGATCTTTCCTACGATATCTGGAAATACACCTAAATCATCTTGAGCTAGGAGTTATGGTGATTTCAAGTTGACCAAAAACTCAACTTAACATACTTAACAATTTTTTCCAGATACACCTAATGCTTCTCACTTGGGCAATGTTTTTTATTTTTTTTGCTTAACTTCATCTATCAGAGATGTTGTGACACCCACCACCTCTCCCAGTGCATGGTGATAGGCCAATGTGTCTCTCACTTGTAATATATTCTAGTTTTCATACCATTAAGATAATGTGTTGTTATCTTCTGTATTCAGGTTAGTAAAAACAGAAATAGAAAAGATGAAATAGACAGAAAATAAATAATATGAATTTATAGAACCCACGGCGTATTCTTAAGAAATTTAATCCCCTCAAGTAACCGAGGTTGTAGATTAATTCCTCCCAAGATAAAATGGATTAACTATTAAAGAAGTAGTGGTACCTCAAACTTCAATAATTTCAGAGAACTCAAAAAGCAACAACGAGAGCACACACATATTCAGTCTATCGACAATTTGATTTGTAAGACAATGTATGCAGAATGTCTTTCATTCATCTATGGCTTTTAACAAGCATTGTGTGAATTTGACTTTTATTTAATTGCTTGAATTCATTCATGGAGTTTTCCCTAAGGATTTTGACATATTGTTCATCCTAAAGAGTGTAACAAATCAGACTGGAGTAATTTGTCCTTGTGTCCCTCCTTTGATTTATTAAGTCCAGTTTTGGTTCTTTTGTCATAGATTTTCAAGTTGTAACCATTTACTTTATTTATATTTGTAGGTTGCTTTTGTTTGAGAAATATTAAATCAATTTTTAAGGTCAGAGAGATTTGAAAAGAGTAACACAGCAATGTGATTGATATAGTTAAGGCTTAAAATTAGTCTTAGATTACAAGATTTGTAATATAGATTTTGAGTCATTTCTTTAGTGAAGCTCTAGAATTGAATCATATAGGGTAGGGTAGTAGTTTTTACACATTTAAGCTAGTCAGTTTTTCATATACATATCTTGTGTTATAGTTTAAGTTGTCTTAACTAAAATCGATATATATATATATATATATATATATATATATATATATAAAAGCAAGTTCATTAACTAAAGTTGAGCAAATTTTAGAAGGTAACAAAAATTTAATACGATCTAATTCACCCCCTCTCCTCTTGAGTCATGTAATTGTGCTAAACAAAAGGTTCTCATCGGTAATTTTCTCTTTCTTAGTTCTTCAATCTATTTTTCCTGCACGTTCGTCAAAGTCTTGAGATTATAACTTTAGCTTGCTCAAGTATTTTTTGGGTTAGTCCTAAAGAAGTGGCTATAACTTGTTGTATCTGTAAATCAATAATTTCCTAATAAGAGACCTAAGTCCCAAAATTTAAACCATAAAATCCTACTTTAAACCCTAAAATGTTAACAATCAATTAATTTTAACTTACCCCAAAAAATTTGCTACTATGGAACCCATAACCTCTGTAACAATTCAAACCCTTGTTCTATGCAATTGTTAATCAAATTGCATTTTGAACACGTGTATGAGTTTTTATAATTATTTTGGAATGACATAACACATAAACATGACATTTAATTTGGCTTACTATGACCTTTAACTTAGAGTGTCCACAAGTAGGCACTTAAACCTGTATAAAATTGAACAAATAAACACATGAAACCCTACATGACAATTTTGTGTCTTACGTCATGTATTATGCCACGTAGGACACATATGTCTATTTGTTCAATTTTATACAAGTTTAGGTGTCTATTGGAGGGCATAGTTATCCGATGAAGTCAAGTTAATGGTCTACTATGCATTTATGCATTTGGAATTGTTTGAGATGGTTTGGGTTAAAAACTAAGGTTCTCTTAGGATTTCAACATCATTTTTTTTATGTTAAAAATTCAAAAAATTGCAGCTTGTGATTTAGTGGGTGCGTTGCATCACGCATGTCCACCGCACAGGTAGGGGGATTGACTGAGTTGGTTGGTTTTGTTTGTACACCGCGCATGCCATAGTACAAGGGCTAGATTTTGCAATAGAGTGATTTCAACCTAAACGTAAATAAGTAAGCTAATAATTATACATCATTCTATGATTAGTGAAATTTTAACCATACAAACATGAGATTGAATGAGTAATTTTCCCCAACTTCCTAATTGAGGATGATTAAGTAATTGGTCTCTAAAAGAAAGTCTAAGCATTGATTTGGACTCTTGAATTAATGGGTAATCGAATTTTATAATTAATTTGACTTTGATTTACGATTGACTGAAATTATCGGTACATAGTTTCAAGTTAGGCCTTACATCAGTCTAGTCTCCTCTCCCAAGTCTCAGCTTGATTGGTATAATTGACATATTTAATCAATATTTTGCATAGATTGAGTCCATAGAAAATAATATTGGATGTGATAATTAGAGGTTAGGAAATTTGTAAATTTCGTGGTATTTGAGACATTTAACCTTTTTACTGTTTGTTTTTCTAAAAACATATTGGTGCCTGCATAGTTGTTTTCAAACTACCAAGTATGTTTTTGGGCAGGTGCATACTAGGACATGTATATAATTTTGGACAAAAGGACAAATATATCATTGAACTATCATAAATGGTATGCGGATACCCTTCGTCATACTTCTGGGACATTGGTGTCCCTGCCGTCCAAAAACTAGAGCATATATACCCTTTATACTAACGGACATACATGTGTCATAATCTTACCCACCGACCCAACATTTAATATTGAATCGACGAATAAGATTGCACCACATGTCCTTATTTAGTCTTCTGTTAGAGTGAAGTGCATATATGCTCTAGTTTTTGGACGGCAGGGACACCAATGTCCCAAAAGTATGACGGAGGATATCTAGATACCATTTACAATAGTTCGGGGATATATTTGTCCTTTTTCCCTATAATTTTTTATATGCACATTTGTTGTGATAGATGTAAACTTCTACAGAATCACATATATACTGAGGTAAGTGTTGGCTATAGATGCATAGTCCAACCTAGATAATGGTTTGCCTTATGGGTAGTTTACTAAAATGCATAGGGGTGACACTGTTGATTGAGATATTGATGTTGAGAATATAATTAAATAATAAAAATGTGCACTCTCTAAAAGCTTTTGATGAGATGGTCACACACTTTAATATGGTATCAGAGCCGACAGAGGTTGAGAATATAATTAAATAAATAATAAAAGTGTGTTAATCTTTTAGATGAGATGATCACACACTTTAACAATTGAGATGTGATGTGTATAATTATAGTATTATTTATTTGAACATGTTATTATTGTATTTGCTTTCATGCATTGATTTTTTGTCTTCCATTGTGGGGTACAACAAGGGGCAGGTTGGTGATCTTACCAAGTCCTTGTAGCTTACCAAAAGGGTCTGCCTTTACAGATTTTTTATGTTATGTTGCATGGTCTACTTCTAAAAGAGTCTTTCACCTTTGAATAAGAATTTATGTTGGGAGTGTCACTCCCGAATGGATCACGTAATGCGTGATTCAAATTTAGTTGAAGCTGCTTCAGACACTCACCAGATGGGAAACTTTTTTAAAAAAAATTGTGGGTTCCCTTTGGGGGAAACCTCAACCGGCCCTTTTAATTAAAACTCTCATAACACTACAAAGAGAGTTTGATTATAATCAAAGAAGTTCAATCATCAAACTTTTACATATATTTCAATCATGTATTCATTGATCTACATCCTCCTCACCAACAAGTTTCAATTTGGAATTATTCAGATACTTTTGGGGCGGTCTCTTCTTAATTCCGTCAACTCCCATACCATCAGCCCAGGTCATGCAACTGAAAAGTCTTCTAACTTGAGAAATTATTAGTGAAACTTGTCTACCCAGGGTAGCACCGCAAGTTCTACCTTACAGAATTTATGATAATACTGAAACAACTATTACTACTTTTTTCGACAGCAATGGTGCTTGCTCACACAACTATTGCATCTACTTGACAGCAACACAACTAACATATAATTTTATCGTCCAAGGCTTAGGAAGACGGAAACAGATTGTTTAGTTTTTTTGTTTCTGTTAAAAGATTTGAAATGTCTCGCATGATTTCACCCACTTTAGGGACTGATAGGTTTTACACCTTTGGTGCAGCAATGACACAGGTAACAACTATTAAGTGATGGGTAATTATAAAGGCTGACCCCTTAAACAGAGCATGCAACATAACATAGAGAGTAAATGCAACAGAATCCTACATTAGAAATCTCAAATTTGTCAATTGGTGACACTAGTAAATACTTTCAGAGCCCTACTGTATAGTAACAGAACACCTTTACCAATCAAAAAAGAAATTGTCAATTGGTGGTTCTTGCCTAGTAGCATCCTCTCCAATTAAAGAAAGAAAAAACAGACAAATGCGCATCCAATTGTAAGATGCAAGTATATGTTCATCTTTATTATGAATTTTACCCACCAGAAATGCCCATACGGCATAGTTCATACAGAAAGGTGGTCTAGGAGTAGTTGCTGCTGTAGAATTTTTTCAGGAAATTGGATGCATCCCGATCTTTGCCTGAGACGTCCTGCACAAGACCTTGGTTACCTACAACATATTGCCCAACAATGTGGTGCCTCTGCTTTGACTGGTTCACAATGTTCATCAACTCTTCCATGCCCTTGAACAGCAGCATGTCAATTACCTGTATAAAGATGAGTATAATGAGGAAAAGGTATGGCACTGCCTCACTAATAGTAATATGAATAAAACGCTATAAGAATACAAGTGGATTCACATGAAAGTACGATAACTAGCACTGAGCGCCTTGGCGAGAAAATCTCGAGGGTCCAACTTCCAGAAAAATATTAACATACGAGTTAAGAGGTGTAAACTGTTCCTGGAACATCTTTGGTTTTGCTTTCCTTATTTTACTTTTTCAGGGTTGAGGAGCCAGATATTGTTGTATGGGAGACCAAGGTGCAGAAGTCATATTAGTGTTCAGATTGTGCAATCAAGAGCTTCTTCAATATGACGCCACTTAGGAATCAAGGACATAGTAATGGTTGATAGCACATACAATTATGTTAGACTGAGCTCCTCATCTATCAACAACGGCCAAGTGTTTAAGCCCACTGATATTGTATATGTTGATATGCGAGCTCGCTCTTTGATAAACTGTGGATAGAATTGATATCTTGCATGTCCACATGTTAAGCCATCAGAATTATTTGTTGAAATAAGTGTTTTAGAAAAAATCTTTGTGGTAAAGAGACATGTGTTTAGATAGTTCTAGTTCTTCTGAAGTTCCATGAATTTTGGGAGTGCAGAAGTTTCTTTTTTTTGGTTTGAGAAGGTAACAGTTGTGTATATTTGACTAAAACAACTACACAGGTAATACTGAAAACCATATTATATCATATCACAAAGAAGAAAACTGAAAACAACCTAGGATATCTATGATAGAATCAGTGTCCCCCAGGTAAACCTATGTGCACCAGAAACAAAAAAGTCTAATGCAATTCAGCTTGATCTTTCGTATTGTATTGCTATTGTCTTCAAAAAACACCTGACATTTCTCTCTTGCCTTATACTCTCCACCAGTTATGGACAATCCAAGCTCCTGGTCCGGCCTCATCCAAGCTATATAATGCATCTGTAATCTTATTTGGCATAACCCATACAATGCCTCTAAGATTAATAAATACCCTCCAAAACTGGGCTGTAATCTTGCATTCTAGAAATAGTTGGCTAACTGTCTCAGCCTCTTCGCTTCACCACATGGGTAACATCTAACACACAGAAATATTTTTCCTTTTCGAGTTTTTCTCGAGTCAAATAACCTTCCCTTGCCAATAGCCAAGTGAAGCATGTAACTTTGGTGGTATCTTCACTTCCCATATGTGCTTCCATGACAATTGGTGCAACTTTTGATTGCCTTGGATCAAGAATTTGTATGTTGAGCTCACCTTAAAAATACCCCTGCTGTCTTCTTTCCACCATAATTTGTCTACTCCTTCCTGAAATGCCTTTGAATTTTTTCAGCTGCCTATAGATCTCAGTCAGTGTTGCTATTTCCCAATCAATAAAATTCCTCCTACACTGAATGTCTCACCCTTGGGGGGTCCAAGTTTCAACTACATTCTTCTGTTATTGCACAAACCAGCTCATAGATGTCAGGAAATAGGTCCTTTCCACATCCAGAGCCGAACCACTTATCTTCGCAGAAAGAAGTGACCCCCATTGTTCACCTTGATAATTGTATGATTTGTCATGAAAGACCAAAGTATTCTTATGGAAATCCACAGACTACCAACCTACCTGCATAAGGAGTATGCACCTCCTTGGGTCATCCATTTGTTGTCCTCACCATATTTTGCCTCAATAATACTTCCCAAGTAGGATTGAGGTGCTTGTTAGTACCTCACAACCACTTCAATCTAAGAGCCTTAATCTGCAACTTTAGGTTTCTGATGCCTAGTCCACTTTAGGTTACTTCATTTTACAAAATAGAATACTTTTCTGTCCTTATATCCTAGCCAAAGAAAATCCTCCTGAGCTTGTCTAGTCTCTGTACAATCCCATCTGGTATGAGAAAGATGGACATCATATATGTTGGGAGTGCATCCAGTACTGAATTAATGAGAGTAACTCAACCCCCAAGTGACAGATGCTATGATTTCCATCTAGTTAACTTCTTTCCACACTTTTCAACTACTGAATCCAAATATTCTTGGACCTTGATTTGGCATCTCTAAAGGCATTCCCAAATAAGTGGTAGGTAGTGCTCCTACTTCTCCACCGACTCTTCTCAATTCTTCTTTTATCCCTCTAGTTTTTAATCCTCTTACATTCCATGACACCAATTTGAACGCCATTACAAAAGATCTCATTCTTTCCCCCAACTCTCTTCCCATCACTTTAAAATTTCACATCAAAAGAAGTAGGCCCCTTGGGTTTCTAGTCCTTTTGTATCTAGGCCTCTTGAGTAAGGCCTAAGAGCCTGTTTGGATGGGCTTATAATTTATGGCTTATTTTTGTTATTTTGGCTTAAACACAAGTGCTTAACCCAAACACTACAAAACTGAAAAGTTATTTTGGCTAAAAAGAACCTAAAATAAGTTAATCCAAACAGGCTCTTAATCTCCATCTTCCTCAACTGTCTGCAGCTATCTATTTACATTAATAGTTCCAGCTTTTCTTCTTCATCTTTGGAAGTTGACCCCAAAAAATTTCCCATTTTAATCATGTTTTGGCGTACTTAGGTAGTTGTCGCCCTCTCATTCTAAAAAATTAAGCTCAGATCCTGTTGAATTGATTCACCATCTTCCACCACTCATTCTTCAATCTCTGTCTCTTCTTGTAATCATTGTGATGCGTTGCCCTTTTGGTACTAGTGCCCCATCTGCTAAAGAATCATCATTCAAAGTTATTGCGATGTTATTCAAGGTCTCCTCGTCTTGCATGTCTTCTTTCCCTACATCTATAGCTTTTCCCCAGCAATTTTATGTTTTCTCAAATGCTGAGTTCCTCTCTGTCACTAGCATAGAAAAAATCACCTGAGTATCGAAGTTCTTTGCTTCTTCTGCCAAAGGATCTAAGGTTCCTACAAATTCTGACGCCTTTAAGTCATTATAAATGACTTGGGTTGCTCTGTCAAGCCCAAACCATTTTACGACACTTTGGTCCTATTGTAGTAGTCCAATTACTAAAAGAACACTTGACATGCCTCTATCTCCTATGCATGTGACCTCGGTTCCAATTTTAATTTTTGACAAGTGTTCCTGGGCACCCCATGTCCTCTTATTGTACCTCATCAGAAGTTTGCATGCTCCCAATTCCTTTTCTTTTTTGCGATTACATTTTCTATCCTTCGGGCTAAAGAAGGATTTGAAACCTAGACTCTTCAATGGAGTTCACCATCTCCGGTGATACAAGTTCAAATCGAACTTTTTGCTCTATCCAAATAGGAATATAAAACTTGAATCCACCTCTTTCTATTGTCACCACATTAGGGCAAGTCTGACCATCACCTTAGAGTTGTATTCTTGCCCATTATAAATGGTTTTTCAGTTCTCTCTTCTTCTGTGAAAATCCATCCACCACAAAGGTTCCCAATTTCAATGAAAATCTTTTGTGACCAAATGTGAAGAGGGATGTCTAGCGCTTGAATACATGTGGTGCTTGAGTTCTGAGAGTATGGAGCGCATCCGACGATGGGGCTCCACCATTGAAGATTAAAAACTTGGCCTTCTTCCATCTTCGCTCCTCCTGAATTATCATTTCTGTTAGGGAACTCAAACAAGAACATATTGTCATCCATCTCGTGGATATTAATCTAGAGCACAACTTTCCATATGAGAGTAGTCCATCTTCTGATGCCTGACAGAGTCGGTATCACTGTGTTCCCCTCATCAAAAGATCGAACAATGCATCTTTTGAATAAACCATTGTCCTTTCCCCGGGAGACTCTGTGATGCGAATATCTTCTACATTAGACGTGGTTATTGATTCGCAGAGGGTTTTGGATTGCCATTTACTCTCACGTAATGCTCAGGCAAAAGGGTAATCCTCTTTAAATATTCTGGGAGATTCTTCAATCATCTGTTGGTTGGGGCAGTTAATAAACCTTTCTTTCTTAAAACCTATCTCATTCCATCCTATACTTAAAGCCATTTTTGGGATTATAATAACCGATCTTTCCATTCTGTGGAGCAAGAGAATACTCATATATCTGTCGTGCTCATTAATTTTCCTGGAACAGAAGACTTATGATAGTTTCTCCTAAGTTTTCCACCTCCTGATCATCTTCTTCCCGTCTTTAGAAGCTTCCTTGAGGATAGTGCAGGTCCATATCATAACCATAACACTCATGGTTGATCTTCTCATCATGTTACGACTTCTCTCGACCCATTTCTACCAAATATTATTGCTATCAACTGTCCATCGGGTAATCTCAAAAGATTTAAACCCTGCATTGAAATAAATTTTGTTTTCCTTCATTGGATGAGATGACTGGTCGAAAAGAAAAAAGAGAAGACAGGTTGATAATACCACAATAGGTGATAGCATAAGGAAAGGGTGTTTCAGGCTGAAGATGGCCAGAAAGAGGGTTCTCCCCTCCTAGAAAAGTAGGAGAGAGAAGTCTTGGGGAATGTGCTTGGGAGAAAAGTTATTTTGTCTTCAACAATACATCTTTTGTCGACTCTTTTCAAGTGCAGAAGTTTTTTTAGTTCAAAAAGTGCATGTAGACTCTTCAACCAAAAAAAATGGAACTCTTTTTGGAAAGAATCTTTTAAACAGTTCCACCAAAAACTTCTTCAATTGTTTAGAGAACTTCTTTTATCCAAATGCTTCTGAATTTTAAGAAACAAAATCTTTAACCTGGGAAAAAGAGAACCTTTCGAAATAAATCCATGACAGATTGTTTGGTTTAGAAACAGTTCTTGCAAAACATTGAAAAGTTTTCTGCAAAAACTCTTCTTTAAATTTTTGAACCAAACGCTGCCTTAATATTGATTCTTCTCGTCCCCTAGGAAGAGTAGATTCTTTATCCTTGGTTGAGAATGATCATTATATAACATTGCCTGCTTTTTTTCTTGTATCCATTTCCCAAAGAGACGATAAAATACTAAAATCAAGAGATACAATGCAATCATAAAGCAAGAATGAACCAAGCCCTGGGAGGTAAGTAATAATAAAAGTGTTGTTGATTAGAAGATAACACTCAGAATGGCATCACGAGGATGCACAAAGAGTAGCCGGAACTTGTCTGTTGACTTATTAACAAGCCTTAATCTAAACAACAAAATAGCCTAAGCTTATTTTGTAGGCCAGCAATTACTTTTGCTAAAAATGAATCATTTTTCTACTAAGTAAATGTTTTCTTACTACTGGCAGGGGGCATTGGAAGGCATCCAATAGGTTGGCAGCAGGTGATTGGATGGGGCGTTACTTAAGCTAAGGGACAAAAGGTCGAAGCAGAAGTCAATAGGTTGGTATTGGGGGCATGTGTTTATCATACATGGTAAGAAAGGAACCAAAGAGAATTCCAAGGAAAGAGGAGCACAAAGCAGCAGGTCAGTCGAAAGATCGAGCAGGAAGTTCATAGCAGAGGAGCCCAATGTGCAAAACTAGCAAGACAGCTAACAAGTTGAATTATTATCCTAGTTGAGTGAGGCTGTAATAAGATGTAGTAGATGAGAGGTTAAATAGGCAGTTTTGATTAACTTTTTCTAAAGCCTTTTGTTATTTGGCTTTTGGGTTTTTGCACATGTACAGATTTTACCCTATACACATATAGTTACCCCCAAAAAAAATGTTTTCTTACAAGTAAGAACAGCCGTAGACACATATCAATGTAAGGCGGCAAATTTTACTGTTTCAAGACCTTAAACCAGTCCCTAATCCACAGTTTTTCAGTTCTAACATCAGTCCAAGCCCATATATGACCTTGGTCCTTCATAAGTAGCTGTAAATAACTAAATCTCATGATATTAAATAATAATATTATTTTCACAAGTTTAAGTATTTCTGCAATCAGTATCTCCAAGAACTAACTAATTTAGATGTCATCAGCCATCTAAACAAATTTATTCAAGAACACTGTAAATCTAATCTCTCTTCAAGAAACATGTTAAGAAGAATGTCCATTTCAATTGTATCACAACGGTGGAATTTTAAAAGTCCAGCACAAAATCTATCTTCTAGCACCAATTCCTAAATCCTCTTCCCTCCTCGTTGTTCCACTTTCTCTCCATGAATCAACAAAAATCAACAACATCAAAATAGCCATTAAAATCCTACAAGTGGGGTCTGGCGAGGGTAGAGTGTACCTTACCACAACCTCGTGGAGGTAGAGATGTTGTTTCCGAAAGGTCATAGCTTTCTCACAAATTGTAAATGTTAACAATATGCCACAGTAAATTAGAAATAAACGGAAAAGCTTTTGTACTCCGATTCAATTTTTTCCTTGTCTTTCTCTTTCCAGAACAGAAATAATATCGGACAATCTAATCAAATCAACATCTGTTCCACCGTATTTTCCAATCAGATTATAAAAAGAAAGCATTCAATTTTGAATACCCCAATTCACAACAAACAAGATTTTTTTCTAATTGAATCGAATATCGCCTAATTCCACAGCATAGTAGATTTCAAATCCGAAAAGGAACAGGTTATATTTCAGATTGATACCTTAGGGTTAGTAACATTGGCGTTCTTGCGAACTTCGGCGGCGGCGGCAGAACGGAGTTGGGATGGTGAAACGACATCGTGCAAGTTGTAGATTTCCATTACATGAGGGATGGATCTACAGCACATACGGAAGAATTCAAAGGTCCGAGTGCGAGCTTCTTCCAAACTGGCGGAGTTTGGTGGCACCTTAAGACTCTTCAGTATTTGGGACATTCTTGATTTCTTTCTGCCTTCACTGAACAAGTAAAAAATGGCAAAACTATATTTGAGGTAAAGGCATGAGAAGCAAAGGGTATTATAGTTTGTTATAATTTCGGAAACCTCCCTTTTATGTTTAGCCTTATAACATTTACTTCTCTTTTAGTTTTAGATATTATATTAACATCCCTTCTTTTGAAATTTTTATAACCAAACTTATTTTAATGACAAAAATTTTCCAATATTTCATAGTTGCCCTTTTTGGGCATTAAATTGAAAACTAAATTGTGGGCGAAATTCTACTCATCAAAAATTTACTTTATACTTGAAATATTCACTTACACGATGTAATAAGTTGCACAACTTGATAATTGCTACTCCTTAAATATATCAAATTTTAAATGTAATCTTTTTAGTTATATGGGAAATGTTTTAAGAATAGAAAATTATTCAGAATTATTTTATTTATAAATATAATACAGTTTAGTATCGAAAAAAATAAAGGGGAAAAGGACAAATTTACCTCCGAATTATTGTAAATGGTATGCAAATACCCTTCGTCATACTTTTGGGACATTGGTGCCCCTGTCGTCCAAAAACTAAATCACATACACCCTTTATACTAATGGACATACACGTGTCATAATCTTATCCTCCAATTAAATATCGGATCGACGGATAAGATTGCGTCACGTGTCCCTATGTAGTCTTATGTTAGAGTGAAGGGGACATATGCTTTAGTTTTTAGACGGTAGGGGCATCAATGTCCCAATAGTATGACGGAGGGTCTCTACATACCATTTACGATAGTTCGGGGTATATTTGTCATTTTTTCCAAAAATAAAATACTAGAGATGAGTGTAGAAAAAAATTAGTATATACATATATTATTATTATTTTAAATTATTTTATTTTATTTTATTTTATTATTTATTTTTTTATTATTTTATTAACTTAAATGTATGAACTCCTAACTTGAATGTTAAATTACTATAATATCCCTAACTTAGGTAGTGACTTTTTCGATAAGTTGTGACTTTTCTCACAGGGTTATGATTTTTCGATGAGTTGTGAGTTTTTCAAAGGATTGTGACTTATCGGAAAGGTCTTTTTTGATAAGTTGTGACTTTTTCTATAAGTTGTAACTTTTTTCAAAGCATTGTCATTTTCGATGAGTTGTGACTTTTCCAAAGAGTGGTAACTAATTCAATAAGTTGTGACTTTTTCAAAGCGTTGGGACTTCTCAAAAAGTTCATGAATTTTCGAATAAGACACAAAAAACACTTGTTCATACTACCCTTTGTTGACTACAAAGAGAGGGGTTTCCTCTCATTTTTCAACCACAATTTTTTTTAATCTTCTACTCTTCTTCTTCTTGCATTTTAAAAAAAATTGTATAATTTATTTTTATTGAGCGAGGCTAGGTCATGCGTGTTGCATGTTATTACCTTATAGACGATTCGGTCGAGAGAAGTACTAAGATAGGATTTCCTTGAAATTCGATCGTGTAATTTTGACAAAAAAAAAAGGGATTCAACAAGAGGACTTTCCGGGGGGCACCCATCATAGTATTACTCTCGCCCAAGCACACTTAACTTCGGAGTTCTGATGGGATTTGGTGCGTTAGTTCTGGTATAATCACATCCATCATTCATAACACTCTAAATTCTATTAAACATCTTTTTTTCTCCCAATGCCCTAGTTTCCCCCCCCCCCCCCCTCCCCCCAAAACCAACTTAGCCTCCACGCACCGACGCATGACGCCACCCGTTACGCCCATCCTCATTACCCACATCACCTGTCCTAACGACGTCTCAATCCGAATATTGTTTCTGCAAAAAAATAAATATACTTTTTCAATTACACGATCGAATTTTGACAAAAAGGAGGGATGCAACACGAAGACTTCTAGGGCTGCGTATCGGTCGGTTCGATTTGGTTTTGAAGTTTATTGGGTTGGCTTATTGGTTATCGGTTTATAGAGATGTTAAACTGTTATAGAACCATTAAAATATTGACTTATCGGTTATTGATTTATCGATTTTTGATTGTTATCAGTTCGGTTATTGATTTAACCGATAAGATTTAACATAAAAATAAAACATTAAAAATCACTTAGAAATAAGGTGTCAAACCAAATAAACCATGCACATGAGTTCACAAGTTACATCTTGCTCAAAAGCAAACACTTTCACATTGTAGAATAACCAAGTGTTTGAGACGACCAAAAATAAAAGTAGGAAATCAAACTCTAAGTCGAAGACTTTATATACAAAATGGTATAAATATAATTATTTAATATACTATCGGGTTATCGGTTAACCCGTGAAGAAAAAACTTCAAACCGTTAAGGACCGATAACCCGATAACAAAAAAAATCAAAACCATTATCAAAACCGCTAAATCAATAACCTAATACTATAAACCAATAACTTTTTTGTCGGTTCGGGTTATCGATTTCTATTCGATTTTGAACAGCCTTAAGGACTTCTCAAGAGGTTACCCATCCTAGTACTACTCTCGCCCAAGCACGCTTAACTTCGGAGTTCTGATGAGATTCAGTGCGTTAGTGCTGGTATGATCACATCAATCATTCATAGCACTCTAAATTCAATTAAACACCTCCATCATCCCAACACCCTAGCCTGTCCCCCACCGACCTAGCCTCCACGCACCGAAGCATGACACCGCCCGTCATACCCATCCTCAACGCCCTCATCACCTATCCTAAAAACGTCTAAATCCGAATGTCATTTTTGTAAAATATATATATATATATATATATATATATATATATATATTTTTCAATTACATGATCGAATTTCGACAAAAAAGAGGGATGCAAGACAAAGACTTCCCAGGGGTTCACCCATCCTAGTACTACTCTCGACCAAACACGCTTAACTTTGGAGTTCTAATGAAATCCAATGAGTTAGTGCTGGTATGATCGCATACATTATTCATAGCACTCTAAGTTCTACTAAGGACCTCCTTCTTCCCAACGTCCTAGCATGCCTCCCACCGACCTAGCCTCCACGCACCGAAGCATTACGCCATCCTCAACGCTGCCATCACCTGTCCTAACGATGTCTCAATCCAAATATCATTTTTGCAAAAAAATAATAATATATTTTTTCAATTACATGACCAAATTTCAACAAAAAGGAGGGATGTGACACGAGAAATTCCCAGGTAGTCACCCATCATAGTATTACTCTTGCTCAAGCACGCTTAACTTCAAAGTTATGATGGAATTCGGTGCGTTAGTGCTGGTATGATTGTATCCATCATTCATAGCACCCTAAATTCTATTAAAAACATCCTTCCTCCCAACGCCCTAGCTTGCCCCCAACCGACCTAGCCACCACACACCAACACATGATGTCGCCCGTCATGCCCATACTCAACACCCCCATCACATGTCCTGACGACATCTCAATCCAAATGTAGTTTCTGCAAAAAAAAAAAAAAAATAAGCATATATTTTTTTAATTACACAACCAAATTTTGACAAAAAAAATGGATGCAACACAAGGACTTCCAGAGGGGTCACCCAATCCAAGTACTACTCTCTCCCAAGCACGCTTAACTTCGAAGTTCTGATGGAATCCGATAAGTTATTGCTGGTATGATCACATTCATCATTCATAACTTCGGAGTTCTGATGGGATCCGATGCGTTAGTGCTGGTATGATCGCATCCGTCATTAATAGCACTCTAATTCTATTAAACACCTCCTTCCTCCCAATGCCTTAGCCTGCCCCCAACCGGCCTAGCCTACACGCACCGATGCATGACGTCGCGACCGATTTTCGACAAAAAGGAGAGATGCAACACGAGGACTTCCCAGGTGGTCACCCATCCTAATACTACTCTCGCCGAAACACAATTAACTTCGTAGTTTTGATGGGATCCGGTGCGTTAGTTCTGGTATGATCGCATCCGTCATTCATAGCACTCTAAATTCTATTAAACACCTCCTTCCTCCCAACGCCCTAGCCTACCCCCCATCGACGCATGACGCCGCCCGTCACGCCCATCCTCAACTCCCCCCAGTCGTTTCACCAAACAAATAATAATATGTTTTTTCGCGACCGAATTTCGACAAAAATGAGTGATGCAACACGAGGACTTCCCAGGGGGTCTCCTATCCTAGTACTACTCTCACCCAAACACGCTTAACTTCGAATTTTTGATGGATCCGGTGTGTTAGTGCTGGTATGATCGCGTCCGTCATTCATAGCACTCTAATTTCTATTAAACACCTCCTTCCTCCCAACGCCCTAGCCTGCCCCCAACTGACGCATGACTTCGCCCGTCACGCCCATCCTCAATTCCCCCTCGTCGTTTCTCCAAATAAATAACAATATATTTACTCGCGACCGAATTTTGACAAAAACGTGGGATGCAACACGAGGACTTCCCAGGTGGTCACCCATCCTAGTACTACTCTCGCCCAAGCACGCTTAACTTCGGAGTTCTGATGGGATCCGATGCGTTAGTGTTGGTATGATCTCATCCGTTATTCATAGCACTCTAAATTCAATTAAACACCTCCTACCTCCCAACGCCATAGCCTACCCCAAACCAACCTACCCTCCACGCACCGACGCATAACGCCGCCCGTCACGCCCATCCTGAACTCCCCACCCGTCGTTTCTCAAAATAAATAATAATATATTTTTTCGCGACAAAATTTCAACAAAAAGGAGGCATGCTACAGGACGACTTCCCAGGGGGTCTCCAATCCTAGTACTACTCTCGCCCAAACACGCTTAACTTCGGAGTTTTGATGGGATCCGGTGCGTTAGTGCTGGTATAATCGCATCCGTCATTCATAGAACTCTAAATTCTATTAAAAACCTCTTTCCTCCCAACACCCTAGCCTGCCCCACACCGACGCATGACGCCGCCCGTCATGCCCATCCTCAACTCCCAGTCATCGTTTCTTCAAATAAATAATAATATATTTTTTCGCGACCGAATTTCGACAAAAAGAAAGGATGCAACACGAGGACTTCCCAGGGGGTCACCCATCCTAGTACTACTTTCGCCCAAGCACGCTTAACTTCGGAGTTCTGATGGGATCCGGTGCGTTAGTGCTGGTATGATCGCATTCGTCATTCATAGCACTCTAAATTCTATTAAACAACTCCTTCCTCCCAACGCCCTAGCCTGCCCCCCACCGACGAATGACGCGGCCCGTTACACCCATCCTCAACTCCCCCCCGTCGTTTCTCCAAATAAATAATAATATATTTTTTCGCGACCGAATTTCGACAAAAAGGAGGGTTGTAACACTAGGGCTTCCAAGGGGGTCACCCATCTTAGTACTACTCATGCCCAAGCAAGCATAACATCGGAGTTCTGATGGCATCCGGTGCGTTAGTGCTGGTATGATCGCATCCGTCATTCATAGAACTCTAAATTCTATTAAACACCTCCTTCCTCCCAACGCCCTAGCCTGCCCGCCACCGACCTAGCCTCCACGCACCGACGCATGACGCCTCCCGTCACGCCCATCCTCAACTCCCCCCCGTCGTTTCTCCATATAAATAATAATATATTTTTTCGCGATCGAATTTCGAGAAAAATGAGGGATGCAACTCAAGGAATTCCCAGGGGGTCACCCATCCTAGTACTACTCTCGCCCAAGCACACTTACCTTCGGAGTTCTCATGTGATCCGGTGCGTTAGTGCTGGAATGATGGCATCCGTCATTCATAACACTATAAATTTTATGAAACACCTCCTTCCTCTCAACGCCCTAGCCTGCCCCCCACCGACCTAGCCTCCACGCACTGACACATGACGCCGCCCGTCACGCCCATCCTCAACTCCCCCCCATAGTTTCTCCAAATAAATAATAATAAATTTTTTCGCGATCGAATTTCGACAAAATGGAGTGATGCAACACAAGGACTTCCCATGGGGACACCCATCCTAGTACTACTCTCGCCCAAACACGCTTAACTTCGGTGTTCTGGTGGGATCCAGTGCGTTAGTGCTGGTATGATCACATCCGTCATTCATAGCACTCTAATTCTATTAAGCACCCCCTTCCTCCCAGCGCCCTAGCCTGCCCCCAACCGACACATGACGCAGCCCGTCACGCCCATCCTCAACTCCGCTTTATCGTTTCTTCAAATAAATAATAATATATTTTTTTGCGATCGAATTTCGACAAAAAGGAGGGATGCAACACGAGGACTTCCCAGGGGGTCACCCATCCTAATACTACTCTCGCACAAGGACGCTTAACTTCGGTGTTCTGATGGGATCCGATGCGTTAGTGCTGGTATGATTGCATTCGTCATTCGTAGCACCCTATATTCTGTTAAACACCTCCTTCCTCTCAACGCCCTAGCCTGCCCCCCACCGACCTAGCCTCCATGCACCAACGCATGATGCCGCTCGTCACGCCCATCCTCAACTCCCCCTCGTAGTTTCTCCAAATAAATAATAATATATTTTTTTGGCGACCGAATTTCGACCAAAAGAAGGGATGCAACACGTGGACTTCCCAGGGGGTCACCCATCCTAGTACTACTTTCGCTCAAGCACGCTTAATTTCGAAGTTCTCATGTGATCCGGTGCGTTAGTACTGGAATGATCGCTTCCGTAATTCATAACACTCTAAAGTTTATGAAACACCTCCTTCCTCTCAACGCCTTAGCCTGCCCCCCAAAGACCTAGCCTTCACGCACCAACGCATGACGCCGCCCGTCACGCACACCCTCAACTCCCCCTCGTCTTTTCTCCAAATAAATAATAATATATTTTTTCGCGACCGAATTTCGACAAAAAAGAGGAATGCAACACGTGGACTTCCCAGAGCACACTAAATTCTATTAAACACCTCCTTTCTCCCACCGCCCTAGCCTGCCCCCCACCGACTTAGCCTCCACGCACCGACGCATAACGCCACACGTCACGCCCATCCTCGACTCCCCCCGGTCGTTTCTCCAAATAAATAATAATATATCTTTTCCCGATCGACTTTCGACAAAAAAGAGGGATGCAACACGAGAACTTCCCAAGGGGTCACCCATCCTAGTACTACTCTCGCCAAAGCACGCTTAACTTCGGAGTTCTGATGGGATCCGGAGCGTTAGTGCTGGTATGATCGCATCCGTCATTCATAGCACTCTAAATTCTATTAAACACCTCCTTCCTCCCACCGACCTAGCCTCCACGCAACGATGCAAGACGCCATACGTCACACCCATCCTCAACTCCCCCCCGTCGTTTCTCCAAATAAATAATAATATATTTTTAAGCGACCCAATTTCGACAAAAAGGAGGGATGCAGCACCGGGACTTCCCAGGGGGTCACCCATCCAAGTAGTACTCTCTCCCTAGCACGCTTAACTTCGGAGTACTGATGGAATCCGGTGCGTTAGTGCTGGTATGATCGCATTCGCCATTCATAACACTTTAAATTCTACTGAACACCTCCTTCCTCCCACCGCCCTAGCCTGCCCCCCACCGACCTAGCCTCCACGCACCGACGCATGACGCCGCCCGTCACTCAACTCCCCCCCGTCGTTTCTCTAAATAAATAATAATATATGTTTTCGCGACCGAATTTCGACAAAATGGAGGGATGCAACACAAGGACTTCCCAGGGTGTCACCCATCCTAGTACTACTCTCGCCCAAGCACGCTTAACTTCGTAGTTCTGATGGGATTCGATGCGATAGTGCTGGTATGATCGCATCCGTCATTCATAGCACTCTAAATTCTACTAAACACCTTCTTCCTCCCACCGCCCTAGCCTTCACGCACCGACGCATGACGCCGCCCGTCACTCAACTCCCCCCCGTCGTTTCTCCAAATAAATAATAATATATGTTTTCGCGACCGAATTTTGACAAAAAGGAGGGATGCAACACGACGACATCCCAGGGGGTCACCCATCCTAGTACTACTCTCGCCCAAGCACGCTTAACTTCGGAGTTCTGATTGGATCCGGTGCGTTAGTGCTGGTATGATCGCATCCGTCATTCATAGCACTCTAAATTTTATTAAACACCTCCTTCCTCCCACCGCCCTAACCTGCCCCCCACCGACCTAGCCTCCACGCACCGACGCATGACGCCGCCCGTCACTCAACTCCCCCCCGTCGTTTCTCCAAATAAATAATAATATATGTTTTCGCGACCGAATTTCGACAAAAAGGAAGGATGCAACACGAGGACTTCCCAGGGGGTCACCCATCATAGTACTACTCTCGCCCAAGCACGCTTAACTTAAGAGTTCTGATGGGAACCGGTGCGTTAGTGCTGGAATGATCGCATCCGTCATTCATAGCACTCTAAATTCTATTAAAAACACCTCTTTCCTCCTACCGCCTTATCCTGCCCCCTACCGACCTAGCCTCCACGCACCGACGCATGACGCCGCACGTCACTCAACTCCCCCCCGTCGTTTCTCCAAATAAATAACAATATATGTTTTCGCGACCGAATTTCGACAAAAAAGAGGGATCCAACACGAGGACTTCCCAAGGGGTCACCCATCCTAGTACTACTCTCGCCCAAGCACGCTTAACTTCGGAGTTCTGATGGGATCCGGTGCGTTAGTGCTGGTATGATCGTATCCGTCATTCATAGCACTCTAAATTCTATTAAAAACACCTCCTTCCTCCCACCGCCCTAGCCTGCCCCCCACCGACCTAGCTTCCACGCACCGACGCATGACGCCGCCCGTCACTCAATTCCCCCCCCCGTCGTTTCTCCAAATAAATAATAATATATGTTTTCGCGACCGAATTTCGACAAAAAGGAGGGATGCAACACGAAGACTTCCCAGGGGGTCACCCATCCTAGTATTACTCTCGCCCAAGCACGCTTAACTTTGGAGTTCTGATGGGATCCGGTGCGTTAGTGCTGGTATGATCGCATCCGTCATTCATAGCACTCTAAATTCTATTAAAAACACCTCCTTCCTCCCACCGCCCAAGCCTGCCCCCCACCGACCTAGCCTCCACGCACCGACGCATGACGCCGCCCGTCACTCAACTCCCCCCCGTCGTTTCTCCAAATAAATAATAATATATGTTTTCGCGACCGAATTTCGACAAAAAGGAGGGATGCAACACGAGGACTTCCCAGAGGGTCACCCATCCTAGTACTACTCTCGCCCAAGCACGCTTAACTTCGGAGTTCTAATGGGATCCGGTGCGTTAGTGCTGGTATGATCGCATCCGTCATTCATAGCACTCTAAATTCTATTAAAAACACCTCCTTCCTCCCACCGCCCTAGCCTGCCCCCCACCGACCTAGCCTCCACGCATCGACGCATGACGCCGCCCGTCACTCAACTCCCCCCCGTCGTTTCTCCAAATAAATAATAATATATTTTTTCGCGATCGAATTTCTACAAAAAGGAGGGATGCAACACGAGGACTTCCCAGGGGGTCATCCATCCTAGTACTACTCTCGCCCAAGCACGCTTAACTTCGGAGTTCTGATGGGATCCGGTGCGTTAGTGCTGGTATGATCGCATCCGTCATTCATAGCACTCTAAATTCTATCAAATACCTCCTTCCTCCCACCGCCCTAGCCTCCACGCACCGACGCATGACGCCGCCCGTCACTCAACTCCCCCCCGTCGTTTCTCCAAATAAATAATAATATATGTTTTCGTGACCGAATTTCGACAAAAAGGAGGGATGCAACACGAGGACTTCCCAGGGGGTCACCCTTCCTAGTACTACTCTCGCCCAAGCACGCTTAACTTCGGAGTTCTGATAGGATCCGGTGCGTTAGTGCTGGTATGATCGCATCCGTCATTCATAGCACTCTAAATTCTATTAAACACCTCCTTCCTCCCACCGCCCTAGCCTGCCCCCCACCGACCTAGCCTCGACGCACCGACGCATGACGCCGCCCGTCACTCAACTCCCCCCCGTCGTTTCTCCAAATAAATAATAATATATTTTTTCGCGATCGACTTTCGACAAAAAGGAGGGATGCAACACGAGGACTTCCCAGGGGGTCACCCATCCTAGTACTACTCTCGCCCAAGCATGCTTAACTTCGGAGTTCTGATGGGATCCGGTGCGTTAGTGCTGGTATGATCACATCTGTCATTCATAGCACTCTAAATTCTATTAAACATCTCCTTCCTCCCAACGCCCTAGCCTGCCCCCCACCGACCTAGCCTCCACGCACCGACGCATGACGCCGCCCGTCACTCAATTCCCCCTCGTCGTTTCTCCAAATAAATAATAATATATGTTTTCGCGACCGAATTTCGACAAAAAGGAGGGATGCAACACGAGGACTTCCCAGGGGGTCACCCATCCTAGTACTACTCTCGCCCAAGCACGCTTAACTTCGGAGTTCTGATGGGATCCGGTGCGTTAGTGCTGGTATGATCGCATTCGTTAAAGATAAAGGGTAGGAATATGGGGGCGGGGATAAAGGTGGGGTGTGTTGGGACACAAAAAAGAGACAATTAATGTGAAATGCTATTTATTGAATTTGTTTACCTACTTTCATCACACAAGTCATTTTTACTCATATGTAAGAAACTTATTCATCTTAAAAAAATATTTTTTTCAGCCAAATATGAACAAAATTTGAAAACTATTTTCCGTATTACAAAACACATCGCAAGAGTTGGTTAGATAGTATTTATTGAAATTAATTAGTGTGGCAATAAGGTTATTCGTCTAGTACGTAGTGAACAAACATTGATCATATATGTCCTTTGTTTGTGCTTTCATATTCACTACCATCTTCAAATTATTTAGGGTTCGTTTGATAGGATGTATTAGAGGATTAATTTATGTATTAATTATGATATTATTTAATTTTTTGTTTGATAAAATATATAATGTATGTATTAGTTATACATCTTGTTTAATAATATGGGGTGCATAATTAATACACTATAAATTATGATATTAGCAATATATAATGATAATTAATACATGGATTTGTATGGTTAAAGATATAACTGTTTAATACACCAAATCAAATAAAATGAGAAAAAATTTCAGTGTAACTAATCATTATTATTAAAAAAGCTCTGTTCAGTACTATTCTTATACATTCTCACAAAGAACTGTTTAAAATTTCTTCCATATTTCTTAATAAATTCTTTTGTGCTGCCCAATGAAGGAATCTCCGAGTTTATTTTTCAAGTTGAGGGTATCAATATCACGCCTCTTGAGAAAAAGTAAAGCTAATATAAGCTCTTAAAATTCTATTTGAGAAAGTCTTGTTATTAATTATTATAAGCCTTAATTAATATAAACCCTATGTACTGAACATCAAAGAAGCGTCAAACAGTTGACACTCAATTACATTACATTAATTGAATGTCGGTGTCTTTGAGTAAGGATTAAGTCAGCACCAAAAAAATAATATTAATATATCCCAAACTTTGTGGTATAGTTATGAAACTGCTTCATCTTTAATTAGAAATTTTTTATTTGAACTTTGGGTACGAAGAAAATTTTATTGGGGCGTCATCCCCAAATGAACCCAATAGTACACAATCCAAATTTCATCGAGGCTTCAATATAAATTTCGAACACGAAGGGAAAAAAAAAAAGTCAGCACCCAAAATTCTTTAAAGTCAGAGCTCAGCTCTGTTTACATTTTAATTTCAACGCTACCTAACCCATCATTTTCTCTACTTATTTTTTTATCACTCTACTTCTCCAGCCAATGCACTTCATCATAATTGGCTTATTGCCAAACAATTTTTTCACGGCACCATTTTAAATTACATAGGGTAAAGGGTCAGATATATACTGGACTTTATTACTATTTAGATATTATTAGTTATAAAAATGGTTTATACGTTTTTTACTTTTACAAATCTAACGTAAGTGAAAAAGATTAATTTTTAAATTTTATTTTAAAAAATAAAATCCATGTAAGTATATTTGATCTTTTGCAAAGTTAAGGCCTTTGAGGGTACATTTGACCCTTCTCAGTTCTCACAAAAAAATAATCTTAAATTTTTCTTGCTCTTTTTTTATTTTTTCATTCACACTTTTTTCTTTTTATTTCTCATATTTTCACACTTAAAAATGAATTAAAATAAAATATAAAACTCTAATATTAAAATATGCTTCAATAATATTCATATGAACTTTCCACAAGAACTAAATTGTGTTTTAGTATGAGTACTTAAAGAAGAACAAAAGAAAATAGTCATCCAACTCATTGTCCTTCTACTTGCTCCAACATTTGCCTTTATTTTTATTCTCATTAACACTAATTATTCCAACATAAATCACGTCCATAATATAAAAAAAAAAAATAGTTACGTTATTTATAAACTTAAATTTGTTCTCTATTATTTTCTTTTTTTTATTATCTTATTCAAAAATCAAATGATCCCTGAGTTCAACAATATCTCACAATAAATGTTTGTAGCATAAGCAATTATCTA
Source organism: Solanum bulbocastanum (assembly GCA_037074985.1). Classification (NCBI taxonomy): domain Eukaryota; kingdom Viridiplantae; phylum Streptophyta; class Magnoliopsida; order Solanales; family Solanaceae; genus Solanum; species Solanum bulbocastanum. The sequence continues at coordinate 37,496,314 of CM073599.1, forward strand.
GCTAGGTCAACAACATTTGCTTCCTGCTTTAAATCTAACCATAGATATATTTATCAGCCGTTTAATCATGAATGAAAATGGAAATATTTAAAAAAATATTTTAAATAAGTAATTATTTATTAAATCAGCTCATTTATTTCAATTTCAAAATTCAAATTTGAAAAATACATTAAGGAATTCTTTTTAAGTTTTTTCAATTTTTTTCCTCACATAGCTTTAACTCTTATTTTCGTATTTAAATACATTGACAAACTCTTAATAATCCTTTTTAAAACTTGGCTAGTAGCTAGTACTTGTTCTTTTTTAAAAAATAAAAATAAAAATATAAATCCATTCTTGTTCAAGTTTGATTTATATTTCCTAACAAACTCATCCCAAATCAAAATAATGTTACTTAATTAATTACTTTAATCACATTACTAATTAATCCTCTACTGCCTCCACCTAATTAATGTAGAAGTCTCTCAACAGTATGGTTCTAAATTTGGCAGGACCAGAAAAGTTGCCCAAAAAAATAGAAGTTGTAAGCTATTGGAAATAAAATAATCATCAAACTCTAGAACTTTTTTGTAAGTTAATTGTTACTAACTTCTAAGACGAAAATTATATCCCTTTTTTCTCATGCTAGATGGCTGTGTTTTTTCTAATAATGTCTTAAATTTAATGCACATTTAAGTCGTTAATTAATTAAGTACGTTTGTAATAAAAAACTTTTATATGTGAAAACAACAGTGTCACCATGCACAATAAATCAATTAATTACAAAAATCTTGAAAGGAAAGAATAATTATTTCACTTTTTTTTCTCAGTTGAAGTCCGAATAATATATTTGATCATAAAATTTTAAAATTCAACTTCAGAATTTTCAAGAATTTGAAAAATAACAAAAACATGTTTTCATTTTTGTCACTCCAAATTACTCACAAAAAATATAAAAAACAACTTCAGTTTGTAAATATCACTTTTTCACTTTAATTTTTTTTAAAAAAAAGCAAAAATTGCGATGAAACATGATGAAACGTCCACGGTAATGAGAGTAAGTGCACCTTTCTTACGACGTACGGGGTGGGGTATTAATAACTTGAGAGACCAATCCAACCAAATCGATTATCGACCAAAAAACAGTTGTACATTATTAAGGTTCAATGAGGTAGTTGTTGCAATTCATGATTTGTAATTGTAGGAGTAAATCTAGTAGTACTATCAAAGGGTTGATTACGAGCATCAAATTCGAATCTCAAAAATAAAATTACTTTTAGTAAAAAATATTTTACTTTTAAAATGAAACTTTTAAGCATATTCAAATTAATTAAAGCTTAAAATAAGTATGAAATATCACACAAAAAATTAAAAATTAAATTGTATGAGTAATACATAGAGATAAAATAAAAGGATTGGACACTATTATGTGTTAGATAAAAATATGTGCCTATTAAATAACCACAAAATACTATAACATTTATATATAATTTTTGAATTTATACCGAAATAATTTGTGAGATAAAGAATTTTCGAACAACGAACAACCACCGTTCAGGCTTTTGGGTTTGCAATCATCCTCACGTGGTAGGATGGGGCAAAATCCTCTTGATTATGCTAGAAAAAGAGAATTACCAAAAGAGAAAAGAAAAAAAGTAAGATTACTAGTGGGGACAGTAACATATGATTATGAATAATAATTAAGACAAGGAACTACCACCAAATTTTAAATGAAAAAATTGACAAGTCAAATGTAGCACTCTTTCTCATAAATAACATCAAAATACATTGATATAAGGAGAATTGAGAAACTAAGACCTTGAAAAGAGAAGGTGAAGATGTCACAAATCTTTAATATTTTGAATTATATATTTTGTAACACATTTAAAATTACTAGATCATTTAGTTTTTTTTTTTTTTTTTTTTTTTCTACTTACAAGTTGATTTGATATCCTTTGTCCAATGCAATCAAGAGTGACAACGTGGGTTATCAACTTATCATAATCATGAAAGTTCAATGTTACCAGAAAATATTAGGTGATTCATATATATCTAAATCTTAGTGTATAAAATTATTCGATGGTTATTGTATTATAAGTCTCAGATGAAATAATCAAGGTGTAATAAATAATTACGAATGTTATTTATATTTATTGAGTTCAACTGAACTTGAATTCAATATTTCAACAAATATTTAAATTCGTTTACTGAGTTTCAAAAATTTTTAATTATTAAATCTAAAACTATTTTTGGAAACAATATTCATGATTCTACTTCCACTTCTGAAAAGGCAATCTAAAAAAAAAATTAAAAAAAAATAGAAGTTGTAGTGGCACTAAAAACATATGGTCAAAATTCAGAAATGAATAGGAAGTACCAAAAAAGTGAAAGAAGCAATAGGGCATGCCACCTTGTTTCTTTGTCTCTTTGCAATGGCATTTTATACTAACCTTCTTTTTCTCCACTTTTCAAGAAACTTTTATACAACAGACAAATAATTATGTCACTCACTACATACTATCCAATATGTAAAATGGACCATATAACATCCTACTCCCTTTAATTTCCATTATACTTCCATCACTTTTTTTCTCTATGACAATATATTGCTGAACTTTATCAAAAAATTACATCGTATATAAATTTAAAATTATCTTTAATATATACAGAGTAAATATTAAATTTTCTTGTTATATTTTATATTTTCTTATTGAGAATCCTATCTTTATCGTAGCGATAACTCATTCCTCTTAGCTACATGTATATAATTTGTTTCTTTTGGTTTAGGTATATGTTGTTGGTTGGGATTTGTCACTTGTCAAGGAAATGGTCCAAAGAGGCAAAGGATACTTCGTGGAGTCCTCTTTCGTTTTTGAAGTGTTATTCCAATTTGTGGGGGTCTTTATTCCCAACGTGCAATCACCAACAAATGCTTTAGGTATTTTTCAACAAGAAAATCCCTTTAAAATATTACCCTCTTCTATATCTTTACCCTTTTCAAAGATAGGTTGAGTAACAAGTAGATTGGGTGTTGGGCCGAGCTTGAGTTGAGTCCGAGTTAATCTTTAATGTTTAGTTTTACATAGTGTTACACTATTAAAAAAAGTTTAGATTTATAATAAGTTTGTTGATTAAGAGAAATATAAGTATAAGTAGTTCAATTTGGTGATTACATATATAGAGTCTGAATTAGAGTTTAAATTAAATGATGTTTACTTTATACTGAACAAAATAATCAATAATAAATTGTAAAATATTGAATTTATTTAATTTCTCAATTTAGAATATTAATTGATTTTGCACCATCCATAAAATAGTATTGAGTAACGATGTCTATAAAGAGTTTAATTACATTAAATCAATGGAAAAGAATAAAAAATGTCCTTAAACTATGTGAAAGGAATAGAAATGCCCTTCGTTTATAGTTTGGCTCAAAAATGCCCTTATCATCAATACTTTAGCTCAAAAATGCCTTTGCAGTCGATACTTTGGTCCAGAAATGCCTCTATAGTTACAAAATGGATCAAAATATCCTTTTCCGAATAAATATATTTTTTTTCTTTTTAAACACACATCTTCTTCCTAATTAAAATATTATTAAAGAACACTATTCTTGTTTTCTTTCTTCTAAAATCACTTTAACCAAATAAAAATGTCGGAAATATTTTTTTTCTTCTTAATCTCATTTTATCAATTAAAATAGAATAACTTCATGTATCCTTTTGACAAATATTATATGTCATATATATAAGATCATAGTATATTCATCATTAATTTATATTTATATAATGATAATAAAATAAGAAATATTTTTTTTTTTTTTTTAATTGAAGTAAGATAAACATTTGCTAATTTAAAAAAAAAAACATTATTAGAAAAAGAAATGTTTTAAAATAAAAGGGAAAAAGGACAAATATACCTCCGAACTATCGTAAATGATATGTAGATACCTTCGTCATATTTTTAGGTCATTGATGTCCCTACCTTAAAAAAACTAGACATACATGTACTTCACTCTAATGAAAGACTAAACAGGGACACGTGACGCAATCTTATCCGTCGATCCAAAATTTAATAAATGTCGGGTCGGTGGATAAGATTATGACACGTTTATGTCCTTTAGTTTAAAGGGTATATATACTCTAGTTTTTGAACGGTAGGGGCACCAATGTCCCAAAAGTATGACAGATGGTATCTACATACCATTTTTGATAGTTCGAGAGTATATTTGTCCTTTTTCCCAAAAGAAAATATAATATATTTATTTGGAAAATGAGCATTTTTGACCCATTAAATAATAATAAGAATATTTTTTGACCAATGTATTGACGGCAAGAGCATTTTTCGACGAAACTAAAAAGGGAGGACATTTTTCTTCCTTTCGCATAGTTTAAGGGCATTTTTGAACCAAAGTATTAACGGTAAGGGCATTTTTAGCCAAACTATAAACTGAAGTCATTTTTGTTCCTTTCACATAGTTTAAGGGCATTTTAACCCTTTTCCCTTAGAACAATTAAAGAAGTACATAATTATAAATTATTTTTTAATAAATAATAATTATTGAATTGATGTTTTGCTAACTTAATTAAGATTAATGAATGAATTTTAAAGTAATCATTACATGACCAAAACGAGCCCCTTTTTCTTCTCTCTTCCATTTCTTCCTCTCTTTTTTATTTGACAGAGACGAAGAATATCACTCTATTAATAACAAGAATAAAAAAAAAACTTTACCTAGTCAAGTTGACTCAAGCTAAATTTTGATCAAAATTTAATTGAGCTGAGTCGGCTCTGCTCGTTGCACATGCCTATATACGTAATACTTCATATGTTTTATTATGTGTCTTAGTTTAACCAGATATGAAGTATAAGAAGGTATAAAAAACTTTTAAATTTCACGATAGTAAATTAAAGATATATATAAAATATATTTTTTAAATTTTGTGCTTCTAAACCTAACACTATTTTGGTGAGGATGGAGGGAATGGGATGGAGAGGCAATTAATACAAAGAAAAATAGAGCATAAACATGAGATGAAGAAATGAATTCCTACCATATAAAGGGCACATGCCACCATCTGTTCTCTCTTTCTCTTGCCAACTCCCTTCTCCCTCTCTCTAATCTTGACTTGTTCTCTCTCTGCGGCAACTTTCTTCACAAAGCCAAAGTCCTCTTCAAGATTTTGTTTTCCCACAATATCCGCAAAAACCCCATTTCCCCTTTACACATTTCTCTCCTTCCATTCCCATAAAAAATGATTACATTTTCAAGACTTGCCCTTTTCTAACCAGATCTTGAATCTTCCTTTTTTTCCATTAAAATGTCATAAAAGTTTCAATCTATTTAACACCAAGTGTCAGTTTTTTCAAAAAAATGGAACACAAGCATATGCTCATACTTATTATAGTACCATGTTCAGTAGCTGCTTTAATTGTTTTGTTGTTAGTGATCTATTTATGTACAAGGAAAAGAGGAGAAATTGTTTCTAGGGATGTTGAAACTAATTTTGAGGTAAAAGAAAGAGATGGGGTTGAAAAAGATTTGTTGATCAAGTTTCAAGATGGTGAAGATCTTACTGTGTATGAAATCTTGGATGCCCCTGGTGAAGTTATTGGGAAATCAAGTTATGGAACTTTATACAGGGCTAGTTTGCTGAGTATTGATAGACTTACGTTGTTGAGGTTCTTGAGACCAGCTTGTACTGTCACAATGAAAGAAGTTGTGCCTGTAATGGAGCTTTTGGGGTCTTTAAGGCATCCTAATTTGGTGCCTTTGTGTGCATTTTATGCAGGGCAAAGAGGAGAGAAACTGATGGTACATCCTTTTTATCGTCATGGTACTTTAACTCAATTGATTAGAGGTATGTGCTCTTGCTGTTTTTTTAAACATACAAGTATTAAATTGTTCGTGTGTGGGACTATACAGGATAGGTTGTTGTTGTAAGTATTAGAATTGTGATACCATAATTTTAAAACACAATGACTTGAGTGCTAACAAATCTTTAAGCCTATGGTGTAGTGTTTATTCAAAAAAGTTTGTCTTGGAAATAGAATAAGAAAAAACAAGATTGGTCATTTTAATGATTTATAGCATCTGGCAGGAGATGCTTGACTTTCACAATAATTTCTGTTTTCTTCTATTGGTTAGTAATACAAAATTTTCATGGATAAAAATGGGATCTTGATTTTGCCATTTGGTGCCTTGACAACAGTCTCATTCAATCATTTTCTCACAACTGTAAGGGACTTCAATAATTAGATATCTATATGCAGTTTGAATTTTTAGGTCCTTTGATTGTTCACTTTTTTTTTGTGACATCTCAACAACACTGTTTCTGAATCTGGAAAGCACAGATGAACTTGACTTTCTTCCATTTTTTTCGAATATTTTTTGATATTATATTTCTCCATATTTTGTGTTGATAAAGTTTGTTTTCTGGATTTAAATGGATTTTGTTTTCTTCTGCTTATTTCAAAACGTACACATGTGCAGTGCTATAGTTTAACATATCTTGCCTTAAATTTCAGTTAGTTTTCTCGTCAATTTAGAACCTAATAGTAGGTACTTTGTCAAAATTATAGTTTCATTAATAACTAATCCGTGTTAAGTTGAACTGCTCTCAAGTCTAAAGTATACTCATGTATTAGTTTTCAGTATATGTCTAAAGTATACAAGTGTATTTGTTTTAAGAAAATTGTGTCTAATGATACAGACGGGAACGGTGAGGCTCATAAATGGCACATCATATGTAGGATGTCCATTGGCATTGCTCAAGGACTAGACTATCTTCACACAGACTTAGAAATTCCCATAATCCATGGAAATCTCAAGTCGAATAATATACTTTTGGATCGACACTTCAGGCCATATGTGTCCGATTTTGGATTGCATCTTCTCTTGAATCCAACTGCAGGCCAAGAAATGCTTGAAGCTTCAGCAGCTCAGGGGTATAAGGCCCCTGAATTGATCAAGATGAGAGAAGTTAGCGAAGAAACTGATATTTACAGCCTTGGGGTTATCTTGTTAGAGTTATTAACAGGGAAAGAACCATTCTACAGGAAACCAAATTTTGATAAGGATATTTATTTGCCTAATGCAATTCAAAGTGCGATTCTTGATCATAGAGTTGCGGATTTTTATCATCCACAAATTCTGGTCAGCCAAACTGATGATGGCCAAAGAGCAGTTAATGAAGATCATGTTTATGAATTCCTTCAGCTTGCCGTGGCTTGTTGTTCTCCCTCACCTGCTCTTAGGCCTACTATTAAGCAGGTCCTCAGCAAGCTTGAAGAAATTGGAAAGTAAAATGAACAATCTTTATGCTTCTGCTCGAGAAATGATGTGTTTTCTCTGACTGACTTGATCAAATCGATCGATATCAACATACTTTAGTTCATGATAAGCATGCTGATACAACACACTGACTTCTTGTGAGGAAACTGGTTTTTGAGGACATGTCATAATTCCCTATGTGCAATCACAGCAAGAGAATGTTTTGAAGCTTATATCAATTGGCAAGAACTATGAAGTTGGTGTTCAGTCTTTGGCAAAGCAGAAGTTTTCACCTCAAGAATCAGAAGTAATGTCATCCTCAAGATTCGAATAGTCTTATTTTGTGACTCACACAACTGATACTAGTCGTGTGAGACTCCTCTTTGTCTCACAGAAAATTAGAACCGAAAGTGTAAGATTTGAGTCTACTTTTTCGTGAGACAGAAAGAAGCCTCACACAATTAATATCAGCATTGTCGTAAAGGAAGTGGTTGATGGATTAGGAAGTATACATCGCGATATGACCAAAATATTTGTAAAATACAGTCAAAGATTAGAGAGTGACATTTAATAGTTTATCCTGTGATAGGAGATAACAAGCAGTGGACTTGCCTTAATTTCAGAGAAAATCTGGTGACAGTTGGAAGTTCCAAAGGATCCATAATATATGATAACCAACAACCAGTTGTGAAGTGTTTTGTTGTTTTTGGTTAAAAGCTTAAAACATTAGTTAGAAAAGACACACAGTTTCAGCAACAAGACAAAGAAGAGCCATTTCCATCAGTGAAATTATTGATCTGCCAGTTTTGTCATTGTGTGAAAAGTCTAACACCATAAGATTAAGCTTATACTATATAGATTTGATTACTGTATTATCCTTTCTCTTACGTATGCATTATATCAAGATGCTCTCTCTCTCTGTTACCCAATGCACGTGCATAGTACATACAAACAAAAACTATGTTAGATAATTTCTTTCTCATTTGCTTAAATTCTTGATACCAAATAAAACGATAGATTGAGAGTGTAGCATAAGAGACAGGTAAAATAACCTTTGTAGAGTTGAATTAATCAAAAGAAAAGTGGAGACTTGCCATTTGCTAACATTGTCGTTGGCAGAGTGGTCAATAACAATCAAATTCAAACGAACAAGAAATTAAGAACTCAAAGATGTTCAATTGAAGAGATACAACGATTCTTTCTCGAAACTCCTTCAATATTCCTAATCAGGAAATGAAAGGTTGATTTCAACCTCGTGATTACTATCTTGAGAGCAATCATAGAGTTACCTAATACTTATACAAGTCAACTTGTCAGACGTTCAACAAATTAGTTTCTGTGTGTGGAAACTGACTCGAATGCTATTGTTATAACCAAAAAAAAAAAAAAAAACATCCCATGTAAAGGTTAGCTGGCTCTTGTTTGGTGTTTTGTGACGGGGAGAAACATTTTGATTAAACAGGTATTAGTGTATTATAACCGACTCCATAAATATCTCAAGTTGCTTGTATGCCCAATTATACATAAATGCTGTTTGGCTTTATCTTAAAATAAGTTGATTATAATCCCCACTTTTTCCTTAAGCACTTTTCAGGCCAAGTGGAAATGCATGCTTAATGCCCAAACCAAAGAATAAAGGAAACTTTTCCACTTATAAATTTACTTAAACTATTAAAAGAGAGGAGAATTATATACTAATTACTTATTTAAGAAGGATTATTATTAAATAATGACAAAAATGGAGATGTCCAATAAAGCACACTCAACATAAACCCCACCATTCACCTGGCCATATTGCATTAGGCTGTTTAATTTTAATGGACTTATCTCTTTATTTATTAATTTATATGTATATTTTCCCCATTACCTGAAAAGTTTAGATAGATTATGCATGCTAAACTACAAACCAAACAAGATATTGGTGATCTATTTTATTAGAAAAATAATTAAGGCCACTAATTAATTATGAAGTGAAGAAATATTATATATATTGTCCATTGTTATATATAGAGGATTTTGTCGAATAAAGTGTAGATATAGAGAAAACGACATATAATGAAAATCAGAACAAAATCATGTTTTGTATGTCTAATAAATCTTCGTATTGCTCAATGACACATATTATACTGTTTGAAAAAAATATTATTTGTGCCTGACACAACTAACACTAATTTTTTCATACTCTTCTTATTATTTCTTCAAGCATGTTGTCGTTAGTGACAAATTTTACATTATGAAAAATTAAGTCTAATCACAAATAAACTATGAAGAAAAAGTTAATTTATTGGTGAGTTTTTGTTAGCATAACTTTGTGTATTAACAGCGGCTTTCCTGAATGTCCTCTCTCTTGTTTAATTAACTTGAAAATGTCTTCTCTCTTGCTTGATTCTAATTGCCCCGTGTGAGTCATCTAGCCTATCGTAAAAGCAGTACATAATAAGATAAGCATCTAATTGGCCAAGACATGTCATCTTCAACGCTTGACGACCTCTGATTGGTCATTAATTTGATTGGAATGCCGCATCATCTGAACCCACACATAACATTATTTTACTGGCTTTGGATTTGATTGATATGTTATGTTATGAAATGCATGACATAAGCTTGAACCTTTATATGAAGTAAACCTTCAACTTGAAACTAACAAAAATAAACTTTTAGAGTCTGTTTGGATTGACTTTTGACTTATGACTTATAAACCAAAAACCATAAGTTCGAGTTTATAACTTATGACTTATTTTTGTCGAGTGAATCCCAATATCTCCTATAGATATAGGAGGCCAAGTTGGTTCTTGTGGGATTAGAATTCCCAAATCTTTTTCCGTAAAATGTCAAATCTACATACAGATTGCAAAGATCACACTGTTTAATACCATTAAAGGACGCCTTAATTTGACCGTTGTAACTCAAGTGATGAAAACAGGAGTTCAAGATTGATACATGTGACACAGTCTCATATGCAACTTTCTTCCACAGCTCCTCTTACTGTCGCTCATTTTTATCCTACTAACATGTTATAGGACTGTTTACTCAATCTCACACTTACAGAGAAACATCCAAATCTATCAGCTGGCTCATTGTGTTAAGGTATATAAATTTGGTATGCTATGTTCAACTAGACTATAAGTCTAAAAAATATCTACCCAAACAATCTAAATGCTTCCAGCCTATCTTGATTTCCAGTCCAGAATCGCAGAAAGCAGTGCATAATTTGGTACAAGGTTCTTATGAGCTAATGGTAGGCTTGTCATTGGTGATATATCCTTCTCTTTTAGCCATGTTTCTATTGCGTTCCTGTCATAAGTATACCCATCAGCTGCCACACAAGGGTCTTTCATTATATCCTGCGATAAAAAAACCAACCGTGCCTTAGAAATGAAGATGAGAAACTTGGTAGTACATAACAATTGATTCTTTGGTACTATTGTGTGCCACATGAAACATGAATCATTATCACGACGTAAGAGTTATGGGAAGCAAAGAATGGCACACCTTGAGTAAAGGACACAAATAGTAGTTAGGAGGAGGAGATTTGGTAGTTGAGGCAGAATCTCGAGTCTTATCAGCAACTTCTTTCAATTTCTCCAACGCAGGGAGAATTTCATCTTTCAAATCAGGTCTATCTCTTCGACAAAGCTCTGTGCATTTAAGTGCTAGCATAGCTAGTTTCTTTGTCTCTTCTAATGGCCATTTACCTGCCTCTGGATCTAGTACCTTAGTTAGATTATCCTTATCGATTGCTGTTTCAACAATGTGAGGAAGTCCCATTGCTGCTTTTGCTGTTAGCAACTGCAAGAGAACCATCCCAAATGCATAAATGTCAGATGTTGGAGAGATCAATCCAGTCCTTTGGTACTCAGGGTCTATGTAGCAAAGTGTTCCCACAGGACCTGTATCTTTGTAAATGGTGGATAAGGCAGCGTCCGAATTTATCATGGTTGAGAGGCCAACATCACCAATTTTACTGACAAAATTACGATCAAGCAATATGTTTGCAGGCTTTAGATCACGATGAATAACCGGATTTGGCTTGGAGTTGTGAAGGAAGGCAAGGGCAGAAGCCACTTCCCATGCAATTCGATATCTATCAAACCATGGAATTGGAGGTGTATCATGTTTCCTGAAAAGTCTCTCCTCCAAGCTACCTTTCTCCATGAACTCATACACTAAGCAACCACGATCGGGGCACACACCAAGAAGGATTAGCAAATGTGGATGACTAATTTTGCTCAATATTTCCAGCTGAAACAACAAAAGAGCAGATTCTAAGAAATCTAGAATAGAGGAGACTAATATTGGTAGGTAACCTTGGTACAATGGTCTTTATGACCAGAAAAAATATCACATTTTCTTTTAAATATCAAGCAAACTCATTTTGATCATTCTTTCGTTCATTAACTTGTTATACCTCTTGCTGATACTGCTTCGTAAGATGAGATCCCTCAGAGTGAAGAACTTTGACAGCCACTGTAGTATGATGCAAGCTGCACTTATAAACAGTTCCATATCCCCCCATACCAATTTTAAGATTTTCATTGAAAGAAGAGGTGGAAGATACGATTTCTTCCCAGGTGAATTCTTGGTACTGATGTGCCTGGCCTGTCAAGGCATTCTCAAGCTTGTCTTTTTCTTTAGACTCACGTAAGGCTAGTAGTTCTGCTTCTTTTCTTTGTGCTGCCTCTCTTTCAGCACACTCCTTCACATAATCAGCTTCCCTTTTCGCAGCTTCGTACTTCTCATTCTCTTTTCGTGCCAACTCTTTTACTTCCTCTTCCTTCAAACAAATTTCCCGAAGTTTAACATCTTCCTCCAACCGGCGCTTGTGCAGCTCATTTATCTGTTCGTGGCAGGTAGGTTTATGATCACAACACAATACGAATTAGACATAAAAGGACAAAAATTGAAAGTCAATGTTGCCTAAGCATACCTTCCTAGAAGCGTCAATTACTTCAGTTTGTGCAACTGCATACATTCCTCGAGTATGTCTTAATTCAGTTCTTAGCTTCTCTAGCTCAAAATTGATGTCCGTCTGCATTAGAAGATTGAAAGGTGTTAAAAGTCTAGGATGTCCGCTAGATTGTTTTTGACAGATACAGAAATTAAAAGACAGGAAGCATGTCTGATGTAAGTAAAATGAAATCATGTCATCATCAGTTGATCAGAACTTTGAGCTATGCCTATTTGATAAGTAATGAATATAACAACCTGAGTCAGAATATACCTCATATCTCGACGATGAATCTGTCAGAGCCCCTGAAATTGAAGCTTGATCATCTGCCGTGGTGTAGTTGTCTGTTACCAAGCTCCTAAAACTAGAAGTAAGGTCATCTCTATCAGTAAGATATGTTCCTTGGGGACAAGACCTGACATCATCCTCACCATCACCAAAATCAAGAGACAAGCTATTATGGTGGACTGATACATTTGAACATTCTCTTCTATGAGGAAAGTTCTGATTAATATGTGAAAGAGCTCGAAATCTTTGCATTGGCAGTGAAGGAGAACGGAAGTGACTGTATGAAGAACTTGAGTCTGGTTCCGACCTTTCTGAAAAGCAGAATACAGATAAATTGTTCAGTCCAAGAAATGATGAACTTACTCCCACATGGAAAATCTCTCAAGAACATGGAATTTATCATTAGAAAATAACTAAATATGGAAACACTAAATCAATAGACAAGGCATAACAAAAGAAAGATGGAGTTCGAATGTGAAAAATCAATTGCTATGTAAGGCATTGTTCCAAAGTATACTTCCATGCTACCTTGGTGCAAATAGCAAAGCAAAGTCCTACACATAAGACGCAATGAACTACTCAAGAATCACCATAATGAAAGAGACATTGGAGGAGAGTGAATTAGATAGTGAACCATCACCAACATGCCTTTTATGAATAGACTTACTCTTAAACGAATTGACGTGTTCTTAACTCATACACAGATGCTAGATAGATATTTTCTATTATGAATGGACAAATCTTTCACCAAAATGTTGTGTATTTTCAAGAATAGGCGTATTAAAATGAATCACATGATGATGAGAATGAATCAATGACAGTGGAATGACTACCTATTCTGTGAAGACATCTCAAGTGTTTTTTTCTATTAGAAGGCCCAAAGTATTACCTTCTTATACCATGCCTAATTAATGTACTTTTAAGAACGAACTAAACTGCTTCCTTGTTTAGTGGAAGGTTTATTACAAAGACACTTCTTCAATCAAGATCCAGCACCTGCTATCACAATCCTGGGACATGCTTTAAAAGAGGTGCAGCATGGTATATTAACTAGTTGCTGTTGTAAATATTACGGAAAATACCTTCATCACGAACACTTGTACCGAATTCACCAAAGCTTGTAATTCATCAATAACTTTTATAGGAAATTCTCATAGCTTGAGGCGTGTCGAAAGACACTGTCCTTGAGGATATTTCACCCGGTATGGGTGTATCCCCTAGGATTCAACAAGCTCTTCTAGTATAAAACTAGGAGCCAGAAACTAACAAAGATTTAAAGTACAAAACCCAGCACACCAATAGAATATAGGAGGAAAGATTTACTCTCAAAATGTATATTGTTTTCTATCTTTTCTTCTTCTCCATAAGAACACAAGAGGAATATATATATACCCAAAAATAGTCATCAACCAACGGTCAAAATAATTAAGAATTATAAAGGCTGTTTTATGAAGATTAAAGGCAAAAGATTGAAGACCAATTAGAAGGAAATAGACGTAGGCCAACTGCCATATTTAGGCCAAAAGTAATAATGATTTATAAGACAATTAACTGGATATTAACACCCATTTAATATGATGAATATAGAAAATAATATGAACGCTTCTTTTTGAGATACTAGAATCATTTTTCCAACAGTTGCTACCATCCCGTTCATTTAGAGCCATCAAATACGACATCCAGACACTCAGTACTAATCAACGTCTTCTCCATCTTAGAATACGGATGATGTTAATGTGAATTCATGTCATTTCTAAATCACAGGGTGCAAGAAATGGAGAAAAGAACTACATAAACCCCTTAAGAAGTAAAATGTTTCTCCAGCCGAAGGCAACAAGTTCAGCCAAGGTATGCAAAACTGGCTGACAGTTGTAGTATTTTGTTTGGTGAAACAGTTGGTTTTTACCTGTTAGTGAACTTGAAGTGTGAACTGTTGAACTGGTGATTGAGCAACTTGTGTAACTATCTCCAGCTGAACTGCTTCCATTTATCTCTGAATCAGAAGGACGTACAGATAACAATTTTCCTTTTGAAACAGCATAGATGGTACAAAAGCTTGGAGTATTGCCCGAGATTCTTGAGGATAAGCTTTGTCCCCTAAGCATCAGATAAAAAGTTTAAACTTACAATGGAGAATGGCAATGATGCTAGAAAGTACCCTCTTCATATTATGTGTCTCGTATAATTTTGAATAGCTATATGATGTTGAATATTAGCTGCTAGATACTTGAGTATTGGATAATATGAACTTCTTGCATTCTTCTTTTAGTTTGACATTGTCCTAATTAATTATTGAAATTCTAAGAGTTCGTCCACATAGGAAGAAGGGTACTTGGATATTTTACATGAGTTTTAGCAAATTAAAACGAAACAACCGTATGATCTAAGGAGATAAAATGTCAGGTTTGTTTCAGAGAGGGTATTTCACAGCTCATCAGAAGTGAATCCATATAAATTCCCCCTATTCTAGAATAATGTTTCTCTTGATATTACAATTTACAAGTCAATGACCACAAGGATCTTTATAAAGCTGGCATGTATGTCAAATAAATAAACTTTTTCGTCAATATTGGGTGTCATCCCTCTCTTCTAGCTGCATTGTATCTTCTAAGATACCCACAGGTTGCATTTCTCGAGTATCACAACTTTGAGGTGTGGCAATAAGGATTAATGACTACATATATGAGTTGAGGCAAATATATATACCTTTGGTAATTATTGTAAAAAAATAAAGAGATTGCCACCTAGAGTGTCAGCAATTGGCAATAGTTCATCATTAAAATTTGTAACAGCATAAATCTTATTACCTAGAAAATATGCTACGAGATGAAGCACCTATCACAAGCTTGATGATATTAAGCTTGGTGACCTCCTGTGCTATTGCGTTCACAATATCATCTGACTCAAGTTGTAAAACTTCTACTTGGACCTGCATGTATTTTGGGTGATCAGTGGTATAACTTAAGGAGATTTTCCACTTATCTGAGATATATATTTACCTTTCGATTAGTACATAACATCTTGTAAGGAAGCAGATTTTCACTTGTTTGCCACTCCACATCCTTTCGGAAAGCAGCCACTACATCCTCCCGCACTTGTGAAATAGGTATAAAGCTTCCCACTAAAGAAAGGAAGGATTATAAATAAAGCAGTCATAGTCCTGACATATCATAGTCCCAAAACTTAATTCTAGTTACCAGATTTTTGAATTAATGATGTGTACAAAGAAAAATTGGCAGCTTTCTCAAGGAAATAGCATATGAACCATGTTAGATGGACTCATTCACATGAAGTATCCAGTAAGTCATGTGTATAAGCATCTTTGCAGTGATACGTGCAGCTTTATGAGTATATTTAGTGTATTTTCGACTATTTGCAGAAAATACTTCATATATATTTGGCACGGGTCAGTAAAGCAAATGAAGGACTCGTGTGACATAATATATGAGAAAGAAGCTTAAGTCAAGTCAGCATCCTCAAGAAATTAGTAGATATCGTCTTTTCTAGTTTTCCTTCTCCTTGCCTTTTGTTTCTGAAGAAAGTCTTGTTCGAGACTATACTGCTTATATTGCCACAAAATTAGAGTGCACGTCGATAAGAAGGTTACATCTCATTCTCCAGCAAGAAAAGGCCTAAAGACCTCACCATCCAGAAAGAAAAAAGTACAGCATATTCTCATTGTTCCAGGTTTCAGAAGCAAATTTATCAAGTGTAAAGGGTGTGCAAGTGCAACCAAAGTTCTTTCTTGTTCTTCCTTTTTTTCCTTTTTGGATGGGGGTGTGAAGGATTGTTAAGCTACAAAACTGCAATGATGTTCCTTCTCCACTAAACCACAGCATCAGATATTTATGTATTACTCCCTCCGTTTCAATTTGTTTGTCTTAGTTGACTTGCACGGATTTTAAGAAAGTGAGAAGATCTTTGAATCTTGCAGCTAAAGATATGTTTAATATGGATGTTGAATTAATGAGTTGTCAAATTAAGAAGAAAGCAAGAAAAACAAATTGAAACAAATGGACTACATAACACCTCAGTTGCAAGATCAACTGTCATCATACTCTAGTAGTTCATCAATTTAGTGAAGTCTATAATCATCTTACATTAATCACAATTACTAGCCTATGGAAGCCCTCTGCAAACAATTTTTCTACTCCAGAAAGCTTTCGAATAAGTCCATAATTAAACACAACAGAGTGCAGAAATACAACTTACTGGGGGTTGGAACACCAACTATGCGCGGACGGACATATAACAGCTTGAAGCAAACCTTTCCTTCAGGAACAAATTTGTCCAAAGCCCACTTGACTACATATTTGCTCTTTTTCTTACCATTGATAGCTACAGCAATGGTTGAAGAGTTTAATAAAGACGGCAGAGCACTTAAGCCTTCCACTTTAATCACAACTCCATCTTTTTCTTCCATCATCTAACCACTTACTGTCAAGGCTCTATTACACAAAAGAGAAACTCATGTTTAGCACACAGATATGTTTTTACAAAATTTGATAACTAGTAAACATGAAAAATCTTGATTATGAGTATTGTTTTCACCCCAACAAAAACATTTCAGAACCAAGAAGTTGAAGGTTTCAAATATATAGCAAGAATTCAATTAACCTTACCAATCAAGACAAGATATAAACAGAGAAATTAACCCAAAAAAAAAAAAAAAAGAGTATAAATTTCATCTCATTTGGTAAGCAATTTATAATCTTTAGACTAATTTATGAAGATGGAATTAAAATGATTCCAAAATTAGATGGGACTAGGCTGCTTATCCCAAGATTAAGTCTCAGATTAGTTGAAGGTATAAATTTATATGTCAACTTAACCTAAGTTGCGCAAACTCTTCACTTTCGATGTCGCATCCATGTTAATTTTCAAAAAATACACTACTTTTGGAGAATCTGACGTGCAGCCACAGACATTTTTGAAGAGTAATTTTATCCCAGACTTAATTCTGAAATATCTCACCCATATCTGGCAAACCAAAAAAAACAATTCTGAAAGTCATATATCATGTGCTTAGCTCAATCAACAGATATACAATTGTTGAAAATGGCTATGAATCTTTTTTGAAGAAAACCAGAAAGGATTCATAATTAAGAAACTTAGAGAGAAAATTACCAATTCTTAGAGGCAGAAGAAGAAAGAGAGAGAGTCAAACGGAGAGAATCAGAAAATATGAAAATAAAGAATATTTAGTTGGTTTGAGTAATTTAAGGTATGAGAATTTATCAGAAGGGCCTAAGCATGCCACAAATCCATTTGCTCATACATTGCATCATAACTAGAATTTGCGTTTCTGCACAATAATGACACAATAATGACAACTTTTCACTTTAGTCAATCCTAGAGTAATCCAATTATTTTATTCTTTGTTAATCCAATTATTTTATTTATAATTGCATAGTAGAAGATCAATTTTTGGCATCTTCTTCTGCTCTTGTCCACAAACAAAGTAAGTATCCTGGCTTTTCTCAGCTAGATTTTAGGTGCATATGATCCGACTAATTTCTAACCAAAACAAACCTTCTTACCTTAAATGGTCACATCATTGGTTTACCTATCAAAGGCTGCACTATCAAACTTAAACCTGGCTTCATGTAAATCGCATTAGATAAGTCAACCAAAATGAGTGACATTAAAAATATTTTGATAAGGAAAACTGATCTCTAGTCATCCTTATCTTGATATCCATTAACTTAGCATATTCTTAGTATTAACTTGACCTATTCTTAAAAACTATTCTCTCCGTCCGTTTTTAGTTGTCATATTGCGCTTTTCAAAATGCAATTTGACTAATTTTTAAATTTAAGTTAGATTACATTAATTTGCTATTTTAAACAAAAAATTTAGATATTCAAAAACTATACGAAAGTATTATAAATTACAATTTTTTGCATATCAATATAATAAAAAAATACGTTATAAAATATCAGTCAAAGTTCGTATTATTTGATTATACAAAAGGAAATAAAGTGGATGAAGAGATTAAATAAATAAAATAATAATTATTACTATATTATTCTTTGAATATAATAAATTTAATGTTTTGAAAAATGACTATAGTTAATAGACTAAAGAAATACTAATAAATTAACAATTTATTACGTTCGCAGTTAATTAGGGTAGTTTGGTAGTTGTTGACCTTGTGGCTTATTGCCAGGATATAGGAATCATATTCCTTTTCTTTTTACGCAAAATTAACAATTTGACGTTTAAATTGGGATTCTGTTTACTAAACATATAACCAGGCATTATACTATTTCAATTAAATCAATTCACTATTCACCTAATGCATTCTTTCCTTGTATTTGATATTAAATAAATTAGTAGTTCCGTATTATGTGAAACTGTTCGGAATACCAAGTTAAAATCACTCATTTTTTTCCATATAGTTTTGAAATAAAATATACTAATATATATTTAAAAGCTATACAAAAAGCTATTACAAATCAAGATAGCTATTGATTCAATTTTGAGAAAATTATAATTAAAAAAATTGTATGACTACTGAAATAATATTATCGTTATATAAATAAAGACGAAGAAAGTAATTAAATGGTTTTTATTTTTTGGTTGAATGTTCTATGGGAAGGGAACAGTGAGTAAATGGAAAAGGCAAAGTTGAAGTCTCAAAGTCAAAAATTAATTAAATGCAAAGCACAGCTTTATATACAAGTAAGTGACAACACATGAATATCTTTTTGTATCTACTAAAGAACATGTATGTGACCCCACATTTTCCATGGCTCATCACTGCCAATATAACCTTTACCAGAGAAATTTGGAGCAGTTATTCTTATAGACGCCCATCGGATAAATTTTGCTTTCGTTAGTAAAGAGTTTCGTACTTGAAACTTTCAATATGAAAGCCTCATGCCTAAATCATTGGGTCATATTGAAGGGCATCACACACAATTTCACCGTTCACTTTATAATTTATTAATTTACTTTTAATATTATTTATTTATTTTTTAAGATTTATATTAAGTATTAATTAATATAAATATTATAATAAGTATTATATCCATCATTATTTTCTAAGAAATTATGTATATATATGATAATGAAATAAAAATGAACAGAGAAAATGTTAATTTATTCATCTTAGTTGGTTCAAATTCAGAGTATAGTTGTTAGATGAGTAAAAGTTATTCTTTTTACTTTATTTTAAAATAACCGTCTAAAGGGTAATATAGAAATTGCCAACCAGACATTATAATTTAGAGTCATCGACCTTTACTCCCTCAGTCGGACGTTTTACTTGTTTAATTGGTATTCCCGTCGTGCTTTTTTATTTTTCAATTTTGATATGATACTGTAACTATGAAAAAAAATATTGTTTGATATATTAAATTTATTATTTTATTTTTATTAATTGATAGTTTTTAAATATATTTACTCACTATTTTTCAAAGATAATAATTGAATGTTAAAATAAATAGTCATGGATAAAAAAATAGTAATGTGATAAAAAAAATTGTGTCTTGTTTGGTTGTCATATTTGAGATAACTTATCCATCATTTATACCATAGTGATGATATAAGTTATCTCATATACATGGTGGATAAATTATCCCATATATAATCCTGACATAACTTGTTTCCAACCAAATGACCCAGGCTATAATAGGAAAAAATAAATTATCATTTTTTGATTTGTCAAAAATGACAAATAAAAAAGGAACATCAAATTAGAAAATATTTGACATTTAATAGGGAGTAGGGAGAGAGGGAGTACAATTTAATTTTGTTTCCTTCCTACGTAGTGCTCATTTGGATTAACTTATTTTTAGGTGTTTTTGACTTTTAAGTAGTTTTTTTTTAAGTTTTGGAGGTGTTTGAAAAGATTATAAAGTGTTTTTCAACACTCATTTTTAGGCCAATAAAGTTTATATATAAGTCAGAAGTCAAAAGTAGGGTACTATCTAGTTATGACTTTTGATTTATGAGTTACTTTTTATAAGCCCATCCAAATATGTCCTCACTCTCCATTTACTTGTCGAAAATTTGCTAATTTGCTTTCACTTTTACTCGTCGTTTTTGACAAATCAAGAAAGGATAATTTTTTTCTTCCTATTATACCCTTAATTTATTAATATTGAATTAATATTTTAGAAAAATATAGTGAGTAAAAACATTTAAAACTCTATCAATTATTAAGAGTAAAATGATAAACTCACTATACTACTCATTATTTTTCTTAATAGGTATATAAATTAACATTTGACAAGTAAAAAGAGACGGTACTTAATAAAGAATGTTGACATTTTATGTGGTTATCAAGGTTGTAAATAAGTGAATGAATGAGAGAATTATAAGATTTTCTCATTTTACGCGGTTACAGCAATAAATATGTGTACAAATTTTATGAATGAATAACATCAACAATTGTGATAAAGTTAAGTAGGTGAGTACCTTGGCAACTTCGTTGAAGACTCAAAGTAGACAACTGCCCCTATCGTTTTCTTCACATTGACAACGACTTACAATTAACACTCTCTCTATGCCTTGAATTGACATCAACTTTTCTTGTAGATCGGTAAGTGTTTAAAAATATTTATTTGTATATATCAATCAAAAGGGTTGTTACACATTATTTGTTGTTTTTATATTCTTCTAGTTTTAGGTTCCATATTCATAAGAATTTTTTTATAGTATCTCATGCAATTAACAATAGTTGTGTAAGATTTTTTTTTTTTTTTTAATCTTATAAGTAAATGGGACCCAAATCTTGTATTTTGAATCATACTTAATTATAATATAAAATGAAATCTGACACAATTATTTCAATTGTGAGAGACACAAAATATTTTGTTTCCATACGAAAAACCTACTCATTCTATTTAAGGTAAGATAAAGGGCATGGTAGAATAAAAACATTTAAGTAGCAATCTTTTTGGTTTAATATAAACGTGGTTGCTAATTAATCTTATTGACTTTAATCATTTGGGAGTCAAATGCATGCCTGGCTATACTAGTTTAATGTTGATTTTAACCATTTGGGAGTTTAATTTGTGTGTCTTTTGGCTCTAAGAGTACGACACTAAACAATATAGGAAAAATTGTATGAAATAACAACTATTAATTTAAATTAAATGTTATAGTCATAGTTTATTTTAATTGTAATTCGCAGCAAACATCCCTTTTTTTTGCCATCTAATTCGGTATACAATTAGCCATTTTTAGTATACAATTAACCATTTTATACATTTCGGTATAAAATGCATAAAATGCGTTTGTGTTTGTATAAAGTGAGAGAAAAATATATATACAAATACAAATACATATATTTTCGTCCTATACACTTATACAAATACAAATCTTATTATACAAATTATAATGTATAAATGAATTTATACAAAACTAAACAATTTGTATAAAATTGGATGTTTGTAGCGAATTATACAAATCAAAAGCTCCATAGCAAACATAAAATTTGCTATGGAACGCAATTATGCAAACTATAGCAATAACATACAAATTTAATTTTTATGTTTGTTATATATGAAATATCATTAATGAATATAGCCTGCAAAATGATACATTTTTTTAAATATCATTAATGAATATATATAATATTAGGAATGGGGAACTAATAACTTAGTATAAGAAAGCGTGTCATAATCAAACCTGAATTAAAAACTTTAAATTGCATCTTTGCACATTATCAGAAAAATTTAATTCTTATATTTCACATAAATATAGTATATTATTAAACAATAAATATTGAGAGAGGACTTGGCGCTTTTCTTCACTTTTCAGTTTTCACGTGTGATAACACTGAAAGAAAAAGACATCTATCTCTCACCACTCTTCATTAAAAAAGAAATCCAGAAAAGGGGATTTTTGGCTTCACCTTTTCAACTTTTAAGGAGCCGCTTCGACATTAAAAGGAGTCTTTTTTATTTTCAGAAAATATTTTCATATTGTTTTGTTATATATTGAAATGATTTTTTGATTTGTTTTTAAAGATAGAATTTTCCCACTCACAAAGCTTCAATCTTTTATTTTATTTTAGGTGGAATACATGTTAAACCCAACTACAATTTTTAAATAATGCCAGTTTTCAATTTCGAGAACTACTTTTGTCAAATTTCAATCAAATCTATGTCCAACCACTTGGTGTGATGGATAAAGAAAAATAATCTCGAAATCACTTTTTAGTATCCCTCAACTCTTTGTTTGGTTACGAAGTGTGGGGGTTTTTTTTTTCAATCAGAAGGCTATGAGCCATTTATTATTAAACGAAAAACAGTACAAAAGGCCCAAATCAGATTAATCAAGATCCAAATCAAAATAACAAAAACAAGAAAGAAAAAAAATCAAAAAAACAGTAAACAAAAGAGGAAAGTGAACAGTCACTCTTCTCTATCCACAAAACTTCAACAAATTCCATCTTCTTCTTCTCTAATCAATCCAATATGTTGGCAGCCAGTGAAGTCCAATTGAGATCTCTTAACCCAAAAGCAGCTACTGAAAAGAGAAATAAGTTGGCGCTCGGTTGAATTTCACTTATCCAAGGATTAATAATTATGACTAGGATAAGCCCGGGATAAGTAAAAATGTAAAATAACAGAAGTACCCCCTTAAACCCTTTTTTATAAGCAAACAACTTATTGTTACAGTGTATTTTTGTAAACAAACAATTTATTCTTAGAAATTATGCCATGCATATTTGACAAACCAAACAATCAATAAAAAATAATCTCAACATAACTAATCACATCATAATTTATCTCAACATAACTTATCCCTCATAACTAATCTCAAACATAAGTATGTTTAAATGAGCTTAGGACTATATTTTGTTGTTTTCACTTTAATTTTTATTTTATTTTTACTCAAACACTACAAAACTACTTTTTAAAAGCACTTGAAATAAGCAAATCCAACTCAACTTTTTTCATAGTTCCCTTATAGAACTAATCAATGTTGAAACAGATCAGCAAAATAATCTTTACACTTCAACAATAAACTCAGGATTGACCATAAATTAGGTTCCTTAGTCCACAAAACAGGAAGAAAGGAAAAAAATAGTCTAGTGCACTAAGCTTCCACGATTTAAAAGATCTAGTAAAGGATCAGACCACATATATATTGTATGCATATAAATCTAAAATTTGCCAAACAAGCAAACATTAGAAGCTTACTAGGATAGTCATTGCAAATAGTCAAATTTGAACTTGCTGTATCAATGACAAATTTTATGGTTCACAATATGGAAGGACATATCTCTTCTGCAATATGCAAAAGAGACTAAGAATGCAGCATTATGGAAGAGAAAGAACTTCAATAGAATCGGGGTATGCTAAAGGGATCACTGGGGGTGCACAGTAAAAACCTTAACGTCGTTCATCCCAGGATTTCTGACAGAGTACTGAAAAGTCCAACCATGGCATGCACCTGCATGAGTTCCATTTCTGTTGACTGCAAATAGAGCGCCAATAAAGTTTGGATATTTCCTTGCAATTCGCGCTATAGCATCTTTTGCAGCAAGTTTGGGTTCCATTCCTAATCTCATATTCTCCACAGCTTGATAACTGATATCCAGCAAACAGCAAAGAAAAATGTTATGTATCTCCTTTTAAATTATGTATACATTTTGTATCAACAACAAGAAACAATAGTAGGAGAAATATGGGCTGATCAAGATGGGAACCTTACATTCAGAAGATTACTTAATGACTGGGGGATTGATTGGTTAAAAGAGTTCCACAACACCTTGGAAATTGGAACAATTTAAGTGGATCAGTAACTCTGAAGACCACTTGAATTGGAATGGGAATAAGCAAGTGAAGTTTTCTGTCAATTTAGCCTATAAGGAGTTCAATTTATCAAATAATGAGATTGGTTGTTGGTCATGGAATTTGATTTGGAAAGTGAAAATTCCTCATGAAGTTGCTTCCTTCACGTGCCTTTTAGCAAAGGAGGGAGTCCGGACACAAGATAATTTAATCAAGAGAGGCTATCATGTATGCTCAAGATATTATTCATGTAGAGAGGAGTCAAAGACAATTAATCATCCCTTTTTTTGGCACTGTAAGTTGACTATACAGTTATGGAGGATTTTCATCAGCTTAAGAGGCATCATGTGGGTTATTCCAGGAAAAATATCTGAACTCTTAACGTGCTGGAACAATTAAGGTAATCAATCCAGTCAAGAAGAGAGATGGCGGATCATCCCAGCTTGCACTGGTGGACAATCTGGGAAGAAAGAATTGAAGGTGATTTGAAGATAAATCAAGCCACATTTAGAAGATGAAATGAAGTGCTTAGTTTTTTCTATTTTTGGTGTAAAGGGAAGTAATTAGAGGACCATGAATCTATTTTTGATGTTTTAGATTCCTTGTGAGAAAACCAAGCGTATAAAAGCTTTTATGCAGTCCTTGTAATTGTGGGTGACTACATAGTTTTTGGTGAATATACAAATATGTTACCTTCTCAAAAAACAAAAAAAAGGAAACTAAGCTTAAAAACATGAATTTGGTTCAGCTAGAAACTTTTAAATTCCCTATTAAGTGTAAGAGGAAACAAAAAAGAAGACATATCCAAGCACTAATCAATCAGGGGAACGAATCTAAAACTTTATCTAGAGCTTGTGATTTCCGCAAGAGAATCTGGAGAGCCAGCAAAATCAACTATAAATTAGGTATACTTACTATTAATTTAGACGCTTATAGCACAAATTTTCTATTCCTAGGATGAGAAGTGGGGTTCATGCGAAGTTATGAACTAACTATGATAAGCTAGATTTATTCAAGGGGCTTTAGCTTCTTACTTCCAGGAACCAAACCAGACCTTTAAAATGCTTGTTTGACACAAGCAAAATCATTTGTACAAGCCATATGGCAATATGCCACCAACCATCATATGTTAATGATTTAACATTCACAGGAATACCACCTGCAGGTGTGACTGTGTAAAAGACCGAGGAGCTACGCTTCACTATTTATTCTCATGCCACATTTTTATGTATAATCCCCAACCTTCAAAACCCTTCCTTTGGACTTTACCAGGTCAGATATTCTAAACAGTCTCTGTATCATATTTACCTATTTCATTCGAAAGCTAATGTTACTTAGTTTCTAAATGAAATTCTGCTGTACATGAGGGCACAAAAAAATCAGAGGAAGTTTTTGCGAAATACCAGGGAAGGAAGCGCATCATAATATCACCATCCCCAGTGGCTCCACAAGCACCAACTTCACCATCCGCATATGCTGAAGACCCTGCTATAGGTCCATCACCAACCCTACAATTGCGTTTAAAAGGGAAAGAAGAAGTAAAAAGAAACTGTTAAAGATAGAAAACCAAAAGAAAAATAACAAAACCAGTTTGATAAAATATTGTGGTTGCATCACCACTGTAATGCTTTATATGTTTTCTGAAAAAAAGGTAAAGGAAGCAATGGCTTTATTCTGTGATAGAAGTAAATTTCTACTGTAGAGGCAAGTATACTCAATGCAAAATCTACCACCGATCAAATATCGAAGCAAGTGGACATTCTACAAATTGATTAAGAGAATGAGAAAGTTAATCAAAAAATCTAATATGAGTATCAAGAAATGCTCCCTCATTCTGTAATTAAATTTCCACCTTTCCTTCACTTGATGCAAAAACACGGTCCAGTTCCCTTCAATGAGATTAAAGGTTTCCCGTATATAAGAACCACTTTTAGACACTTCAACTTAAATTTTCCCATTCTATTATAAGAAATTCCTCCTCTGCCTATAAACCATGAATAGTGGAAAGGGAAAAGTTAAACATTGACAGCTTAGGACAAGAGAGATAGCTATCATGAACCTATATTTTTGTGAATTAGTGTTATCTGCACAATATATCAAGCATTTACAAAGTTCCAAATTCTTCTTTATGATGGCAATGTCCAAGCCAGCTTGTGTGACCTCGACTATTCTGCTGGGTACCTGCTTAACAAAGTTCCAACTTACAAACGCAGATTGACAGAACCTCAGAAGCCAACAATGTGAATTGTTTAATCTTTTAATACCTTAGTGACCACCTGTAATGGATTATTTTTTTCTTTCCATCCAAAATAGATAGATCAAGCCGTAAACTCTTCATAACAATTTTTGAAATGTTTATAAATTGTTTCACCTTATTCAGACACACCTGAATAAATGGCATATCCCTCCACAACATTATGTAATTTGTCTCTACTTCTTCCCTTTTAAGACGAGAATGGTCCCTTTAGGGAAGAGACAGTAAACTTGATAACAACATTTGCAGCTTCCTTGATATAATTAGCAGGTTGCAAAGTATTTTGTTTTACTAAAGCAAAATATAAAAGTGTGTGGCATATGCACAACAATTCTAAAAAGGTCATTGAAGTTCTTTTTTGGCTTCATGGTAAAGCGTTGAAAGATCACACAATGTTTTCTCATAGCATAAACAAGTAAATATCATCACCTTCCAGGAATCTTGAATGTGGCCCCATTAGTTGATGTTCCAACAGCAATCCGTCCAATCTAAAAAGGAAAGGAATAAACAATTTATAGTGAAAGAAGCCAACAAGCTAAGTAAAATAAAGTAGAACACACCAACAACTTACTTGGTCGATGACAGCCATGGATATTGTATCATGGCTATGTAAACCTACATTAACTGATCCAAATTCATTAGGCCTGAGCTCATTATCCATCAGGCATCTTCTTATTGAAGGACCATTGGGATGGAATGGACCACAACTATCTCTAGGGATAACATTTTTCCGGAAATTAGGTTGGCAAGAATTATCTTTCCATTTTGTCCACTTCTCTATTGACTCAACTGAGCTTAGGTTTGTAGGCCCTGGAAAGCCCATCGAAATGGCAAAAGCTGAAGCTTGATCCCCGACAAGCATAGTATGTTTAGTATACTCCAACACTAACTTCGCAGCTTTAATTCCCTCTGGCACATATCTCATAGCAGCAACAGCGCCTACCTCCATTGTTACCTATGAATGTCTTAGCAAATCCGAAACAAATTTTAATTATGTTTGTCTTTATCACAGTGATCATGAAGCAACATCCAAGAATAAACAGAAAATTATTACCCCATCCATGACCATGGCATCAAGTGTAGTTTCTCCATTCTCGTCTGGACTTCCACCAGGCCCGACTGACATGAAAATAATACTTATGAACTTCTATAGTAATTCAAGTATCATATTGTATAAACCATCAGCAAGATGCTCAACTGCATCAACTCTTACCTCACAACTGGCTGACTTTTCTGTCACCAATATTCTTATTTACGACAAAATTGTACTAATTTCCCATATCTGAACTAAAAGTATATAATTTTTATTTTGACAACAGACAGTCAATGGTAGGACTAGCTTGTCAACTGTTCAACCCTCTTTTACATTGAAATAGGTCAATTAGAATGTGGTAGATGAAGCGGTATTATTGGAAGCCCAGAGAACTACTAAACATAATATACTTAATGTTCATGTTACTGTTGAAAGTTGAGGATATTTTAATGATAATGCAACAATTTGGAATTCAATAAATTAGGCAAATTCTCTTCTTTCATGTAACTCAAAATCCTATATAAGAAATCCTTCTTGTATCCTGTAAACCAACTCATTCAACAAGAGTCCCCCCCCCCCCTCTCCCCCTTATATATCATGGTATTGGTATCTCTAGGATCTTGGTGGAGACTTTATGCTGTTCCTACTTTTGGCAGCCAGCCTTACACTTGTATACCTGGCTAATTTTTTTCTTGTTTTCTTTCTGGTGAATGTCTCAGAAGTACTCTTTCTCTTTCTAATAATTATTATGGTAACACTGTGCCTTTCAGGGAGAATCATTAGGTGGTAGAGTTTGTCTTTTTACTAGTGCACTCAAGTTAGTTCACTACTTTCTGTTTGAGGGCGTGTGTAAAGTCGAGAGAAGTATTAAAGGAATCATTATAAATATTGTTCAGAAGCTTAATGATTATTGCACAATAAATTTAGATACCCAAGAATTAGAAAACTTTTTCCTTTTTTCATGTAGCTCAAAACTTCTGTGGTTAAGACATTTTTGACAAGGAACTTCTGTGGTGTAGATCATTGCATAGATCTTTGCTGGATGTTGTACTCATTTGGGGATTTCAATGAGTTTTCTAGTTTAGCATTTTTCAATATTTAGTATGGGGGTGGTATAATGGTACCTCCACTATGAACTCTTCAACTTTGGAAATATTCTTGGACAGTATCAGTTTGACGACTAAAGAGTGACCACTACAATTATTGCCATCAAAATCCTTGGAACAGAACACCACTTTAGTTGCAGAAATTGAACTACTTTATGAATGGTCCAAGACAACTTTTTTGTTCATTATATTTGCTTTAAACTCACATATTTCCTAGCATCCAATTCGATGTGAAATAATCTGAGCGAAGATCTTCACTGTGCAATTAAAAGAGTTGCAAGAGTATGTTAATGGATTCACCTCTTCAAAAAAAAAATTAAAATATTATACAGACACAAATCTCCTCAATACTAACTCCCGCATCACAAAATTCACTTCCGCTTTTCAATTAATCAATCATGAAGAAAGAGGAAACAATTAGTATAAAATGAGAATGAGCATATACCTGTACCATCACATCTTAGTTTTTCACAAGCAGAACAACCTTCCACAACTGCATCCACCGCAGAAAAACCACCGTCAACGGCGTTCCAGGCAGCTCTAACAGCTTCCAAAAAAGGCCAAGTGCTTACAACTACTGGATATTGCAAGGAAGCCCTAACTTCATTCACCAGTGCCTATTCTCATACAGTAATAAATTTATAAATCAGACGAAATTGCTTTGAAGCAATGTTTTGATAATAAATTGCATTGATGAATTTTGGTTTTACCTTGGAGAAGATGAGTATTGTGAAGAGGAAGAGATGCTTCTTCATGCTCAATGTTCAATTAATTAGCTTCTTTTTTCACTCTGCAATTCTTTAGCCCCAAATAAAACATGGGGTTCCTTTGGTCCGAATGAAGTTATGCTGAGATAAGTTATATTGTGATAAATTATGCTAGTTATGATGAGATTAGTTTTTATTGCTTGTTTGATTTGTCATATTCAAATTTATATTTATTGCATAATTTCTAAGAATAAATTGTTTGTTTACATTAATATCCTCCACCTTATTTATCTATTTATTACTTTACTTTGCAAGCTTTAATTAGTTATTCTATTTTTAAAAAATAAATTTTTTATCTTATTTAGCTTAAATATTTTGTGAATGCATTTTCATGATTGTATGTGTGTTTTTAAAATAAACTTTCCTCTTATTTAACTTAAAAATAAAATTTTCATCTTATTTAACTTTAAAATAAAATTTTCATCTTATTTAGCTTTAAAATAAAATTTTCATTGTATTTAGTTTAAAGCTAAACATTCATCTTATTTAGCTTAAAACTAAAACTTTCATTTTAAATTTATTAAAGTAATAGAAATTTTATCATTAAAGTTATCTACATTAAAATTGATATATAAAATATAATTTTTAAGTGACTAGTAAATTATTTAATTAAAAATTGCAATTTAGTAGTGGAGTGAATATTTTAAGAAAAATCAAAATAAAAATAAACATAAGAATTAGGAAAATAAATTCAACTTATAATATATTCATATAAAAAAATTATATTTTATAAATATAATTTTTAATGGAAAAATATATTATCATAAGAACAACTAATAATTAAGGTTGTGAATGTTATTATAAATGTTGTGAAAAATTATGTTAATATACATGAATGTAAAGTGGTGTAAAAAAGAGAGTTTAAGGGGGCTATTTTTGTTATTTTACCTACTTTATCCCAGGATAACTTATCCTAGGATTACTATTCCACCCCAGGTAAGGATAACTTATCCCATGACTAATTGTTAGTCGTGGGATAAGTTATCCAAACTTTTGCAACCAAACAACGATTAACGGCCACTTAAAAGTTATCCCGGGATTAAGTTCTTTTATCCATCACACCAAACAACCCCATAATGTTTAACTATATATTTTTATTTTTCTATGTACTCCCGTTGAAAGAGCAATAAGATTTATATTTGATTTTATTTTCACTGAAACAAACAATTTTTGTAAACAGAAGTTTGCTTTTCTTCTAGATTTTTTTTTAATATTCTAAATTTGTAAAAATATATGAGTTACTTTTATAACAATTAGCTAAGAAAAAATAAAGTCTAAAGACATGATGAAAAGATGCAACTGTTCAATTACCATTGTCCTATGCAAGGATACTTGTATTAGGAGATGACTCTAAGCTTGAGTCATAATTTGCTCTTCTTCACATACTTGATTTTGACATGCTTTACTTGAGCCAAAAATCAATTGAAAACAGTCTTTCTATTTTTCAAGGCTGTGTACATATCACCCTTATCAGAACCCCACTCGTGAAATTATATTGAATACTTTATTATTGTTGTATATTCCAAATACTAGTGGAATTTCTAAATCCATGTATTCCTTTCAACAAAGACTTGTTTTGTTTATATTTTTGTGTTCTACATTATATGAAACTCAATTAAAATTCCACCAAGTATGCAACCTCGAAAATGAAAGCAAACCTAATAAATTTTCTTCAAGCAACTACAGAGACAAACCGAAGATGACTCATTAATCTGCAAAGATCTATGTTTATTTCATACTTTGCAATGCTCCAACACAAGTACAAACCCTTCAATGGCACATAAGCTCTTTTATGCTTTATTTACCTTCAATAGCATCCAAACAATCACCCCATAACAAAAAAAAACTGAGCTATAAACACAAGTTCTGAACCTATGCATGCCTATCCCAATCAAAAATTTACATAGCCACGGTTACAAACTCCTAAATGTTATGAGAAAATCAAGTATGATGGTAAAGAGTTCCAAACTTTTTTCTGATGTTCACCATGGATAAAGACATTCTATCTGTGCAATATATCCAATCTGAGAGTCTGATTCAATACTATCACCAAACAGTCTCATTTGCATCGGTAAATATGGCATTATGATGTTCGATTAAGCATTGAATGGCATCTATAGCACCCAAGTCGATTGGCTGTCCATCATCCAAGGGGATGGGAGAAGATGCATCAACATTTTCATCTTCATCTGGATGCAAAAACACTCACAGGTGAAAAATGGAGCAAGTTTTTTAGCAGTTGTTTTAAGTTGCAAATAACAATCTCAAAATGCAATGATTTTACTCAGCAGTTTTTTTAAGTTGCAATTAACAATCTCAAAATGCAATGATTTTACTCTAAGTAACTAATGTAAACAGAATATACTCCAAGATATTACCGTCAAAAGAGAAATATGTCTCAAAAAACATAACTAACTCGACCTACTACTAGATCTGGCTTAATTTTTTTTTTGCACAAAACCAAGGAATTCAAAGCAATTCTTTACTCCTAGTTTACATTAACCTTCACTAGCACAAAATCTCCATCCAAAAGAGAAATGAAAAGGAATATAAAACAACATATTCTACCCTGGGTGTCTTCAGAAAACACAAATCTTTTAGAAATAGCTGTTCAACGGGCTACACATACTCAATAGAGAATGTACACTAAAAATTAAGGTCTCAGTTGCAGTAGCAGAAATATTTCATTGAATGCAAAACAAGCTAAAATAGCAGTTATAGCACACAACTTAAGTTAATCTTTGTATAACTTCTTTCTACAATTCATTCTAGCCGAACAATTTATGTTTCTGATACACATCTAATAATACAGATACACGTTTCAATATTAACTTCCATATTTTCTCAAAATTTTCTTACATTTTTTTTCAAAATTTTGGGTCAATATATAGCCTATTTGAAGTCTTTACGTACTTGTATCATATCTACCTACTTGTATAATTCATCATTACTAATATGAGAGAAGATCTTTCTCCCATCACCAGCAATCTCCAGGTGTGGAAGTAGATGCCTGCAGTTCCACTTTTGAACTTCACACATGGTACTTTAATATGTCAACTGGTTTCTTACCAAATAAAACAAGGTCACTAGTCACAATACATTGTTTTAAACTTTCTAAGCCTGTCTATAAGAGAAGAAAGAGATTCAACGTGCTAATGTTCAAAATTTATTTGGATACTGAGGTATCCATTCACCCCTCATTTAATATGATTTGTGTTAAAAATTATAAAGATGAATGAAATATTACACTACCCACTAAAAAACAGATAAGAATAAACAAAAACACGGACCTTCAAGCATTTCCCATGCACTAGAGTTAGAGTTGGAGTCCATCTGTTTCTTAGAAGAAGATTTTGCTGAATGGTTCCAGAACTGGTCATACTGGTGTGGACTCTGTCCTCTTTGCCAAATAAGGATTGGAGCCATTTCCGTTGCAAGAGTTCTAGCATCCATCTGCCAGGAAGAAAGTGTGAGAAGCATATAAACCGCAGTGAAGAAAAGAATTCACACATTTGTACAAGATAAAGGCTCACAAGGAGCAAGATTTTTGGATCTCAATCATCTGGTGATAAGGAAAAAAAGAACTCGCATTTTTTTATTGATGAAGATTTATTTGTAACAAGTTTATCAGATCTCAATCAAGTGGGCAAAAAGAAATAAAACAAAATTCACAATATGCAAAGGCTTATCATAGAAACTAGGCACCTCAATTAGCGAGTTCAAAACCCAAGTGTTAAAAATTGTATCACGTTTTACAATTCTCCACCACACAATTTCTTCATCTTAGAAGGAGGCGAAGGTTCTATGAACATCAACTCCAAAAACCAAGAGGATGACAAGTACACTAAGACAATTTCAAATCCAAAGATCTGCACATATCCAGATCGACAGAGAGAGGTGGGTGCTAATTTTGTTCACTCAGAAAGGGAATAAACTTGCCTTGTTAACCAGAGATTTCTGGCTTACGCGGAGTAGCAGCGCAGTGATCAATTCCAGTGTCATGTAGTTGACAGTTGGAATCTTCTTTAAGGTATTCTTCATTGCATGTTTGCTTGAGCGAGCACCTCTTATTTCATTACAAAGCTCGAAGGTTGTCAATGGCTCAGGTAGACTTGCAAGGTAGCACTTCATCAGAGCTGCAATATCTACCGGATTTACCCCCTCAGGTATTGGTGCATTTTGATCTACAACACAAATGAGCAAGCTAAAGAGTAAATAGATTGATCCCTTGACAAATAAAATATGTTTGAGATTAGAAACAGAAAACCTTGATTGTAGTAAGAAACCAATTGATGTATGACCTTTTTATCCCCTTCAGCCTTGAATAGCTCAGGTGAATTCAGCCCTAGACCAAAAGTAGGCTCCCATAGCATCATTTAGATGTGTCTGAGAAAATTTATGTAACAGTAATGACTAATGACAGTTTGCTGGATGTATTGGTACATCTCTCACCTGATAAGACAAGATAATCTGCACATTTCACCATGATAAAAGGAACGGATCTAGTTGATTGCTGCCTCTGCACAAGGATATCGATGGGGACTCCAAACACTGGATAAACCAAGATATGTCACTATAGCCAGAAAAAAATGTCTCCTGAGAGATTTGTGGAAGCAAATAATCATATGGCTCATTGCATATTCATAACTGTTGAACTGATTTCTACAACTCATGGACATGGTGTAGAAGTGCTAAAGAAGTGTGACCAAGTATAACAGACATCTGCTACTACACCGTCCTTTATTCTTAAATGAACTAAAAAAGAATCCAGTAAAAGAGTGGCAAGGACAAATTAAGCAGAAGAAGTTTCAGAGTTGTTGGATACCAACAAAAGCCATCCCATTCCCCCACCCCCCAAAAAAACTGAGGAACACTAAAATCCTTATAAGCAAGTAATACAATGATCAAGAGAGAAGAAACTTTACCATCAGTGCTGGCAACTCCCTGCATTTCAAATAAAAAAGATAAGATACTTTAAAGTTCAAGCCATAGAGAAATTTGAGAGGAAAAAGGAAAAGAGTGAAAATTATCATGCACCTTCTGCCACCGCTCGATATCATTCAGCAAAGTCTTGCTTTTCTGTGCAGTTTTCTTTGCCACCTGGAACATAAAATTATTGCATGTGTCTAGTTCAGACTAAAACCGCTTTGCAAAAGATTCAAAAATATCATATCATGTGTTCTTTAGTTTTTTAACGATTGATATCATAAGATCAACTTCTCTCATCCATTCCTCATTTTCTCCCTCAAAGATATACAACAACAATTCCATCAAAGTGCCAAACATGGGAACTATACCCTGTATATTTTGAAACCAAATTTGTTGTCTTAATTTGGTATTTGATTGTGTGGTTTCATATTAGACTGGACTTTAGAAAACATTGCCAGCACTTAATCATCACTATGAAGATCGTAGCTGTATGACTTCTTCCATTCACTAGTGACTAGACACCTAAAATTTACAAAGACAAAAAGTTGACCTACCATCAAACGATTCAAACCTACACTTAAAACCAAGGTGAACACCTTTCACAACCTAAATAGAAGTCCTCGTTGAGTAAAAGCAGATACTTCTCTGTACCCCTATTTACAACTCCAACAAAACAGACTGTAAATAAGATTTGATTGATAAATAATAGCTCTTTTACTAGGAAATACTACAAGGACAGAATCATTGGAGATCTATGCATATAGAATCAAAGAGGTCAAGCCAATAACTTTAACCGTAGAAAAATAAACTCTTCTATTTAACTTCCCTTGGCTTAGTTGCTGACCTCAAATTTCAAAATACAAATTTCATACTCTACTAAACCCAAATCTCTCCATTTATGAATTGGCAGGGTGGGGAGTGGAGGAGAGGGTCAATAGTAACTGTCCTAAACCCAAATCTTGTAACATCAAGATCTGCTAGTAATGATGAGCTTTGAACAGAAGTCACATAGTAAAAGCTTCATGATGCTGTTTCTAGTAAGAAGGTTTAGTACAATTTTCCCTTATGTTTAATTGAATCACAAAACCTTCTGCTATCTAAGGATAGGTTCATGAACCCCATCAGTATCTAACTAAAGCACAGCAGTCACTTCTGAATGCCTCACAACTCTAGTGGTCATCCCGATTCCCGAGTGATACATTGACATCACCTAGTGTTCTATAACAAAGTAAAGGCTACAAAAAACCACAATGGTCTCTATTATGGGTATGGCTAAATCAAGAATACGGGATATGTTGATTATTCACAATTGGGAAATTTTCCACCGAACTGCTGATGTTTGTAATACCTCCTCAACTTTTGTCTTTCCAACAGCAACCTTATCTTTTGTCTCCAAAAACCCCTTCCTCAAGAAGAAGCTGGTTGTAGCGGCCGCAGAGATAAAGCGCTCTTGCATGGCATGTCTTGTTGATGGCTGCTGTAGGAGCGACCATCGACTTTTGACTACTGATCCAACTTTCTCAGCAACCTCACCAACATTTCCCTTTGCATCTTTCGCAACCTCACCAACAAATGATCCTGCAGACTGCCCAGCTTCTTTCAACTTCACCCCTGCATCAAAGATTCAGTTATCAAACATACAAAAATCAAAGTAAAGGTAGAAACCTAAAATTGGATTTCCAAAGGAGTTACCCGAAGATTGAATGAATCCACTAGCTTTCTCTTGCCACTGAGGTGAAATTACTGAAGGCATTGAAGTTGCAACAAGTAGTATATTGACAGTAAACAGTATCAAATCACCTAAAAATAAAGACAAACAATTACAGGTGTTAATAAAGTTTTTATATCACTAAATGCTTTAGCTCTATTTCGACAACTATACAATTTCGTAACAATTCCAGCCAACAGCATTTTCATCAGAAACAACAAATTAACAAGAAAACACTAGTGAAAAAAATAATCCAAAATCAAATTATTTATGTTAACCAAATCAAAGTTGGATTTATAAAACAGTACTTCATGAGAAAAATAAGCAATTGTATTCAAAATCTAGATATCATCACTTTGACGAAAAATTAAAAACTCCACCATCGGATCAATACAGAAAGTTATAAGCCTAATCCACAGATTCAAAACATGATAGCTCCGATAAATTCCTAAATCATTACAGAATTGAGAAGAAATAAATGCAGTCAGTTTCAATTACTAAACCTACTCCCGAAATTAACGATAATTTAACTCAATTCCAATAATTAACAAACAAAGAAACCGAAAAAACTGCAACAGGGAAGATCGATGATCCGAAATCAATAATCGGGTTAGGGTTTTACCTTTGATTAACGGATTGAAAACCTGTGGAAAAAGAAAATGAGATGCCGAAGGAGAAAAATATAGTCGGAATATTATTATATTTTTAATTAATACTAATACTAATTATGAGTTTATTTTGTGATGATTATTGGGTCAACTTTTTTATGCTTTTGATAGCCAATAAAAAGGAATTACGTGGATTTATTTTCAGACAAAAAGCTATTTTTCCTACTATACTCTCGTTTCTGCACGCTTCCAACGGACATAACGGCTATGTGCCTCTTCCGCTATTTTCATAAAACTAATATTGCCACTTAAAAAAAAAAAAAACATTATACTAGTACTGTTTTTTACTTACACTATGTATATCCATTTTAATTTATCACTAGCTTAATTACTGGTAAATTCATAATATAAATTCAAAGGTAAAAAATATTACTATATATTAAAAACACAAAACTAAAGGTTGATAATAGAGGGTAAAATATACTCCTCCGTCTAACAATAGTTGTTTACTATATTATATTTTGAGTTGTCCAATAACACTTGTAAATCAATAAATAATTTTATACTTAGTTCCTAATTTATCTTTATCATTAATTATAGTTATTTCTCTATTACATTTTTCAAGACATTGTATTTATTATATTCAAAGGGCGATCTAGGAAAATTACCCTTCTATTTATAATTTCTTAAGAAGTATACAAAGTCAATAATAGACAAGTATTATTGGAGAGATGAAGTATATATATATTTGACTTGTTGAAGAGCCATCCAAATGTTATAGGCATAGTTAATGATTTTTCTATAATAAATAAAATATAATACAAGTTTACTTCGTACGTCTAAATACATAGTTTGATGATCCTTTGAGTAATTAACTCTAGTTTTTCTTTCGTATTCTTTAAAATATATTCATTGTTCGAATTCACACCAAAATTTAAATGTTAGCAACTCTTACGCTTCATATATATGTGATATTTATTGTGAATAAGGTTATAAATAATGATGCTATGTTAAAATTTATTTTTTTATATAATAATAACATATCTAGTGAAATTTTACAAGTGGAGTTTGGAGAGCAGACTTTACTACTACCTCGTAGAGGTAGAGATATTATTTTCGAAAGACCTTCAACACCTCAAATACAACAATTTCAAATATAAAAAAAAAATATAGCAAGTCATAAAAAAAATGTAAAATTACCAACAACAAATAATACATTAATCAAACAACATACTTTGTTTGGTAGGCGTGAGAACAAAAACGAAAAAAGGTGGAGTAGAGTTTAGATTTCTATTTGACGTGTCAAATGCATATTTTTGGAAGTTGTGATGAAATTTTAGAAGTAAATTCTTTATGTGATTTTTTTAATGGTAAATAAATACAAGAAATTGCGTTCAGTAATAAACAGGTGCAATCATATTTACCCCATAAATCACAATCTTCTGGTAGTACTTTTTTTTTTTTTTTTAAAAAAAAGAACAAATAGTACAACTCAAATGTATTTTTTTTTATATAGTTATAATTTAATCCGTTGATACTTAAAAAAACCATTCATTTTTACTTGTGCATTTTGAAATTTGCACGTCCCTTAAAAATTGATATAAATCTTTTTATATCATTCATATTAATTAATGTTTAATATTAGATCTTAAAAGTATTTTTAAAAAACTAAATAATTAATGCTAAAAACAAATTAATAAAAAAGAATTAAATATATTAAAAATGATTTTTTTTCTTTTTGAATAATGAACTAGTAAAATGAATAAAGAGTGCAATTTAGTAATTTTTCAATATTGGACAGACAGAATAAAGCAGTGTTAATTAATGTTTAATATTAGATCTTAAAAGTATTTTTAAAAAACTAAATAATTAATGCTAAAAACAAATTAATAAAAAAGAATTAAATATGTTAAAAATTTTTTTTTTCTTTTTGAATAATGAACTAGTAAAATGAACAAAGAGTGCAATTTAGTAATTTTTCAATATTGGACAGACAGAATAAAGCAGTGTTAATGAGGTATGAAAATCAGTCTTTTGGAAAAGTGGATCTTAAGGCAATCATGGGCAACACGTTTAATTTTACTTTTGACTAATAATTTTGCATTAATGCTTATCGATGATGTGCTAAGTATAATTAATTAAGAATATTTTTGAAAAGAAGAAGATATATATTATTAATTAAGAATGTTTTTGAAAAGAAGAAGATATATTTATTTAATATATGTGGCAGCATGTATATTACCTATTTATTAAGTAGGCACTATTTAATTTATTTTTTTCCATCAGTATGCATTATTGCCATTGATAACTTGAAATTTTGACTAAGCATTTAAATATCGAAAGCCTCTTTATTTACAATTAAATTAAGTTTCAAATTTGATGATATTTATTCTGAACTTTTATTTGTATAAATTTTGAATAATAATACTCAACAAGAACAAAAAAGTGGACAGGTCCTCTGTTATTTTAGTTTTAAATAAAAAATAATATACAAAAAAATTTCATGCAATTACAATTGAGGTAAATAATGATATACAACAATATATAAATGAGTTTTATAACAATGGCCATAACTCATATGACTTCTAAGAAAATATTTATCTTTGCTAATTATTTTCTTACAAGTGTTATGTTACATTTACATTGATCATTATAAAAGTTAAAATATCACGAGTCATGAACAACGACAAGTGTCTGATACTCTCATTTACTTATACATGAACTTAGGTTTCACTTACATAATTTTAGAAATTGTCTAGTTATAATTTTCCCTAATTTTATTTTTATTTTAAGTTGTATAATTGTATTTCGTCGAAATTTGCAACTTAAACTTTATTAAATAAATTGAGGTTGCTACGTTCAAATCATATTTTTAGCGAGTTACGTGGAATGGGATCCTATTATTGTAAAACAAGCAAACTTTTTTTGGAATTGTCATTACTCTTGTTTCTGGTGTATTAAAAGGCGGGGCGTGAAGCGAGGCGTTTTATACAGTACGGAACGAGGCGTAAGCCCCGAGACACGGGGCGTAGGTTTCATGGATCTACGGGGCGTAGTCTCATGTAAATTCAATTTTATAGTTTTATTACTAATAAAATAAGCAAAAGTAAACCATTCAATGATTTTACAAATAAATATTTATAAATAACCTATAATATATAGAAATTATATTATTATTTTTATTTGAGATAAGTATTAATAATCAATAATGAAGAAAACAAGTATTACTATTACTATTCGAGAAATGTCATTGCACCAATAATAAAAAAAATATTATTTAAAGCAAAAAAAATTTTAAAAAATAAATTAAAAACGTTCGGGCCTATGTTTTTACGCCCAGGACTTACATTTTTATGCTCTAGGCTTACGTCTCAAATTTTAGAACTTACTTCTTATGGATCTACGCCTTTAATTTACACTCTGGAGCGTTTTTGATACACCCCACCCCAAGACTCGCCCTGGAACTTGTCCCAAAAACGTTTTTGAAAACACTATTGCTTCTTTATCACTGTTGACACCGAATTTTGACCCTCCCCAATACCAATTAATTCACGAGCTTCTTAATTTCCAAACGACTTAGAATAATTATTTTTATAAAATTCAAATACTTTTCAAAGTCATTTTAAGTGACCTTAGTCAATTCTCATAATTTATAAATAAGTGGATATATTTCATATAGTTTTATAGATATAACTAGTATGTTTCATGAATATTTGAAAATCATCTCAAAAAGATTTTATTCTAAATATTATATTAAAATTAGTTTAGTTTAGATTGTGGTTAATTTTAAAAATCATTTAGCTTATAGTTGAATCAATTGTTTTATTTTGTTAAGATGAGAAGCTCATAAATTAATTATACTAATTCATCTCATTTATGTTTAGCCGAATTTGCAAATAAGTTCGATTTGGTTAAATTCGTAATCTCAATTGGCCAATTACAATTCAAACTTGGCCAAATTAGTAATTCACTTGGCAATATAAAGAAAAAAATGGCAAACCAAACTTTAGGCCTAGCTGGAAATTTTTCAGCTGCCCAAATCAGCTCTAACAGCCCACAACCCCAATCTTTTCCTTCAATTTCCAGCAACAACAACCTAGCCCACCTTTTGACCCCCGACCCGGCCCACGCTTTGCCCATTCCAAAAGAACTCAGCCAAACGTTCAGCAACAAACATCAATGAAACGGAGGAAGAACGACGACTTCACGCCTGTTCCAAACGTGGACAACAGCAACGCGTGAACGACACCCCGACCCTCGTACGTGCTTCACCTCCCCCACGCGATAGTGGATTCACGAAAATAGGACACGGCGTTCGTCTCCAAGCGTCAAATAGACGGAAAGCAAACTCCAACGTCTCCTTCCTCAGTCTAAGTATTGTTCCTGCACAGCCTTTTCTGCGATTCCAGCTACAATCTAGTCCTCAGTAGTGCGTGATGATGCCACGTCGAGTGCAAGGACGAGTGATTTGATCGAAGTCATCCATCACCCTTTCTTCTTTTGAAATGGGACAAATTTTTAGAGAAAAAGTTTGTCTTCCTTAATGGTGAAAATTTTTTTGGACGTTTGAATTTCGAATGGGCCCTTGAGTTCGTTTTTCATCCATTTTTCTCCCCAAATCCGAACCCTATTTTTTGCTTATATATATTCATTGTAAGAGAGGGAGATTTTTGGTTGGAAAATTTTTAAGAGAGAGTTAGCCTAAAAGATGAAAGCTCACTGAATATACCCAGCTATTTGTTATATACAAATTTTTAGCGTTAAAGACCATAATCTAGATTCTTGTGTAGTGTTTGTTCTTGTTTGCTTCAGCTTTGGTCCTCGGAGTCCTTGGAGGAGTATTTTTCCTTGCTCATTGTTGTCCCTGTTTGCTGCACCCTTAAAAGTAATACTCATCTCGCTTCAAGCATCTCTTGCTCGTAATGTGTTGTTCTTGACAATAGGAAGTTGTTTACACGTTAGTATTTGGGCGTTTTAACCCCTTGTTGCCTGCTAATCAGTGATGGAATTTGTTTGAAGGTCCATAGTTGTTGTTTCTTTTCATTTTCGTTGAAAGTTTGATGTTTCCCCTTTTTCCCGAGTTCATGTTCTCATTGTTGGAATCTTCTTATTTCGCTATTATCTCGACTGATGAGTTATGAAAGTCGTGGTTCACAGTGAAGC
Source organism: Solanum bulbocastanum (assembly GCA_037074985.1). Lineage (NCBI taxonomy): Eukaryota > Viridiplantae > Streptophyta > Magnoliopsida > Solanales > Solanaceae > Solanum > Solanum bulbocastanum. The sequence continues at coordinate 37,538,123 of CM073599.1, forward strand.
TCGAAATCATCTATAGAAGATGATTTCGACTTTTAAGGTCTGATATATATAGATTGTTTTCTAGCCTTTTTTTGCGAATCAAATGTTGCGATCTATTTGTTGCTTACTACATCGTTATTTTTCTTATTTAATAGAGTTGGCTACATATTTCCTGTTATTCCATATGGACAAGTTGGTTAGTTCAAGTTGATGAAATATCTATTTGTGTTGGTCGTGCTGTTCTATTTTTTTTATCGTTTTTATGTGTTCCTAGCCACCCTTTGGTCTAGTTGTCAACTCTTCTGCTCGTTTTAGTTTTCTTTTGGTCATTGGGAATTTGTAGTATCGTGTAGTATTAGATGTCGCTTTCTTGGTTCTTTCACCACAAATTGTAAGAACGAAGCAACACACCAATATTCCGAGTTCACTTAGCATTTTATAGTTATTTCTTTGAATATATAGTCGATTATGTCAATCATGTTAATTTCCTTTCGTGCTCTGTTCATGCGGAGTTCATTTGGTAGGTGGTAAATAAGTCAAATATCATATTTTGTTTGAGTTAAAAAATCTTTTTTCGAAATACATTAGTATCTTGTTCTTGTATACGCCCTTAAGCATGAGTTGTTTTTTTCTCCTGTTTTGATGGTCTGTTAGTTGATTTCATGTTAGAAAAATTATAGTTTTAAGGTTGAGTTTTGATTCGTTCTCGTGTTAGCTTTGAATGCATGTCCGGGTGTGTAAATTTCGTGTTAAAACTTACTATGGTGTCCTGTTGCTTGAGCCTGCTTTATTTTTTCATTTGAAGTTTGTGAAAAATGTTAAAACCCCTCCGTTGTTCATGTCTGAAAGTTCTGCAAAGCAGTAGCATTTGCTAATTTGGTTTACTGATTTGTCATGTTCAAAATGCTCAAATTTATCCTATTGATACATAGTTTCATTAATGCCTTTGTTTAAATCAATTATAATGGTCTGCTCCATTTCTTAATTGACAATGGCCTTTTGTTATTATATTTGTCTAAATAATTATGCTTAAATCCTCTCCATTTGACCACTATTAGTTTGACTGTCTATTCGTCATCACCTTGTAGTATTTTATTTTATTATGTGAGTTTCGTTACATCTCAAGTAAATAGTTTTTAAGTATTGTGTGCAGTCCTTTGGTCATCCATGGATTGTTTGACATAGTGAACCAATCACATGTGTTCTTACCTTATTTCTATTTTTTTTAATTCCTTAGTTATATTATAAAATTTTAAGGTATGCTTCATTTCTAATTTTCATCTTGTTTTATTCTTTTTCTATGCATTAACTGCTTTCTTCTGAGTCCTCGGAGACTCCTTCCCCTTGCATTTTGCAGATTGGGCCTATATATTTCCTATCGAGTCCAAAAATGGTCGGTGAATAGGTTACAGGGAGTACAGGGGCTGGAAGTTGAATTTTCGATGTCCGGAAGGCTGGAAAAGATTGCTATACCTGCTGTATACACTGGTATACAGTCGAAAATATGATATACAGATTTGGGAGAGCCGAAATACAAGTGGTTGATGCAAAAAATACATAATTCAAAATGACAAATGAGAATGGAAAGGGGGCCAAAAGGCCCAAGAAAATTATAGCAGGTCCAAGTAGCAGAAAAATGGGCCGGAGCCCAATGGAATAATCAGAAAAATTGAAGGAGAGCAAATGGGCCAAAATCCATCATTTTTGGCAAATATTAGACAATAGGACAGGGACCAAAGGGTGCTGATCGGACCAACCTCGAATTTGGGCCAAAGGCCCAAAAAATTGATACTTCTCTTCTTTACTCTTTTTATTTGTTATTGTATCAACTAACCTCTTATTTTGATTATGATTTAACTTAATTAATTTTCCAAAGGTGGTCATTTCTCTCGCATATTCAAAAAAAAATAAAATATATATATATATATATATGTATGTATGTATGTATTTATATTTTTAATTTATATTCTATAATTATCTTTATTTTATTTATTAGTCTTGTCAATACTTGAGTTTTTCCCTCTGAAAGATTTTCCTTTAGTTGTGCCCTTAAAATATAAAATAAAAAGTAAATAATAATAATAATAAATAAATAAGAAAAAGTGAGTGAATTTCTTTTACTATCAAGTGCGAGTTAGCGGACATTCCGAGGGCTTAACACCTTCTCGAAATGTACATTTGAACTCGAACCCTTTTGTTTTCAATTGATTTTATATGTTTGACTCTTTTGAAAACTTTAAGTTTTCTTAATTCTACTAAAAATTAAGTGGCAATTCTGTTCTTTTTGAAAATTCGATTTCTCTTAAACAATAAGTTTAATCGATTTTTCAAAACTTAGTCATTTTTATTTTATATATATATTTTTCGAATAAAACAGAAATGACGACTCTGCTGGGGAGTTAATTAAGTTCTAACTATATGATTTGACTTATTTGACTAATTGTTATTAACTGTTGAATTATTTATTTGTGTTAAATGTGTTTAAATTTTTTATAACTGTCATTGCATTTCATGACATATTTGCTTGCATTTATAGTATATTAAAGGACGATTTTGCGAAATCGCAATAGGACTTTTTTATACTCAATCTTTTTTTGAAATAATCGATAATTTATTGGTTCGTCATGCGTTCAATAGTTGTCGCGAATTCCAGCCTAAGTTGTTCACTTGGATTCCCGGTCTTTCAAAGCCACTCTTAGTCAGCTAGTGTAGAGCGAAATCAAATCTCAATATTTTAGCGCATTTTGAACTCAGTTGACACCCATTAGAATCCCACCTTGTGTCTATTTGGCTCATTTGTCAATAAAAAGACAATCATGCTTATGTGTTTAATTGAAGGATGTATATGTATTTTTTAAAACGAATTAATTATCTACGGGGGTGGGGGTAACTTACTTTTGTTTGTTTTTCTCGTAGGATGAATCCAACACATGAGCCTCTGAAAACCTGAATGGTGACCATACCTGACCCTTATCTCCAAGTTTGGTGGAAATTCATGAACAACGGAGACAAGAGAAAAGTTCAAAGACACATAGGCAATCTCTCGTCACTGATGGAAATAGTGGCTTGGCCCGATTTAATTGGGACAATAGTATAGTTTTGGGACAGCGACAACATGGTGTTTCAGTTTGGCGAAGTGGAAATGACGTCGACTATCAAAGAAGTCCTGGCAAGTTATGAGAGTGTCGACATGTGCAAGAAGAGGAAGCGTCAATCTGATATAGATCTTTTGTTCCCTAAAACATGGGATTTTGTCGAAATCCAAGAGAAACTGTCACTCGTCAAAGCCGATTGGATAGACAAGCTAACGGGCCAAACATTCCACTTCGAAAGCTTTACTACCGATTCGAACATGCATGAGCCTATGAAAAGTTCAAAGAATAGTTAGTCTCAGAAGAAAAATGGAATGAGACAAGTTTTCTTGCCTTCGCAATATGCCTACTTGGGACGATGGTATTTCTTCAGGGACCGAACTACACTATCCATCCAAGTGTAGTAATGGTCACTCATGCAATCTTTTATGGAGTGGACTACGGATCGGCAACCAAGTACTACACTTTGACACCCATGATTTTGGCCGACATTTATAGGGCTTTGGACAAGTGTCAGAATGGATAACGCTTCTTTCAGGAATGCAACCTGATACTTCAATGGTGGATGATGAAGCACTTGATCAAAGCCCATAATCCAAAAGAACCAAATCTATTGAGACGAATAGATAAGTTTGCAGGTCACGATTGGTGGATGTACCATAATCATTGCAACAAAACTGGAGGCCTAAAATTCTGGTATCCAAGACTTGAAGGACTAAGAGAGGAAAATGTGCAGTAGTCAATAGAGTGTCTAAGGGTAACAAAGCAAATGGTAATTCTAGCGCAAAATGTCCCTTACTTGATATTTGCCGGATTAAGGGGGACTAGACCATATGTTTCCGGCTGAGTCCTTAGACAACTAGGAGGGAAACAGGAGATCCCCCAAATCGCGGACATGAAGAAATTTTTAACCGATCATAAAGATGGACAAATCTCTTATATTGAAGACATAGGTAGAACATGATAGACTCGGAGGGTGTTGGGTGAGCTTGTACCAAACAGGTTTCGTCTCGAATGTTCTAAGGATTACAAGAAATGGTTAAAGAAGAGCCTTGCCGAAACTATCGAGCCTGGTCCGAACGTTCCTCATATGATTGCAGATGTTGGGGCCAAGTATTAAATACGACTTTATCGACTCCAAGAGAAATATGACAAGAATGAGTTAGATCATCAGCACCGACACTCTGAAGACGCCAGGGTCATAACCCAGTTAAAGCAACAATTACGAAGGGTAAGACAATGCATATCAGAATTAGATGACAGCATGGAACAGTAGATTCAGTCAGTTGAGAGGTTCATACATTAAGAAGGGGCTCGATTGGCTATAAATCACTTATGGGCAAACATATATGCTGTGTGGGAAGAGGTCAAAATCGCCAAGAGAACCAGACTTGGCGAAAGTTCAGGATGAGCTTGAAGTCTATTATCATCCCCTGCGTGGGACTGCTTTCATTTATACTTTGTTTTGTCACTATTTCCCTTTTGAGCTCTTTTCCTCATTTATAAGTTGTTACACAATATTTTGAATACTATTAACGAATTATTTGGGGATAATGAATTGGCTTAAAAAGACATATACATTCTTCAATTCGCTAGGCCTACCCTTAGCACAAAAGGGTCACATGCATGTCTAGGACGTGATATTTGTCTGTTTACTTGTGTTCTTTAACTGTTTATGTGATTTGTTGCTTTGAATGAGAAAATTTTTAGTCCTTTCCTTTTCGAAAGTTTTCTTAAAATCTCCACAATTCTAAATACAAGTCACTACCAAAATGTTCGACCAAAATCTCCTGAGTCTTGAGTTTTTCGGTAAAAAATAAAATCATACTACCAAATCCTAAAACATTACTTTGTCACCTCAGGAAAAGTGAAATTGCCGCTAAGATGGAAAAGGAAAAAATATCAAGGTGGAGCTAACTGAGGAGGATTTAAGGATGAAACTGAACAGGCTTAGACAAGAGATCCAACAAACCAGAGAAAGAAGAATTGCAGTGGAGATCCCCACCGCAGTTGCACGAGCCGCAAATGCAACGTTAGATGAGAAATTGGCGGCTAAGATGGCAAGACACGTTATAGTGAATGAAGAGACAACCGATATGCGGAAGAAACACGATGTCTTCAGCAAAGATATAACCATAAGGCTTTAAAAGTTACATGGAAAGTACTCTTTGTTTAGCCAAGAGGCCAACGTTAGTGGTTCTGAAGGCATTTGACTTGAAGTTGTTAAAGAAGAACCCGAGGAAGAAATTGTGTACAGGCCTCCTTTCCAGGAAAGTTGAAAAGAAAGGAATGAGAAAATCACCCTCAAGGCATATCCGCAGGAACATAACATGGGGGCAAAAGTCATCCCATGTGCTCTTATTTACGAGCGTCTTCAGACTGAATGCATCCTGAAACCCCTTAAGGAAACCACTTTTGGAGGTAAGCTGGGAGACGTACGTAAGACATGTGCCTACCATCCAGACCAAAATAGGTATACAACAGAAGAATGTGTGGATCTTAAGGCTAAAATCCGCGACTTAATCAGAATTGGGAAAATCCCCCATATGTGGGGTGACAACACTCTCCTTACATATGACCAACCGGAGCCTAGTATACCAGTCACAGATCATATTGTGTTCTACTGTCACTTCTTCACGCATTTTAAGAGATCGCTGTTGGATATCTATCGTGAGTTGGTTTAAAAGGGGGTCTTGTCCCTTATCAAAATGGATGATAAAACGTTTGATCCCGTTGGAATTGAAATCTGGAAACCGTGCCCTTATCACAATGCCATAAATCACAACATTAGAATGTACCTCGGGTTCCGCTATGATCTAGAATCTCTAATCAACAGTGGAAGGATCCAAGTTAAATTTCTCCCCCGATCGGCCATGCGACATCCAGAGTGCTTTGACGAGTCAGAAGAAAAAGCCTTTATAAAGGCACAATCTTTGTTTTAGGAGCTTTATCGCATGTTTTCTTTTCACCTTCCTTGTAATCAATCAAATGAATGAACGAAAATGAGAATTCCCCTTTGTATTCGAACTACGTAGGGCCTGAATTCTCCTTGGAAGATACGTAGACAGCCTTTCAAGGCTCGACCCCTATATTTTAAAATTCTCTTTTACCCTTCATTTTACAAGGAAACATTGAATTCACATCAACAGATGCCGAGAGATGCAGTAAGAAGATCTTAGCTACACGCAGTTTAACCTTTCTGAGTCACTAGCCTCAAAATAAAACGAGCAAATTCCTGGTTGTTCGTAAAAAAATAAAAAATAAAAAAAATAAAAAATCAATCCCCGTTATTCGTGGGTTAACATGTTCTCAAACAAAGCAACTCTTATGTGTTTATATTCCCTCTATGTGATATTTGACATTATTTGTCTTGAATGAAAACTAACGGATTTGCCTTTGAGTTGTTTTCCTCTACAGGTAGTTAGAACTGGTCTGTGTTGATAAGCTGGCTGAACATCCCTAATTTACAAGATCAAAAGGGCCTACAAATTCCTTCCCCAGTCAAAGTTCTTGAAAGGGCAAATCGATAATGGGCGATAACGTTGAGGATACTGGCTGAACAGATATTGTTGTGGCTCAGCCCGTCGTCCCTGATCAAGAACGGGTTAATTGTGCAGCTGATGCAACAGATTGCTGAGATGCAGGTCGAAATGCAGAGAATGTAAGATTTGCCTAATCCAGCTTGTACTTTCAGTGCTCCAATAGATGGAAGGCCTCCACTTCACTTTCCTCCTTCAAGTGCAGAACAAACTTATAACCCATCAATCATCGACCTAACCACCCAAAATCCCCATTATGCCTCCGCCTCACCACCCCCTCCTCAAAATATCAACCTTCAAGTGCCCCTTCCTCCCCAAAATGTCCACCTCCAAACTGGCCTACCCCCTCAAAACCAAAACGTTAACAACCCACAAACTTCCCCCCGCCACCAAAATCAACATACCAACCCCAGACTTTCCCTCAAAACTACCAAGACACCCAAAGTGCCCAAACTCTCTCCATTGCTCCTCCCCTAACCCAAAAAACCACTTTTCAAATCCCGATCCCCAATGAGCATGACGTCAATGGTTCTGAGCTCGACCATTACGAGAAGCGAGAGAGGGAGTGGAGGTCAAAGGAAGAGGCCGCCGAGCTGGACATGAAGAAAGAGATCCGGAAAGCCATGAAGATATTACAGTGTATTCCTGAAGTCGCCGATTTAAATTATGAAGATTTATGCATTCATCTGAACTTGGACCTCCCGAAAGGATTCAAGGTGCCAAAGTTCAATGTTTTCGGAGGAACGGGGAACACTCTAGCGTATTTGAGGGCCTACTATGACCAGTTCGTGGGATTTGGAAGAGATGAAGCTCTATTGATACGGCTTTTTAACCGAAGTTTGAGTGGAGAGGCTCTAGAATGGTTCATCTCTCATGAGACAAGACAGTTGCCTAGCTGGAATGCTTTGGCTAAAGACTTTATCAAATGATTCGCCTACAATGTGAAGATCGTTCCTGATCGTTATTCCTTAGAGAAGATGAAGTAGAAGTTAAATGAAAGTTATAGAGAATTTGCATACAGATGGAGAAAGGAGGCAGATAGGGTTCGGCCCCCTATGTCTAAGAAAGAAATTGTTGATGCGTTTGTGCGGGTTCAAGAATCCAAGTATTATGATGGAATTATGTTGCTCGTTGGAGCAAAGTTTGCTGAGATAGTTAAAGTAGGTGAGACTATCGAAGATGGATTAAGAACCGGGAAGATTGCCCGTGTTGCCGCCTCACCTGGATCTTCGGGTTTGTTGAAAAAGAAAAGAGAAGATGTGTCTTCTATCTCTTATAAGGGAAAGAAGATCCCAAGGAAAACCTCATCATACACAGGTCGTTCTCAACATTTACAGAGTTTGTACCCAGCTTATTATGCACAGACTGACTACCAAAGTACCCCTCCCCCCTAGTTATCAAAATACCCCTCCTCCCAGGTATCAAAATACTCCCCCTCCTAGCTACCAAATTTCCCCTCCTATCTATTAAACTCCCCCTCCAGTCTACCAAACTCCACTTCATCACTATCGAAATGTCTCCCCCAACTGTGCTAACATTCAAGAAAATTACCAAACTTCTCCCCCAACGTACCAAACCCCAGCTCCACTTTACCAAAATACCTCCCCCCCCCCCCCCCCGAACTACCAAGCTCCACAGCCAAATTACCAAACTAAATTATCGTCAAATGCCTCCTCCTCAACAAGGCAATTACGATCCCCTTCGTCCTAGGTTCGAGAAAAAGTCCACCAAAATTTTCACTCCGCTCATTGAAAGCCGAGCAAAGTTGTTCGAGCGATTAACTGAGGCAGGGTATATTTATCCAGTGGGGCCCAAGTCTGCTGATACTAGCTTAAAGTTTTACAAACCAGATTAGAGATGCGCTTATTACTCCGACAGTGTCGGACATGATACCGAGGACTGTATCAACCTAAAGCACAAGATACAAGACCTGATTGACCAGAAAGTGGTCTCTCTCTAGACAGTCGCATCCACTGTCAATAGTAATTCTTTGCCAAATCATGGAGGAGTCACTATGAACATGATAGAGACGGATGACGATTGGTGCATTACAAAGGCAATAGTTCTAATCGCTCCTGATAACCTGGAAAGGACTGTGGCTTCGTTAAGTATTAGAGAGAAGAAAAAGTTTGTGATTCTGACACCGAAGAAGGCTGTTGCCTTGGTGCTACGAGAAACTCCTGACCGACCAAAGTTTGTGATTGAAACGGCTATTACCCAGGGTATGACCAGATACGGCAGGTACTACACACCAGAAGAGTTATCCTAGAAGGTGTAGAAGAAAGAGCAATCCAAAAGGCCAATTAGTGAAGCTGAAGTAGAAGAGTTCTGGAGAAAGATGCAACCAAAAAATTATTCAATTGTAAAGCATTTGGAGAAGATGCCGACTTAGATTCCTGTATGGGCTTTGTTGATGAGTTCGCAAATGCATAGACATGCTCTAATGAGGGCTCTGGATGACACTTATGTGCATGTGGGCACCAACAACGACAATCTAGCAGCCATGATAAATCAGGTTATTCGAGGACGTCAAATCAACTTTTGTGACAAAGAGCTACCTTTTTAAGGCAGGATGCACAACAAAGCTCTACACGTCACCACTATGTGTCGAGACAAGAAAATTAATTGCATCTGGGTCGACGATGGATTCGGTCTTAATATTTCCCCACTTTTGACTCTGAGGCAATTCAAATTCAACTTGGAAAAGTTTTATCAAAACCAATTCAATGTGAGGGCTTTTGATGGAGTGCAAAGAGACACATTGGGTACGGTTAACTTGGGTATTCAGGTAGGTCCTGCGGAATTCAATGTGAAGTTTCAAGTGTTGGATATCAACACCAGTTACAATTTGCTTCTGGAAAGACCGTTTATCCATATGACTGGAGCTGTGTCGTCTAGCCTTCACCAAATAATGAAATTTGTTTGAAAAGATCAGGACTTCGTCATTTACGGTGAAGGGAGCCATTCCAACGGGTATGTATTGTTGATGATGTCTCTCGAGGTTGTGATTTCTATACGGTGGAGCTAGTAAATGCCATCGGTGATGACTCGACTCCACAGCCTCTTATGCCTCCCATGTACAAGATGATTGCTACCGTTATGCTCCAGAGTGGTTTCGAGCCAGGATTCATATTAGGGAAGCACTTTTAAGGAATTGTCAAGCCTATTCAAATTCTCGCCAGAGGAGCAAAGTTTGGTTTGGGGTATGTCCCCACAAATGATGAAGTAGAGATGAAGAATAAGAGTGTTGATCAAGCATTGGCCAGACCAATCCCTCATCTATACCAGTTATTTTCGGTGTGAGAATATGTCAATGATGTTGGTCTCGAGGAAGGAATCTGGGGCCATTTTGAGGAGGTTGATGCAGTCGTAGAGGAAAAGGCTGGGACATCGGGCATCCGTGTTGCAGAACCTGAGGAACAATTGCAAAATTGGATCTCCACACCGCTCCTGATTTCTTGTGCAGCTTGGTTGAAAGGACATGTGTTTATGCTTGTTTTTAAAATCGATGGTAGTCCGAAAGAGGCTCAGAACCCACCTTTTATGTTGTTTTTACTTATTTGAAGTCTCTTAAATTCCTATGTGATGTTTAAAAAGGCAAAATGGTCCTCGGTCATGGCCAAAGTTGTGTTTGTCTTTCAATTTAAATAAAAGCCTGTTTTATCAAAAAATTGTTTACTTATCTGTTTATTTTTTTTTATGATTTCAGTAAAATTAATTTAAAACTTGCCAACGTCATGTCATGTCACGAGCTGAATGAACAAAATGAGGAAGTTAATGATGAATGCGAGGTGTATGAAGACGAAAATGAGGTACCCTAACATGTCGTCGAAGAGTTTTGACAATTTGAGAATCAACACTAGCCAAATCTTGAAAAAACTGAGGCTGTGAATCTCGGAGATGAGGAATGTGTCAAAGATGTAAGAATCAGTGTCCACCTAACTGAAGCTCAAAGAAGGGATCTAGTCCGTTTGCTTAAAGAATACATCAATGTGTTTTCCTGGTCTTATAAGGATATGTTGGGATTGAGTACGAATATGGTGTCTTATAAGTTGTCGATTAATTCAGATTTCAGTCCAGTAAAACAAATGACTCGGAAGTTCAAGCCTGAGTTGAGTTTAAAGATCAAAGAGGAGATCACCAAACAGATCGAATCTCATGTAATGGAAGTGACGCAATATCCGACTTAGTTGGCCAATGTCGTTCCCGTTGCCAAGAAAGACGGAAAAATTAGAATTTGTGTTAACTATCTCAACAAAGTTAGTCCGAAAGATAATTTTTCGTTGCCAAACATTCACATTCTCATTAATAACTGTGCTAAGCATGAGATGCAGTCATTTGTTGATTGTTATGCGGGCTATCACCAGAATTTGATGGATGAAGAAGATGCAGAAAATATAGCTTTCATCACACCCTAGGGTGTATATCATTATCGGGTGATGCCTTTTGGCCTCAAGAATGCCGGGGCTACTTATATGAGGGTCATGACGACTATCTTCCACGATATGATTCATAAAGAGATAGAGGTGTATGTAAATGATGTCATAATTAAATCTCGTGAGTGTTCAAATCACTTAGCCCACTTGAGAAAATTCTTTGATCACCTACGTCGATACAATTTGAAGTTAAATCCTGCCAAATGTGCTTCTAGAGTGCCAACCAAAAAGTTATTGGGATTCATAGTTAGCAGAAGAGGTATCGAACTTGATCCTTCCAAGATCAAAACGATTCAAGAGTTACCTCCTTCGAAGACTAAGAAAGAGGTGATGAGTTTTCTGGGAAGGTTGAACTACATCAGTCAATTTACAGCTCAGTCCACTGTGGTTTATGAGCCAATATTCAAGTTGTTGAAAAAAGTTGCCCTGACTAAGTAGACAGAAGAATGTCAAAATGCTTTTGATGCCATCAAGAATTATTTGTCCAATCCACTGGTGTTGGTCCCTCCTCGTGAAAGAAGTCCTTTGTTGTTATATCTATCTGTCTCAGATAATTCATTTGGATGTGTGCTTGGTCAACATGACGAAACTAGAAAGAAAGAACGACTCATTTAATACTTAAGCAAGAAATTCACTCCATATGAAGTTTATTACACTCTTTTGGAGAGAACATGTTGTGCTTTGACCTGGATTGCTCAGAAGTTAAGACATTATTTGTCTTCTTATACCACATATCTCATTTCCAAGATGGACCCGTTGAAGTATATTTTTTAAAAAGCAATGCAGACCGAAAAGTTGGCTAAATGGCAAATGCTTTTGAGCGAGTTCGACATTGTGTATGTGACTTAGAAGGCAATAAAAGCACAAGCCTTGGTTGATCATGTTGCAGATAATCCAGTTGACGAAGAGTATGAACCACTCAAGACATATTTTCTCGATGAGGAAGTTGAATTTGTGGGTGATGATATTTCTGAAGCATACCCTGGTTGGAGGGTATTCTTTGATGGAGCGGCAGATCACCAAGAAAAAGGTATCAGAGCGGTCTTAGTGTCAGAAACGGGTCAGCACTATCTTATTACGGCTAAACTTTGATTTGATTGCACGAACAACATAACTGAATATGAAGCTTGTGTCCTTGGTTTGAAGATGGTCATTGACATGAATGTTTATGAGTTGCTGGTTATTGGAGATGCAGATTTGCTAATTCACTAAGTTCAAGGAGAATGGCCCGTGAAGAACCCAAAGATCACACCATACTACAGTATATACAAAAGTTGTGCAAAAGGTTCCATAAAATTGAGTTCAGATATACTCCCACAACACAGAACGAGTTGGCCGATGCTCTAGCCACCATTGCCTCAATGATTAAACATCTAGGTACGAGTTATATTGAACCCTGGATATAGAGGTAAAAGAGCAGCATGTACATTGTTCACATATTGAAACAGAACCAGATAGTTTGCCTTGGTATTTTGACATCAAGAAGTATTTAGAGATCAGGACCTATCCCGAAAATGCAACGTTTAACCAGAAGAAGTCGATACGCCATATGACCCTCAGTTTCTTTGTAAGTGGGGAAATTCTTTATAGGAGGTCTCCAGATTTAGGTCTTCTCAGATGTGCTGATGCTAATGAAGCTGCAAAGCTTCTGGAATAGATACATGCCGGAGTTTGCGGTATTCACATGAATGGGCTCACTTTGGCGAAGAAGATCCTCCGAGCCGGTTATTTTTGGATGACTATGGAGCATAATTGTTGCAAGTTTGTGCATAAATGTCATAAATGTCAAGTGCATGGCGATTTGATTTGAGTGCCACCTCACAAACTCAATGCTATGAGTTCGCCTTGGTCGTTTGTAGCTTGGGGCATGGATGTCATTTGTTTGATAGAGCCAGCTGCCTCTAACGGACATAAATTCATTTTTGTTGCCATTGACTACTTCACCAAATGGGTGGAAGTAGCTTCGTATAAGTCGGTGACTAAAAAAGGTTGTGGCTGATTTCGTTCGCAATAATTTGATATGTACGTTTGGAGTACCAGAATTCATCATTACTGATAATGGAGCGAATCTCAACAGTCACTTGATGAGAGAGATATGCGAACAATTCAAAATCACTCACTAAAATTTGACCGCTTATCGTCCCAAAATGAATGGAGCTGTAGAAGCCGCCAACAAGAACATAAAGAAGATTTGAGGAAAATGATTGATAATCGCAAAGGTTGGCATGAGATGCTGTTATATATGCTTTGTTGGGTTACAGAACGACTGCCAAAACATTAATCAGAACCACTCCATACTTGTTAGTATATGGAACGAAAACGGTTATACCTGCAAAAATTGAAATACCTTCGTTGAGAATTACCTAGAAAGCTGAGTTGAATGATGCTAATTGGATTCGCAAGTGGATTGATCAGTTAACTTTGATTGATGAAAAGAGAATTATTGCTATTTGTCATGATCAACTATATCGACAGAGAATGATTCGTGTTTTCCACAAGAAAGAAAGAACCAGAATGTTTGAGGTTGGTCAGTTGGTTCTCAAATGTATAATCCCTCACCAGGATGAATATAAAGGGAAATTTGCACAAAATTGGCAAGGACCCTATATGGTTTGTAAAGTGCTATCTAGAGGTGCCTTGGTCTTGTCAGAGATGGATGGAACCGAATGGCTAAAACCGATCAACTCGGATGTCGTCAAGAGATATTATGTGTAAAGCTTCAGTTTGTATTTCTGTCTTCCTTGTAATCGCTCTATTTGCTTGTAATCACTTTGTTTAGAACTTTATCCCGTTGTAATGAACTACGTCTAACCTAAATTCTCAAGAATAAGATATGTAGGCGACCTATGTCAACCTCGGTCACTCCTTTATTCCTTTTTAATGCTTCCTTTGTATTTGAACTACATTCGACCTGAATTCTCAAGAATGAGATACGTAGGCGGCCTATGTTGGCCTCGGTCGGTTTCCTTGTAATTTTCTTACTATTGTTAATCCTCGAGAAGGGGAACTACGTTTGACCTGATTCCTGCATCAACGAAATACGTAGGCGGCACAGTGGCTCGATCATATCTCCCGTAAGATTTCTATTTCTCTTTACAATAGAAACTGGGACAAAATTTTTTAGAGGGACTCAAAAATTCTCGAGAAGAAGATCTCTCAAACAAAGTCAAGACTGAAGTCACATTGAGAATTGTAATTGGGACAGAAATTTTGAGGATGACCTCAAAAATTTTCAAGAAGGTTCATCAGCAGTTTAAAACAACTTTGAATACTTTCCAGCAAGTAATCAAAGAGGTCTCGAGGCATCAACTTCAAAGGCGTTCATTAAGCTTAACGTGACATGACACTTAGCAATGACTTTTCCCAAATATACCTTTTTGAAAATATAGTTTTCTAAAAAAATTTCTTTCCTTTTCTAATCATTTTACATAAAAATATTTCGTCCTATCTATCAAGAAACGGGAGATCAGAGAATTCAATCGGAGATAGTCAATCATGGAGTAGGCAACTGAAGAGATCGACACAGATCAGTTTATTTTAAACTAACAATTTTTCTGTGGATGCAGAAAAAGTTTTATGCTTCTTGTACCAAAGAGTTGAGAATATGAGTAGAATTATTTCATTTAAATTCTCAGCAAAGCGAGGGTCATAATGAACATTGCAACTATGATCGGGGATGGAACAAACGAAAATTACGAAAAAAGTAATATTATTATTTTCCACCAACTAAAGATACCTGGAAGACTTTTATCTGCATTATATTATCAGATATAATAATATTCTTATCTTGAAGGTTATTTATATGGTATTGTCAAATGAGACAATACCACTACCCGAAGAGTCATTTATATTGTATTGTCAAATGAGATGATACCACTACTCTGAGGGTCAATTTTTATTTATATTGTCGATTGAGACGATATCCCCATACAAAAGATACCTAGAAGATCACCTATGTTGCTGGGCGAAACATTATCTTTGTTCGGTATCAGGGAGGCATCATCAAGAGATTTATGCATCGCGGGAAAAAATTCATGCATCGCGGAAATAGATGATTCATGCATCGTGGGAAAAAGTGGGAAAAAGTTATACATCGCGTAAATAGAAGATTCATGCATCGCGGAAAGAGAAGATTCATGCATCCTGGAAAAAAGATTCATGCATCGCGGAAAGAGAAAGAAAACATGCATTGCAAGAGAAAGAAGTCATGCATTACAAGAGAAAGAAAGCATGCATTACAAGAGAAAGAAATCATGCATTGCAAGAGAAAGAAGCCATGCATTGTAAGAGAAAGAAAACATGCATTGCAAGAGAAAGAAATCATGCATTGCAAGATATAGAAAACATGCATTGCAAGAGAAAGAAGTCATGTATCGCAAGAGAAAGAGGCATGCATAGCAAGAGAAAGACATGCATCGCAAAAAAGAAAACCATGCATCGCGAGAAAATCAACATCAACTGCATCATTTTCATTTGCTAGAATAATATACGGAGAACCATCAACGACGAATATCAAGAGAAATATTAACATATTACATCAGCCTATTTTATTACTGCGACATCAAAGAAAGAGTACATTGAAATTATATTGCAAATATGAGACACAAACTTTACTTGCTTTACATCAAACCCGATGAAGTTGTCGTGTTCAAGGAGAGAAATTAAGTGTCAACACAGTAAAAGACACTATCTCCCCATTTGAATCGCATTTTATGCTAATGACTTTTATCTCAGTCTTTGTCAAGAGCATATGAGAGGATGAATTCTCAAAACAAACCACCAGGTGCGAACGACATAAAAAAGGATGCAACACAACGTGAAATTTCTGCTTAGTAGCGAACTGGAACATAGTCCAAAGAGGAGTGCCAAACTCTTAGGACGCGAGCAGAGGAGCGACTTCCACCACGATCAAACCACATCCCTATTAGAAGGCATGTGGGTTTTTCTTAGATTTATCGGTTTCATCTTCGTATTCGGGGAATTTTGGGTTCACCAGAGGCAACCTTCCAATCCGAGTGACAGTACGCGAATAGATTTGGATATTATGTCTGTAACCAAAGGTTATCTTGCATAAGAGATTTCCCTTTCAACCGATCGAGTCAAACTAAAAGCAGCCTGATTCCCTACGTTGAAGGATATGTAGGCAAGTTCAAGTGTTGAAACTCGGCTGTATTCCAACATCCGCTCTTAAATTGTATTCTCGAACATTCTGGTCTCTTCATAATCCAATATCGGGATGACTTTCAAATTCTTCCAAAATTGTGCATCAAATCAAGCATATCGAACTACAAGTGGCCTGAATTCTCATATAGCCTGAGATATGTAGGAAACCCACTTCCGGGGTTCAGTCATAAGTCCTAAAGTCCGTACCTATTTCCTTTTCTAAAGATGAAGATGTGGTTAGTCAAAATTGGATTTGTCAATTTCATTTTCCTCGAATTTCTTACATCAATTCAAGTAAAACGAGGGACAGTTGTTGACACCCAATTTTGACCCTCCCCGATACCAATTAATTCACGAGCTTCTTAATTTTCAAACGACTTAGAATAATTATTTTTATAAAATTCAAATACTTTTCAAAGTCATTTTACGTGACCTTAGTCAATTCTCATAATTTATAAATAAGTGGATATATTTCATATAGTTTTATAGATATAACCGGTATGTTTCATGAATATTTGAAAATCATCTCAAAAAAATTTTATTCTAAATATTATATTAAAATTAGTTTGGTTTAGATTGTGGTTAATTTTAAAAATCATTTAGCTTATAGTTGAATTAATTGTTTTATTTTGTTAAGATGAGAAGTTCATAAATGAATTATACTAATTCATCTCATTTATGTTTAGCCGAATTTGCAAATGAGTTTGATTTGGTTAAATTCGTAATCTCAATTGGCCAATTACAATTCAAACTTGGCCAAATTAGTAATTCACTTGGCAATATAAAGAAAAAAACGGCAAACCAACTTTTGGGCCTATCTGGAAATTTTCCAACAGCCTAAATCAACTCTAACAGCTCACAACCCCAATCCTTTCCTTCAATTTCCAGCAACAACAACCCAACCCACCTTTTGACCCCCGACCCGGCCCACACTTTGCCCATTCCAAAAGAACCCAGCCAGACGTTCAGCAGCAAACATCAACAAAATGGAGGAAGAACGACATCTTCACGCCTGTTCCAAACGTGGACAACAACAACGCATGAACAACACCCCGACCCTCGTACTTGCTTCGCCTCCCCCACGCGATGGCGGGTTCACGGAAAGAGGACACGACGTTCGTCTCCAAGCGTCAAATAGACGAAAAGCAAACTCCAACATCTCCTTCCTCAGTTTGACTATTGTTCCTACACACCCTTTTCTGCAATTCCAACTACAATCTCGTCCTCACTAGTGCGAGATGATGCCACGTCGAGTGCAAGGACGAGTGATTTGATCGAAGCCGCCCATCGCCCTTCTTCTTCCGGAATGGGACGAATTTTCAGAGAAAAAGTTTGTCTTTCTTAATGGTGAAAAAAAATTTGAGTGTTTGAATTTCGAATGGGCTCTTGAGTTCGTTTTTCATCCATTTTTTTCCCCCAAATTCGAACCCTATTTTTTGCTTATATATATTCACTGTAAGGGGGGGAGATTTTTTGTTGGAAAATTTTTAAGAGGAAGTTAGCCTAAACGACGAAAGCTCACTGAATATACCCAGCTATTTGTTACATACGAATTTTTAGCGTTAAAGACCATAATCTAGATTCTTGTGTAGTGTTTGTTCTTGTCTGATTCGGGTTTGGTCCTCGGAGTCCTTGGAGGAGTATTACGGGTGTGAAGTCGCTATTTTCCTTGCTCGTTGTTGTCCCTGTTTGCTGCACCCTTAAAGGTAATACTTATCTCTCTTCAAGCATCTCTTGCTCGTAATATGTTGTTCTTGACAATAGGAAGTCGTTCACATGTTAGTAGTTGGGCGTTTTAACCCCTTGTTGCCTGCTAATCAGTGATGGAATTTGTTTGAAGGTCTATAGTTATTGCTTCTTTCGTTTTCGTTGAAAGTTTGATGTTTCCCCTTTTTCTCGAGTTCATGTTCTCATTGTTGGAATCTTCTTATTTCGCTATTATCTCGACTATTGAGTTATGAAAGTCGTGGTTCACAGTGAAGCTCGAAATCATCTATAGAAGATGATTTCGACTTTTAAGATCTGATATATATATGTTGTTTTCTACCCTTTTTTTGCGAATCAAATGTTGCGATCTATTTGTTGCTTGCTACATCATTATTTTTCTTATTTAACAGAGTCGACTGCATATTCCCTGCTATTTCATATGGACAGGCTGGTTAGTTCAAGTTGATGAATATCTATTTGTGTTGGCCGTGTTGTTTTATTTTTTTTTACCGTTTCTATGTGTTCCTAGCCACCCTTCGGTTTAGTTGTCAATTGTTTTGCTCGTCTTAGTTTTCTTTTGGTCATTGAGAATTTGTAGTATCATGTAGTATTAGATGTCGCTTTCTTGGTTCTTTCACCACAAGTTAGAAGAACGAAGCAACACACCAATATTTCGAGTTCACTTAGTATTTTATAGTTATTGCTTTGAATCTATAGTCGATTGTGTCAATCATGTTAATTTCCTTGGAGAGTTCATCTGGTAGGTGGTAAATAAGTCAAATATCATAATTTATTCAAGTTAAAAAATCTTTTTCCGAAATACAGTGGTTTCTTGTTCTTGTATGCGCCCTTAAGCATGAGTTGTTTCTTTTCTCCTGTTTTGATGGTCTGTTAGTTGATTTTCATGTCAGAAAGATTATAGTTTTAAGATTGAGTTTTGATTCGTTCTCGTGTTAGCTTTAAATGCATGTCCGGGTGTGTAAATTTTGCGTTGAAGCTTACTGTGGTGTCCTGTTGTTTGAGCCTGCTTTATTTCTTCATTTGAAGTTTGTGAAAAATGTTAGAACCTCTCCCTTGTTCATGTTTGAAAGTTCTGCAAAGCAGTAACATTTGCTAATTCGATTTACTGATTTGTCATGTTCAAAATGCTTAAATTTATCCTATTGATACATAGTTTCATTAATGCCTTTGTTTAAATTAATTATAATGGTATGCACCATTTCTTAATTGACAATGGCCTTTTGTTATTATATTTGTCTAAATAATTATGCTTAAATCCTCTCTATTTGACCACTATTAGTTTGATTGTCTATTCGTCATCACCTTGCAGTATTTTATTTTATTATGTGAGTTTCGTTACATATCAAGTAAATAGTTTCTAAGTGTTGTATGCAGTCCTTTGGTCATCCATGCATTGTTTGACATAGTGAACCAATCACATGTGTTCTCACCTTATTTCTATTTTTTTATTCCTTAGTTATATTATAAAATTTTAAGGTATGCTTCATTTCTAATTTTCATCATGTTTTATTCTTTTTCTATGCATGAACTGCTTTCTTCTGAGTCCTCGGAGGATCCTTCCCCTTGCATTTTGCGGATTGGGCCTTATAGGCCCAATTCTATATTTCCTATCGAGTCCAAAAATGGTCGGCGAACAGGTTACAGGTAGTACAGGGGCTGGTAGTTGAATTTTCGATGTCCGGAGTGCTGGAAAAAGATTGTTATACTTGTTGTATACACTGGTATACAGTCGAAAATATGGTATACAGATTTGGTAGAGCCGAAATACAAGTGGTCGATGCAAAAAATACATAATTCAAAATGACAAATGAGAATGGAAAGGGGACCAAAAGGCCCAAGAAAATTATAGCAGGTCCAAGTAGCAGGAAAATGGGCCGGGGCCCAATGGAATAATCAGAAAAATTGAAGGAGAGCAAATGGACCATTTTTGGCAAATATTAGACAATAGGACAGGGACCAAAGGGTGCTGATCGGGCCAACCTCGAATTTGGGCCAAAGGCCCAAAAAATTGATACTTCTCTTCTTTACTCTTTTTATTTGTTATTGTATCAACTAACCTCTTATTTGGATTATGATTTAACTTAATTAATTTCCCAAATGTGGTCATTTCTCTTGCATATTCAAAAAAAAAAAAATAATAAATAAATAAAATAAAAATAAATAAATATATATATATATATATATATATATATATATATATATATATATATATATATATATATATATATATATATATATATATATATATATATATATATATATATATATATATATATAAATGTGTGTGTGTGTGTATTTATATTTTAAATTTATATTCTATACTTATCTTTATTTTATTTATTAGTCTTGTCAACACTTGAGTTTTTCCCTCTGAAAGATTTCCCTTTAGTTGTCCCCTTAAAAAATAAAAAAATAAAATAATAATAATAATAAATAAATAAGAAAAAGTGAGTGAATTTCTTCTACTTAGTTAAAATTTTGCAAAATTAGTCTAAAGTTAGTCATTTTTAGTCAAATCGCCGGTCAACCCCGAGTTAGCGGACATTCCGAGGACCTAACACCTTCTCAAAATGTACATTTGAACTCGAACCCTTTTGTTTTCAATTGATTTTATCTGTTTGAGTCTTTTGAAAACTTTAAGTTTTTCTTGATTTTACTAAAAATTAAGTGGCAACTCTGTTCTTTTGGAAATTCGATTTCTCTTAAACCATAAGTTTAATTGATTTTTTGAAACTTAGTCATTTTTCTTTTATTTATATATTTTTCAAATAAAACAATCACATAAGTTTTTTATATTAATTATATATTTGCCTAATTGTTTCTTGCTTTTGTAGAAATACATCAATGAATCTCTTTTCTTTGACCAATTTTTTACAAGAGCCACTAAAAAAGCTTCCTCCACTCATTTTTTTTTTAATGAATGATCTCATGGACTCATCTTCTCCATCAACATTGTCTCGATAATCAAACTCGTAAAATTTTAAAAACTTTTGAGTATATGCTTTCTTTCTTAATTTTGTAGCTACTTTCTAACTTTATGTAGACATTTTATACACTTTGTTGTATTTTTTAAATTTTCAATCAAATTTTATTTTACACAATTGATTTCGCATATGATTATTTTTTCATGAAAATTGAATGTGACTTATAGTGTTATGAGGACCTTCAAATAATTATATTTTCATCCCAGATCCCTTTGATTGCCTTTGGATAAATTTTCTACCATTTCTAATTCTGAATTATTTTTAATTTATATATATGTGTGTGTTTTGCAAGCAATTGTAATTTCTGAATAATAACACTCAACAAGAACAAAAAGGTGGATAGGCCCTCCGTTATTTTAGTTTTAAATAAAAAATAATATACAAAAAAATTTCATGCAATTACAATTGAGGTAAATAATGATATACAACAAATATATATATATATATATATATATATATATATATATATATATATATATATATATATATATATATATATATATATGAGTTCTATCACCATAACTCATATGACTTCTAAGAAAATATTTATCTTTGCTAATTATTTTCTTACGAGTGTTACGTTACATTTACATTGATCATTATAAAAGTTAAAACATCATGAGTCATGAAACAACAAGTGTCTGATACTCTCATTTACTTATACATTTCCTACAAAAATAAAAATAAAAAGTAGAGCTGTCAAAACGGGTTTAGCCCTTGGGGCCGGCCCAACCCAACCCGTTATTGGGATAGGATTGAGATATGACTTTTCAAGCCCATTTAAAACTAGGACTTATAAGTTCGGCTCATATAAGTCTTTGGCCCTTGAGACTTGATCAGGGCCGGGCCGGGGTCGGCCCATGGCTAAAACTTTTTATTTAAGGATAACTTATTATAATCTCACCAGTGTATAATCTAATTACTTAAATACACACTATGTTGTAATATTATGTATCTTATCAGATTTTGGTAAGTCCAGATACATGTATCTCGAAATATATATACTCGAAATATATATAAATTTGTTCTTGATACACTCTATCTAAGTAGATTCGCATGTATCTAGGATACATAGACAAATCTCGCGCCCTCACCTCCCTCCCATCTTGCTTGTCACTCTCTTATCTCGTCACATATCTAGTATGCGAGATGCATGCTAATTACACTAGATTTTTTGCTAGTGTTATTGAAACAACACCATTATTTGTCATATTTGATTTGAAAATTTCTCATTTTTTTGATGTTATGTAATTATAAGTTTGAAAAGAAAAAAATGAAAAAAAAGAAGAGAAGGGCTAGCCCGCCCCAGCCCTCAACCCTTCTATGGTTGGATTGGGTTAAGCATTTTCAGGCCTACCAAATAAAGGGCCCGCCTGCCCTAGCCCTTCAAATTCCTTAGCCCGTGAGACTTGGGCAGGCCCTTTTTGAGAGCTTTAATAAAAAGTATAAAATATTAAATTTTCACCACAACAATTCAACTCAGAAAAGTCAACTCAATCAAAGACATTTATTTAATGGAGAATTTTTCATATATATCTGTTAAGTACTAAAGAGAAGGAATAAACGAGTAAAAAAAGCAATAGAAAATATAAGTAGACAGAGAAATAAAAGGATTTTTTTTTTATCTATTCTCTTTCTAAAGAGAAGCAATAAAAGAGTAAATAAATCAGTACAAAAAAATAATAAAGAAGAAAAAAAGGCTACTTGTACAAAGGATTGTTCGATTGATTTTGCGTGTTTTTTTTTTTTTTTTTTGGCGTTTCAAGTTTATTTTCTGTATGAGTTGTTTTTTCTATCTTTTAACTAGAAATCTAATAAGTCGATTTCTATATATATGTTGTTATCGTTTTCATATTAATTGCTATATTTTTCTTTATGGTAGCTTTTTCTTTTCATATTTATTTTGATTTGTTGTACTCGAGCCAAGAGTCTTGCGAATATAGCATGTCTACTTATACGAGGTAATAATAAGATCTAGTATACTCTATCCTCGTGAAATTTCATTGATGTATGTTGTTGTATTTATAGATTCTCTTCCTATTAGCCTTTGGCTCAATTTTTTCTTTCTTTCTGATTTACGAATCCTATGTGAGATAGATGTCTAAAGGGATAATTAATTCATCTTTTTATAAACATACCTTCCAAAGATACGTCACGGAAATATCACAAATTAAATAATAGGACCTAAAGGATCATACCCCATGGCGAAGGTAGATATGGAGCCAGAAATATGAATTAGAATTTTAATTTTTTTAAATAATCGGATTCTAAATTAATAATATGTATAGATTTTAAAAATAAATCAAAATAACCTAGTTGACTCTCTAACTATGTCCCGACCCATCTATAGTTGTTTATAATATATTTTGTTTTCATTTTATCAGTCAACTTAGGCAATAAACTTCCAGCTAATGAGCAAAGCGTACTTAATATATCGCTGCAACGCGTCCCGCGCTTATCTCATCGTTCCTATTTTCCTTTGCTTTTAATTTGACCTTGTTATTAGTTCCATGACAACATGCCCTATGTTTAGTTTACCTACAATGAGGGAGGATAAATAATTTCCTTTCTAGTCTTTTTTTTTTTTTTTTTTTTTGGGGGGAGCTGTTTCATATATCTTTTAATTATTTTAAATTATATTTTTTACATAGTTTACAAATATATAAATTTCATTTTAATTTTTTTTTAACCAAACTTCAATTGTTTGACTCTTGAAAAACAAAATGTGTTATATAAATTGAGACAGATGTAATATTAATTACACTATTGGGAAAACTTTTAGAAACGTTCCTAAGTTCTATATTAATTTTTTTGTTGATCAGTATGTACTTGCTATTGAAAAAGAAGTTAAATCATGAAATTTTACATGCGCATCTTTGCATTATTTTCCTCCAAAACAACAATAGTATGATTTGAGCTTAGGAATAAAGAAATTCTTGGTAGGAAGCCTTTTTTTTATGCGTGAATCTGAATTAGTCAAGTTAAAAGATACTAAATATAAGATGATTAACGGAAAAAAAAGAAAAGAAGAAGTCACTGTGTTTTGCATAAATATCATCAAATGGGCCACTGGGAAACTACTATTGAGTACATTGACAAAAAGACCATAAAAAATCAACCAAAAGAAGTATAATTCCCCTAGATACACGGTATTGAACTGTAAATCTTTTTCAAATTACAAACCAAAACTTACAATTCATATCCAACAGGAAATATGTTTTAACTTATACTAGTATATCGGAATTGCTTGACAAGCAAATGAGTGGCAAGCTTTTTAAGTAGTGTCACCCTTGTGCTCATCAAAAACAAATCTCTTCCAAAACCAATGATCCCTCCATATGCTTTCCATATTTTCAATTGGCAAATTCCTTGTCTCTGGCAAGAAAAAGTAGACAAATACAGTCATGATTGCAACCCATGCCCCAAAGAAGAAGAAAATCCCTGATTTTAGATGGCAGAGCATAGCCAAGAAAGTTTGAGCAATTATAAAAGTGAAGATTAACCCCACAGCCACTGTTATGCTTTGTCCTGCTGACCTTATTTCTAATGGAAATATTTCACTTGGAACTAACCATCCTAATGGACCCCATGAAAAACTAAAACCTGCAACATAAATGCATATCAACACCAAAACCAATAGCCCATACCCCTTGCTCAACACCCCATGATCTCCTAACTTAACTGCCATTATTAACCCTATCAACATTTGTGATACAAACATTTGGATTCCCCCAAAACTGAACATAGCCCTTCGCCCAACCCTGTCAACTATCAACAATGCTAAGAAAGTCGCGCTGGTGCCTACCACACCTGTCACCACAGCAGACATAAGTGATGCACTCGCTCCTAGGCCTATTGTTTGGAACAGAATTGGAGCGTAGAAGGAGATCACGTTGATCCCAGTCACCTGTTGGAAGAATGGTATTAATATTGACAAAACAAGTTGTGGCCTGTATTTCCGTTTAATGATTTGCTTGAAAGGATGCTTGACGGCTTTTGATTTGTCACTTGCTTTGATGAGATCGTCTAGTTCTGCTTGGACATCGGTTGTACCACGTACACGTTGTAAAATCTTCTTAGCTTTTTGATGATCATCTCCATGTTGAATTAGGCTGTTTGCGGTTTCTGGGAGAAAAAATGCTCCTATTGTTAAAAATGTAGCAGGAGCTGCAGCCATCGCTAAGGAAATTCTCCATCCCCAACCACCTTTAATCTTTTGAACACCGTAGTTAAGAAGGCTAGCAAATAGTACTCCAATTCCTACACACAATTGGAACGCGATATTGAAAGATCCCCTGTACTTAGCAGGTGCCATTTCTGAAAGGTATAAAGGGACTGCCTGCAGCCATAATTCAGACATATGTTATGAAATATATACACAGCTAAAAGTAGTATTACTACAATTTATGAAAAAACGCGTTAAAAGTGTACCTGATTTGCAAAACCAACACCTACACCTAGCAGGATTCGACCAAGTAATAACATGTAGACATTGGATGCTGCTCCTCCAAGGGCAGAACCGATGAGAAATGCTACTCCACCAATTATAATTGATGGTCTACGACCATATGTACGAGTGACTGGTGAAGCCAAGAAGGAAGCAATAAGACCAGCAATGTATAAAGAGGAAGTGAAAGAGGTCAGCAGTTGGCTGTCAAATACACAGTAGTTGCTTATTTCTGCAACATGTGTCATCTTAGTGAACACTTCTGGGAAGAATTTCTTCAGAAACGGCGCCATAGAGATCACTCCTCCTGTAAACATACATGAGTAAAAGTTAGCAACAACCAATTTGAGAAATATCTAAATATGTTCTGTTGAGGAAACATTTGAAAGAACCTGAAATTCCGATATCATAACCAAAGATGATTCCTCCCGTTGCAGCAACGATGGATGATAACACCACAAACCACGTAATCCTTCCATTGTAATCCGCGGAACCCTCACTTGTTGGGACAATACCAACTGCCATTTCTTCTCTACAAGTTCAAACAGTGTAGAGTGAAAATTGCAAGTATGAATTGTAAGGTCTGACTTACGTAACATGAACTCATAGGAGTAAGATATATAATAAGTAAGCTATACATCATGACTCATGCACAGCTACAAAATCAACATGGCTAAATAAATTAATTTGGTCAATGCCTTGCAATTGGATGGCGTATATATCTACTACTCTTTAATTATTTGGACTTTAGGGTCCTATATATATAACAATAAATTTTAAGTTGAACTAGTCATATTTTTGGGCTTCTTATCTTGTTTTCACACTTTCCTGTATTATGGCTAGTCTTCACAAGTTGATATACTACAGAATTTTCCCCTAATTAAGTGGATTCACGTTATATGTTCTCTTGTTTACATGTTTTAATTTTGTCAATACATCGGATCAATATACAATTCTTGATTTATTATGAGAATATCTACAATTTTTCAGAATCAATGCAGACTTTGGTACCAAGGACCAAAAACAAATGCCCTGTAGCACGTTATGATACATATATTGAGCAGTTGACTAATCTTCTGAAGTAGATATTTCACTTGTAACTAGCAAGCCAGTACTGGACCCCAAGACAAACAAAGTAAATGCAAATCAAGATCAATCAAAACTGGTAAACTGTACCAGTCACACCACATATGGTCCCTTAATTTAATTAAGCAATAAGCACCATAATTGCTCCAACCAACATTTAAATTCCTCCAAATTGAATCAGTAATTAATCTCTGCCGGACTCAGTCTATAATATATATAGTAATAACGAGAAAAAAAAAGATTGCATCAGCTCTAACAACTCCCATAACCACTCACTTTCACCTAACCCAATTGTTCTAAACAGTAGTATTAATTAGTTTTGGATTGCTATAAACATGACAAGTTGAGGTTTTGTATAATTTCTCTTAAATAAGTGTTATTTGACGTCAATTATATTAAAGGTCATATAGTATAACTTTCGACATATTCTATTCCCTGGATTCTTCGCAGCCTTCTCTTTGCCTTTTACATGATCATTGTCAAAATGTGGTGTCATTATTACTTTTTGCTGATCTTTATAATCAATTTTTAATAAATTAATGATGTTTAGTACTTTTATAAAAAAAACCATAGATAAAATAAGAAAATTGAGAGTAACTCAGATAGCAAGTCGTATTATTGCTTATGTACGATTGAAGAACGCATTGAGAGTCAATAACACTTAATGTTTCTTTTTAAAATATATTGCCAAATTTTATATCTTTAGTTGTCACTGATCTTCCTGTTTTTATCATACGTCTAAACAATTATTATATTTTATTATTTCATTCTTTGAAAGTACTTTATTTTTATTCCTGAATGAGTGTTTTAATTATATATAATACTAATGGCTAGTTTATTGATTTTTTTTTTCTTTTAGGAAGATGAATTGCATGTATGATAGTCATATATTTAAGAAACTGTTATTCTTATTATTTGACAGTTAAGAATATGTTAGTGTTAATTTCCATCTCATAATAACTTTTATATCATTACTGCATTATTTCTACTTGAAAAATGATGTTAGACTTTTGTTTTCTTTAGTTTCTATAGTCATGATTTAATTTTTTAAAAATGATTAATATAACTTTTTTGGGGATAGTAATACTTTAATTATTAGTTTTTAATCAATATTAATAGTTTATTATTTAATTTTTATCAACGTAGAATATTTATTCATGTGGAATGTCATGTGTCAAAATTTTTTCAAATAAAAGAGAATGCATTACACACACAAGGTGCGTTTCTCAAACTAATAAGTAATAAGTGATAATTTAAGTATGAAACTCACACTCTCAATAGCTGAAGTATCAAACTAAAAACAAAAGAGATAGTTTAAGAATGTTTTTGATACTCATCTCAATAAAAAAAATAAGAATTCAAGACATTTATGCCTCTCTCCATATTAAGTAAAACATCTTGCCTCATGTCCCCACCTCTAAAATATTGCTCCCTTCTGTCATGTTACTTTAACTCACTAAATTTTTATTTCTATTTTGAACAAATTTTTGGTAGCATGTTGGGTGTTTTATTGACTTGCACAAATAACTAGTTGACCTAGCTAATTATTCATATCCAGGGGCGGGCTAGGTGGGGGTTTGTGGGTTCGAAAGAATTTACTAGTTTTTCCGTTGTCGTGCCCCATTCACTACTAAAAAACTACTAAAAAAGACGAAAGTAAAAGCGACGGACGGCGTCGCTCCAAAAAGCGACGGACTAAGCGATGTCGTCCGTCGCTTTTTAATTAAAATAATTTATTTTATTTTATTTTTTAAAAGCGACGGACGACATCGCTTAGTCCGTCACTTTTTTTTGGGGATTTTTGCACCAAATATATATATAATGAATAATTAATTATTTTATATAGATAGCGATGCAGTCCGTCGCTTTTTATTAAAAATAATTATTTATTAATTTTAAAAAAGCCACACCATCCATCACTTTTTATTAATTTTAATTGTTTAATTATTTTTTAAATTAGCGACGGACAACATCTTTATGTCCGTCGCTTCTTGGTCAAAAAATGTGGTCAAATATTTTTAAAAAGCGACGGACAATGTCTCTTTGTCCGTCACTTTTTGGTCAAAATGTTGTCAAACTTTTTTCAAAAAAAGTGATGGACATAGAAACGCTGTCCGTCGCTTTGAAAAATATTTTGATTTAATTTTATTTAAATTGTCTTCCTGAGGACGATTTTGTGTAATATAAAAAACAAAAAAAATTATAATACTGACTTTCGGATGTCGGTAAAATTAAATAGTATGTAATAAATTAATATTTTCAATTAACTTTAAATAAATCGTCCTCCGAATGACGGTTATATATAAGTTAAAAAATAATTCAATATAAAATATCGACCCCTGATGTCAATATTATTTAATTAACATGATTGCTTTATATTCATCTTAAAATTTAATGTGATACCGACCTCATGAGGTCAGTATTTTTTATTAAATCTAATTACTTTTAATAAAAGCAACATCCGGAGGTCGGTTTGTTTAAACTATTCCTATTAATCATAATTTTGCTATTGTGCATAATACTAAAATTTCATTTACACCTACAATTAATTGTTCAAAAAGTGTAACAATTTTGTATACTTCTATAAATAAAAAGTTAGAATTCGTGGAATAAATAAAAAAATATCTATAATCTATATTTAGAGTATGAAACTACGTACGTTGATATGAATTAGGAGAAAATTATACTTATATTTCTAGAGTAATGTACAAATTATATCAGTCCGTCGTTTAATCATGAACTTAATATCTCATCTCATGATGTAGAGGTGAAGAACTAACATATAATCCACTCGAGTATGAAATGCGAGATAGTATTATTATATACGTTCGATCTTAAATGGATGTTAAGTGTAGTGATCACCTCCTAATTATGATGACATGTAAAGGATACTTCATCGGAGTATGAAATATGTTGATTAATTATATACTCCTCGAATAGTTTAACAAATCAAGTCTTATATACTAGTGGTTCAGATATGAAATACATTATCAATTAAAGAAATACCTATGATCAATTCAAGGAGATTTATATAGTAAATTTGATATTGATAAGCTTTTGTTAATCAATAAAATTAAATTTATATAATTAGAAGGTATACAATTTAATTTATAAAATTAAATTGATCGATAAATTAAATTTATTAAATTAAACTTCTGTTGATGTGTAGTTAAATTATATATATACATATATATATATATATGTATGTATGTATATGTAATTTTAATTTATTAAATTAAATTTCTATTGATATGTAGTTAAATTATATATATATATATATATATATATATATATATATATATATATATATATATATATATATATATATATAACTTATAAAATTAACTTGATCAATAAATTAAATTTATTAAATTAAACTTCTGTTGATGTATAGTTAAATATATATATATATATATATATATATATATATATATATATATATATATATATATATATATATATATATATATATATATGTATGTGTGTGTGTGTGTGTAATTTTAATTAATAAAATCAATCTCTCTCACTCCTCTCTCATTCACCCCATCATCGATCCCCACCCATCCCCGATCGACGCCACTCCAGCAACCCCGATCGGTGCCACGCCACCATCGTAGAAACAGCGGTAGGTCACACCAGCAGTAGATCGAGGTCAAGCCGACCGACGTTGCCTCCATCCCGACCGGCGCTACCTCCATCCCGACCCACTGCCCTTCTTCTTTAATTCAAGGTTAGGGTTTCATAATATTATTTTTAATTTCTTTCTATTTGAGTATTGAATTTGTTAATTAGTGTATTGAATTAGTTTTTTATTGATTGTTAGTTTGATTGATTGTTAGTTAGCAAGGGAATGATTTAGGGTTTTTGATTGTTAGTTTGAATTAGGGATTATTTGATTGTTAATTTGTGTTTGTTGATTGTGAATTGAAAATTTTAATTTTAGAGTTAGTTTGAATTAGGGTATCTTAGGATTTGTTTGAAATTTGGTATTTCTTGAGTTAATTAGTTTGATTTTGGAATTTCATGTAAGATTAGATTGAATTAGGGTATTTAAGGAGTTGTTTGAATTTGGGTATTATTTGAGTTAGTTTGAATTATTATTGAGATTTTAGGACTAATAATTTGAATTTGGGATTAGGAATAGCTAGCTAGTTTGAATTTAGGATTTTAGCACTAGTTAGATTTTGGGATTTTAGGACTAGTTTGAATTTGTCATTTTAAGACTAGTTTGAGTTATTATTGAGATTTTAGGACTACTAATAGTTTTGGGATTTATAGTTTGATTTTTGAATTCTAGGAGTACTTCCAATTTGTTTTTAAGACTAGTTTGAATTTGGAATTTAGGATTAATAGTTTGAATTATATTTGATATTTTAGGACGAATTAATAGTTTGAATTTGGGACACTAGCTAGCTAGTTTGAATTTGGAATTTTAGGGATTTGAATTACAACTTAATTAGAACTTGAATTTACTATAAATTGGACTTAATTAGGATTATGAACTTGAAATTAGATTGGGGTAGTTGGAACTAATTAGCTTGAATATATAACTAATTAAGTTTAGGAATTAAATATGAACTTGAATTGAAACTTGGAACTTATTAAAACTTGAATATATATATATATATATATATATATATATATATATAATATTCTTGGATTTGAGGTTTATATTTAACTAATTTAAGAACTTTTCGTGCTAGGCAACTGAGGAAGCTCAACATCTAAAAAAGTTGATACAAGACTATATTGCTTCTTTCACAAAGTTGGAGATAAGGTTGGTGCTTCTAAGTTTCTTAAGTTCAAGTACAATTGCATGTTTTCAACTATGTGTTTGTGCCCTTCTTGTATTAATACTTAGCTTTAATTTTGTGATAATTTTTTTATGTCAATAATCAATTTGTTAAGCATAAGTACCAATACTAGTTGATCCTATTGATAACAAAATTGATTTTCTTGCAAGAACGATTTGTGTCCATCTAGTGTTGACACTTAGCTTTAAATTTAGAAATAATCTATTTGTTAAGCATAAGTACCAACACTAGTTGATCCTATTGATGACAAAATTGATTTTCTTGTAGGATCGATTTGTGTCCATCTAATGTTGACACTTAGATTTAAATTTAGAAATAATTTATTTGTTAAGTACCAACCAGAGGCGAATCCAGGATTTCAAGAAAATGGGTGCACCATTGCTTTAAAGATAAGATCAAAAAATTTATAATAACAATAACTAAGCGAGCAATACATAAAAATTAATTTAGCTTTTTTTTTTTTCTAATGAAAAACGTGTTTTTAGTTAATAAAAATAAATTGAAGCGAATTAGGGTTGCTTGGGATCGAACCTACGACCTTTGTGTTGAAATCTTGCAGTCATACCAATAAACCATCCAGCCATCTTGAGAACGGGTTCAACAAGTTTTAATTTAATATATTCTTTAATAATTATAGAAATAATATATCGAGTTTAGTCGGATGACCACGGGTTCGGGTGACCCAAAAAATGTACATAAATTCGCCCCTAGTACCAACACTAGTTGATCCTATTGATGACAAAATTGATTTTTTTGCAAGATCGAGTTGTGTCCATCTAGTGTTGACACTTAGCTTTAAATTTAGAAATAATCTATTTGTTAAGCATAAGTACCAACACTAGTTGATCCTATTGATGACAAAATTGGTTTTTTTGCAAGATCGATTTGTGTCCATCTAATGTTGACACTTAGCTTTAAAAAGTTGTTAAGTTGTTAAAGTTATAAAGTTGTTAATTTGTTTAAATAAGTTAAAATAAATAATGTGGTTTTGTTGATGGATTTAGTTGTTGGAATTAATTCAAAACTAAACTAGTTCATGTTAAAAAGGTTTTATGTTGTTTAAATAAGGTAAAATAAATAATGTGGTTTAGTTGGTGGATTTAGTTGTTGTATTAAGTCAAAACTAAACTAGTTAAAGTTGCTATGTTGTTAAAATAAGTTAAAATAAATAATGTGATTTAGTTGGTGGATTTAGTTGTTGGAATTAAGTCAATACTAAAGTAGTTAAAGTTTATAAAGTTGTCAAGTTGTTTAAATAAGTTAAATTAAATAATGTGGTTTTGTTGATGTATTTAGTTGTTGGAATTAATTCAAAACTAAACTAGTTCAAGTTAAAAAGTTGTTAATTTGTTTAAATAAGTTAAAATAAATAATGTGGTTAAGTCAATACTAAACTAGTTTCAGGACTACTACTAGTAAAATTATTATTAAATTTTATTTATAATATAATTGAATATCTATATTTTTGTAGATGGATCATCATTTGTGGATGTATAATATACATTATGAAACTGGTGCTGGTTTGAAACCTGAGTTTATTAACGGCATTAGAAATTTTATTGAACATACAATGACACCTAACGTTTTCAAGAATAATGGATTGGTTAGGTGTCCTTGTAGTGCATGTAAGTGCTTAAAATTTTTTAAAACCAGATAGAGTTATGGTTCATTTGTACCGTAATGGATTTAAGCCTAGATATTTTGTATGGATTGATCATGGAGAAAGTGATGGATTGGATGATATGTTTTATAATTTGATGCCTGTGGATGTATATAATATGGTTGCACTACATGGCCAAATTAGGGTTGAACAAGTTACGATTGAACATAATATGGTTGAACATGATAGGGTTCATGAAATGATCAATGCTGCTTTCGGGGTTTAAGGTGGGATGGAACTGGAAGAATATTTTGATGAAGCTCATAATGAAAAAGCAAGATGCTTTTATGATCAATTAGAAGAGCTTAGTCGTCTACTATGTGAAGGGAGTCCGCATTCTGCCTTGTCAGATACGGTTAGATTAATGAATATTAAATCAGATTGGAATGTTTCTAATGCTGCTATGGACCCAATGGTTGATCTTTTGGGTGAACTAGTTAATTCAGAGGTTAACATACCAAAGAACTTCTATCAGGCAAAGCGTTTGGTGTCCAAGTTAGGATTGACGTATGATAGAATTTATTGTTGTGTTAATGGTTGCATGTTGTTTTACAAGACTGATAGTGAATTAGAAAATTGTAAGTTTTGTGGACATGCTCATTATAAGAGGACTTCGGCTGGAAAGATGATCCCAATTCAGGCGATGCATTATCTACCTCTCATTCCTAGGTTAAAGAGGTTTTATGCATCGATGAGGTCTGCCCCACATATGAGATGTCATCGTGAATATAAAAGGCCGCCGGGTGTCTTGTCTCATCTATCTGATGGTGAAGCATGGAAGCACTTTGATAATGTATATCCTGATTTTGCTAGTGAACCAAGAAATGTTAGATTGGGGTTGTGTTCAGATGACTTCACACCATTCTCTAATAATGTTTCGCCTTATTCATATTGTCGATATTTCTTACTCCGTATAATCTTTCTCCTAAAATATGCATGATCAGTCCCTACATCTTTCTACGTTGTGTTATTCTAGGTCCCCGTAATCCAAAAAGTTTGATTGATGTCTATCTACAACCATTGATAGATGAGCTCAAACAATTATGGTTTGAAGGCGTTTTGACTTATGTTATATCAACTAAGAAGAATTTTGTTATGCGTGCTTCTTTAATGTGGACTATTAATGATTTTCCTGCATACGGGATGTTGTCTGGTTGGATGACAGCTGGAAAGCTAACATGTCCTTATTGCATGGAAAATAGTAAGGCATTCACTTTAAAGCATGGCAGAAAAAATACATGGTTTGATTGTCATCGCCAATTCTTGCTAATGAACCATAAGTTTAGAAAGATGAAAAATGCATTTAGGAAAATTAAGGTTGAAAGTGATCCCCCACCTCCATTACTCACAGGGCATCAAATTTGGGAGAGAGTTTCTCAATTATCTAAAGTTACAGAAGTTTCACCTTTTAGACATCCTGGATATGGTGTTGAACATAATTAGACCAAACAAAGTATATTTTGGGAGTTGCCGTATTGGAAGGACAATCTGCTACGACATAACCTAGATGTGATGCACATTGAAAAAAATTACTTTGACAATTTGTTTAACACAGTGATGGATGTTAAAGGTAAGACAAAAGACAATCCAAAAGCTAGAATGGACATAAAGGAATATTGTAGGAGAGAAGAGTTATGGCTGCAGGAATTACAGAATGGTAAAATAGTTAAGCCCAAAGCCAGTTTTTCATTCACATTAGATGAGAAACGTGAAATTATTGAGTGGTTAAAAATTTGAGGATGCCGGAGGGCTATGCTTCGAATTTTGAAAAGCGGGCAGATATGAATGAAGGAAAATTGATAGGTATGAAAAGTCATGATTGTCATGTGTTCATGGAAACTTTAATTCCTATCGCTTTTAGCCATCTACCGAAAGGATATGAAAATCAATCACAAAGATAAGTTTTTTTTTTTTAAAGATTTGTGTTCTGGAAAGTTGTTAGAGAGTAGTTTAGACAGGATGGAGGAAAATATTCTTGTTACTACTACTAAGTTGGAGAAGATATTTCCATGTGGTTTCTTTGATGTAATGAAGCATCTTCGAATTCACCTTGTACAATAGGCCCGCCTTGGAGGTCCGGTTCAAACAAGATGCATGTTTCCATTTGAGAGGTATCCATTTGAAATATTCACTAAGTTATATATATTCACCAACTCTTTTATATATTAACATATATATATATATATATATACATATATACATGCAGAAAAATTGGTAGTTCGAAGTAAACGATTAAGCAAAGGGGAAGGATCGAAGGATCATTTGTTCAAGGTCATATTAGGAGAGAAATTGGAGATTTTTATTCTTATTACTTTGGTTATGATGTGTCATGTAGGAGAAACAGGCCCAATCGCAATGATGAAGGCAATATTGATCCTTTATTTCCATCGATATCAATTTTTAATCAAAATGGTCGAGGATATACAAAGTGTGGAAAGCGATGCTTCACTGATACGGAAATGCAATCAGCTGTGACACATATTTTTCTTAATTGTCCAGAGATTAAATCATATGTCAAGTAAGTGTTAAAAATATGTTATTAAATTACATACTAATAAGTGATCATTAACTAACGAAATACTTGAATGTAAAATGATTAGCTTATTTGTAAACTCATGGGGTAATGAAGCCTCTATACAAAATTTTCCAAATGGCTGAGGAACTATGTAAGTGTGCAATCACTAAGTATTTAATAATATATTCATGTTATACTAAATTATATTACTTGAAATAACAATCACGTAGGTTTACGATGAATACTCAAGTGTCCAACATTTGCAATTAGTGAAAGAAGTAGCAGTTGAACCTGAATCTCAAATACTGACAATGAATAAGTATTGTGTCAATGGTTTTAAGTTTCAAACTGAAGAAGTTTCTAGGAATAAGAAAACAAATAATA
This sequence comes from Solanum bulbocastanum, assembly GCA_037074985.1. Lineage (NCBI taxonomy): Eukaryota > Viridiplantae > Streptophyta > Magnoliopsida > Solanales > Solanaceae > Solanum > Solanum bulbocastanum. The sequence continues at coordinate 37,573,950 of CM073599.1, forward strand.
GCAATGTCTACATATAAGGTGATGTTGATGGTACTGGTCAAACTATTGAATATTATGGTGTCATTCAAGAGATTATTAAAGTGAGGTATTCAGGTTGGCCTAAGAAGAAGATTGTATTATTTCGGTATGAGTGGTTTGACCCATCACATAGAGGCACAAAGGTGGACCATCAACATAATATAATTGAAGTTAAGCACACCAGGAAATATAGAAGTTATGATCCTTTTATTATTGCACAAAATGTTAAACAAGTGTATTACGCTTCATATCCATTGCGTAGAGACAAAGCTGATTGGTAGGTTCTTATAAAAAGTAAGCCTGTGGGAAGAATTGAAATTGACAATGTCTTAGATGTGGCGTATCAAAATGATGTTGCAATTGTTCAACAATAAGTTGATGTTGAATTGAAAACCACACTACAACATCCTCAACACATATTAGAAGAAGTATATGATGATGAGATACTGAATGTTGAGGAAGAAATATCTGAGAATGAGGAAAATGAATCATTTGATGACGAAGAATGGGACGATAATGCAAATGAAACAACTGAGGGGGAAGAATGGGAGAATGATGGAATTGAAACAAGTGAGGAGGAATAGTGTAAAATGAAAGCTAGATAGTATAAATGTTAGTGCATTTTTCTAATTTTATTTAATTTATGATTTTTATATATATTATACATGTAAGTTTGCATACAGAAGTCATCAGGCGGTGACGGTGATAGACATCGCGAGCATCTTGGAGTTAGCCAGACTAAACAGGCTAAGAAGAAGTCTAGGAGATCGATAGATCCTGAGGATATTGCAGGATTTATTTCTTCTGCGCCAGAGTGCATCAGCTATGATACTCATTTATTTGCTGTTCCATTTGATACGGCGGATCCTCGACAATATTATCCTAATTATCATCGAACAGTCAGTGCTTCATTTACTTCACAGGCATTGCCTTCACGACGTACGAGGACCTACCTTTACAGGCTATTTGTCTAGCACGAACCTTATTGGCAGATACTCTATCTCCCACAGGTACATCTCCTCAGTTATCTGCCATGAGGCTTAGAGATTCTAGTAGCGAGCAGTCAGATGCTATGGTCGGTACGCCTCCATTGACTCAGCATTTTGTGCATCCTGATGTATCACCCTCGTCTACAGTTACACCTAGTGTTACACCACATGATACGATGTCTGCTCTAGCTCCTAGCCAGAAGGACAGACTTGGTAGAGTCATGATTGAGCCAAATGGATCATCGTAAGTTTGTTTTGTTATCTATTTGTTAGTTTATTTTATTTATTTCTTATACTTTAATATATTATTCATGAACTAACATATTTATTATGTGTTTTGCAGGTGGCATCCTGCAAAAGATGCTGCCCGGGCTTTAAAAAACTGTGTTAAAAAAGACTCTATACACATGCTTATCACTCTTGGAGCGAGATTCCAAACAGTATACTCCAGGCGATGTTTAATAACTTTAATGTATATTTCTTTTAGTTAATTTTAATATACTTTACTTTTTTTTTACTATCGATCTACTTAACATTATTCAATTTTTTTTCAGACTATGTATACTTAGGAGTCAAGGTACAATTTGGTCATTGGGACCACATTTGAGAGGAAGGCATCCCCCAGACTGTCCAGCCGGCTAAAGAAAGTTCGGGATAGTGGTGAACGTCCCGATTGGATGTTGCCTCATGTTTTTGATGAATTTGGTCACTATTGAAACACAAACAAGTTTAAGGCATTATTAGAACAAGCCAAAAAGGCTAGAGGCAGTCTTAAAGGTGGCTCGTTGCACATCGGAGGTGCAAAGACGGTTGGAACAATTGCACGAGAGATGGTATTTTCTTATTCAAACTTTTAAATAAATAATTAGTTGATTCATCCATATCATTATAAATTTTAACTTTTATTATAGGAAAAAGAATTGGGATGCACTCCCATTGAACCAGAGCTTTTCAAAAAGACTCATGTGGGGAAGAAAGAAAATAAGTTGGATCCGGATATGTGGGTGGAGGAAAGGGTCGAACGAATTTTTGTAAGTTATTTAATATGAATAATATACATTAATAGTGAATATATGATATGTACATATATTGATGTCAATTTTTATATTTAATACGCAAAATGACTTTCATCAGTACGTCGCAGAGAATCTAGATAGTTCGGTCCAATTGACACCTGAACTGTCCACCCAGATTTGGAAAGAAAAAGTGATATGGGGGACACACAAGGGTAGATGCTATGGTGTAGGCTCTCGAAATGATGTTAGATGACTCCAGTCATGCTTAGAAGGTATTGGATCGTCATGTCAGACCGAGGCACTTAACATTGTTCAAATTGCTGCTATGTCGAATCAAATAGCTAAACTTACAGCGGCACTAACAGAGTCGGAGCGGAGAAGAGTAGCTGAACAACAAAGCATGAGTGAGACCGTTCAACAAATCAAAGAACAAGTGATGAACCTCACTCGTCGACCTACTTCTTCGGCTCCCGATGACACCGACGACGAGAGTGATGAGGATGATTATGTAGATCCTATTCCCTAGTTTAGATCTCTGGACATTTATGAACTTTTTGAAACGAATTTTGAAATACTTTACAATTGTTTAATTTATGATTTAGATACTTTTGAAAGTTGTTTTAACTTTGTTGTTTTATGTTTTGTTTAGATTGTTTATAATTGTGTGTGTTTGATTGGGCTAAATAGTGTAGAATTGAATTGAATTGCATTTGCAGGTATACAACAGAAATTGTCAATTTTAGCTATCAAAAATATTGCAGGAAAAGCGACGAACAGCGTGGTTTTTTACTTTGCATTTTTGGGTTTTATTTTTTTTTAAATCCTAGAAAAGCGATGGACAGCGTGGTTTTGTCCTTCGTTTTTCTGGGTTTTATTTTTTCTAAAATTCCAGAAAAGCGACGGACAACGTCGTTTCGTCCGTCGCTTTTCTAGGATTTTCAAAAATAAAATTTTTAGAAAAGTGACAGACTGCATCGCCTTTTAGAAATAGAAAAATTAAAATTAAAATAAAGCGACAGAGTCCGTCGTTTTTTTAAATAAAATTCAAAAAAAATGTCAAAAATTTGACGCTGTCTGTAGCTTTTGGCCGTCATTTTTTGACAATTTTTTAGGAGTGATTATTCGTGAAACGGAATTTGGTGCACGACTTGACAATTCTTTTGTGTTTGATTTTATTGAAGAGTCGCCACCAAACGAATTAAGGCGCGTTAGGGCACCTATCTAACTTAACTAAATCTAATTAAAGGTTAACGAAGCAGAGATCGGGTAAGGGTTTATATTACCTTGAGAGAAAGGTGTTAAGCACCCCTCGAGGTCCACAACTGGGGGTCCCAACCGTATCTCATACAAATTATATGGGGGTAACAAGTTGCAATCAAGGTTACTATTTATTAATTATTAATTAATTAAGCATGCGAGCTAAGTGATAAAATAAATAAACATTAAACAATTAATATAAATATAAATTAAGAGATAAGCGAGGAGACAGAAGGCATACAAGTAGATAAGCGACAACCATTTTTACTTATTAAACTACCCCAAACTATTATAATTATAAACAAATAAAAGGGAAAAGGAAAGGGAGACTCCAAAACCTACACTAACACCCTTCTACGGATCAACGCTCGACTTATTATTCAGAAAGACAAAATCAATGTTTTGTCGTTTTATGCTCGAGTCAACTTCCACCATCTCCGTTTAAAGGGCCTAACTACCCCTACCCCACCTACGCATGCGTAACATCCTAGAAGGTGCATAGCGTTCCGGCTTAATATCCAAGAGGCATTGGACTACTATTAGGGAGGTTATCGACTAAGGGCCCGTTTGGCCATGCGATATCGTATCATGATATGGTATCATAATATGGAATTATGAGATAAAATTGAAGTTTTGTTTGGACATGCAATATGGACCTTTTGTGTTGTATATTTTCTCATAAATATAAAGATCCCATAAGTTATAAAACTATTAAAATAGCCCCAATTGTTATTCAATCTTAACAAATAAACAAAAATTTATAAAATCACATAATAAATTATTACAAAGCTATTTGTTCTCCACTTAAGTAATTGTTTCATCTAACTTTAATTTAATTAAAAAAAATTGAACATAAATTGTGTACTAGTCTTTAATATAATCCTCCCACATAGCAGTGGTGGAGCCAAGAATTTGACGAAGTGGGTCCAAAAATTAAACAACAAAAGTTCTTTTTAAAAAGGGAAAAAAATGGTTTCAAGTGAGATTTGAACACGCAAGCACTGACTCATTAAAGATGTCTAAACACAGATTCAAGACATCTTAAACAACTCGGCTATAATAATCTATTATGTCAAGGATGTCCAAAATATATTATATAATCACTTTGTATATCATTTTACTTATATATGCAGTATTTTTTTCCGATGAAGGGTGTCCAATTGGACACCCTGACATACATGTGCCTACACCATTGCCACATAGTACGGACAATTTTCTCACGTTGAACTTGCATTTCTCGATCATTGACCAAGAAGACGAACCAACATTGTTACTTTGAGTCATTTGTTGGTCAATATCATCCGCAACTATATTTTCATACTCATAGACCATAAATATTCATCACTTTAAGAATTAGTTGGTGTGAATTAAAGTGACTATATGTTGATGAGAATAATAAATTTTAAAAAGTAATGACGTGATTATAAATTTTATTACATATGAAATAAATGGTTAGTAGACATAAATGTAAGATTGTTTTAACAAAATATAAACTCGTGGATCAATTTTTGTATTAAAATATTTCAAATCATGATATGAAATTTCAATATAATTCCATATCATGATTTTTGGAGAAAATGGAATCACATCTCATTGTTGACACCCAATTTTGACCTCCATAATATAAATTAATCATCGAGCTTCTTAAATTCCAAACAAGTTGAAATAATTGACTTTGTAAAATTCAAAAACATTTTTCAAGTTAGTTTAAAGTAATCTTGCCATTTTTATAATTTTGAATGAACTATGTATATATTAATTAATATATTTTATAAACATTTCGAAAATCATCGCAAAAAAAAAATAGTTTTAGTAAGTATTTTATTAAATTAGTTTAGTTTAAATTATGATTTTGAATCATTAGTTTACAATTAAGTTAGTTATTTTATTTCGTTAAAATTAAGAAGCTCGTTAATCAATCAATATTAATTCATCTAAATTAAACTCAATTTTTTAACTAACCTCCTGTCTATTTTTGGGCCAATTTTCAATGGCCACCTAATTCAAACATCCCAGCCCACCCAATTCAAACATTCCCAGCAATACAACTTCCAGCAGCCCACTATACCCGACCCAGCCCTTTCTTCTTCACAAAAGAAGACCATCAAGAACCAGCGATGCCTACGATTCCAAATGACCCTCCACCCTTGCGTCCTCTTTTCTTCTTCACCAACACGTGAAGAACCCCAGAAATCAAGGCTCAGATACGCTGCAGACCGAGCAGTCCAGCAGCAACCGAACGCCCACAATCGTTGACAATTACAATGACAGCAGTAGCAGCCGGGACAACGTAATCCACGGGAAAAGCAATGGTCTTTTCGCGTCTTCCCTCCTCAACCCGTTCCAAGATTGCAACAACCATCCACCCCGCCTGTCAGCCTGATATCTTGGGATTTTGGGGAAAATTTTGCAAAAAACGGGTAGCTCTTAGGCCCTTGGGAAATTTTGAATTTGGGGGATTGATTTTCTAATTCCTATTCTACCATTTTCCCCTCCAATTTGAACCCTACAATTCCCGTATATATACCCTACTTTTGTTCATTGAAATGGGGATTAAGGATTTTTTTAGAGAAAAATACACAAAACTACTCGAGCCAAAATAGTGAAAATACATACGAAATACATTTCGAGAAAAGAGAAATAGTTTAAGTGTTTTGGGTTCGACATTCTGTCCAAGTTTCTTAATCGCTGCTTGTGGTCAAGTTCATGTAGTGGTGAAGTCGTCTCCTGTTCAACTTTCCCCGCTTCGCTGCCCCTGAAAAGTCCAGCCTCCTACTCGAGTCGGCCACATCTCATTCGAGTTGCTGGAAAGTCAAATTACAAGTCCCGAGAAGTAAAAATGAGATGTATACATGTTGTTTACCACGAAAACACTGATATACATGCCAAAACGTGAAAATACAGGGCTAAGACAGAATACAGGTGTTTGGAAGCAAGAAATACGCGAAAAGAGATTATACACATGCTCATATAAACTGATATACAGAAAATGTATACAAAAAACGAGTTTTGGTTAAACCCCAAAAGTTGCAGGCCCAAAAGGAGGCCTAAATTTAATTTCTCCCTTACTCTTTAATTACTTAATTGTGATTATTTATTGTTGTTGTTTAACTCTAACTTTTGAATGGTTATTAACTTAATTAAATTCCCCAAAAGATAGACTGTTTCTCTATGTTGTTTTTGGTTTTTTAACAAATCTCGTAAACTCTTGTAGTTCATTTATAATCTTAGTCAAAATCCTTATTAGTTTAAAATGATTTTCATATTTTAAAAAAAATGATTCAAATAAAAACCGATTAATTTAGTTGTGGTAATATTCTAAATACTTGTCTTTAATTCAAATGGTTCAATTAGGATCCCATTTTTCTAAAAGAATAAAAATGTGTCATTTATTTATTTATTTCCTCAAAATTAATTAGATTATAAATTATTAATTTTATGTTAAATCATTTTTCTATAGAATTAGTCAAAAAATTTTAGTTAAATCGCAGGTCAACCGCATGTTTGCGGACACTTCGAATGCTTAAACCCTTCTCGAAGTGTAAATTGAACCCCGAAACCTCTTTGTTATTTTCAAATGATTTTTTCTGTTTAAATCTTTGAAAATATAAGTTTTCTTGATTTCTTCAAAAAATTAAGTGACGACTATTTTCTAAGTATTTTTCTCAAATTGTTTTATACTTAGAACATTTCAAAAAGTAATTTTTTCTACAGATAGGAAAATTACGGTGCAACAGAAATGGTGACTCTACTGGGGAATTAATTAAGTTCTAACCATAAGATTTGACTATTTGACTAATTGTAATTAATTATTGAATTGTTTATTTGTGCTTAATGTGTTTAATTGGCTATAATTTGTTGCATTTCATGGCATCCGATTCCGCCAAATGGCAAATAGATTGCATTAGAAAAAAAAGGCAGTTACGTGGCTTACCACGAGTGTCCTTCAGAAAAACACAAATCGAATTCTTTGGAAGTGATGAACGAATAGTTGGCTTGTGGTCATCCAACGTCGTTTATTAACTTCACCCCGTTGTTTCTCCGACTCGGGTAATCGTAATTTCTAAACCAATTCTAGTCAACCTAGAGTAGAGCAAAACCAAATTTCAAAATTTAGCGCATTGGCCTAAGATGACCCAACATCCAAGGCGTGTTGAGCCCATTAAAGAGACTACCTTGAGTCTACAACGGCCCACGGGCTAAATGGACGATCATACTTATGTGTTTAAATTTGAAGGATGTATACGCTATTTAGCAAATCATTGTCTTTTGGGGTAGAATTTTAATCGTTTGTTCGAGTCGAAGAGGGATCAAGTTATCTTAGCATCCAGAAAGTGTGGACATTAGAAGGTGACAAGAAATCAAGAACATAGGATCTTTCCTTGGAAGCATAGATTAGGATTATGCCCTTACGCGGGACTGGTATTTTGTATCTCATTTTTCCTATTATGTATCCCCATTTAGTTTATTCGTAAAATTTATATAAATTTAGGTTTCGAGACAATGCAATGTTTCAAATGACGTATACATCCTTAAAATTGCTAGGCATACCCTTAGCACAAAAGGGTCACATATCTATTTAAGACGCGAGATATGCTTGTGTGCTTTAACTGTTTTTGTGATTTGTTGCTTTGAATGAAGACATTTTAACCTATTTAAAAAAAAAAAAGATCAATCCCTTATATTCGTGGGTTAAAACTTTATCAAACAAAGCAACTCTTATGTGTTTATATGCCCTCTGTGTGATATTTTGCATTATTTGTCATAAATCAAAACTAACAGATTTGTCTTTGAGTTTTTTTTTTCTACAGGTAGTTAGAATTGATCTGTGTTAATAAGTTGGCTGAACACCCTTATTTTACAAGATCTAAGGCTCACAAAGATTCCTTCTCTGATTAAAATTCACAAAAAGGAAAGACAGTAATGGGTGATAACAATGAAGAGATTGACTTGAATGATGTTGTTGTGGCTCAACCCACTACCGCTGATCAAAATGAATTAATTATGCAATTAATGCAACAAATTGCCGAAATGAGGGTTGAAATGCAAAGAAGACAAGATTTGCCTAATCCAATTTTCACTATCAACCCTTTAGGAGATGGAAGACCTCCACTCCACTTTCCTCCTCCAAGTGCGGAACAGGTTCAGAATCCACCCTCTAACCCCGCTCAAAATCCCTCAATCATCGACCTAACCGCCCCAAATCCCCATCATGCCTCCGTCTTTTACCAAGTGTCACCTCATCCTCAAGGTACCAACCCTCAAACCTTCCTTCCTCATCTAAATGTCAACCCACAAGTTTGTCCTCCCCCGCAAAATCAAAATGCTAGCATACCGCAAACCTTCACCCATCACCAAAATCAACATACCAACCCTCAGACTTTCCCCCAAAATTACCAAGCCCAGAATCCCTCCATTGCTCCACCTCTACCTCAAAGGACTACTTTTCAAATTCCAATTCCAAATGAATCCTATGTCAATTGTTTCGAGCTTGATCAATATGAGGAACAGGAGAGAGAGTGGAGGTCAAAGGAACAGGCAGTCAAGCTGAACATGAAAGAATAGATTAGGAAAGCCATGAAGGAGCTGCATTGTATTCCGAGGTCAATGGGTTGAGTTATGAGGATCTGTGCATCCACCCGAATCTGGACCTCCCGAAAGGGTTTAAAGTACCGAAATTTGACACTTTTGGAGGAATCGAAAATCCGTTGGCTCATTTGAGATCTTATTGTGACCGACTTGTAGGTGTTGGAAGGAATGAAGCCTTGTTAATACGGCTCTTTAGCTGAAGTTTAAGTAGAGAAGCGCTGGAATGGTTTACCTCTCATGAGATAAAATAATGGTCTAGCTGGAATGCACTAGCTAAGGATTTCGTTGAACGGTTCGCCTACAATGTGGAGATCGTTCCTGATCTCTTTTCTTTGGAGAGAATTAAATGAAAATTCACTGAAAGCTATCGTGAATATGCATATAGGTGGAGGAAGGAGGCCGCCCGAGTTCAACCTCCGATGACTGAGAAGGAGATCGTTGAAGTGTTAATATGCATTCAAGAGTCAGAGTATGATGACAAGATAATGTTGCTCATTGGAGCAAAATTTGCAGAGATAGTCAAGGTAGGTGAGGCTATCGAAGAGGGGATTAAAACTGGAAAGATTTCTCGCTTTGCCGCCCTAACTGAATCTTCCGGATCGTTGAAGAGGAAAAGAGAGCACGTGTCTTCCATTTCCTATGCATACGATGGGAAAAGATACTTTAGAAAATCTTTACCTTACAAAGGTTACCCCTGAGCTCCACAAAAACCATATCCGACTTATTATACCCAATCGGATCACCAAACTCCACCACCGAGTTACCAAATTCCACTTCCAAATTACCAAACTCCATCACTGAGTTACCAAATTTCCCCTCCTATCTATCAAACTCCACCTTCTATCAACCAAACTCCACCTCCACATTACCAAAATACCCACCAATATTACCAAGCTCCATCAGTTAATTGTTCAAATATCCAATCAAGTTATCAAATTCCACCCCCGCACTACCAAAATACCCCTCCTAGCTATCGGGCTCCACAATATCCAATCTTCTAAACGGAAGTGCCAAATCACCAAAATCCTCCAAATTACCATCAAGTACCTTCACATCCAGGAAATAATTACTATCCTCCTCACCCAAATCTTGAGAAAACATCTTCTAGAGTATTTACTCCTTTAGTTGAGAGTCGAACACAACTTTTTGAGAGATTGAAATCTATTGGCCTGATACAGACAATAGATCCAAAAAATATCAATGTCAACTCCAAGCTTTATAGACCCGATCTTCACTGTGCTTACCATTCAGGAGGTGCTGGGCATATTGCTGAGGATTGTATCAACTTGAAGCATAAAATTCAAAACTTGAAAGATCAAAAGGTCGTCACCCTTCAGACTGCCACTCATAATGTCAATAGTAACCACATGACGAATCATGGAGGAGTAACTATTAATATGGTTGAAGTCGAAAAAAATTTGAATGTGAAGAAATTTATAATCTCAGCCAACCTTGAAAAGTTTGAGAAAGTTGCAGCCTCACCAACCAAAGGAGAGAAATCCAACTTTGTGAACATGACACCTCATCAAGCTTTTGTTTTAGTGCCGAAAGAGGGTCAGAACAGGCAAAAGATCTATCAAGCTTTTCCAAAATCATTGCCTCACTTATATTAGTCTTTCCCAATGCAAAATGGGCTTCGGCACAAAATTGAAAACTAGTTCAAAGAAGGTGATATTATGCTTGACGAGATGATCGAAGCACCAGTCATACTAAACAGCAAGTCAAAGGAGCAAACACCTAATTGGACATCCACTTCGCTCTTGATTCCTCGTTCGTCTTGGTAGACATAAATAATTTTATATGTTATTTCTAAACATTTGTGGTATTTCGAATGAGGCTCGAGACTCATCTTTTGCTCTATTTTTGCGTCACTATGTTTTAATCTCCCTCCTAATATATATTTTAAAAAAATAAAAAAGGCAAAATGATTTATCGTTATGGCAAAAGTTCTTATTTTCTATTTTCAAATGAAAACTTCTTTATTGCGAAAATTTACTTTTACTTGCTATCTAGCAGTATCTGTCTATGATTTCAATGAAAATGTTTTCAAACCTGCCAATATCATGTCATGTCACAAGCTAATCGAACAAAATGGGATAGACACAGACGAATTTGGGGACTACAATGAGAAGACCATGGTACCCAAACACCTAGTTGAGGAGTTCAAACAGTTCGAAAGTCACAATAAGCCGAATTCAGGAGAAATCAAAATAGTGAACCAAGAAAATGATGAACGCATCAAAGAAATCAAAATTGGTGCCTATGTGACAAAAGCATAAGAGAGAGAACTCATCAATTCACTCAAAGAATACATCGATATGTTTGTTTGATGACATTATAGGGTTGAGCATGAAAATTGGAGCTCACAAGTCATTAATCTACTTAAATGTGTCAAAAGGATATCATATTTGAAGACTCAATTTCTGTCATTTCCATTTAATCGTGCTATTTGCTTGTAATCGCTCTGTTTAAAATTTTATCCCTCTTGTAATGAACTACGTCTACCTGAATTCTCAAGAATGAGATACGTAGGCGGCCTATGTCGGCCTCGGTCAATTTTCTTACTTTTGTTAATCCTCGAGAAGGGGAACTACGTTTGACTTTATTCCTACCTCAACAGGGCTGAGACAGAATACAGGTGTTTGGAAGCAGGAAATACGTGAAAAGAGCTGATACACATGCTCATATACACTGATATATAGAAAATGTATACCAAAAACGGGTTTTGGTTAAACCCCAAAAGTTGCAGCAAATTTGGCCCAAAAAGAGGCCTAAATTCAATTTCTCCCTTACTCTTTAATTATTTAATTGTGATTATTTATTGTTGTTGTTTAACTCTAACTTTCGAATGGTTATTAACTTAATTAAATTTCCTAAAAGATGGACTGTTTCTCTATGTTGTTTTGGTTTTTTAACAAATCTCGTAAACTCTCGTAGTTCATTTATAATCTTAGTCAAAACCCTTATTAGTTTAGAATAATTTTCATATTTTTAAAAAAATGATTCAAATAAAAACAGACTAATTTCGTTGTGGTAATATTCAAAATACTTGTCCTTAATTCAAATGGTTCAATTAAGATCCCATTTTTCTAAAAGAATAAAAATGTGTCATTTATTTATTTATTTATTTCCTCAAAATTAATTAGATTATAAATTATTAATTTTATGTTAAATCATTTTTATAAAGAATTAGTCAAAAAAATTTAGTCAAATCGCAGGTCAACCGCATGTTAGCGGGCACTTCGAATACCTAAACCCTTCTCGAAGTATAAATTGAACCCCGAACCCTCTTTGTTAATTTCAAATGATTTTTTCTATTTAAATCTTTGAAAATTATAAGTTTTCTTGATTTCTTCAAAAAATTAAGTGGCGATTCTTTTCTAAGTATTTTTCTCAAATTGTTTTATACTTAGAACATTTTAAAAAGTAATTTTTTCTACAGATAGGAAAATTACGGCGCAACACTCATGATATGAAATCAGCGTAAAATTGCATGTCCAAACGCTGATTCCATCTCACGATACCATATCATAATATGGTATCGCATGGCCAAACACCTACTAAAAGAAAATATATGTTTAATTTCCTAATTAGTCCCTCTAAACACCAAGCAAAACAAATTGAACGAGCATATAACACATAAATCTCACATTGACCTCTGTATTTTAATTAACATGCTAGCAAACACAATTTATTGTGAAAAAAAAAATTCATGCAAAGTGTGTGAACATACAAAATACAAACGGTCAACATAACAATACTTATTTAGTTTAGAGAGGGCAGAAAATTAATACAGAATGCAGATTTTATTTTAATTATTAGCCAAATTAATCAAGGTGGATCAATTTAAATAAGCTCAAATAAGGGCAGAGATATTGAAAGCAATGACAGGTTTAGTTGCTAATAAATCTCAAAAGGATAGATTTAAAACATGCCAGGAATTAATTACTTTTATTTTAAGTGGCAAAGCAGTTTATTAAATGCAGAAATTAATTACTTCGAGCAGATTCTAATAAAGGGCAGATTATTTAAAGCAGATTTTAATATGCTGAAAATAGTTAATTGATTTATTTTGACTGACAGAAAATAATTGTGTTGCAAAAATTATTTAACAAAATAAAATTCTATAGACATGATAAAAATTATTTAACATGATTAACATTGATCTTATTAGTTAAATACTATAGACATGGTTTCTCAGTGAATATGCTGAAACTATTACCAATCCTATAGGCATGATATCTAAGAGTGGAAACACAAATTATTACAAATAGAGTGGAAACACATTCTATGGCATGATTTCTAAGAGTGGAAACACAAATTATTACGAATAGAGTGAAAACACAAATTCTATAGGCATGATATCTAAGAGTGGAAACACAAATTATTACAAATAGAGCTTGTAATTGCAGATTTAATTTTAACTTATGAGCAAGATGTCTATTTGTTGACCTTATGAGAATTTAACATTTGGAAATAACCATGATGTCTAATCACTTGCTAATTTAATCAATGTACGGACAAGATCTATTCCTTATTAAATATTATTTATGGTATTACTTGAATTACAAGTAAACTTGAGCCATAAGTAAGAAATAATTAATAATAATTAATAATAATTCTTACATTCTCCCACTTAGACCAATGACCATATATAACATTAATATTTAATAAACATTAGGTGCGCATACAATAAATCTCTTCTATAATGTTCATCATACATACCACAATATAACAAAGTACTAATGCGAGTTATGACGATTGTACATAATTTTAAGTTACATACTTCCTTCCATATACTACTATATTAGCAACTTATCATATTAAGTTCATAAGCTATAAAATATATAACATTATGGTCCACAATAATGTCTTATAGAGACTTATCTCGTAATATCTCAAAACAATAATGTGTACACCATTATGAGAAACAAGAAATTCATTAATGTATATCAGAAACACATAATTTGAGTTCAGAGTGTAGAAACATCATAAATGCATCAATCATAAGTGCAACCAAGACCCATTCTTTGAACATGTTCTTTAAATGTCTTTGGTTGTAGGCCTTTTGTTAACAGAAATTCAATCATGAGATCAGTTCTAATATTCTCAAGTAACACTCTTTGTTTATGAACTTCTTCCTTAATAGTAAAGTACTTTAATTCCATATGTTTGACATATTTGGAGTACTTATCGTTCTTGGAGAAGAATACTACTGCAGTATTATTACAATAAATTTTTAGCGGCTTGGTAATGGTGTCGACAACCCCAAGTCCTAAAATAAAGTTCTGCAACCATAATGCATGAATTGTGGCTTCATAACATGCCACAACTTTCTTTGCAATTTTTCAGTGATCAATTCCAGGATTACTTTGATATCTTCCTAGCATTCTGACCGCAAAACTAATATCCGGTCTTGTTGCAAGTTTGAACATACATCAAACTTCCAACACTAGAAGATTAAGGAATTGAGTTCATTTCCTTTTCGTTCTACATCATTCTTTGGACATTGCATGAGATTAAATTTGTCCCCTTTTTTTTAAGAGGAACTACTCATGTTGAACAATTGTTCATCTCTCTAGAACTCTTTCGATATAGCCTTTTTGAAATAGTCCCTATAATCCTTGTGATCTATCACAAAATATTTCTATCCCTATCACATAGGATGCCTCACCCATATCTTTCATTTCAAAGTTCATAAAGAGAAATTCTTTCATCTCATGCAATTATGCCTAAATCATTAGCAGCAAGTAAAACGTCATCAACATACATGACTAAAAATATAAACTTACTCCCACTAATCTTTTGGTATATGCACCGATCAACAGTAATTTCCTTAAATCCAAAAGATGTTTTGGTATCATTAAACTTTATATATCATTGTCGTGAGGCTTGTTTGAGTTCATATATTGACTTCTTTAGTTTACACACCATCTGATCTTTTTCTGTAATTTTGAAACCCTCTGGTTAGTCCATATAAACATCCTCCTCGAGGTCTCCATTAAGAACGACAGTTTTTACATCTATTTGATGTAACTCTAAATCATAATGAGTTATCAAAACCAAAACAATTCTTAATAAGTCTTTCTTTTAGACCGGTGAAAAGGTCTCTTTATAATCAATGCCTTTTTTTTTTTTTTAGTGTATCCCTTGGCAACAAGTCTGGCTTTATATCGTTCAATATTACCATTAGAATCACGTTTGGTTTAAAGACCCATCTACATCTGATTCTTTTAGAACTTTCTGATAATTGAACAAGATCCTAGACTTTGTTGTGTTCCATGGATTTTAACTCTTCATTTATGGCATTAATCCATTTATCAAACTCAGTTCTTTCTATGGCTTGTGAAAATGAAACCGGATCTTTACTAATTCCATTGTCAAAATCTGACTCTTGCAAATAAATCACATAATCATCTGAAATAACCGATTTTCTTTCTCTTTGAGATTTTCTTAATGGCATTGTTTGTGGTTCATTTGCGTCAGATATTTGTGAGTTAGTTTCTTCTTGAAGTGTTTCACCCAAATGTTGTTCAACATTGTTAAAGTGTTCTTCAACAAGAGGAATAACATTTGTGATTAGTGTGGATAGTAGGTACATTCATGGGCAATGAAATATTTGCCCTTTCCTCATTAATTTTCATCTTTTGTCACTCCCACTAACTTCACCATTCTCAAGGAATTTTGCAAATGGACCTGGACATTGTTCTGATTCGTTATACTTTCCATAATATTCACCACCTTTATCCGACCTAATGATTTTCACTTTTATCTAATTGTCTTTCAACCTCATTAACGTACATTTTAAGAGCGTCCGCTGCTTGAGATTTTTCTTTCAACAAATAGATAAATCAATAACGTGAAAAATCATCGATAAAGGTGATAAAATATTTTTCTCCACCAAAATATGGAACATCAAAGGGTCCGCAAATATCAATGTGTATAATTACAAGTAGTTAAGTGCTTCTTGTGGCACCTTTCTTGGTATGCTTGGTTTGCTTTCCTTTAATGCAATCCAAACAATATATCAAGATCAATAAAATTCAGATTCGGAAGAATCTCATTCTTTACTAATCTTTTTAATCTTTCTTTAGATATATGACCTAAACATTTATGCCACAAATAAGCAAAACTTTCATTTAGTGAAAGTGACCTTCCTTTTTATAGAAACGACACACATCGGCCTTGAATTCCTTATGAGCATTTTGTGGAACTTTAGCAGGTGCCTTTTTTTTTTATTTCTTAAACTTTTTGGCCTTCACTTTAAGTCCTTTACCGACTCCTTGACTCATGAGGTTAATGGAACAACCTCTTTATTTCTTAAGTCTTGACTCCTCTTGAGTAAGCATGCTGGACAATTCACTAACATCCCACTTATCCTTGATAGTGTTATAGTCATTTGGAATGGTCCATACTCAAGAGGCAATAAGTTTAGAATAAACTGAATCAAAAAGGTGTCATCCACTTTCATCCCCAAGGTCGAAAGTCTTGCTGCAATGTTAGTCATCTCGATAATATGATTTTGCATATTGCACGACCCATCAAACTTCATGGTCGTGAGTTCGTCATTAGTGTACCAGCAAGAGACTTATCAGCAGAACAAAAACGTTCTTCCACAAACTTCAGGTATTCCCTGACACTTTCTGTTTGTGAAATAGTACTCTTAATGCTGTTAGCAAATATCATTCGCATGAACATAAGACTCAATCAGTTAAAGCGCTCCCATGATTTATGAAAAAACTTCTCATTCTCATTGCTCTTATAAGTAATGACAGTAGGTTTATCATTCAGTAGAGCCAAGTCAAGATCCATCATAGCTAAGTGGAACTGGACTTGTTCATGCCATTCAGAGAAGTTCAATCCATTGAACACAATAACAGACAAAGCATGTGAATGAAGAGGAATAACTGCAAATAGATATACATGCTCACAAATCAAAAATAATATGAATTCAGTAAAATGATAAAAGTACATCGTAATTCTCCTTTGGATAGATACTACGACACACTATCATAATTTAAGTGCCATTTTTTTTAATCTTTAATAGGCAATTAAATATATTTAACCAAACATATACGTCATCTTTGGATATACAATATATGTTTGACTGAAAATATCAATTTACCTCATAATGTTCACTATTCGTGGAATAATTAATTCACCTTTGGTAAATTCTTAAGTTCTAGCAATAGTGAAAATCAATTTATCTATTTATTTTTCAATATATAGGCATTTAATTAACTTTCATAGATAAATGACAATTTTATGTATGCATATTTTTCTTAACCATACTAGTTTGACCACTTTGGTGACTAACAAACTATATGAATACAAATGCACACATAATATCATAAAATTTTGTGCATGTGAATTATTTTATACATTTTTAGTTTGGCCACTTTGGTGACTACAAACTATAGAAACATAATACATACATCAAGTGATCATAAATATGATATGTGTAGACGTTAATTTATCTAGTTTGGCCACTTTGGTGACTAACAAACTATAGAAACATAATACATACATCAAGTGATCATAAATATGATATGTGTAGATGTTAATTTATCTAGTTTGGCCACTTTGGTGACTAACAAACTATAGAAACATAATACATACATCAGGTTGAAAAATCAGACTCAATCTCTCATGAAATACTAAATATGCCAATAAATAATGAATTGTACTAATCCACATATGTCAAGTGATCATAAATATTATATGTGTAGACGTTAATTTATCTAGTTTGGCCACTTTGGTGACTAATAAACCATATAAATACAAAGCACACATAATAATAAAATTTTGTGCATGTGAATAATTTTATATATTTTAGTTTGGCCACTTTGTGATTAACAAACTATAGAAACATAATACATGCATCAAGTGATCATAAACATGATATGTGTAGACGTTAATTTATCTAGTTTGACCACTTTGGTGACTAACAAACTATATGAATACAAATGTATACACATATTATTTATTGCTTAAAATAACGATCACTTTAATTTATTGGACAATTTAAAACAAAGCATAATTATTATATTATAGAAAGATTAAACTTAAGAGTCCAAATGCCTTAAATAGTCAAATACAAAATTACGCTACTATGAAAGGATTTAACAATAAGTTTAAACATAATTTTAATTGGTCAAACTATAGATGATAGCCACAATATATTCATTAAACGATCAAGAAGGCATTGTACATGAATTTTGACCAAATATATCTAATATATAGAATATTCTATTGTATTTAAATTAGACAAACCAAACTGATTGACTAAAAAGAAATTAAGGCATACAAACTGCTCTACTTTAATTAACACAATCAAAGTTGTGTTAATTTTTTTTTATATTATTACATCTTCTACAATTTTGCTAGAACAAGCATATTTAGAAGATCTGCATGAGGAATAAATCAGAGACTTTTATGGCTTAAACAAAATCTTTCCACGTACAAAGGCTTGAGACACTGATGCGTTCAGATTCTCGTGTCAACATTCCATTTCGTTACATAGTAATTATTTTCATATATATGTAAGATTATCCGTTCAAACAATCTAGGCTCTGATACCACGTGTAAGATTAAATACTTTAATAATATAATATCAGGATCTTGAATACGATAATCTTACATAGAGATCGTTAGGAGGCACATACCTGATGCGGAAGACATCATCACAGAGAGAAACGGAAGTGTTAGTCGTAAATTGGTTTCTGCCTCCTTACCCTAACTTTATGTTACCACAATCGTCAGAGATGGAATAATTGTAGAGAATATGTGGTAACCCTAATGGGTGTAGGGAGGACCAATTTATAGAGGTTATTAATCTAGTACGTTCATCAAGTAACCAATGTACGGACGAGATCTATTCCTTATTAAATATTATTTATGGTATTACTTAGATTACAAGTAAACTTGGGCCATAAGTAAGAAATAATTAATAATAATTAATGTTAATTCTTACAAAGACATGCTGAAAAGTTATCAACACCCAATTAATTAACATGATGAAATATCAAGAACGAGACAAGGTATAAACATATAAGAGTCTTTTAATCATATATTATTTTAAAAAACACTCTGACAACCATAAAAAATTGATATTTTAGCATGATGATAATAACACTAAGTCCAAATAATTAATTAACATAGACATTTATCTACCACACACATGTAACAAAACATAAAATAAAGGCAATTAGCACATACTAGTTCCATCCCCTTTGATGATTCCCCAAATTATTTCATATATAGAGTATTAAAGTTATACAAAATTATTACAAAATCAAGTCAATAATCAAAAGACAAATAACAACATAAGATTAAATAAAGCTCCAATCCGTTATCCCTTCCTATGGCGACTCTCCGCATCTTGAACTTTATGTTCGACCCTGCCACACCAAAAGAGCTACTACCAACACACATAAATATATAAAAGCAAAAAGTTATATAACAAAATTAATTATATAAGTAGAATCAAAAGGTATTCAAGACACACAGAAACTGACAAGTCATAGAATCCAATAAGATCACACGTTGAAAAGAAGGAATGAGCAAACTAACCCGGATGCTTCTTTTTATGCGTTTCACACATACGATAATGCGAACAATGCAAAAATAAAGATTAAACTAACGAAAGGAACTAACCAATTAAGCAGAATTATTTATCAGCAATGAAGTATTTAGCAAGATTTTTCAATCGAAAACAGTAACACAACAAGAAAGAATGTTCAAAGTTTACCAGAAATCTTCTTATTTTAAAGAAGAGAGAGTATTTTTGATTGTTTAAGTAATTTCTTTTTTCTGATTGTTAAAGTCGATAATGAGAAAGAGGGCCTCTTTATGAGACACATCTTAACAAATTAAAAAGATTCCTAGTGAATTGGCCTAATGTATTTTACCTACTTCATGACTAAGCATAATTCCAATGATATGACTATCATATCTATTATGTACCTAATGATGCGATGGAGAAGGGAAGAGTTCACAATATAAGATTTGAAGCAAAGAAAAAATAAATAAAAATTAGTAATTAGCAAACACAAAGGCTAAGCAAATACAAGATGAAACTATAAAAAGGATTGGAAGTAAAAAAATGATAATTAATTTACAATACATATATAGAAAATGAAAATAACTATTCATATTCCAAAACTGAAGAGTCTATGCATTAGTTATATCATTCAATTAGTTAAATAATTAGAAAACTGAAAATATTTAATTTAATATGAAAAACTAACTAAATGCTTTGAAAACAAAAAATATTTAATTTAATACGAAAAATTAACTAAATGCTTTGAAAATAGAAAATAATAAATGGTTTAAATAGCTGAAGTTGTATGGTTGCTGGTAAATGGGATTGAGCCATTGAAGAGACATAACTCATAATTGATAAATAAAAAAATTAACTTTTGAGTTGGATTAATAATTAATAATTAATATATATAATTTATAATATTTTTATATAGTATAGGGGTAAAATGGTAATCCAACTTTGCACTTTGGAGCTTTCCACTTTTAGTAATAAATGATATGATACTAATGGCTAGTTTATTGTTTTTTTTTTTTCTAAAGGAAGATGAATTGAATGTATGATAGTCATATATTTAAGAAAATGTGATTCTTATTGTCTGAGAGTTAAGAATATGTTAGTGTTAATTTGCATCTTATAATAACTTTTATATCATTATTGCATTATTTCTACTTGCAAAATGATGTTAGACTTTTGTTTTCTTTGGTTTCTATAATCATGATTTAATTTTTTAAAAATGATTAATATAACTTTTTTGGGATAGTAATACGTTAATCATTAGTTTTTAATTAATATTAATAGTTTGTTATTTAATTTTTATCAAGATGAAATATTTTATTCATGTGGAATATCATGTGTCAAGGTTTTTTCAAATAAAAAAGACAGTGCTTACACACACGAGGTGTGATTCTCAAACTAATAAGTAATAAGTGATAGTTTAGGTATGAAACTCACACTCTCAATAGTTGAAATATCAAACTCAAAAAAAGGAGATAATTTAAGTATGTTTTTGATACTTATCTCAATAAAAAATAAAAATTCATGACATTTATGTCTCGCTCCATATTAAGTAAAATATCTTGCCTCATTCCCCCACCTCTAAAATATTGTTCCCTTCTGTCATGTTACTTTAACTTGCAAAAATTTTTATTTCTATTTTGAACAAATATTTGGTAGCGCGTTTTATAGACTTGCACAAATAACTAGTTGACCTAGCTAATTATTCATATTTAGGGGCGGAGCTAGTTGGATGATTCGTGGGTTCGGACGAACCCAATAGCTTTTCCATAAACTCTATATTTGTACTAGAAAATTAAGTAATAACTTATGAACCCTTAACAAAACTGCTTGACAATTCAATGGTAAGGAAAAAGACAGAAATTTAGAATGCCAAACTACTAATACTGGCTCCATCCTATTTATATCACATAATTATGCAACGATAACCTTTTCTTGAGTTCATTACTTAAATGGTCTTTCAATTATTTGAAATTATCTATGCTTATTAGGGGTGTGCACTATTCGGATTAAACCGAATAACCAAACCAAATCAAACCGAATTTTTATTTGAATTGGTTTTTCGGATTGATTTTGGATTAATAAATTACTTTGTTTGTTTTTTTTTGTTTGATTTTGGATTTTAAAAATAAAAACAGAAAAATCTAAAAAAAACCAAATTAATATATATATATATATATATGTTTAGGTTTGGAATTAAGTTGGAGTTAACCACTTTTGTCCCTTTTTGGTTATTGCCTTTCATGATGATTACGCTTATATTTTATGTTTGAATTACATCTATAATAGGTATACTACTATATTTATAAGTATTGTGTTAAAAGTTTTACTTATGATTTATATTAGATAGTATATTTAAAGGATTAAATATTATTACTTTGGTTATATATGTTATTAATTGTTGACATAACCGAATAACCAAACCGAAATAAATCGAATCGAATAGAGGAAAACCAAACCAAACCAAATTTATTTTGGATTGAATTGGGTTACACTTTTACAAAACCAAAAACCAAAAAATTCAAACCGAATAATGTAAAACCAAACCGAAAAACCGAATGCACACCCCTAATGCTTATATATAACATTTCACAATGTCACTCAACCAATCAAATATCTATTTACTCTCTAAATTATCAATTTATCATTATTATTTTTTACTTTTGAATATTATGATATTTTTTTTCTCTTTCTAAATATCTATGTTAGGGATCTAACTATATAAAAATGAGTAAATTTTAGGTTTAGCAAACATAAAAATCATATTTGGATGTTATATCTATAGTTTGCATAATTGTGCTCCATAGCAAGCATAGTTTGCTATGGAGCATCAGATTTGTATAAATAACAGGCAGACATCTCGTTTGTATAAAAACGCAGCGATTGTATATGTATATCGGCTATATAATTGTATATATATAACTACTATGTATATGTATCAATGATTGTGTTTGTATATCTGCATAAATTTTGAATTTGTATAAAATTGAATCAAAATAAAATATTTATATATCAAATCTCCCTTTCTCTCACTTTATACAACACAAATTATATATTGTAATTTGTATAATTTATGTTTGTATAAAGTGAGAAAGAGAGAAAGGCAAGGGAGAACTGGTAGGGGAAGATATGTATTTATATAAATATAAGTGTATAGAACGAAAATATATGTATTTGTATTTGTATATACAGTTTTTTCAAGATTTATACAAACACAAACGCAATGTATACATTTGTGTTTGTATAAACCGAGAGAGGCGAGAAAGAGTGGCGATTGAGATCACGGAGAATGGCGAGCGATTATTCTGGAGAGAGAGGCGAATGACAAATATTTGCTACGGATTAGAATTAAATAAAACTGTGGTTATAACATTTAATTTCAATTAATAATTTGCTATTTTATACCATTTTCCTTATAAAAATATCTACAAAGTAAGAAAATAAAAATTAAAAGTTCAGCATTTCTTACTGGAGACAATAAAATAAGTTAGCGCAATTTTCAAGCATATATAATGTATATAGTATAAAATATACCACTATTTGAAAATATATTTTTTATGACATGCATTGAATATATGTTTTAAAAAGCTTCTATTCCCTTACATTTTCAATCATGATAACACGTTTTTGAGTTTTGGTTATATTTGTTAAAGTCAATTGCATTTAATTGAGCCAAATTCTCAATTCAAATCTAGAATATTTTATTTGCAAAATTGACCATTTGCCTTTCAACTCTTTTAATTCCCTTTTAATGCCAAAGTTGGGCCAATTTTTTAGCCCAACTTCATTTGCAATTCCTTCAGCAAACCCATCCTTTCAACAATACCCAGCAATCAGCATACGTACAGCAATACAACGCATAGCAGTACACCCGGAATCCTTTCAACAATTGGTACTATTGCTAGCCGTATGAACCTTATCATCCAAGAATTCGAAACCTCACTCGATTCCCCCCCAAAAATCCCCTCTATTTAAACCCCTTTTACAAGAAAAAACCGAAATTCACCAAGCATAGACAGGCAAAAATCAAAATAGAAGTTAGAACGATATCACTGAGATTTATGGGTCCTCTGTTTGGAATTCGATTTTCCATGTAGTTTCGTCGATGGTGGTTGATTAGCGCCACCCAAGCTCTTCGTTGTTTCAGTGTCGCTGCCCGGAGAAAGGTAGCGTTTCCTCCATAATCTTCTCCTCGTCTTCTTCTACTACTCTGTTGTTGTGTCACTGTTATTTGTAGATGAGAATTGATGACTTCAATTTGCTATATATGTGTTCTTAATCGATTTCCTTGATTCAATATTAATGTGTAAGTCGGGTTTTACCGTTTTGTATTTTGTATTGTCACATATTTGTTCCTTTGTTTGAATCCGTTTCCGGTGACTCCTCTTCTCGTTCTTGTGTGCTTGAGAATCTCTGCTCTTCGTTTTCATTGTCTATAAACCCAGGTTTTACATTCAGTTTTGCGCTTTCTTTTCAAAATAAGGATAAAATCTTGAAGCTAACTAAGGTGAAGGTTGTTTGTGTTTTATCTATTGTTTTGTTGATGTAGTAGCTTGTTTTCAAATCCCCTGATCGTTCTACTGTCTTGTTTGAATCGAATTTATCCTCTTATCTTGTTGGCCTTATTGTTGAATTCATAAAAGATTAGGATGTCACTAGATTTTGTTTCAGCAGTTATTAAAGTATTATACGTTTGCTTTTGTTTTATTTGATAGCTACTAATTTATACTTTCATTTTCTTAAATTGGTCTCTTGTTTATTTATTATAATATATAATTTCCTAAAGCTGTTACTATTTAAGTTTGAAGCTGATCTAAATAAAAGTGACTTAATGAAGTGTGCTAAATATTGCCTTCCCAAACTTAATATAAGACCATTTAAATATGTTGGCTCCCAGTGATTTTCTTTACTTTTGGTACGCTGTCAATTTTATTTTTTTTTTGATTCAATTAAGGTTCATTATGTATGCCTCATGTATTATCTTAATTATGTATTAACTCCTCTGTTTTCTTTTTCTTTTCTTGGATGCATGTGATGCTGAGTCCACTGGACTCCCCCTTTCTTCCTTTGCATTTGCATTTTTGAGCCAAGGAGGCTTAAATTTTATTCTTGTTGAGTCGGAAATTAAAATACAGGGCCGATGAGAGGGAGTTGCCCGGATGGTAAGCACTCCCCACTTCCAACCCGAAGGTTGCGAGTTCGAGTCACATGGGAGCAAAAAGGGATAAGAGCTCCTAGGGAGGGTTAAAAAAAAAACAATACAAAAAAAAAAATATACAGGGCCGGAACAGATCACAACTTGGAAAAGTCCAAGAAGACGGACTGTATACACTAAAGTATACAATCACTATACACTGATATACAGGTCAAAATACAGAAAGTACAGGGAGAAAACGAAATACAGGTGTTCGGGAGCTGATTTAGGTGGTATACATTTGGTATACACTTTGATATACAGGACAAGAGCTGATATACAAGCCCATCCTTTTGCACAGCAGGTAAGTCCAGGCAACAACAATGAGTCAAAAGGCCCAAAGAATATCCAGCAGTTGATTTTGATGGGTCAAAGCCCATTATTTGGGCATATTTAATTAGGACAGGTTGGGCCAAAGCCCAAATCTGACATTGCTCTCCTCCTTTATTATTATTTGTTTATTGTATTAACTCTAACTTTTTATCTGATTTGGTTTAATCTAATTAAATTCCCAAAAGATAGTCGTTTCTTCTCCTTTATGTTTAATTGAAATATGTATATTTTCAATATAGGAGCTATTTTCCTTAAAAATCTTTTTTTAATTTATTTTTTCCTTTCAAATAAAAATGAGTTTTCTTTAAACACTTCAAGTGTCTAACACCTTCTTGAAGTGTAAATTAGACCCCGAACCCCCTTTTTAGTTTAAGTCTTTTGAAAGTTATAAGTTTTCTTTACTCCCCGAGGACGTCTGACCCAAGGAGACCTACTCCCCGAGGACGCCTGACTCGAGGATGCTTGACCTGAGAATGTCTGACTCGAGAACGCCTGACCCAAGAATGTCTGACCTTAGAGTGCCTAACTTTCGCCTGACTTGAGAATGCCTGACCTGAGAATGCTTGACTTGAGAATATCTGACCTGAGAATGCCTAACTTGAGAATGCTTGACCTGAGGACGCCTGACTCGAGAATGCCTGACCTAAGAGTGCCTGACTTGAGAATGCCTGACCTGAGAATGCCTGACCTGAGAATGCCTGACTCGAGAATGCCTGAATCGAGAATGCCTGACCTGAGAATGCCTGAATCGAGAACGCCTAACTCGAGAATGCTTGAATCGAAAACTCCTGACTCGAAAATGCCTGACCCGAGAACGCCTGACCCAAGGACTCCTGAGGATGCCTGACTCGAGATGCTTGACCTATGGAGACCTACTCCCCGAGAACGCTTGACCCGAGAAGAGCTCGACTCCCCGAGAATGCCTAACTCGAGGATGCCTGACTGTTATTTTTATAAAATTTGTACATGTCTAATTTTAAATATCATTCTACTAAATATGTGTTTGGTCAAACACAACAATATCATCTAATTTTAACACAATTTTAGTTATTACTCTTAGTATTCCTTTTTAGTTGTCATATTTGCAATTTGACTAATTTTTAAAGTTAGTTTAGATTACATTAATTTGATATTTTGAAATAAGAATTTAGATATTCAAAAACTATATGAAAAGTACTATAAATTGCAACTTTTTTCATATCAATATGATGGAAAAATACATCTGACAATGTTAGTTAAAGTTTATATCGTTTGACTATTAAAAAGAAAATAGTAACAACTACAAAAAAACGGAGGGAGTAGTTCACGAAATAGGAAATGTTGAACTATGTAAAACTAATTAAGATAATATACCATCTAACATTATCGGAGTTGTTGACATAGATACTTATAATATTAAAAAAATGATTAAAACACCTAAAAATGACGTTCTATGTGTATTATGTCATGTATGACACGTGTGCTTAGTTGTGAAATTTTATACAAGTTTAAGTGAGTACCTCTACATATCCAAAATTAGTGGACATAAATGTTAGTTGAGTCAAGTTAAAGAGCGCAAACATCTACTATGCCTTTGTTTAGTTAGCTTTGTTCTTTCATTTGTTTGAGACTTTGAGGGAGTAGATGTAAGATCAGAAATAAGAAAGGAAATGGGAAAGTTAAATTGAGTAGTAAACACTTTGAACACACTATGTACTAGTTTGTCCAATTATGTCAATGGGACATACTAAAATTATATTTTTTTCTGGAATGACAGATCAATATTGTATTGTCCTTAATGGGAATCAGTTACTAAACACCTCATTTCTAAGTAACCATAACCATAAATTTACAAACTTTTAGAAATCCAAAACACAATTTCCAATAAGCCTAACCATAAATTTACAAATGGAGAAAGTACACTTCTCTTTAATTGATTCCAAGGATGAGCTCATGATAACTATCTTTAACCTTCCTCTTCTTTGATAACTTCATTATTTTCTCCTACAATTCTCTTCCAAAACCAGTGTTCTCTCCACACCCGGTCCATTTTCTCAATAGGCAAATTCTTGGTCTCTGGCAAAAAGAAGTAGACAAATGCAGTCATTATTGCCACCCAAACTCCAAAAAAGAAGAAAATCCCAAACTTGAAATGGCACAACATGGCTAAAAATGTTTGACCAACCAAGAAAGTGAAGAGAAAGTTCACTGATACTGAAATACTTTGTCCAGCTGATCTTATCTCCAATGGGAATATTTCACTTGGAATTAACCATCCTAAGGGCCCCCATGACAAACCAAAACCAGCTACATAGGTGCATATCAACACCAAAATCACAAAGGCCCAACCTTTACTCAATCCACCATGATCCCCTAATTTAGCCCCCATTAATCCTCCTACTATCATTTGTGTAACAAACATTTGTATGCCTCCGAATATCAGCAAACCTCTTCGGCCAACTTTATCAACAATCAGCATTGACAAACCTGTTGTGACAATTCCCACTGCTCCTGTCACAACAGCAGATAAAAGAGATGCACTTACACCTAGTCCAATAGTTCGAAACAGGATAGGAGCATAGAATGCAATGACATTAATTCCTGTGACTTGTTGGAAGAATGGTATCGCCACGGACATGACAAGTTGAGGCCTGTATTTTCTTTGTAAAATGTTCTTGAAAGGGTGTTTGATAGTTTTTGAAATTTCACTGGCTAAGATAATATCATCAAGTTCTGCTTGTACATCATCAGTGCCTCTGACTCTTTGCAGCAATCTTTTAACCTTTTCATGATCATCTGTTCGTTGAATCAAGCTGTTGGGGGTATCTGGGAGGAACAACGCGCCTAATGTTAAAATGGATGCTGGGGCTGCAGCCATAGCAAGAGACACTCTCCATCCCCAACCACCTTTGACCTTTTCAGTGCCATAATTTATAAGGTTCGCTATTAAAACTCCAATGCCTACACTTAGTTGAAAGCTATTATTGAATCCTCCTCTGTACTTGGATGGTGCCATTTCTGACAAATACAACGGTACAGCCTGCAAAGTTGTGAAAACAAACTTAGGTTTTAACTAGAACAGATAGTTGATTGAGCTGGTTTACTTTCAAAAAGGAACAAGAATGGTAAATTTGTCAAAGGGTAAGTCCTTGAATTTTCATGTAGAGAACTTCTAGTTTTATTTACTAAAGTGAAGATATAGGTCTACTAGTTGAGAAGTATTGCTTCCACTTCATTTTAAATGTTCGTGTTTGATTAGATACAGAGGTTAAAATGAAAGACTTTGGCACGTATCAAAAGTACCTTCAGAACTTGTCGTCTTCAACATGTCGTGGCATTTCTATGAGACTATGACTATTAGAGCATCTCAGTGACAGTAAAGTGGAAGTATTTCTGGTTAGGGAAAAGTATAGTTCTTTTTAGAATGTACTAAATGGAATAGATGGAGGAATATTTTACCTTATTTGCATTTTGAGAACAACTCTTTTTCTTTACAAGAGTGAAAATATAGGACGTGCGTCTACTAGTTGAGAAGTACTGCTTTCATTTCACTTTAAGTGAAGTGTTAGACTAGATACGGAGTTTAAAAATGAAAGACTTTAGGCACATATCAAAGTACCGTTAGAACTTATAGTTCTAAAACATGTCTTGACATTTCTATGATTATGAGAGCATCTCATTAAGAGTAAAAACTCGAAGTTTAAAACATTTCCAAACAAGGAAATGTGTATTTTTTTACCTGATTTGCAAAACCAACACCAACACCTAGTAAAACTCTGCCAAATATAAGCATATAGATATTAGAAGCAGCTCCACCAAGGGCTGCACCAGCAAGGAAGTTAGCTCCTCCAAGAAGGATTGACGCCTTGCGACCATACGCTCTGGTGACTGATGAGGCAACAAAAGTAGCAAAAAGACCAGCCACATAAAGAGATGATGTGAATGATGTCAACAATTCACTATCAAATTTGCAGTAGTTACTAATTTCTTTGTCTTCTTTCATCTTGATGTACACATCATGAAAGAACTTTTTCAGAAATGGCTCCATAGATGTTACTCCACCTTCACATTATTCAAAACTTGTGTTAGTGAAATATAATAGATCAATTGATTCACAGTAGAGATATAAGTATTGAAAACACCTCTAAATTTGGCGTGAATTATTATTTAGTCTCCCGTAATAATAATTCACGCAAAGGAAACATAATTTCTGGTTCTTTTGTGTTCCTTTGTTTTCCCTTTGGACAATTGAAACCTTTACTAGGTGTGTCATAGATTGTATATAAATGCAGAAAAATCAAACCTGAAATTCCAATATCATATCCAAAGATTACACCACCCATAGCAGCCATCATACAAGCTAATATTACAAAACATGTCAGCTTTCCATGGTACTCTTCTCCATCATTTGCTACCACTAATCCCTCTGCCATACTTTTTCTTTTACTTTATCAAGTGAACATGAAAACTTACAAGAACTAAAGGGAATTAAGGGGGGCAGGGGACACTCATGTAAAATTCATTTTACTTATGATTTACAATAATAGTAAAAATATTTATGATCCACATAAATAGTAAAATATCCATAACAATGTAAACCTAGGACAAAAGAGGGAAAAGGTTGAAGAGTTTTAGCAGTCCAAGTTGACTTAACTGATAGAGATTAGCATCAAATATGGTCCACACACATGTGTGTTGATTATTCAAGAATTGTCCTTGTGCCTAATCAAATGATTGATCCAAAGTAAATAAAATAATTTGTTGTGTGAACTAATAAACAAAAAGATATTCTGATTGGCGTAATCTCTATGACAGACTATATTTTTGGAGATTATTAATTATATTTCCAGCATTATTGGTGCAGATTAGAGTGTGTTTGGTAGGGACATTTTCGAGAAATATTTTCTTAAAATTTTTTTAAGAAAAATGACTTTTCTAATAAAAATAGAAAACAAATTACATAAGTGATATTTCAAGTTTATTGTCTCTTCCCATCCCCCCGCCATCACCGAACCCCATTCTTCATCCCTACCTATCTTTATAACGTTTTGCTTGATGAAATATAAATATTCTTTTGATAATTTTTTCTTATTTACTTAGAAAACATTAGAAATTGAGGAAAAAAAACCACTTATTTTTAATAAAATATTTTCTGAAAAATTATTATTCGTGAAAAATATTTTTCTTCATACCAAACAATCGCTGATATTTGGTATAGTCAGGCATGCTGATAAGAAGGCAACAAATAGTGATGGCTTTGCTTTCCAAAAATGTTCTAGTATTTTGTTATAGCATAAGACTTCTTTTATATAATAGTAACAAATAAGCGCCAAACAATTGATTTCCTTTTCTGGAGCTATTAAGATATTTCATTTTACGAAAATACTCTTCACATTATTTAATTTGGAAAAAAAATTAGTTTGAGGTGCCTCAAGGTTTTTTCGTCATTTTCATTGTTTAGTCTCCGAATAACTAATCATAGTATATAGTATTATTTCATCCTCTAATAGTGACAAAAATAACTTATTTTGATACTAATTACTTAAGTAATAACTTATTTTTAAGATTATTAACCAAACAAAAATAAGACACTACTAACTTCTTCTTTTTTTTTATCTCAAGACAATTTATATTTGTCCAACATACCAACGAGCCCTCTGTTTAAAAAGTAGACTAGCCAACAAATTACTTCTTAGATTTAACAGAATAATTTAGTTGTATCGAAATTAATATCAATTCAAATCATTTCATGAGTAAAATGTGACCGGATAATCAACCTACAAAATCATTCATTACAAATAAAATATTATTATTGTATCAAAAGAGAAACACTTGATTTCTTCATTCATCTAACTTGCATCTTTTGGTCCAAAATGAGGGGAAAATAAAATAAACAAGAGTATCTTCTTCAAGTAACCGAAGAGCACTCTCTTATAGAAAATTTATTTTTGCATTAAAAGGGGTTAGTTGTCAATTACATACTACTAAATATGGAGAAATTCCAAAAAAGAATTATCCAAGTTTGAACATTTATCAATCCAAACTACTTTTTAAAAATAACAATTAAAAGATTGGACTTTGCCCGTTTTGTTGGAAAAACAAAAAACCAAAATCCAAAACAAATAAACAAGTTTGGCCCAAATGCCAAAAAAAAGGAAGAAAAAATGTGCGTCTTATACATATGCATATGAAATGTATTGAATTAGTGTATAAAATAATATATAATCATGTTTATATGATATATATGTGTGTGTGTGTTGTTGTTTAAATAATATTTATATATACATATATTTTTTTCAATCACAACCAACTAAAATCTCCTCTAAACGGAAAATTTTTAAATGTATGAGGTACAACTAGTACAACTTGTATGAGAGTATTATATTAGGGTAAATTACAGAAATACACATCTTTTATTTCATTTATTTCTATTATCCCCTATTATTTTTAAAAATCTTCAAAATCTCTTATTTCTTTAATGTATCTGAGCTGCATATTAATTATCTGAGCCAATATTTAATGTATCCGAGCTAGTTTTTAATGTATTCGATCCAGTATTTTATGTTTCTGAGCTGCATATTATGTATCCGAGCTGGTTTTTAATGTATCCGAGCTACATATTAATGTATTCAAGATAATATTTAACGTATTCGAGCTACATATTATGTATCCGAGCTACATATTAATGTATTCGAGACAGTATTTAATGTATATGAGCTACATATTAATGTATCCGAGCTTTAATTATTGTATCCGATTTTCTTAATTTTTAAGGAATTAATGTAATTAGAAACAAACTATAATTTCATAATAAAACTATGAGATTTATGTAATTTTTTATTAGCTTATATTTAACCTAGGAATCCGTGTTCTATTTTTCTTCTTTGCCTTTAATTTCTCTTTCATGCCCTTTTCTTTCCTCTTCTTTTTTTTCTTCTTATTTTCTGTTTTTTTTTTCCTAAATCTATTTTGAAATTAATTTAATTACTGGTGTATATGAAAAAATAATTTATTTTTTACTTATTTATTTTAACAAAAAAAACATTTTTAAAAAGTATCATATTTATCATCAAATAACTACATAGGTTTCAATAGTCAAATTTAAATATTTAAAATATAATTAATAAGACTAATTTAGTAAAATGAATCTCTAACACAAATACAATTAAAGTTATATATTAAACTTATAAAAAAAATAGTGAAACAGTTGTTATTAAAATTACACATTAATAATTAAGGGGTTATGAGCATAGAAAACATGATTATGGTTATTATTATTTGACCTTTGGCTCTAGAATTCAAACATATATTTTTTACTATATTTGAAATAAACGGAATTATAGTTGAACATAGAGTAATGTTTTATTTTTGCAAAATAAAATATTCGAAATGATATTCATGTTTGAATGTACGTAAATACAATTTTAAAAATGAAAAGTGAGTTGAAAAATCAGATTATACTAATATGTTTTCCAAATTTGAAATATATATTCGAGTTGAAAAAGTTGTATTCAAATTTTCATTATCAAACATCAATTTTCAAATTAAGTGAAAAAATATTATTTTTAAGAAATAATTCTTATGTTTGAATGAGTCCTAAAAGTAGAAGTTAAAAAAATATGAAATATGAAGATAATTTTTTTAAAGTATGAGAAATGAAAAATGAGAGAAAAAATAATAATTTTAGTGGTCAATTTTGATGACATAAATGACAATTCAAAGAATTAACTTGAACTTTTTTATACTCTTAACCTTTAATTATTTAAATAAAAATAAGAATTTTTAAAAAATAAATTATTTTCATATATAAAACCAAGGGAGTAATTATATTGGTTTAAAAAAGATTTAGAAAAAACATAAAATGAGAAAAGAGAGGAAAGAGAAGAGTAGGAAAGAGAAATAAAAGGGAGTCCGGAACCTAAATAAGCCACAAAAAGATAAAAAGTGATCAAAATAAGCCACTATTTTAGTAAGTAACTAAAATAGGCTTTGTGGAAAAAAAAATTCGTTTTATGCAATATTCCAAACGTTTTTCGTTAATCTCATAACGTGTATATTTTAATATATAACGAAACTATTTTTACACTTTGTAAAACAAAACTATTTTTTACACTTTGTAAAGTGTAAGTTTTTCTTACACTTTATAAAGTGGAAGAAAATCTTACACTTTAAAAAAAATTATTTTACCTTTTCACTTTTTTCTTCTCCCCTTTCACTTTCGAGGTTCACTTTCATCTTCCAAACGATTTTTCACTTCGAAGATGTTAATTTGATGGTCCCAATTCGTAAATACCGTTTATTATAATTGTCCTCCCAAACACAATGCTAAATATTTCATTAATGTCCGATATCATAAATTTCTTTCATCAATTTATAAAAGAATGGGTATAAATAGTACTGATTATAATATGATTATAGTCGAAAAATACCATACTTCATTTTTATCACAAAGACAAGTAAATTTTGGAGAGTGGATTATCTGTAATGACGAATCGTTGACCGACTTTTTGAGGGTTCCAAATGACTACAAAGATCAAATCAAGTTAACAATACTTGAAATCTATGTTAGGAAGGAACCTAAGACTAGTCAACAACGTTCTCCTTTATCGGTCGATGTCCATCCCCGGTAGAAAATCGTAATAGAAGTGAAAAATTGTTTGGAACCTAAGACTAGTCAACAACGTTTTCAACTATAATCAAATTATAATCTATACAATTTATATCCATTCTTTTATAAATTGATGAAAGAAATTTATGATATCGGACATTAATGAAATATTTAGCATTGTGTTTGGGAGGACAATTATAATAAATGATATTTTCGGATTGGGACCATCAAATTAACATTTTCGAAGAGAAAAATCGTTTGGAAGATGAAAGTGAACCATGAAAGTGAAAGGGGAGAAGAAGAAAGTGAAAATGTAAAGTAACTTTTCTTAAAGTGTTAGATTTTCTTTCACTTTATAAAGTGTAAGAAAAACTTTCACTTTACAAAGTGTAATAAAAACTTACATATTATGAAGTGTAAAAAATAGTTCAATTTTACAAGGTGTAAAAAATAATTCCGTTATATATTAAAATATACACGTTATAAGACTAACGAAAAACGTTTGAAATATTGCATAAAACGGATTTTTTTCTTCCACTAAGTCTATTTTAGTTAATTACTCAAATAGTGACTTATTGTGGTCACTTTTATCTTTTTGTAGCTTATTTAGGCTTCGGACTCAATAAAAGGCAAAGAAAAAAAATATAATATGAATCCCATGAGTCAGAATATAAATCAATAAAATAAAGCCCTCATACAACTAGTACTAGTTGTGCCCCATACATAGTAAATTTTTTCCCTTATATATCATGAGTTACTGTCCATATCTTCTCCGACGAGTTTATTTTTGTTTCAATTTCAACCAACTCGAATCTTCTTTTAACTAATAACCAAACGATCCTTGAGTAATCTTTTTTATATTTATATTTGATAAAACATATTATCGAATAAGTTTTCATAAATTATTAATTTATGTATTAAAAATATATCTAATTATTATTATTATATAAAAAATTTCATAAAAAGCTATATATAGGTGTATATCGTGTCGTTCAACAAGACTTTTGCTATATAAAATTATATTGCTATTTTTTTTATGAGAGTTCTGATGTCATTAAATGCACAACTCTTTAATTAACGTAAGTAATTAACGAAACAATGTTACCAATTACATTATTTTACAAAATTTATATTATTGCTTGCTATAAAATTGTAAATGAGATACGAGTAACAATCTATCCAAAAAGGAATTGAAAACAAAATTTGAAGATTTTTATTTACCCAATTGACCGGCGGAAAGAAAAAAAGGACGTCAATTTTTTCTGCATTTCGGCGGTATTAAGAACGGCTGAATGGCCATTTTCTCTTATTTAATAAGCGATAACATTGAGGAGCTTAAGGTCGTCCTTATTGCAAAATTAAAAGGGAAAAAAAATAAATATACCCTCGAATTATTATAAATGGTTTATTAATTTCTTTCGTTATATTTTTGGATTGTCTATGTCTTTATCGTCAATATTTTAAAACATATATATCCTTAATCTTAAAGGCCTATCCAAATTTAATTTAATTTTTACCCATAATTACAAAAATCCACCCATCTTTCCCAATGCTAACCCATCCATGACCCAAATTGTAATCAAAAGCACCCAAAATCAAAAGAGAAGTTCTGTAAGACAATCAAAACTCTCAAATTCCTCTTTTCTTAACTTCTATAACAATGACTTATTTCAAACATTTAGATTTGAACAACATTTTCAAACGAAGAAGAACATGATTTTTTTTAGAATTCCCTTTGACGATTTCTTATTCTTCATCTTCTTCAACAAAAATTCTTTGTAGAATTTTTCAGTTAATTTGGCTAAAATCACCCATAAAGATTTGATTTTGAATGTATGAGATTGAAAAAACATGATGGAACTCAAATTCCTTAATTCAATTTCACCTATAAAACAACCACCAAGTCTTAATCTCTTCCCCACACTCAATCCATCAGAAAAAAACTTTTAATTTTCCACAAGTTTTGATATTTTTTTTAACTTTTATTACATATGCAGTTTTTCATGCCTTAATGAACACAGAAACAAGGATCCATGATTGAGCAGAAATTAGAGAATGAAGCAACCTACAAGTTGACTGTGCTGACAAGGTGCACAACGGCTATGCTAACACCGAAGAAGTGTATAACCAGATGGTGTTTGCTCATCTGTTATGCGCGGGACTCGAAGAACTAGAAGAACAAGAATTAATTTGTGGAAGAACTAATACCAATGCTTGTTCAAGTTAGGTTAGATTGGGGAAGATGATGTAACTTATGTTACATACCTGTAAATCAACTTCTAATTATTAGTGTTATGTTTTGACTTTTGACATTTACTCAATTAATACGCAAAAACATTTTTTATGTTGCGTCCGTGCTGACACGGGCCACACACTTCTAGTCTCTTTATAAGGGAAGAACTCTTAATTCCTAGTTTTATACTTAATAGTTTATTGGAAAATTACGCGTATAAGCAAATATGTACTAGTTGATTAGTTAATATAATTAGAGTTTGTCTTAATTACAATTTGCAACCTACTTTTAGCTATAATTACGTAGCTCAATTTTTTAGTTTTGTATAGTTCGCAAGTTTGTATAATTCAAAATTTGTATAATATAATTTGTATAGCTTTTGTATAATTCAGAATTTGTATAATATAACTTGTATAACTATTTACACTTCTATTTGTAATTGTATAAACTCGTTATTTTGAGTTTATACAAAAATAACTGAGTTATACAAATGTATCCGCGTATTATACAAACCTGCAAAATATACAAATCCGCGAATTATACAAATGAGGCAGCTTAAACTGTAGCTACAATCCGTAAATATGCAAACTATAACTATAGAGCATAACTAAGTTTATTATAGTGGTTATTTGCGAAAGTTTCCCTTAGTTTATACGTACCATAGTAAGTTTGAATATTTCGAGAAGGATTTTTTAAAGGAAAAATTACATAATTAGTTATTGGTTTTAACAATACTTATTTAATTATTACGTTTTATCGTAATACACAATGATACTATGATAAATCTGCACATATATTAGTGTTAAGGTGAAAAAAATGTTACTGCTATAAATGGTAAATATTTTTTACTATAACATATTTATGTAAATTTCCCATTTTTTAAAGAAAATAATCACTTTTAATACCCGCTATCAAATATTAATTATTATTTTAAAAGCTATTAGGAGTTGCGTGGTAGGGTGGATAAAATTAATATTGAACATAGTGTATAAGTTATGCTTGTATTAGTTATACTAAGATTACTTTTTATTCAGTGTTTGGTCATTTGGTGTATGAAAACTAGTCTGCATTGCATTTCTAAAAAAAAATAAATTGTTTACAACCCCTCCCCAAATATATGATGGAAAGGATGTGAAAAAAGTTTTGAGGAGCAATTGCTAATGCATATTAAAACCCCTTGCATTACTAATGTCAAAGATTTCCATGTATTAGTTGTACACACCTTAATACAAAGGTGGTTTGGTAGAGTAGACTTGAAGAAATAATGCATGCATTACCTTTGTGTATTAGTAATACCTCGTTTGGTACACTTTTTTTGCCTATTAGTTCTACATTCTATTGAGGAGTGTATTAAATACATGGATATCCATGATATTAGTAATGCAAGGGGAGGGGATTAATGCATGCATTAGGATTAGCATGGTTAAATATTCATTGCCTTTCAATTGCATGTCTTTTTTGTATCTTTTTCACCATATTTGTGGAGGATATCTTTGTAAATAAATATTTTTTAAAAAATTATGTCATACGTACATACTATTTTTAACACACCAAATCAAACAATACGTAAGAAATAGTCTATGCATAATTAATGAAAAAATAACTAATACAAATATTATGAATATACTTTATTTAACACTATTCTTATATACATATTATTAAACGATTTCGAAATATTAATTATACGTATGTTAAAAAAGTATACTAAATAACTACTATGGATATAATCTAATTCGCAATAGGTGTTACCTTTCGGAAATAATAATGAGAGTCACATTTTTCCTGCTTTATGTCATTTTATTATTCCATCGTTCGATACTAATAGGATCTTGATAGCAACTACATTATAGCAAATAATTAAAATAAAATAAAATGTCACGTCTGATATATCATAGACCACCTCTGTTTCGTTTTCTTTCTTCCAAAATATAAATATATTTCTCAAGAAAAGAAAAAAGTAGGCAAGATTAATCTTCAAGTTTTGCAAGAAGAATATTCGCAGTCTAATTACTTAGCAGCAATTTGAAGGGAAAATAGAGCTATAGAAACATTAGAATTGGTTCGCTAAGCATGAGTTGTTAGTTGATTAATCTTACTAACTGAGACGGATTTTTAAATCTACAACTTGTGTTTCAAATATTTTTTTATTAATTTTAGTAAGATAGAATTATCTAAGGTACTTTTTTGAAAAATAACACAAAATATGAAAAATGATGACATTATTAAAAAATATTCAACAAAAAAATAATTAAATTGCATAATATAAAAAGAGTAAATTTTAGGTTTAGCTAACATAAAAATTATATTTGTATGTTATAGCTATAGTTTGTATAATTGCGTTCCATAGCAAAAATTTTATGTTTGCTATGGAGCATCAGATTTGTATAAATCGCGGGCAGGCATTCATTTGTATAAAAGTGCAGCGATTGTATATGTATATCGGTTAGATAATTATATATATGTAATTACTATGTATATGTATCAATGATTGTGTTTGTATATCTGCATAAAATTTGATTTTTTATACAATTGAATCGAGATAAAACATTTGCATATCAAATCTCTCTCGCGCTTAATACAACACAAATTATATATTGTAATTAGTATAATTTGTGTTTGTATAAAACAAGAAAGAGAGAGAAAGGCAAAAGAGAACTGGTAGGGGAAGATCTATATTTATATAATTATTAGTGTATATGACGAAAATATATGTATTTGTATTTGTATATACAATTTTCTCTCGCATACAATTGTGTTTGTATAAAAGTGAGAGAGGTGAGAGAGAGTGGTTAGCGAGATTTCTGGGGAGAGAGGTGAAAGACAAGTGTTTGCTACAGATTAGAATTAAATGAAATTATGATTATAGCATTTAATTTGAATTCATAATTTGCTATTTTATACAATTTTCACTAAAATGTTGCTAATTTTATCCTACATTACAATCATTTCAATTTATATAAAATATTTTTAAAAAATTGTATACATGCATGTAATATCATGTTAATTTGATTTAATATTCTTTTGGTGCGATTTGTTAGTTTGCGCACCTCTAATATTAACTATTCTGTGTTTAGACCCTTCTAGTTGAATTGCGTAGAGAATCGAAAGAATATGTATTTGTGTTCTTATGAAACAGCGAATCTATTAGATCTTTACACTCTTGAATTTTTAATTTTTACCACTCTAATTCAAAGATTAATAAATTAGGGCATAAACTATAAAACAATATCTACTTATTAAACTTAATTTTCTATTTAAGTTTATGTCTGTTCATCCTTTTTGTATGCACACTCATAATAATACCTGATTTAGCTAAAAGGGAAAAGACATAGATCCCCCTAACTTGTACCAAAAAGTCAGTTATACGTTTAAACTATCATGCTGACCTATTATACACTTTAATTACTCAAAAGTGAATTTATTACCACCCTGAGACGTGTAACACCACTCTCACATTATGTGGTGTATTACACTCACTGCCACATTAGCGTTACGTCAGCGTCAGCACAGGTCATAAATTATAATTTTTTGTTTTCTTTTCTTTATTAACTAACTTTTCTTTTGTTAACTATATTTTACTCTAACTAATTCCTAATTAATTGTTTTAATTCTCTAATAATATATCTTTTTCATCACTAATCCCACCCATTTTCAATTCTCATTTTATCGAAAAATCATATCCGGCCCCACCTTTACTATTGATTTTGTTCTTCACCACCACTATATCACCTTCAATTCTTCTCTTTGTCACCCAACACCAAATATCACCACCACCATTATCAATATCGATTTTTCTTCTTCACCACCTTCAATTATCTCTTTTAATGTTTGTCACCCGCCACCCATCACCCATCACCATCACACCCATAAAGCGGCTATTACCACCAAACCCAAAAATTGATTAACAACCAAAAATTCTTTAACAAAGTAAAAAAAACATAGAAACAATCAATCAAATTTTTTTTAGATAAACTACAATTATTCACTAACAAATCTATGAGAATTAACCTAATTACGAATAAAAAAAAATTGTGCTTTAAGATTGTGATAAAATAAAAAAGTGTGATGAAAATAAAGAATGAAGAAGAAGAGGACAATGGGTGGGGTTTGAAGAAGAAGAGGTGTGGGGTGGGGGTGGAAAAGAGGATTCTAAATTTTGTTTTTTTTACTTTAATTTCAAACTGACGCGCCTATTTTTTATTTTTGTGTTATTTTTTTGCCACGTCAGTTTTAGGGGTAAGAAAAATCACTTTTGAATAGTATAGATGTGTAATAAGCCACTATGATAGTTTAAACGTGTAACTGACTTTTCGGGACAAGTTCAAAAGGGAATTTATGCCTTTTCCCTAGCTAAAATGCAAAAATTTGAATAACCTACATTTTTTTCAAGATAAACTTGTTCATTAGTATTAAACTTCAAAGTACATGCAAGAGTAACAAATATAGAGGCTTTTAATTAGATTTTAATAATAATCATAGCATATAATATGATCAACACATGATAATCAAACTTGAAAATAAACTTACAGATTAATTAGTCTATGATATGTTTAATTTGTCAATGACTCTATATTGTTTAGTCTAAAATTCTTACCAGGTCAATCAGTCAAATTAGTTAGAATGACGTCACAAGCATTAATGTAAGTATTCCAAATTGATTTAATCTCTTTAAAATGAAAATATAAACGAGAATGAAATAATATAAATAGCAACGCAGCTAATTAAAGCAAAAATATTGATAAAATAAAATATTGAAATATTCTTATTAATTCTTCAGGCCCAATGGACATCTATATAGTGGTGTCTAATCTCTCAATATTAACTGTTATGCTACTCTTAATGGTGTCTAATCTCTTTCTTAATGGTGTCTACTCTTAATGATGGGCTGTTTATGCTAAGTTTTGCATGTCTCACTTATTAGGTATATAACAAGAGTTAATTGGAAATGGAGGGAAGATGTAAAGAGGAATCGAAAAATATCGTGTGGATTCTGAAAGGCAGCATTTTTTCAGAACAAGTGCTTCTTGGCAATAAATATCAGTGAATTATGAAATTTCTGACTTCTTCTTTCTCTTTTGTCATTGAGTGACTGTTGCCACCACTATTTTGGGTATCAATACCGTGGTGAATAAAATCGTTCTATCTTGGGAGGATATATTCCAATTCAAACCTCGAATAGTAGAGGGGAATAATTCCTTTAAGGGGACACTGTGCATTCAGTGAGCTCTAGTTTCTTTCCATTCTGTTTCGTACGTGTGTTACATATTTTGATACGTTTTACAGTAATTGGTTTTTTGTTAATTAATTTTTGTTCTTTACTACGTGATTTAAACTTTGGAAATCTATTGTTTCTGCAAAGTTCCTTGTTATCAGTAGTATTGTTTAAAATACAGATTGCATAACACTCACTCAGCTAAATCCACATGAATATTTAGACGCAGGGATGTATATGGATGGGTTGATTCAGATTTTTCAAAAATCAAATTATTTCTGTCGAATTTTTAAATTTATAAACAAAATCAAAGTAATAAAATTCAGATTTTTCAATCTCAGATTTTTCTGATAAAGTATTCATACAAACATATAAATAATTTGTACTTCAAATATTTCTTTACTCCTACTAAATATAACTATATCTAGGGTGTTTCTTTTAGAAAATAACACAAAATATGAGATGAGTGATGACACTAAAATATTCAACAAAAATGATAATGAAATCGCACATATAAAACAAATATCGCAAATTAATAAGTCATAATGAAAATGATCATAATTTAAAAGTACTAAATCATGCTAAATAAGTCTAATAAGTATTAGTTACATCACTAAATATTAAAGAAAAATTAAAATTAGATTATATATTTTAATTGTCTAAATCAATGTAAAATTAAAGAATAAAATATTTAACATTAATGTTATTTTTAGTGTTGAATAATTTATTTTGTTGGCATTAGCATTAATTTGATTTTGATTTGAACCCTATTAGAGTTGTGAACATCTATGAACTATAATTTTTATTGAACCATTTAAAATTCTAAGTTTCAAACTTGAAATAATATGTTAAAAAAAATCTATAAAAAAGTATAAGAAATATTTAGAAATTATATCAAAGTAAATATTTTTATGTATAAAATAAAATTTTAAAATTGTATATAATGTCGGTTTGTTTGGTTTCGAATTAATTTTTTTAGTTAAACCAAACCAACCCAAGTATACTCAGATTTTTTCCCAATACCAAACCAAGATACTAGCCATTTTTTTTTAAACTCCATTTCTGATTTGATTTGATTTTCGATTAAATTTTATGCGCTCCTATTTAGATGTATGAGCCTTTCCTTTGTTAACAGCCTTCTCATATGGGTATTAATTAATGTTTTGAAAACGATAAAGTACAAAATTAAAAGGTGAACTCATTTATTTTCTCTAGCACCCCAATTGTAAGGATATATATTATATATTATATAAAATTGGTTCTTTTTATGTGAATGTGATCTTATTTTTACACCACTATTTATATTTATATATTTTAAAAAATAGTGCAAAAATAATCTTTAGAAAGTTATACCCTTTCAAATAACATTATATTTTGAATTTAATGTTTGCTCTTGCTCAAACCTTACATACAAATTAAACCCTATACTATCATCTAATATTTGTAATAATTTACAAATATTTTAAGTGCTGATTTAATCTTTTTAATAAACCCTATACTGATTTAATTTTTTTCATATGCAGTGTGATTCGAATTTAGTCGAGACTTCAATATGGGCTCGAAACATGAATAGTAAAAAGAAAAAATTGTGCGTGAAAACTAGAAGAGCAACGATTTGGTGGGTGAGACATCATTCTCACTCGGATTTTATTTTAATGAATTAAAGCTGATAAGATTTTCAAAAATGTCAAATTTTATATCAATACATTAATTAACGTTGAAATAACGTCCACAAATTCCTCTTGTGATACCAAACAAATAAATGATTAAATGTTAATTAAGAACGTAATGAACGTTATAATCAACTTTAAAGTATTCCCACGCACTATAACCGGAAAATTAGGCAATTTTAATTTGTCAAAATGTACACTATATCATTTAGGTCTAGTTAAATACCTCAATTCTTGATATTAAAGAACTTTATAGTCCATTGGAGAAATCAAGATTTTGATGACGTATCTTTCGGGAAAACTCTATTTTAAAGTAAACATAACAACATGTTTTCTAATATCTTTATAAGATTATTTTATTACATTCAAATGGTAAGTATAATATGAATTTGTCTAACCTCCTATTACACATATAGCCTATCGAGGACATGACATGACACACTTACAACTAACTTACTAAGGACATGATTCTAAATAGAAGGATATGAAGGTCGAGAATATATAAGGATAAAAAGTTATTAGGTAGTGAACCATTAATTTTCCTTGTTAATATTATTATTAATTATTATATAACTCTCCTACTACATATTGTATTCATTGAATTTACTATTACGTATTGTTTTA
Organism: Solanum bulbocastanum; assembly: GCA_037074985.1. Lineage (NCBI taxonomy): Eukaryota > Viridiplantae > Streptophyta > Magnoliopsida > Solanales > Solanaceae > Solanum > Solanum bulbocastanum. The sequence goes on from CM073599.1 coordinate 37,617,230, forward strand.
ATTTCTTTACTTTATTTATTCTACTTTTGTGGTTGCATTGTTCTTTTCTCCCTATTTTTATATGATTTCTTCACTATTCTACACCACTAATTTCTTCCAGACCTCACTTGTTAGATTATATTGAGATTATTGTTGTTGCTTGTTGGAACGAGTTAAATTCTTGAGTTGATCATAATCTTTTGGAAACAACTTCACTATCTTTATAAAGTAGGAGTAAGGATGTCTATACAATACTATTGTTGTTTGTGGAACAAGTTAATTACAAGACTTCAAAATAGATGTAACTAATTCAAGACAGACAAATAGCACCTCGTGTAGATGGTTGTTTTCTTTTTGAAAGCATGATCGAACACATAGTCACAATTTCAGTCCCTGCTAAAGCAATTATGTTTGGTCTCTATTCATAAATAACATTTTTGCATAGTCGCGTGATAATGTAATTATAAATGCTAATATAGTCAAATTTCTCTATAACAAGATTGTTTGCTTCATTTTTTTTTTAATTGTTATAGCAATATGCTGATTATAAAGAACATCTAGTATAATATAACATAAAATTAGATTTTCGTTATAAATATGTCTAATTATGTCGGGAGGGGATTTAGCTTAATCAGGGTGTATAATATAATAAGATTAAGAAATGGACAAAACAACGACCAATAACCACCATCAACGGCAGGTTAGTAGGGATTTTTTACTATATGAAGAAAAGACTGAAAAATGACATACAAAAGATTTGCATGGATGGGTCCATTTCTGCCGACAACTTTGTCTTTTCACTTTAAAGTGCTCAAGCATCATGCACTTGCAAAATACAAAGCCATGCAAATTGTTAATTCATTCACTTTGAGCCAATATATTGACTTATTTATTCATATATTTTTGATATTCGTATTGAGCCCTGATTTTTTCGAATTCATATTGCGTAAATTTAGGCTAAAAGTGCTTCCTATCAAAGACTTTTTATATTCAATGTTTGAATTCAAGACTTTTGATTGAGAGAAGAGCAACTCCATACACTGTATCACATCTTAAAAATATGCTTATATCGTATATAGGTGGATTCAAAATAATATTTATAAATTGATAAGATAGGGTAAAGAATTTTTATTTCATATTATGTCACCTTTGCTCGGTGACAATAGTAATGTTTTATTATTTTTAAAATTACAAATTTCACGTGCCTAGTTGTAAATATTTAAATGACATGCATAATAATATATAAAACAAAATTAACTTATATATATTGGTAGTGTGATTTTCTTTTACATCAATAGATTACTTTTACTTGTTATAGTAATTCATATTGGTAGTGTGATTTTCTTTTACATCAATAGATTACTTTTACTTGTTATAGTAATTCGTATGTGTCTATAATTTTTAAAATTAAATTCTACATTTAAAAAAAGTTTACCAGCAAATATAGTATATTTTACACAAATTTCATAGTGTTTAGAGCTAATTACATCCTATCTCTACTCTTTTTCAAATTACATAAATTCCTTAAAAATTAAGGATTTTGGATATATCACTCAATATTCTAATACATCGTGTTCGGATTTTGGATACATCAGACAATGTCCCAATTTCGAATACATCACTCAATGTCTAATACATCGCGTCCCGATAAATTCCTTTGTTGATACAAGACACACCTATCCCGATACATCACTCAACTTCCCTATACATTGTATCCCGATACATTATCTTTGTTGATACAAGACACATGTCTTAATACATTGTGTAAGAGTAATGTATCCAACAATAAGAGAATAAATTTTTGTAATTTTTCAAATGGAAGGAAAATTTAGATATAAAGTAAGTTGTATATTTAGGCAATTTTTTGTAAATGTAACTATTTTAATGACCTAGCTAGTATTAAAAATGATGATATTATATAATATATATAACTTGGCCGGCTCTATAAAAATTAGTTCTTAATGGACATCTACTACTATGCTATAAAATAAATTATTGTATGATTAAGGAAATAAAAAGTACATATGTTACCTTGATCATTTGCTTATTTCAAATGGGGAGTGGATAATTTAAAAAAAAAAATCATTTAATTTCCAACTATAGGGCGTTCTTTAATCCTTTCTTCTTCTTTTTTGGTAATTCCAATTTCGCCGTCGGCAAAACATAAAAAAGTAATGGAGGACGTAAGAATTCAAGTCGTTTTCTTAAATATTTTACTTATTATTAATCATATATTAGTAGGTGCCCCATGTTTTTTTCTAAAATACTTTACTTATTAGATACTAATATTAATCATATATCCGTCCACCTTTATCGCAATTATTTAAAAAGACAAACCGTGACAAGAAAGAATAATCTTCTCAAAAAACAAATTGGTCACTCATATTATCCCTCATGGTAAAAGTGATTAGGGTTCCAATCGCATGCATAATTGAACTTGAATTAACTTACATATACCAACAAAATTTTACACTACTATATATTATAAATTATAATGGGTTGTTTGTTGATAATTAATTTCATATATTCATAATTACTTGTAATTATCTATTAAATAATTTAATCTTGATTTTTTTTTTCACATTATTTGTATATAAAAGTTAAACCCCAATCAAAATTAGATTTGACAAATATTGACGTTGAAATTTGAAAAGCAAAGCTGAGACGACCTTGACACCATTAATGAAGTGCACGTGGAGGATTAATGTGATGGAAAAGCCAATAATTCATCTACATGTTCTCCTCTATATATACTTTACATTGACCTCTCCATTTTGCATTGCCAAATACTTATTCTAGCTAGTAATATTATTACTACAAATTAAAGAATTTAATTAGGCCAAAAAAGATGGGCTTATTCGATATATCACATTTAGTTATTTTTTCTCATCTAATAATTGTTTTAGTTTGTTTCATTTGCCCAAGCTTTGGTTTCAAACCTAAACACTTCAATTTGTCCACCCATGCTACTCACTGGGGGACGGCCGGGGCTACTTGGTATGGCAGCCCCCATGGTGCTGGTAGTGACGGTAACTTCCTTTCTATCTTTTACGTCTCAACATGCCTCCTCACGTATGTGATATTTTTTCCTTTTTTGAGTAGTAGTGAAATTTGAACCCCGAGCATTTGTCTTCTATAATACCATATTAAAGCAGTGACATGCATTTCATCTTAATTAAAATCTTAAGCCATTAGAGATTGAAATATATTTTTAATGACTTAACTCTCAAGTACTATTTCCAAAAAAATGACGCATTTTTTTTGGCAATACTTTTAATTTCAACTTTTCATGTGACATGTTTAAGACCACATGATAAAAGAACATTTTAGTACATTTGACATAACTTTATTTTAGAACCACCTTTATTTTCTTAAACTCTATGTCCAGTCAAACTAAACCATTCTTTTTAAAAACCAAAAAAAAATTATATCTCAACATTATAATTCCTCTCACCCCCCACAAATATTGCACTTACTAATCGACTTTTTTCAATCACAATTTTGTGGGAGAAAAGGATGGCAACTATATATTCAGAAAAATAAGACAGTGTACCTGTTACAACAAGTTATACAGATATATAGTATTGTAACAAAAATTTACGTTACCACTATATAATGTTTATGAGTGCAGGAGGATCTTGTGGATATGGGAGTGCAGTATCACAAGCACCTTTCTCTTCCTTTGTTACTGGAATCGGTCCATCCCTTTATAAATCTGGAAAAGAATGTGGAGCTTGTTACCAGGTTCTTTTCTTTAATTTTGATCCCCCTAATAAATTAATTAATATTCCAGTACTGTTTAATCAATATGTGTGATATATAGGTGAAATGTACAAAGAAGATGCATCGATCGTGTTCAGGCAAGGGAGTAAGAGTGGTGATAACAGATTTTTGCCCAGGAGGACCTTGTGTGGCTCAATCAGCACATTTTGACTTAAGTGGAACTGCATTTGGTTCAATGGCTATACCTGGACAAGAACAAAAACTCAGAGATGCTGGTGTCTTGCAAATACGTTATGCTAGGCAAATTACACTTACTCAAGATGCACTAATCTAATGAAATTAAAATTTTCAATTAAATTTTATAATACTTATTTGAATTAATATATGGGACTGCAGTGGTACTTGTCAAACCACTCTATGACAAAGTATATACGACTTAAAATTCTTTATTTACAAAAAAAAAATAAAAAAAATTCAAACTATTAGTTTCTTTCTGTCCCATATGTGTGTCTGTCCTTTTTAGAATATCTTGGCAAGGCCATACTCCTTATTTACACATTAAAATGAGATGATTTATAATCAGATAAATACTTAAATCTTGTTCATTTAATAAATAATGTTACGAGAGTACTACCTTATGTGCATTAATCATACTCATTTTTATAATTTTATATTTTTCAGAGTGGCGTGTGATTATTCGAGGAAAAATATAGCGTTCCATGTGGACCAAGGTTCAAACTCGGAGTACTTCGCAGTTGTGATAGAATTTGAAGAAGGAGATGGTGATCTTGCTAAAGTTGAATTGAAGGAAAAAAGAAGCAGGGTTATTAGTAGAGCAAAGAATTATAAATGGAGGCAAATGCAGCAATCTTGGGGTGCTGTTTGGAAGTTGGATGCTGGCTCTGAGTTACACCCTCCCTTTTCTATTCGATTGACTTCACAATATTCTGACCAGATATTAATAGCCAAGAATGTGATTCCTACTGGTTGGCAGCCTGGTGCTACGTATCGATCCCTTGTCAATTATAGAGTTTAAGTTTTATATATTGACAATATAAAAATTATCTATAGTCGATGTGTATTAGTTACGTATGTATTTGGCTTGAAAGATACTACTAGTAAAATATGTAATCCGCATTTCCTATTGTTCACCACCTGCGGCCGGACCAAAGATGGTCTCGTGCTAAGCATATATATAATGTATGCATGTATTTGTATGAAATTATAAATGTGTGATTTAATAGATTTCAGTTGTACTTAATCGAGTATTCACTTCCCTGTATTTCTGTATATTCATTTCATTTGGTAAGTAACTAAAATGGCTCATTGTGTTTAATTAGTCAATTTGGGATAAATCTGTAGAGATACAAGTCGTGGTTTTTCACCTTTATGAGTCGGGTGTTTTCCTTCTGTTCTTACTTTACTGAACAAAGACTGTAAAAACATTCAAAATTCTCAACATAGTGTACAAAAAAAATGCATGGACAGCTGCCCACTAGTACAAATTACAGGCCAAAAGAGATGGATAAAAAGAAGAAAAAAAAATTTAACAAAAATGCATCAAAGCAAGTCCTTATATTGCAGACTCCTGTAAATAATTAAAATTAAAATTTGCTTGAGAACTTGCTATCAAGAAGCACAGGGATTGTCAAACTTGAATCTTCTAAGTAAACCATTATGCCTTTAGTAGCCTCTGTTGCAGCTTCTAAATATTCCTCCAGTCTGCGAGACAACATAATACATGGTTAGCCTATTAGCAGAAGAGGGTGAGCAACAACTGATTGATAATCTTACATATTTTTCCACCAATTCACTATCATAGGTTCCATCTAGAGTGGGGTCAGTAACATCGGCAACATCACCAGTAGTAAGAGAATTACAAACCCATTGAGCTTTGTGACAGTTCTTGCTTGTTATCACAGGAGGCTGCCCTGTGATGAGTTCCAAAAGCACGACTCCGAAGCTATAAACATCACTCTTTTCATGCAATTTCTGTAAATGAGCATACCTGCAACACAAAAATGGTGTCTTCTGTGAGGATTTGGTTCATGATAACTAGACAGGTCAAAGAGTTCTTATACCATCAATCAATATGATATCACAAAGTTATTTACCATGATCATACCAAAGAATGAATGTACAAGATGAATGATGATTATAGAAACTACTTACTCTGGATCAAGATAACCAATAGTGCCAACAACTGCAGTTGACACGAAAAAGCTCTCATCTACAGAAAAAGCTCTAGAAATTCCAAAATTGGCAAGTTTTGCATGGAAGTTATCATCTAATAAGATGTTGGTCTCTGTGGACAATAGGTGGCATGCAACCATTATGCAGATAATCCAAACCTAAGAAGTTTTACATACACTTAATAAATCCAACTCATTAATTTCAGTAAAAAGATAAAGCGAAGACCAAGATGGGAAAAATGAATAGAAACAAAAAGAGTTATTACAATTTCGCATATATGGTTTTATGTTCAAAATTATGTCCTCCACAAATCCTTGGACAAAAGCTAATAATTCATAATAAATTAGGAAGAAGACACCCACGATGTAGGTAGAAGAGAACAGACAGAAATACAAGGCATTAGGCAATCCGTCTTTTAGGGCATAACATTCAATCTTATCTAAATATATGCTAGCTCCTCCAAGGCAAGAAAGTGGATATGACTTTATCTTTGATGGAATATACCAAGTTAAATCGCCACAACCTAGTGAAGTAGGCAACAATTGCTGCTAGGGTCTGTCTCAAGGAATTGGCTTTCGACAGAAAAAGGATTCCCTATCTAAGCATGTGAGACATGCAAGAAGTTGAGAAACTCAAACATAAGACCAACACTATCAAAGATGTTTGCTTACCTTCTGCTCCATTCAGGGCCACCTGAAGTCTCTCTACCCAAGTCAATGATTTTGGACCTATAAATCAGCAAATTAAATTGTTTTAATACATTCCCCTGATGCATCAGAAATTGTGTTTTATATGTTGAACATCAAAACAAGCTGAAGAATTATTTAGACAACAATTTTCGGATTGAACATCTCCAATTAAGAGAATATAGAGATAGAAATAGTAGTATTTCTCTTTCAAGATTTGAAGTCATGTTGGTTATGAAACAGATGGAGACTAACTAATCAAAAGTCAATGAAATATCTTTGAATAACCACATATTCCTCTGTTTGAAGATTGTCCATGACCAAAAAATTTATCATATTGTTGTCTTAATGGAAACAGAAACCAATAAACCTTACTAATTAGTTAGTGAGATAAGTTTAAACAGATAAAGAAGACTAAAGCATGAAAATTGCCAAATTCTCACCATTGAGATGCTCTTTTACAGTCCCATTTGCCGTGTACTCGTACACAAGCGCCATATAAGCACCTTCATAACAATACCCAACAAGTGAAATCAAGTTTCTGTGATGAACTCTTCCCAATAGCTCAGCCTACAAAATCATAGATAAATATATGGAATTAGTTCTAAGCTTTCGGTAAGTCTATACAGATCCTACAAATTGTTGTAATATATAGTGAGAGGTCCTAAAAGAGTTCATGAATTCAATAGGGCCAAGTTTGAAACCTCAATCTGAAATTCCTTGTATCCTGTCTCAGCAAGCATCTTCACAGCAACTTCTTTGTTGTCCAAGTAGCCATGGTATACTAATCCAAATCCACCTCTGCCTAAAATCTTCTCAAAGTTGTTGGTCATACTCACTATTTTAGTGTATGGAAAACGTTGGCTTCTTGAGTCAAAAGAATCGACACTTTTATCCCCTGATCACAGTAGCATTGTCCTAATTTAGTGCAAAATTCTTCATCTTGAGTATGACTAGAGTAGAGAGACACCACATACCTTGCGTTTGGTGAAGTAACAGATGGTGATTACCACAATCAAGAGCATCAACAGTACAGCTACTGATGCAACTACTGGAATAGAAAGCTTCTATTTTGTACATTGAGCTGATTGACAATGATTCTTAATGAGGGGTACGAATCCATCCATGCCGTTGAAAGTAGGTGTGTTACTCCAGCATAGGCTTAAATCAGAAGTTAATCTCTCGATTTACATTAATGAGATATTCAGTTAATTGAACCAACAAAAATTGATGTACAAACAGCAAACTATTTCTGAACTAGAACAACATTGTTAGACTTGGCACTTGAGCAAGAAACCAATCCAAGCGAAAGTTCATTAGCCACTAACAGGATCAATATCTCCCTCTGCCTGAATCTAATGCCGTCAAAAGCACCTTAAACCAGAAACATACTTTAAAATAAAACAATGTTGTTACTTTTAGAGCTTTAGTGCATAAAATGCTGCTTGAAACAGATATCACATAAGAACACCTACTGCTGAGTACCTGGCTAGATCTTTTTCTTTATATTTTAAAATTTTTTTTATGCTGAGTACCTGGTTAGTTGTCCGCGTGGCATAAGCACAAAAAATTGGTGGGACTAGTCTTGGGCATGAATTCTTCTTTGATAGAAGGAATGGGACAAAAGATAAGTAGAACCATATGATTCACAGGTTCAGTCTGATCTTTTTTATTTATAACCGTGGTGTCTGGTCCAACTTGTGTGCACCTCAACTAATTCCACTGGATACTTGTCATCTCCCATCGGAAATAGGTATCAGGTAACTCTGTCAACCAATGCTAGGACAAATAGAAAGAAATCGTGTTCTGTTTTTCTCTCTGCTGAAATTTGAACCAGAGGCCTCACGATTGTCAACCACTTCATTGACTACTAAGCCACACATTTGGGTGCTACGCCTTCAATCTTATTTTCTGAATCTAAGGATCTCAAAATGGAAGAATGCACTTTTTTGGTCTCCCGATAGCAGCTTCTCTCTACCAGGCAATGCTTGCAAAGCCTCATAAGGCAAATTAAGTAAAAGCCCTTGGAAAATTCTAAGGAGGAAGTTACAATTTACGGTTACCAAAGCAAAAGTTCTCTAGTTCAAGATTGACTGGCATAACTATCTATTTATCTTGTCGAAGTGGTGGGAATAAAATATATTTCCTTTTTTTTTTAGTAATTTTAGACCATTTCTTGATTCGTGTGTGTCACTATTCAGCAGGAGCCATGCTAATACTATCTCTATCATTCAATTTTATCAGATGTTCCGGAAGGGACAAATAAAATATATTTCAGATAAGGTTTAAGTGCCCCTATATACATCCTTGTAAGGCACACAGGCTGCATAAATTGTAGTCTTCATGGTTGTGAATGGGTAACCATGGCTTGCAGAATATAAAAGTGATTATTGCTATATGTATTTATAAGAAATTCACATTAAACTTACTATAGTTTCCAGCAGATAATATGTTTTAGTGAGTTCTACACATTATTTGGCAATGTGTAGAACATATTATCTACTGAAAATAAAGTTTTTCACAAATGAAAATACAGACATAGGGAAGATTATAATTCTCCATGTTTAAACTAGTGCTAGCTATTGATATGCTTGATATGGAAACTTATCACATACCTAAGCAACAAGGTTTCATTATTCGCCTTTTCAGCAAGTCCAAGAGGAATTGAACCCCAGAACTTGTTTCCAGTTAAGTTTCTGCCATAAAAATAGAAAACATACTTTATTCATTTGATCATTCTAATTGGGCGAATAATCATAACCAAGAGGAAGAAGGAGGTACAAATAGACCGTACAAGAATCTCAAAAACGCAAATCCAGCAAGAGAACTTGGTATTGGACCTGTTAAATCATTGTCCGATAGATCCCTGAGATTTTCAAAATCAGTTCATTCTCTTTTTGGTCAATTTTCATAGGTTTTAGTTTTTCAGGTTTAAGGAAGCTTAAAAGTACTGTAAAGCAGTTAGATTTGATAGAGAAGATGGAATATCCCCACTTAATTCACTGGAAGACAAGTCCCTGGAAAGAGGAACATTTAGCATGGTGAATTTAGAAGAATTTAGAGGTACTTTACTTTGAAAGAACCTTGAAGTGACCTTAATCCTCAAGCATATTATTCTGTCAATGCACAATATATTGGACAACGCAAATGATATAAGTATTCGAAACATACAAGCCAATAATTCGTGCGGAACTGCTGGAACTGTAATTGCAGCGAAGACCTTCCCATGTGTAATCTTTTGGCAAGCATGGATCTCCTTGCCAGTTTTTCTTCACATCATAAGTTTTCTTAATGTCCATTATTGCATCAACTACACTCCAAGAAAGTAGAGTAGGGATATAAATAAAAGAGAGCATGAATATAACTTAGAACATAACTCTTTGAAATTGAACACAGTACACAGTAGAATCAAATTCTTTGTTAATAAACTTTTTGCTATATCAAATTATGTACCCACGGGGAATAACATTTCTCCCTACAAGATAGCGATTCTAAGAAAATACTCCAAATAACTAGATACCAGCAGACAATGGACTAAAATTTATACACTTAACACTGTAAACCGAAAAGGGCGAAGGTGAAGGTCTTATTGTAAATTGTAATGACAAACTACACATGCCTCAATCAAGATTTTAGCTTATGACACATAATTTAAACAGATCAGACATGCTTCAATTTACTTCTCTTTTCTTCAAATACTCAAAATTACACCACAATAAATCAGACATTTTATCGCCACAAAAACAGCAAATGTCATTACAAAGGTTGAGATCAACCTTCCACACAGTGCAATATGCAGACGAATACGATACTACTTTTTTAATGATTAGATGTTTGATTAGATCATGAATATCATTTCCCCAAATTTTTCAAGCAAATCGTTGTCCAAAAAAAGGGTAATAGCGACTAGGGCGATAGAACAGTATACGCACCATCATTTTCATCAGTATGAACCTTGAAGAACCGTTTGGCAGCATAAACCTCAAGCGCGTTAATAAGTGGCGGCAATCTCGAATTGTTGGTTTGACGCAATGTATTGTTAAAATTGCTAGCCATTCGCTTGCCGTTCATCACAAAAGTGATCAAATACTCTGGCACCAATTCCTCCCAGGAGGCGGTTTCACCATTAATGATGACATCAAATTTTCTGGTCTGATAAGGCAAAAGGCTCACTATTTCAGAAAAGTACAAGTAGGTATGGTACTCAATATTGGGATCTGCAGGAACCCAAGAGAGAGTCCAGGTAGTAGCATTCAGTGGCGTTGCTGCCGTCCCCATAGCAAGACTTGGTGGGTAAAAATCGTTCTCGATATCTCTGTCGACTTCTCGTCTTGTCGTAACAATATCCCATTCTGGAAGTTGAAGAGCTTCCCAAATTCGATCATAAGCTTCAAAGCTATATCTGCACCAGAGGAAGGGAAAAACAATTGATTAGAATATAATTTTGAGTTCGTAACTTTCGCATTTATGAACTATATATATAGGTGAAGTTAATTAAGCACACTTCCATTTTTAGTAGGCCATTCTAAATTTTGTTTGAACATGACAGAGTGTAGTAACCCTCTCGATCATTTCTGCATCTTGCCTTCTATGTGTCGTTTAGAGCGTTCCTGTAGCGACCCCAAGTCATTTATGACTTGCTAGGACTGACACTTTGGTCACCTGGTCGTTCGTTTGGTTTTGATATGAGTTTTAGTGTTTTGGAACTTATGAACCTAGAACGATCATTTCGATCAAAAGTTCAAGAAGACGACCTCATAATAGAATTCTGGCGGTTCCATCAGCTCCAGAATGGCCAAATCATGCTAGTAGCATAGTTGGCACGAGTATCGAGGCATTCAATGCGAGTTTGGATCATTAGTCGTAAAGCCTTTGAAATTTTGCCTAAGGTTGACTTTGGTCAACATTCTTGAAAAACGCGCTCGAATGAAAATTCCATCAGCGCGGTTAGCTTCGGAATGTTGAGTTTGGTCTAGAACAACCTTTCGTAGCCTCTGGACTCATTTCGAATTCCTCAGTAGATTTTGGCTAAAATGGCCTTTGGAAGTGGGATCCACTTTTTATCGAGATGACCTATGATGGAAATTTCGATTGTGTCGTTGAGTCTGGAATGTCGATTTTAGTAGGGTAGCATATCTGTTTTATTTTATCAGGTTCCGAACAAATTTCGAGCACCTCGTCGAAGACTTTGAAGTATTTAGCCACAGCTGAAATTTGGTGCAGCTCTTTAGCGACCAGATTTTGAGCTTTTAGCGATCATATTTGTGGACTTTTAGCGACCAGTGTCGCCCTTATAAAACCCCAATTTAGCTTTATTCCTCATTTTAAAAGTGTTATATCTTGAGCTATAAAGGTCCGATTTGGATGATTGAAGAGGCTAACTTGAGTGACTTTTCAAGGAAAACGCGTTGGCATGGTTAGATTTCATATTTAAAGCTTTGTTGGAGGTAAAAAAGTTGTGTTTTAGTTGCTGTCATAGCTAATTTTGAGATCAAATTTTTGGGAAATTTTAGAAGTTGATTTCTTGGTCATTTTAGGTCCAAATCTGGTGATTCAAGAGCCTAGATTGTAAGGTTTTTTTGTGAGGATCATCGTGGTGTGATTGGTTTCAGCATCTGGACCCTCGTTTCTAGTATTTTCTCATAAATAGTTGCTGCTCTTGTTGTTCCTTTTTAGTGTGTTTTGGATTTTTCGTTGCATGTTCGTGTTAGACTGTTCCGATCCCCAAATTGTGTTCCAAAATGGAACACAAGTTGGGGGAGGTGTTTAAGAACCTATTTTTGGGGTTAATTTCAGAATTTCCAGCGCGGGTCCCACTTTTCCCGTTTTGACCCCGAAATTGGTTCGTCTCTGTTTCTTGTAATTTTAGTATCTAAACAACCGTAAAAACGTTGTGACTCTATTTTTGATAGTGTGTCAGCGTTTCGAGGCCATTCGGAAGGGGAAAACTTCAGAGAAGTGATTTTTGGAGCGCGCGTGATATGCCTACAGGTAGGCTACAGTTTCTCTCTCTTAGATTGAGCTTGAGAGTGTGAATGCATGTTGATTAGTTGGGATTTGGGTTGGTAGTTATTAAATCACGCATAGGTGTTTAGAAATCATGTTTTGGCCTCTTTCGAGTGTTGACACCCAATTTTGACCCTCCACAATATAAATTAATCATTGAGCTTCTTCAATTTCTAACAATTTAAAATAATTAGTTTTACAAAAAAAAAAAAAATCAGAAATAAAATAAAATAAACATAGTTTACAGGTTATTTTAAATAGTTTTGTCACTTTTTAATAATATATATGTTTTATTTAGTTATGTATATTATTAATGCATTTTATGAGTATTCAAAAATCATCTCAAAAAGATTTTATATTTTGAATACTTTATTAGTGGTAAAAGTCATAATTTCGAATTAATGAATTTTATGAAATTCAAAGTACTTTCAAGTTATTTTAGAGTAATTTTATCATTTTAGCAAATTTAATAATTTAAATAATAAATATGTATATTTTTACAATCACGTTATTGGAAAATCATCGCAAAGATTTTACATTCTAGTTAAATGTTTTACTACTTTAAGCTATAGTTTAAATGTCAAGTTAGTTAGTTTGTAACTAAATTAATTATTTTATAATATTAATAATTATAATATTTCGTTAAGATTAAGAAGCTCGTTAATTAATTAATATTAATCCATCTAAATTAAACTCAATTTTTATCTAACCCCTTTTCTATTTTTGGGCTAATTTTCAATGGCCCAATTCAAACATTCTCAGCCCACCAACTCTAGCCCATTCCCAGCAATACGATCCGACCCAGGAGCCCATTTCCTAACTCCAAAGAGACCCTAACTCCAGCAAACCCATTCCAATACAATTCCAAAATTAGCCCAGCTGTACCGTTCTTCTTCTTTCCAGCAACCCAGACGCGAAGAACACAGCAGCCAGCCAGAATCGAAGCCCAGAAATCGGCAGCCAGCCAGAATCGAACCCAAAAAATCGCAGCAGTACCAAACCCGACCCCACTGCCCATATCGAAATCCAGCGAAAATTGCGGAAAAATTAGTAAACGTCAACATCCGCAGCAGCTCCGATGACGCCTACGACATTCATCACCTCATACCTACCTTCTTTTTTTTCCTCTCCTCAACTTTTTCCCATCCTTCCACTGTTGGCTCTGAAAAGGGGGAGTTTGAATTTCTCCAACGGATTTCCCCCAAAGCTGCCCAAATTTTTCCCTATAAATAGCCATTCACACTCAAGTGAAAGGGGGGGATTGTATTTTATTTTATTTTTCTGAAGAAACACGATGAAAGTAAACACACACACACAAAAAAAAAAAAAACAGCGAAAATAGATATAAAATATAGAAGGGTTGCTCGCTTGCGGTCCGAATCGTGTCTGTGTGGTAGAATTCGGCGCCCTGCTCGTCCCGTCCCCGTTCGCTACCCTATAGCAGGTGTCGTTCTTTTCTTTTTCCTCTATTCTGTTACTGTGATTAGAGTGTTATGTTGATCTAAAAATCTGTATGTTGAGACCGACTCTTGTTTAGTTTAGTTGAAATAAGAAAGTGTTAAAAATAAGTTTGTGTCCTGTTTGAGATCTGTACAAAGATGAGTTTGTGCTCCCGTTATGTTTAAGATGTTTTGAACTTAAAATGAATTTTTTAGTTCTATGACTAGAAAACCATCAATTCTTTTTTGCTCCAAGTTGTTTATGGTTTGGTGTCTGCATATGCTAAGAAATTTCAGCCCATAAGTTATTAGATAAAAATTGAAAGAACTTAATTTTATTTTGTTTTGGTTGATAAATAAGTTGCAGATTTTGTGTTTTTCCTTAGAAATGTAACCTTTGATTGTAAAGTTACTGTAAATAGATTGATTCTTGTATCATAATACCTGCAAAAATATAATTCGTAAATGTCCATGTGTTGAGACCCAAGAGTGATTATTTTTTACTTTAGCTATACCAAGAGTAGTGTCAAAAAATGTATTCGTAACTTCTTTGCAAGCTGAAGCTACTTGTCGTGTTTAGACGTTCTAAACTATATAATGGCTCCATTTTAAGTCTCGCATGAAATCAATTTTGGTTATTTGTTAATTATTCATTCGATTGTCAAACATTTGTAGCCTTTATGATGTTATGTGAAAGTGTGTTTAAAGAAGTTAATTTTCCATCTTTTGTGTACTTGGTAATTAGGTAGTAAAGTGCACACACATTATGACACTAATGCTGCCCGTAATTCTGCTTTATATTACTACATATGGACTTGAATTTAAGCCCCTCTACTATTCTCTATTTAGTGGATGCAGTTGCACAAGTTTTTCTTATTATCTAACATTGATTGAATATTGAAGGATCACGATTTGGTTTCTTTCTGTCATAAAAGTAATTTTTTTTTTTTAGCTTAATTTGGATGAATTTGAGAATTAGTTTTGGTGCTGTAGCTTATTTGCTTTGAGTTTGATTAATAAGTCGTTAATCATAAAATGGTATAATAGTATATTTATGGTATGATTTTACCTGGCTTCATAATTAGTTTATTTGATATCATTTTAAAGGTTGATTATCTCACTAATCTTTACCCTTCTTTTCTTGCATGAACTTTTATTTCCTTCCCTTTGCATTTCGAGAGGGCCATAAAGGCTCAAAACTCTTTATCTAGTCGAGTCAACCTTGAAAAAGCGAAGAGCAAGTCTTTGGAATTGATGTACAGGTCTCAGAAAGCAGAAAAATGGGTTGTATACATCCGATATACACTGATATACAGCCAGAATATACAAAAACAGGATTTGGGCAAAAACCCAAAAATTCCAACGAAATTGGCCCAAAAGGAGGCCCAAATTTGATTTCTTCCGTACTCTTTAATTATTTAATTTTGATTATTTATTATTGTTGTTTAACTCTAACTTTAGAATGGTTATTAACCTAATTAAATTCCCCAAAAGACGAACTGTCTCTCTATGTTGTTTTGGTTTTTAACAAATCTCGTCAACTCTTGTAATTTCATTTATAATCTTAGTCAAAACACTTATTAGTTTAAAATAATTTTCATACTTTTAAAAAATGATTCAAATAAAAACCAACTAATCCAGTTTTTTGTTAAAATTCTAATTGTCGTCTTTAATTACTTGTCTCTAATTCAAATGTTTAATTAAGGTCCTATTTTCTTAAAAAATAAAAAATTGCTCTTGGTTTAACTATTTTCTTAAAATTAATCAAATAATGTCAATTATTATTATATATATTTTTATGTCAAATCATTTTCCAAACAATTAGTCAAAAAATCATTTTAGTCAAGTCGCAGGTCAATCGCATGTTAGCGGGCACTTTGAATGCTTAAACCCTTCTCGAAGTGTAAATTGAACCCCGAACCTTCTTTGGTATTTTCAAATGATTTTTTCTGTTTAAATCTTTGAAAATTATAAGTTTTCTTAATTTCTTTAAAAAATTAAGTGGCGACTCTTTTCTAAGTATTTTTCTTAAATTGTTTTATACTCAGAACATTTCAAAAAGTAATTTTTTCTATAGATAGGAAAATTATGGCGCAATATCGAGAATTATCGAGTAACTGTGAGCATGCGATGTGTTACTAATTGACCCTCCTTGCTATGTGGAGTGTTTGTATGCTTGATTACTGTTTATTTGAAGCATATTGGGCCTTAGTTTATGTTTGACTAGGGCTTACCTTAGAAATACATGATTTGGAACCGATAGGCCATAGTTTTGCCCCGACGTCGCTCGGTCGGCTTAGATCCCTATAGTAGCAGACTGGAGTCCGATAGTTTGGGTCTTAGCTAGGCAATACGCTTACTCCGACGATAGTTGTCCTTATTTCCCCGATGTTACGGCTTCACGAGTTACGTTAACGACACTAGTTCTGCTTCGTGATTTGAATTTGGTTTTCAATTCGGTTGCAAGGACTTGCATTGATTGGCTAAGTGTGGACGGCGTTCCACGGACATTTATAAGGTCCGGCCTATATCGCCAAGATACTTATATAGAGCATCCGGTTTAAGGTCCGGCCTTTATCACCTAGATACTTATATAGAGCATCCGGTTTAAGGTTCGGCCTCTATCACCCAGATACTTAAATAGAGCATCCGGTTTAAGGTTCAGCCTCTATCACCTAGATACTTGTGATTGGTTACTTGGATACTTCTGGTGAGCATTCGGTTCGAGGTACGGCCTCTGTACTATCAGATTTTACTATTGGGGTTAAGGTTCCAGTTCTATGTTCTTTGTTCTTGGGTTCTCATATGCAATTCTTTTTAGTTATAGTTATTCTGTGTACTCGTAGGGCATATAGTGGTCTGTTCGGGTTTTTAATTAAATTTGCGCATGAATGTACCTTCTGGGCTTATGGGGGTCCAGTTAGGTGTAGTTAGCTTATAGATTACTTTAGTTAGTTATTTCTACACTCATGTGCATTCCATTGTTACTTAGATTTCCGTTCTTGACCTATGTTTGTGTTATTCCTTCTTTTCATATTGCCTTTCCTTTACAAGTTCAGTCGACCTATGATGCCTACTGGGTACCTGCTGCTTTGGTACTCATGCTACGCTCTGCATCTATTTCGTGATGCAGGTCCAAGCATCAGTAGCCAGCGTTGATCCAGTTTGGAGTAGTCTGATCCAAAGACGGGGGTGAGCACATGACATTTTGTACTATTTTAGTCACTATCTGCATATGTAGACTTATCTTTTGCCTTTCGAGACAGTCGAGTCTCTATGGTCCACTTTTGGGACTTGTACTCTTTTTGTTATTAACTCTGTACTAGTGACTTTCAGGTTCTGGGAGGGATCTTTATTTGTATATATGTTTTGATTTGCGTCCGCCTGTTTTATTGTTATATTAAATTTTGCCTACTCTTGTTTAGTTTCTGCCCTCAGACCCATTACTTGTTGTTCCGGGTTACGGGTTGGTTTACCTACTGGTGGTTTATAGTAGGTGTCATCATGACTCAAGAAATCGAATTGTGACACAGAGTCAAGTTCTAAATTTTAAAAACTTTGACATCACAAATTTAAAGTTGAAATTCTACGTCCAGAGGAACTAGGCGGTTTATAATATAGGGGTGATTAAGGTCATTATAATATTTAATATCATATGAAAATATATATTTATATTCGTAAATTTAAGATTTGTCATCAGAATTTTATATTAAATGTTTTTTGTAAATTTAAGATTTATATTTATATTTTATAAACGTTCTCAGTTACATTTAACACAAAAATATTTTAGACACATTTTAAATCATATATTTTAAGAAGTCCCTAATCAAAATGATGTTAGTATAAATAATTCTAAACACATTAAAAAGTCAAAAGTCATATACCATACTCCTATTTGTTAACGGGAAGTGTATGGATACCCAAAAACTATGTCAAGGAGAAAAAGTAACATAATTTTTATAGCATAAGGAGTAAATATTTGGACCACGACAGACAAATATGTGGTGCACTGTAATTGCCGTTACATGAAATACATCAAATAGGAAGCTTACACACATAGACCAGCCACACAATTAAACACAATATTATAAAGTGAATAACGGAAGCATTGAAGACTACTAGTGACACATGCAAACAGAACAAAGACACTGAGTAGATCTCCACTAACAAAGAAAAAGAAGAAACACACTACTTTGCGTCTACAGACACTTATTTAAACCTTCTTAAATTTCAAAGAGTCAACTGACTCTTAGTTGTTTCCGCCGTGGATGCAGAAGGCCATCCTAACAATAAGGTCTTCTCTGTCTCGGAAAAGGGTCCTAGAGGAGCCAAGATTTTCAATAAGGGGTTCAAAATTTGAAAAAATAGACACACGAAATAGTCGAAGTGGGTTCGACATCTACTATATATACCTATAAAATTATTTTAATCATGTATATATCATATAATTTTCCGCCGAAAGGGGTTCGGATGGACCCCCTAATTGTAAGGTGGCTCCGCCACTGGTGCAGTGGACGGAGCTGCTCCTCCCATAGTTAAATGTCTCGAATTCGAATTTTAGATATCGAAAAATCATTGATAGGGAATTTGGACCGATTAACATGGTCAATTGGATCCATTAAGGCGCTTGACTTTTGAATCCCAAAACGAAAGAAATGAAGGCGCAATTTTACCTCAGTGGCGCACTATCGATTGGTTGTTAGGGTTTTGTTTTGATTTTCTTACCTTATTTGAAATTTATATTTTTCTAGAAAAAAAGACAAAATATTATCATAAATGTTTTTACTTTTTCGAAAAGGAAAATATAATATTCTTTCATATACGGTTTATTCTTTTCTTTTAGGAAAAGGTTTTGGAGTAGATAGTCATTTTCTAATAATAAAAGATTTTAGGACTCTATAAATATAGGCTTGTTTCTTCTAACACAACAACAATAACATCTACAATGTATTCGTTTAAAAGTCTTGTTTATGGAGATTTATTCTCTCTAAAGTTTCAATGGTTTTCTTTATATTAGTTTTTAGTATAAGTTTTTTGTTATCTGATTTATCAACTATATGATTTGCAAATTGTAAGTTTCCGCATGACGCCCTAATCACCCTTCATAACCCAACACCGGTAACAAAATTGTAATGCATTTTAAGCTCCAGTGATGTGTCGATATTCAGAGGGATACATTGTATTTCTGAATCGTCATAGCTCCAGCACTGAAATAAAAGGTGTCCCGTTTCCCGTATTTACGAGGAATACGTTCGTATAATTCGTAGAAAAAACATGTATAATCTCCTTTGTGACTACATGAGAGGAATTATCCAATTGAATTGTGTCCCAAAGCTCAGTACCAATATGCAAATCAAACTTTGGTACATGACTTTTATTATCATATAGTTACCATACATGAAAAAAGCACGTACTAGAAACTTGCTATCTTTGTCTTTAGAAGATCTTATATTGTAGCAGCACCTTTTCCCTCGTGGAAAGCTTCTAACAGTCTCTAAGTAAATTTCTGTATCATTGGAAATGAATTTAGGCAATAGACATGCATTTACACCGGTGTTTATGAACATTTCATCGCTCCTGTAAGTTACTGGAAACATACTGCCAGTATAGGTTGGCTGCAGTGAGTTAAAAGGGTGATAGCCAAAAGACCAAGAAGGGGAAAAAGGAAATATCTTTGTAACTTGAAATCCATGATATGGCCAAATTAAGCAGCGCTTGATGGGACTTAGAAATCCCAATAATATAATGTACTAGTATAGAGCTAAGTTCACTGAATTCATACTATTATAATAGTGCTAGTTGCAAATTTTACAAATTAAATAGCACGTTTAAGGAGGAGTGGCCTTTTCTCCTTTTAAGTGGATTTTATAATTCAAGTTGTGATTTTAACTTTTTAAAAAAATTATATGACTCATAAGTTTATATTTTGTAAATAAAGATTTATTATTTTAAATTTAAGAAAAAAAGGAAAAAAGATACATGTTCATTATGAAGAGATAGTTTGCACCAGATTACATTAAAAAATAATACCTAGTCACTAGTATTGTTGATTTACTGAATGAGTGGATCTTTGTAAAATTATGTGTATTTGAAAGTTTGTAATCACCATAATTTATTTATAAAAACATGCATGAAGATATATAATTTATTAATGCAACGCCTAAGGATATGAACTATAGTCTACTCATCTGATAAAATTGTATATATAAGAGGTCTCTGAATTGGCTGGGTTGAAAGCTTCTAAAAATGCTTTGACCTTTGGGTTGAAGATGTGCGAACACGCTCCCAATTTGGCCAATATTAATACAATTCCACTTGCTTTATGATCAAACTTTCTAATTCATTATACTACAATTAACATGTACGTACTAAATGATCTTTCTCTTGAACTACTTGAGTAGCAAGTCAAAACATTGTAAGAATCTAAAATATTATTGTTGTGTTGCTTTTCATGGTTTTATCACAAAATTACGTCTCTATAATTAGGATATTAATTTAAAGCCAGAACTTGAACTGCTATTAGCCAAGTGTTATGATTAGTCTCTGTCACTATTTTAAGTTTGACTATTTTTTAAATACATGCAATTGTGGCTACACTTTAAATAGAAGCCACAACGGTAAATATTGGTGCAGTCAAGCCTTGTTAGAGCCCAATGTATTGCAGACGAAGGCCCAACCTCAGAGCTGGTCATAATTTGAGAAAATTTTAGGAATAGCAAAGATAATAATCACATTAGTGTTCTATAGCTATAGTTTTGTTATTTGCACTTCATACCTATATTTTGTTTGCTATGAAACCTCTGATTTGTATGAATAGCAGCACTAATTCGTCTGTGTCTATGAAAATTATGTTTGTATATTTACTTCAATTTGTATATATGTATATCTTCTCTATGTTAGGAATTTCAATTTTTTTTTTTGTATGTGTGTGTGTATATATATATATATGGAATTTATATATAAATATAATTTTTCGTTAGCTGTTATTTGCATATGTATATGTTCTTTGTGTTATGCTTGTCAATTGTATATATATATGTATACAAATATTTAAGCCCCAGCCAAATCGCAAGAAAAGCAAAACATTAGTTGCGAAATAGAATTGAATGAAACAGTAGTTATAACATTAATTTGATTTAAATTTTTGCTATTATGTACAATTTTTCCTAATTTTAAATGTTAGAACTTTTAGTATAATGCTTATGAACCAATAAAATTCAGAAGTCTTTTAATAAGTAAAGCATTATTGGAACAAGATTCACAAATCACGTCCTCATAAATCTGTTCATTACATATTATTGTAGTTGAGTAACGATGGGATGGGGACTCGGGATCTTCCGTAGCTATTGACTCGTCAAACACATATATATAATTAATCATTCTCTAGAGATAGACAGGCTCGCAATAATACTATCATCGATGGCAATACATCGAAAACCGCTTCACTGTTTTCTAACAATTCAATTTATGTATCACATTTTTTTCTATTTAAAAATAATTTAATTTCAAAAACCATCATTTTCTTCTTAAATTTATGCCCAATTGAACAATGACATATAAATTAAGATAATTTAAGTTCATTTTTGGGAAGCAATCACATTATCAAAGTTAAATTTTGGTTTCCATTAGCGAATACTGAATTAGAAACATCTGGAAGAAAGAGAAAAGGAGCAACCCACTAGCGCGTAGGGGTAAGAAGGTCATTTTAATAATAGAGTAGGGGACCAAAATTTGTATTGTGCAAAAGGGCACGTGAGCAGCAACACGCACCGGTGATCGCCGTTGCAATTATCAGTTACTTTATCTTCTGCCCCTCTCTCTCTTGTGTGCAAGCTCAATTTCAGCACTGCGCCAAATAACTCCTTTTCATTCAACTCCATTTTTGCCCATTTTCAACTTGCTACTATACATTCTTCTTCCACAATCTAGCTAGCTTCGAAAATATACTTGGAAAAATCATAAAGATCTTCACTTTCACATTCATCATCGCAGTTTTCAACAATATATATCCATCAAAAACCAATACAGTACGCATTTCCTCCATACCTAGGGTTCCTGTTCCTTTTCAGATACACAGGTATGAAAAACAAGCTTTTCATTTTCTCTCATTGTTTACATCTTCTTCTTCTTTTTTATAGTTTTTTCTGTTTCGCATGCATGTGATCTCTGTGTATGTGGTGTTTGTGTGTTTGTATAGGCGTGCTAGGGATGATAGTTAGGGTTTCTTTCTTTTCATGCTTGAATTTTTTCCCAAGAAATTAAACCATCTTAGCTAGCTTGTTGTTTTCTCGGGGAAAAAAAAAAAAGAAAAATGGAGTTGATCTAGGGCTAAATAAGAAAACATATGAAGTTAAGTTCTAGAAACTGGATCGATCAAGTTACTTTTGAAATCGCAACTGTTTTCATGTGTTTATGGAGTATCTTTGTAAGCTATAATCTCCTAAACAAAAACAAAAAGATTACTACTTCTTGTTTTTCGCCTTGTTTTGATATGAATATGAATTCATGAATCAGTAATCTGCGATTTTTCCGTAAGTTTACAGCTTTTTTCTGATCGATCAGTTCAGTCAAAAAGCACTGGGTTTTTTTTCACTTTTTATCAGTTCGTTTAATTTGTGTTGGATGAATTTACATAAATTAAATTGGCGTATAGGAGAGAAAACATGGTGAGTGTACTGAAAGACTGCGGATAGCGCAGTTCATGTCTGGGTGTATATCTGTTTGAGTTTTTTGATCTTTTTGCTTTTCAGCCGCTATGTTTAATGCATTACTATACATGGAATTCTTCATTTCTGAAAAACCCTAATGATAGCAGTTCATCAACTTTTTGAATTTGAACCCCAAAAACTCCCAACTTTTAAATGCAAATCATTAGCGTTATTAATTGCTCATATATTTTGCGTTTACAGATACTGACAATGGAAACTTACTACAGAAAAAGATCCAGAAAGATCATTCAAGCTAATCTCGTAAGCTTTCTCTCTCTACTTACACATTTTCTCTCTCTAAAATGTTGCGCACTTCGGATCAGGGACGGAATGGTTTCTGTAGCAGACAGTGCACTCAGTATCTGATATTTCCTTTTTCTGTTACACGCGCTATAAAAAGTCCACGCGCCAAATTAAAAAAGTACTAGCTTTCAATGCAAGTGCGTGCATGTAATATATGTTATACCGTGACGGCAAAAAGACAAAAAGAAATCTTCTTGATGATGATGATTGTGATTTTAAATAACCCGCATGAGTGGAACGAAAAAAAAAACTTAATTAATACAATTAGCTTATTATGCATGTTAATTAATATATTTGAACTATTTATTGTACGTTAAAAACATTTTATTTTAAACTATTTATTACATACAGAGAGAGGTAAATTGAGAGTACGTGTGTTATATTATAGTATATTGTAGAGAATGAAGGATAAGGGTGGTGGTGTTCATATTACTATATTACAGCTTTATTATATGGTACAGGAAATGGATTACCAGAAAGGGCAAAAGCAAAGCAGTGTCGCTGGTGCAGTCACTACAGTACCAGCTTTGGCCAGACATGTAAACCAACCACTTCTGCCCACATCAGAAAATCACTCTACCCTAAAACGCCACGGTACACACTCTCTCTCTCTCTCTCTCTCTCTCTCTTTTCTCTTTCTGCGGCACTAGTAGTGGAGTACTATATTTTTAGCCGCATCTGAATCAACCTTTTATACTCCATTTTACTCTTTCAATTTAAGTAGACGATCGACTTTGGGTTTCTCAGAAAATGTATTCTCATGATTATACTTCTTTCCACTTTTCAACAGACGACCATGAAAGTCTGGGTGCCAAGATGAACATTGAGAAAGGTTCTATTTACGAGATTGATCATATCTTTTTGCCTCCAAGAACCCCAGTTCAACTCAAGTCCATCCGAGTAGCTATGGTGAAGAGAATATTAATTAATCCCTGATCATGTTATATACGTCACGTTTTATAAACGGCTATATATTCATTTTTTTTAATTTTTTTGATGATCAGGTGAGCGAGACAACTGCATTGAATGTGGCAGTCAGGTTCCCGAGCTTGGAGTCACTACAGACATATTTCAGCAATAGCACCCGGGAGATGTATCCAGCTTTTGACGAGAAGTTTGTCATGGGAACAGCTCTGGCTAATAAAGTGCTTCTCCGTCAAGTTCCTTCTCTCGAATTTGCTGAGAAGAAGCATCTTCATAGCTTCTGGTTGATGAACTCGACTAATTTGGGTGTTCTCCCAAAGAGTGGAACCTGCTTCTCTCAGCTCAAGGTCAATGGAATGGTTACATGGGGGATACGTCGCCAAGTCAAGTTTCTGGGGAGACATGAAGAAAGCAACAACACCAAGTCTTCTTCCAGTTTCGTTCAAGGAGACGAAATTCCAAAGGTGGAAGTACCTGCAAAATCTGAAGAAGATGAGGAGGAGGAAGAGGATGAAGTCGGCGCTGAATCATTAAAGCAGGAAGATGATGAAGAAACAGAGGAGAACGATGAGGAGGAGGAAGCTGTAACAGAGAAGACTAACAGGAACCTGAAGAGAAAAAGATATAGCTTAAGAGCAACTACAGAGAAACAGGCAAAGAAAACAAGGATTGAGACTCAAAGGCAGAAAAACAAAGTTGCCAAGAAAAACAAATGCAGGCAGTTGACAGTATACAAAGACCCCAAAGACCGTTGGTCTACAGAGAGGTAAGTAAAGCTACTGATCCACTGCATTATTCCTCTATGTATTGTAGTTTCAGGAAAAAAACAATTCTGTCTTTAATTTCTAATGTCTTCACTCAAGGTACAAGTCAGCGGAGAAGAACTTAATGGAGGTGATGAAGGCAAAGGGTGCAACAGCTTCTAACCCAATTCTCAGGCCAGAGTTGAGAGCAGAAGCACGGAAGAGCATTGGAGACACCGGCCTGTTGGATCATCTGCTCAAGCACATGGCCGGTAAGATAGCACCTGGAGGAACTGAACGTTTTCGCCGCCGCCACAATGCTGAGGGTGCAATGGAGTATTGGTTGGAGAGTGCTGACCTAGTTAACATCAGGAAGGAGGCCGGTGTTAATGATCCTTATTGGATTCCCCCACCTGGTTGGGAGCTTGGAGACTCCCCCACTCAACACCCTGTCTGTGCCCAGGAATTTAGGCACCTGAAAAATGAGATTTTTGTACTCAAAAGGTTAGCTGAAAATGCTATTAATACACGAGTTTTCAAAGTGCGTGTCTATGTCACAGAAAGAAAAAAGTTTGTTTTATGGTTGTTCTTGTCAAGCTCTGATGATTTTGCTATATCTGTCAATGTTGGTCGTAAAACAGAGACTGGGAGGATATGGTGATTTCCAAGAAACAGTTAGAAGTAGAAGTTGGAAAGCTGAAAAGGTGAATGTACTGGTGATTCTGTACTGTAATTTTAAGCTTTTACATTGTTGATATATAAACATCGATGGCTGTGTTTTTATTTGAGCAGAAAGATTGAGGAGCTTGAATTGAAGAAGAAGCAACAAGAAACCAAAGCTATTGAGACTTCAAGGAAAGCTATTCCATCAATGGTATTTATTTCCAAAAGCCAAAAGTTTGTCATTTGAGCGGTTTTCAAATTAAAACTTAACCCGTTTGGTAATTATACTTCATGTTCTGTTTCTATGGCAGGAAAAGTGCAAGAAACAATTAATGATGGCCAATTCAGATTTCATGGCGAAAATGGAGGTATTCTAATTGATCAACCTATATGTATGTTATTGCCTTGCATATGGAATTAGATGCAATTCACACTTCCATAGTTTCATATTATGCTGTAACTCACATTTGAGATACCCAACTCAATCATTTCTGTTGTCTCTAATCTAATACATCAAAAAATGCACTATTTCCCCTCTATGGTTCTCTGAGTTTTTATTTCTGGTTAGGATGAAGGGGTAAGGGAGAGCTGGGGCTTAATTATGTTTGATTAGTGAGGAAGTAGAGATTCATGGTACTGTAGAAGTGGTGATATTTTTAGTACTAATAATTTCTGTGGACTGTTAAATGTTAATTGGCTGATGAATACAGGAAAAGTTTCTGAACCTGGTGTCTAAACTGGAAGAAAAAGATAAGGCGATCACGACATTAATGTTGTCGGCTGAACAATTTGCTGAGGTTAAGAGAAAGGAAGTGGAACAAGGAAATGAGAAACAAGGAGTGCAAGCAGTAGATGTAGCAATGGAGAGATCAAATGATCAGAGCAAGGAGCTAACAGCAATTAACCCCAGAAAAGCAAAAAATACTCCCCCAGCAGCTGAGGGAAAAGCTGCCAAGATACAAAGGCTTAAGAGTGGCTTCAGACTCTGCAAACCCCAGGGTAGTTTCCTTTGGCCAAACATGGTCCGCAAGAGTAGTGGTTGTAACATGTCCCCTCAGGTTGTGGTCCAGGTTGAAGATCTTCATATGGTCCAAACACCACCCTCAGTCTCTTCTTCTACTGCCATAGCTCCTCCTTCATTGCTGCCTTACACTAATAATTTTCATAGCAACAACCTAGCTTCCCCTGTCAAGCCTGTCCCTGAAAGACGAGCAGTCACTGTTACTGTCTCCACCATATCTAGTGAAACTTGCTATGAAGCTGGGGATAACATGATGAACTACTCAACTGGAAACAAGGCAACTACTCTCATCAACTTAAATGATGTCCCTCATAACATTGGTGAGGGATTTCGCCAAGCCCCATCATCAAGACAAACTATAACCACGACAACTATTGTCACACCTCATGTGAGTATCATGTATCCTATCTCTATCTCTCAGTCTGCACTCAATCTAATTAACTATTTATGTTCTTGATAATTGAATGCCACTTTAATTCTCTGTGTGTGTTACTCAAGACATTCTCCTCTCCGGTGAAGGGAGTCAAGATGAGTAAAGCACGGCAAGCTTCAGGGGATGACAGGGCTAGCCAGGTTAGCATCAGCAGGAAGGAGTACGGTCATCAACAAGCAAGCAAATGCTGTTCTTCATCTGCCACATCCTTGCCCCAGGGAGCTGCTAGTTGGTTAGTTCTGGCTACTCCAAGAAACACTGCCTCAGATGAGTCCATCATTTAGGGGAACTAAATAGAGTACTAGTAGTAGTAACTAAGACTATTAGGTCCTTGTTTCTTAAGCATAAGTTGAAGATGCTGTTTTTTTTGGCCTCAATCGAGTTACTTTTCTAGTGGATGCTTGCTTACCTTCTAATGGTATCGATAGGAATTTATATCACACGATAAGTGTATGTTTAATTCTCAGTATATTCGTGTTCCCTATCCCACGTAATAGAAAAATTGATCTGATGTTTTTTCTTTCCATAGTTGAATTGTTGAAAATACACAGGTATCTAGTACATTACGTCTCAACTGTTTTATGATGAGATTATTATTAACAGAAATAACGAAAACAGGGCATTCAAGGCATCTTTTTTTTTTCTGGGTTGAACCAGTAGATGATGCATGTAAAGAAAAAATAGTTGAGCATTTCATATCTATCCTCGAGTTACAGTAGAAGAAATATCTGATTTGAATTAAAATAACACTTCGACAAAATGAATACGCAATGATTTATGGCAATAAATTTGTCATTTAAACCAGCAAGTGACTGAGAACAGACTTCATACCCTTCATCAATGGGGTGCCAAAAATAGCAGTAATAATTGAATTTCATTAACTGCTAGATTTCATCTTTTCAGAAGGGGCAAAAAACATGTAAATAAATGCAGGATTTCACTTACGGAGGAAGGCATCAGTTTCATTAATTGCTTATTTATTGTACAAAAGATAAAACCAGCTAAATTTGTATTTCAATGATATAGACATTAAAAGTCACTCTTGCGCATATAAATGTCTTTAATAATTGCGTTTCATATTAATATAGAGATACAAATAAATATAACTAGAGACGGGCATTCCAGCTGGTGCAGTAGAATCCGATCTCACTGAAGTTGACACGTCGAGTATATCATCTAAAGTTTGAACTGCACTCAGTGTTTTCCTTTACCTGAGGGGATTAAGCTGGAGTTAGTTTGAGATCAACAGTACAAAATATCTAAATGTATGTGTAGGATATCGAGGAAATCTCCATTCAAAGTTACTCGAAAACAAAGGAAATTTGCAAGAAAGCAACCAAAAATTCCACACAACCAAGTAGAAAACACCCCAACACTAGGATTACAGAGTATAAAGAAAGTAATGCAATACAGAACTACCATAAAAAATAATCAGTTATCACCAACGTCAGAGAGATACAGACCTTAGGAGACATTGTAGCAGTTATATGAAAGAGTGAAAGTCAAGTTAAGAAAATGATTGAGACAGTTATTAACAAATTAAAAGAGAGACCATGCCGGACTAAGACTAAGAGAGTGGAACAGGTAAGATAGGTAACCTCTAATAGCTTGCCAAGTAGTCGTCGCTCGCTGCATTTCTCACTAGAAGGGAAATTAAAGGACTTGTCCCGTTAAATCACTGAAATCTTGCATTACATTCCAAATAGCTCTTCTACGCCACATCTCCTTTTTTGCCAACAGCAGCTACATCATTAACAATCTATAAATAAACTCGGAGTTCAGCTTTTTCAGCCCATATTCATCTTTAATAGGTAACGTTTCCATTGCTTTTTTCCATCTAGGATAAGAAAATCTTGTCTACAAATATCGACATTTAAAGTACTAGATACTCATACATATCTTGCACCCTGTCAGTTGATGAAGAAGAAATGAAGATGAGAGACCATGGTGCTAATTACACCAGAAGAAAAAAAAAGGTGATTTTTCCCCACCTATCTAAGCTTTGGTGGGAAGATTACTCAATGCCTGCACTAGTGGCCGGTGGGAGGACTCCCAAGGTACGGAAAAATAGTTGAGGTTCATGCAAACTGGTTTGAATATCACCATTATTTAAGTAAAAATAAAAAATAGCAAGGATGGAGAAAGTATCCACTTCTCTCTGCTAATAGATGAGATACTAAAACAAATACTGTGATCTCTGATCAGTAAGATGGCCTCAAATAAGAGCAATAACATAATCTCCCATTCTGATAAATAGATTCACCATGGGCAGCAGCAATTACAGGCACCGGGGTAGAAGTTGAAAATATGAAAGAGCGCCTCTTAATTGTATCAATTGCTTCCATTTCCTGCTGCTCATTTAGCATTTCAACCCCAAAAAGGAGTATTGTAAATAATTTCTTATTCAAAATAATGGTCAACATAACTATCTAACCTGCATGTACCTACCTTGTAGTCCAATTTTTTGTGATAACTGAATTTCTTTATATTTTTTGTTCTTCTCAAAGTAAAGGCACCTATGATCATTGGATTGTTCAATATATATGTGCTGCTAGTTGAGGGAGAACTCAACATGTATAATAGAAATGGAAGCAAATACAACAGACAAGGTATTGGCTTTTGCATGGATAGATATCTTTAGGGCTGCGTATCGGTCGGTTCGGTTCGGTTTTGAAGTTTATCGGGTTGGCTTATTGGTTATCGGTTTGTAGAGATGCTAAACCGTTATAGAACCATTAAGATATTGACTTATCGGTTATTGATTTATCGGTTTTTGATTGTTATCGGTTCGGTTATCGGTTTAACCGTTAAGATTTAACACAAAAATAAAACATTGAAAATCACTTAGAAACAAGGTGACAAACCAAATAAACCATGCACATGAGTTCACAAGTTACATCTTGCTCAAAAGCAAACACTTTTACATTGTAAAATAATCAAGTGTTTGAGACGACCAAAAATAAAAGTAGGAAATCAAACTCTAAGTCGAGGACTTTATATACAAATTGGTATAAATATAATTATTTAATATACTATCGGGTTATCGGTTAACCCGTTAAGAAAAAACTTCAAACCGTTAAGAACCGATAACCCGATAACAAAAAAAATCAAAACCATTATCAAAACCGCTAAACCAATAACCTAATACTATAAACCAATAACTTTTTTATCGGTTCGGGTTATGGGTTTCGGTTCGGTTTTGAACAGCCCTAGATATCTTCAACTCAAGTTTCAGGGATATAGAACCAAGTATTTTGTGTGTATCATACAAATAAAGGTAAGCAAAGCCAAAATCTTCAACATAGACTAGTTGAAGTTCTCATGACTAGCACCAAAGTGTTATTCAATTGTTATCTGGCATCAATGTTGGGACTCTCAGTAGTGCATAAAAATGTTTTGCTCCTAAATGCAAGTCTGGCGTCCATAAAGAAAATTAATGAACATGAGATAAGATACATGCAGGCAGTACTTGACAACATTAAATCAGATAGCATATGCATCAAGTTTCCTCTGTTCTTCCAACAGTTGTACCTGCATGCTATGTATCCACCATGGCAAATGTTTCGCCAGAATGAAAGATATGACAAGGAAAACCCGCAGCTGCTATCCTTTGGGTGTGCACAAGGTAAGAACCCCGCGCAATAGCTCACAAACCACACAAGAGAGGTAACCCGCACTAGGCAAGTCTGGTGTGACGAGCTCGACCCAGAAGGCAAACTCCTTGCTTTTTGTTGGCAAGGTGTTTCGAACTTGAGATCTCCGACATGAAAGTCCCAAACCTAAACCACTTGGCCGCCCTTATAAATGTTTTTTTCCTCACAATTCATTTCTAAACATTATTTTGGGCCCAAATACAGATATTGTTGTATCGTGATTGTGAGATCAAACATCGTTATCATGAAGAGTTAGTTGAAGTATTGATCAAGTAAGAGGAATTTGTGCTTCTCAACTGCTATCGCAAAGAATAAGGCATGAAATTGACCAACACAAACCTTTTTATAGCAAACACAAGGTAATAATTTTCTAGCCCCTATAAATGTTATACTTGATTTTAGTGTAATATCCATGAAATCATGAGATTAAACTATAATTTGAATTAGTTTTAACTTAACTTTCTAAATTGAAAATTTAGGGATTTGACAATAAAATTGGACAAAAAGTCTATCATAGAATTGAATTCACAAGTTTATAGTGACCCATCCATGTAATTTATTTTGATATTTGATCGAGTTGATCTAGTGTTGACTTTTTTTCTAATTAGACACATTTTTTTATTATTTGTATTTATTGAAATTGTTGGAGGCCGTTGAATTGGAAATTCAAACTGTGCTAGGTTGAGGAATTTTCACGTATTTAAGGAAAGTATATTGTAACCTTTTTAATATTTGATATTTTGATGTTATAATTTAACTTTTGTATTATTTCCTTTTAAATACCTAGTACAATGTGGGGCAAACACTTACTAGGGCTTTGAGTCGAAAAATAGTGAGTATGGATAGTTTAGCTTGCTTAAGCGTAGCCAAGCGACCTTTGGCTAAAGAAATTCAGACCATAGAATCGAAGTTCATGCAATTGGACATCTCAGAAATAGGTGGGGTGCTAGCTAGTATTGAGGTGAGGGCCACTTTCATTGAAGGGATCAAGGCCAAACAATTTGAAGATGAGAATTTGGAGGAACTTAGAAAGAAGACTGGAGACCACTCTTGATACGGATGGTGTACTCAATTTTAAAGGGAGAATATGTGTTCCTAGAGTAGATGACGTGATTGAGAAATTGTTGACAGAGTCTCATGGTTCGCAATATTCTATTCATCCGGGTGTGATCAAGATGTATAGAGATCTGAAGCATATTTATTGGTGGTCGGGCATGAAGAAAGACATAGCGGAGTTTGTGGCCAAGTGCCAAAATTGTCAACAAGTGAAGTATGAACATCAAAGGCCTGCAGATTTGCTTCAAAGAATGTCAATTCCAGAATGGAAGTGGAAAATGATAGCCATGAATTTTGTGGTAGGCGTAGTAAACGTCAAAGGACAGCTATGTCATTTGGATCTAATTTTGTAACATTCCTTCTTGAAAGTGAGCCTCAAACATTCAAGGAAGCGATGTTGTCTAGTGACTCAACCTCTTGGAAGGAGGCTGTCAATAGTGAGATTGAATCAATCTTAAGCAATCATACTTGGGAGTTGGTTGATCTTCCTTCAGGGAACAAACCCTTGGGTTCAAAATGGATCTTCAAAAAGAAGATGAAAGATGATGGAACTATTGACAAATATAAAGCAAGACTTGTTGTCAAAGGCTTTAGACAAAAAGAAGGTCTTGATTATTTTGACACATACTCGCCAGTGACTAGGATTACATCAATTCGGATGTTAATTGCCCTAGCTGCAGTATACGGTCTTGAAATCCATCAAATGAATATGAAAACCACCTTCTTATATGGAGAGCTAGAGGAAGAGATCTACATGGAACAGCCTCAAGGCTTCGTAGTTCCCGGTAAAGAAATGAAAGTATGCAAACTTATTAAGTCACTTTATGGACTAAAACAAGCACCGAAACAATGGCATGCAAAGTTTGATCAAACCATATTGGCAAATGAATTTAAGATCAATGAGTATGATAAATGTGTTTACATTAAAGACACTCCGAATTAGGAAGTCATTGTATGCCTATATGTGGATGACATGTTGATAATGAGCAAGCACATTGCCAATGTAAAATCTACTAAGCGTATGCTCGCTAGTAAGTTTGATATGAAAGATCTAGAAGTTGCCGATTTGATATTGGGAATAAAGATTCACAAAACTCCTAATGGTCTAGCATTGTCTCAATCTCATTATATTCAAAAGGTACTTGAAAAGTTCAAGTATTTGAATTTCAAAAAGGCAAAGACCCCAATTGATGTAAAACTTAATCTTGCAAAGAATAAAGGTGAAAGTCAGTTTCAATTGGATTATGCCAGAGTATTGGGAAGTTTGATGTATGTCATGAATTGTACACGACCAGACATAGCTTGCACTATAAGTAGACTGAGTCGATACACAAATAATCCCAATCAAAATCATTGGTTTCTATTTTGTGTTAAATACTGTGATTTATAATTATTTCTTTACTTCTTCTATGATATTGTTATGATTTAAGTGTTTTACCTTACACACATATTTTTATGACTTGAGACATCATATCAGTTGTGGACAATATTTGATTTACGTACGATCAATAACTTTGTCACCCCTGTGAATAATTTGAATCAGACTTATCAACACCCTCCTCACAATTTCCAACTTGTAAGTAATTATCAACTGCATCAATTAAAATGTAGAGTAGTCAAATGTATCAATTGCACCATTAACAATTTTGAATTATGCTTGTATAAAAAGGATTGGGGTTTTCTAGTCTATAGAAATAATTTTGCTACCTCACAAGGATTGGATAAGGTCTCCATACATTTCACCCTCACTAGATTACACAGGGAAAACCTACTAGATATATTGTATGTATGTATATATATATATATATTTTACCTATATTAGCAAGTAATGTGAAACACCCCAGAAGATTTTCGAATTAAGACTTGAACCGTTTTTCGTAGGGAGTGAGTTATTATCAAGGAATTAAAAATTTCTTAAGTGTTAAGGTCCCTAGATGTAGCACCTTGAGTTCCAAGAAGAACTAAAGAGAGTTCATTCAAGTCATTCCTAAGTTCCTTTAAGTTTTGGGTCAACTTCAAACGACCATAATTTTCAGTACATGATGAGTTAAGTGACCCATAAGATATCAAATGAAAGGTCTTTGTATTATATTTCCAACGCCACCGACTTTGCTGAGTTTCGAGTTCGTATGAGGGAGATATGCCCGTTTGAAGTTGGGTTGTCCAAATAAGAAAAGTTCCCCGAAAATAGTAAGGGGTATTTTGGTCTTTTCCTTACCCAATCAGATTTAATTCATTTTTAGTAAGGTTTTAGGGGTCAAATTTGATTAGGTTCAGTTTTATAGTCCTAATATACGCCTAGGGTTTTAGTTGAGAGTTAAAGAAGAGAAGAGAAGAGAAAAAAGGAGATGATCAAGGTGTTCGTCGAGGTTCAGTTTTATAGTCCTAATGTTTTTTTCCTCACAATTCATTTCTAAACATTATTTTGGGCCCAAATGCTACATGTCCTCTGTTAATTCGTCACTTTGCGATGTCATTGCTCATTGGCGAGTGTACACACTTTATATTTTCAGTTAGTTGTCAAAAAAGTGTATAATAGGTATATCTTGAGACCATATATTCTTCTCCTAGAACCAGAAATAAATTGACTCGAATATACACTTTTTGTTCAATAGTGATTTTACTTACTTCTTAAAAAAACTCTAAATAAAATGGTAACTTTACTATCTCACCTTTGAATATACTAAATACAATGTCTCAAAAAATGTAATAGAGAAATGACTATAGTTAACGATAACGATAAATTAGGAACTAAGGAGTCCTTCGGTTTGCATACAAGCTATGATGAGATTAGTTATGACGGAATAAGTGATGGTAAGATTATTTCTTATTAAGTGTTTAGTTTGTTATATTCAAAATAATATGCATTCTATACATTTTAAGAACAAATCATCTATTTATAAAAATACCCTTCATGAATGTGAAAAACAATGTATAAAAGAAATTTAAAGGATATCTTTGTCATTTATCTATTTTATCACGGAATAAGTTATTTTGGAATTATTATACCACCCAATGAGAGATACCAAAGCTAGCAACATACGTGAGGAAGTTGGACTCCTACCCATCATAGTGTAGGTGTAGGATTAATGAAAAGAGGAAGTTGAGGAAGGCAACTGATGGGGCATTACGTCCAGGGTAGTCATTTTGTTTAGATGAGTATTTGTAAATTGTCACTTGGTAAATAAAATAAATTTACTTACCAAAAAAAAAAAAAAAACTTATCCAGGTACTATTATTAATCCCGAACATGTTATCATGAACTTACCGACCAAACAACAAATTAAATGATACTATAATTTAATCGCAAGACTATTTGATGTTATCCTTCACACCAAAAATCCCCAAGTGTGAAATTATCTATTGATTTCATAATGTGGACAAATATTATTAAACATCCAAAATAATATAGTGGACAGCTATTGTTATATCTAGAACTAATCTCGAACTAAGTACGCTAATTATTACAACTATCGTTTAATTAAATAATTTAGGAAAGTATCTCTTAGTTTTTAGTTTAAACAAACGAGAAAGGAAGGCTTAAAGAGAAATTTTATTTCAACAAAGTTGGAAGGAAAACAGAGTATTACCACTCAAAAACACACATGTAGCTCTCATTTCACCTTTCCATGACGAATTGACAACAAGCTAAAACTATTGTGAACCAGACCTAATGGGCTTATTACCCACAACAAAACGCCTAGCATGATGCCCACTCTTCTTTTTACAGCCATCAAGAGAAACAGACAACTCATAAGGAGGTGTATCATAAGCCAACCATTGTTCCACATAGAATATGGTTTGACTACACTGCATGTGAGGCCCAGTGAAAGTTGTCTCAACATAATCCAAGAACCATCCATGGTGGTCACCAGATCCATCAGAAGTAACATTAAGTCTGCAAATTGGTGTGCTAAGACATTTGCCTCTACCAGTGAAGATATCCACATTACCCCTTTCGTAGTAATCATAATTTGAGCCCATTAAACCCCACTTTTCAAGATCTGGAATCCATACTGATTTTCCAGAAGCATCGCCAAGTGTAGCGCTGATTTTGGAGTCAGTTCCACCTTTTATGATTGAACCAGTTTGAACATACAGAGTATACACACACTCTTCCTGCAACCACCAAACCGTACATTGTTAATCAATGTTTTCTTGTCAAATCCAAATACGGGTAATGAAATGAATAGTACAGATTCAGATCTCAAGGAGCAGGTAAATAGGGATCTAAAACTGCAAGAAAAAAAAAAAGGAATAGAATTTGGATGATGAATGTTCAATAGTATTACAATGAATAGTAAAGAGCAAATAAGCGAAAATAAGAGTGAAATCAAATCAAATAAAATGAAACTCGGTCGATCTAAAAGTTGGATGAGCTGGAATAGAAAGATGATCAATAGAGAGTTTCGATGGAAAAGCATTAAATTAGTTAAATGAAATGAAGAGGGAGGGACTTACAGATGAACCAGCTGCAGCAATATGAGCTGAAAGGAAGAAAGTGAAAGCAACAGCAATGAGGAAGTGGAGACTCGTCATTTTCTCTTTGATCTTCAAACTCCGAGTGGTAGCACACTCCATTATAAGGGGCCGCGTCATTACAGCTTGCTGTACGAAAAAGTCAATAGCGCCCCCCGCCCCTCCTCGTTTCAATATATATATATATATTTTTTTTATATAAATTACACAAATCAC
This sequence comes from Solanum bulbocastanum, assembly GCA_037074985.1. NCBI lineage: Eukaryota > Viridiplantae > Streptophyta > Magnoliopsida > Solanales > Solanaceae > Solanum > Solanum bulbocastanum. The sequence continues at coordinate 37,653,455 of CM073599.1, forward strand.
ATACTTTTAAATTAAAATTACAATTTATTTTTTAAAAATTTATTATTATAGAAATTTCTCAAACGGATACAATAATATAAGCGTTGATACATTAATTTGATATGCAAGATGCATTAATCATTAAGTAAGATATATTATATTTTATACATGCTATACTAATCTGATGTACATTTTATACATGATACACTAATTTGATGCGCGAAAATGAGGGATTTTGGAGATTTGTAAAACTTATAGAAAATAATGGTAATAAATAAACTAAAAGGCGGGATTTTTGTAATTTTTCCTTTTTTTTTTTCCTTTTAAATTGAAATTCGCTGACAACGTGTTGTTAATTGAGATAATACATTTTTATTAGTTAATTATATTCTCAATATAATAGTAATAGTTACTACTGTTTAGTAAATATTAAATCGGTTTAGCTGTCCATAAACGTAAATTTTATTACCTCACTTATTCTGTCATAAAGGGTTGATTAAAAAAATCTAATAATATTGAGGTAAATATGAATTAATTCACTTATTGTGTCTATCACATGGGCAGATTTATTTAGACCATACTTTAAAACTGCTTAATTGTTCACCTACTCCATCTGAACATAATTTATTTAAAATTAGAGAGGATAAGAAGATCGACACTGTTGTCATAAGCAGTATTCATGGTTTAGGTAAAAATCTATTCAAATCAAATTAAATGGATTAAATAAATTAATTGTATTTGATTTTGATTTAGTGTAATTTTATATTTTTAAAATTCGATAATATTTAATTTGATTTTGATGTTATTTGAAAAGAAATAATCAAGTTGAGTCGAATTGATAAACTATGTACATGTTTTTTATTATTATATATACCTAATATATATTTATTGTATGAACTATTTAAGTTTGACCATGAATCTAGCTATGAAAAAATCTAGTTTTTTGAAAAAAATATATTATATATTTGAAAACTATGTGAAATGAACTACAAGTCACAATAATTGATAATTTCTAATATTTAAAAGATGTATGCAAAATTTACGGTAAAAAATATACTTGTTTGAATTTTGAAATTCGAAAAGTGACACATAAATTCGGGTGAAGGGAGTACAAAAGTTAACCAAAATTTGTTTATTCCTCATTCTCGAATAAAATGTTCAAGCTAATGAAATGATTTTTGCTTCCTGTTTTGAAGAAAATGTAAAGTTTTGTTAAAGGATATTTCTTTTTAAGAAGAAAAAAAAAAAAAATACAAGTTATAAAAGTCCTTGAACGTTTAAAAAAGTGGCATACCAAGCTAAAAAAATGAGGGAGTAAGATTGCTTTACTTTTGGTAAAGTTTTAAGCCTCCTTCAAGAATTTGTTAGCCTACCATTTTCATCTATCCCAAAATATATATAGCCTCACCAGGGTGATGATTTCATTTGAGCTTTGCTTCACGCGTTTTATTATATAGAAGAAAAAAATTCATTAATACATTAATAGCTAGACACCATCATCTATTTCAAAACTTAAATCGAATTAAAGTTATTAATTTAAATAGTAATGAATTTGAATCAAACTTAATCCGAATCCTATTATACTCGTTCTTGCTATTTAATTGCAATCTATACCACTTAAAATAAAATGTTCATATCACACCTAACAGCAATAGACATGGAATAAATTAGCATACCAACACAACAAATATCTCATGATTTCAATATAAAAATGAGGGGAAAAAGGCTTGATATTCCTCAACTCTGTGATTTAACTTTACCGTTATAAAAGTGACTCACATTTACTTCTACACTTGTAAAAGTGGCTCACACATGCTCTTCTTATTTAATGAAAGTGAAAACATTAATTTTACATAATTATTTTTATTTTTTATTTTTAAAAAAATAATGTAAAGAGTGTATATGATACTTCTAGTAAAGTTTCAGATATATTTGATCTTTCTCAGACATGATTTTTCTCTTTTGACTTTTTTTTATTCAATGGCTAGTTTGAATTTTAAATATATCCCTTATAGATCTATTTGCTTATTATTATTTGAGTTTTTTATTCTTATTTAATTATTTATTTTTCTTTCATTTTTAGTGTAAAAATATGATAAATAAAAATAAAAAATTTTGAATGGAAAAAGAGAAAAATTGAATTTAATTATTTTGCGGCTATATGATTATTTCAAGATTTTAAATTGTATATCCTAAGAAGGTTTAAGTATATATATTTTTAAGATAATTCATAACGACATAGTACGAATCCTAGGCTCATATATCATCACACTAGTAATATTGTGCTAGCATGAAACTCTTCAATTGTTGAGTTTGAGTCCAAATAGTTTCCTAATATTAATGATAGGTTGCACCGATAATTTACTATTAATAATATTCCCTTTTAAGTTTCTTTAACCTGAAAAGCACACCCATAACAAATCTTGGAAAAAAAAAAAAAGAGTAAAGCCATAGGAAACAAATCTCTGAAAAATCTTAACAAAGTATAACCCTAGAAAAAACTAAATACTTCTTTTAACATAAAAACGCATAAATTCCTAACAGATTTATGAAAAATACATCTAAATAAAATCATAAAAAACAATACCATCCAAACCTAAAATCAACAATAAATAAGAAAATTCTTCAATAACCACACTTTAATCAACAATACCACCTAAAATCGAGCATCAAATAATTTCTCAGAACTTTTCATACAAAAAATAAAGGGAAAAAGGTTTTGAAATATATCCGAACTTTGACCGAAATTGTTGTAACGATATCAAACTTTGGAAAAGACCTTTTACTCCCTATACTATTTAATAGTGTATTGTAAAGGTATATATGTGTCCATGTGGACATCATAAATATTGTAGAATTATAAATAGTAACATGTCCCCGTGGACACATATATACCTTTAAAATACACTATTAAATAGTGCAGGGGTAAAAGGTCCTCCATAAAGTTTGATATCGTAACAATAATTTCGGCTAAAATTAAAATATTTTTCAAATCCTTTTCCCAAAAATAAAACTAGACAAGAAAACACCTACCAGAAGGATCATAAGTAGAGAAAAAAACATATATACGAACCTCTCTACTCGATTCTCTATTATGCAAAGATGAATATCAAATTGAGTCTAGAATTTTAAGTGTTAGTGGAAAAGGCAAATATACCTCCAAACTTTTAAAACTGATATGCATATATTCTTCATTATACTTTAAAATTATATATATTTTTACCGTCAATTTTTAAGTAATATATACCCTTAAATCCAAAAGTACAATTTATTCGATTATATCTTATTTTTACCAAATAATTTTAAAAAACCATCCACCAAAAGATATGTTAATTTTTTTTACCCAATTATAACCCAAAATCACTATATTGAGTCTTTTTAAGTAAAAATAAAATAATGTTTGATTTTTCTAATTCTTTTTTTTCCTTTCCCACTTTTTTCTATCTAAAAATAGAATACTATCCAAACCTAAACATACTGGTTTGGTACAACCACAAAGTGTCAAGTCTACAAATACACGCCCTGTTCCGTATTGCCTTCCATAATTGACATTTCTGTACAATGGATTCCCAATCTCAATCTCCCTCAGTTGGAACCCTAGATCACAACTCATCACTAAACCATGCCCAACTTCAAGCTTCTGACAATTCCGGTTCAAATCAAGTATCAGAGGAGCAAAAACTCGGTGAATTCACTCTGAAGCTCGAGATACAGAGGCCCTTATTGTCGGAAAACGGGTTGACAAACACTCACAGCGGCACCGACAGGGACCAATCAGGCGGTGAGGAAGAAACCAGCAGTAGAAGGAGACGGAGGAGCCGTTGGGACCCACCTCCCACTGAATCAACCAATGATGGGAACGGGGGCGGTGATGGAAGTGGGACTGGAAGAAAGAGGAAGTCGAGGTGGGCTGACGATGAGCCCAAACCCGTTATTCAATTGCCGGATTTCATGAAAGATTTCACTGGAGGTATTGAGTTTGATCCTGAAATCCAAGCTCTTAATAGTAGATTACTTGAAATTAGTAGGAAATTGCAATCGGGTATGCCCTTAGATGATAGACCTGAAGGTGCTAGGTCGCCTTCGCCTGAACCTATATATGATAATATGGGAATTCGTATAAACACCAGGGAGTATCGCGCACGAGAAAAGTTGAACAGGGAGAGACAGGAGATTATATCACAAATCATTAAGAAGAACCCTGCTTTTAAGCCTCCTGCTGATTATAGGCCTCCCAAGCTTCAAAAGAAGCTCTACATTCCCATGAAGGAGTTCCCTGGTTATAATTTTATTGGGCTGATTATTGGTCCAAGAGGGAATACTCAGAAGAGGATGGAAAAGGAGACTGGAGCAAAGATTGTAATTCGAGGCAAAGGGTCAATCAAGGAGGGTAGGTTCCAGCAAAAGGGGAATTTAAAACCTGACCCTGCCGACAATGAAGATTTACATGTGTTAGTGGAAGCTGAGAACCAGGAGTCCGTTGAAGCTGCTGCGGCTATGGTGGAGAAGCTCTTGCAGCCTGTTGATGAAGTGCTCAATGAACATAAGAGGCAACAGCTTAAGGAACTTGCTGCTTTGAATGGAACAATTAGAGATGAGGAGTTTTGTAGGCTATGTGGTGAACCAGGGCATAGGCAGTATGCATGTCCTTCTCGCACCACCACCTTTAAGAGTGAAGTTCTGTGTAAAATATGTGGTGATGGGGGACATCCTACCATCGACTGTCCAGTGAAAAATACTACCGGCAAGAAAATGGATGATGAGTACCAGAATTTTCTCGCAGAGTTGGGAGGTACCATTCCTGAATCACTAACAAAGCAAAACTCAGCAACGCTAGCTCTTGGCGCGGGAAACTCAGGAAGCAATCCTCCTTGGGCAAGCAATAATAGTCCTGGTGGTGCTGGTGCCAGTTCACATCCTGGCTTAGGGTCAAGTATACTAAAGCCAAAGGAGTTTGACGAGACAAACTTGTACATCGGTTACTTGCCACCTACTCTTGAAGATGACGGTTTGATCAATTTATTCTCTCCATTTGGTACCATTGTGATGGCTAAAGTTATAAAAGATCGTCTAAGTGGTCTGAGTAAAGGTTATGGATTTGTTAAGTTTGCGGATGTTCAACAAGCTAATAGTGCTATAACTAACATGAATGGCCACCGTCTTGACGGAAGAACCATTGCTGTGAGAGTTGCAGGTAAGCCGCCTCAGCCTGCTGTGCCTCCAGGACCTGCTCCGGCAATGCCTTCATATCCGGTTCCTAATCAGGGAATGGGCGCATATCCATCCCAGAAGTATGCAGCTGGTGGTCCCATTGGCAATGCCCCCCCTGGTAGCTATCCCCCACCTGGTGCTCCAGTTCCATGGGGGCCACCTGTGCCTCCTCCATATGCCCAGTACCCACCTCCTCCTCCTGGCGCAGCCATGTATCCTCCTGTTGCAGGTCAACCCATCCCTCCATATGGAATGCAGTATCCTCCTTCAATTCCAACAGCATCTTCTGGTGCCCCTGCTCAGACTGTTTCTTCTGGTGAAAATCAACAAACTTATACCTCTCCTGTTGAGGTACGGCAAAGCTATCCTCCTGGACTGCAATCCCAGAGTGTCTATGGCAATTCTGTCACAGCAATGCCACCTAATGCTCAACCTGCATACCCAACATCATCATACAGCTATCCATCTTATTATGGTGTCGCACCACCACCTCCTCCTCCATCTGCATCCCATTCCAATGGGAACTATTCACAGGGTATGAGCAATGTTCCCTGGGCTCCAAATCCACCAACTCATGCACCACCATCATCAGCGGAGAAGCCTGCATATGGTGCGGATGCAGAGTATGAGAAGTTCATGTCAGAAATGAAGTCATGATGCAATTGCTGCATCACCTGCACTATTAGGTTGGGAATTTCTTACCAAGTCTGTTTCCAAATTTGCTATTTGGTCTCCTCTGTGTGCTGTTTGGTGTTCACTTTTTTACACATGTATATATCCTCATCTTCACGCTAGTATGTATACATCTTAAATTTTGATTCTTTTTAAATCTTTTAATTTGAAGTCTATTCTTCTAGTGTTGGATTTTGACTTGAAACAAAATTTAAAATAGTAGAGGAGATTTTTGAATTTATGGTCTTAAACTAAGAAATGTATAATACACTAAAATGCCATTTCATATTGTAGTCTTGAACATGGAAAGTTAAATTTAAAATTTGACAAAAAAAAAAAAAAAAAGAAGAAACAATTCTTTTTGAAATGAACTAAAAAGGAAAGTAAGACATAAATTAAAATGGGGCAGTGCAATTTCTTTTTTTTAAAAACCTATAATAATTCTATTATTACTAAAAATTGGGCCCCTCTAATTTGGATGCCTTATTTTCGCCGGCCCTGTTCTCCACCAACCTAACTCTCTCTCTATATATATACGTAATATGTGTGTATTGGTTTGTATGTTCATGAATTCTTGAAAGATATGGGATTCTTCCCGATTGCAAGTATCTATATTCAAACCTTGTGCCCATCCCACAAATACTTGGTCGCTTTTTAGTTCATATTTTTTTCTTCCCCTTTCTGTTCACTATTTTTTTTGGGAGCAGTGAGCATTTCATAATTATTTGTTACTTCATAATTTCATTCTTAAAGCTTCTCCTTTGTTAACGTTGTAATATTTGGCAGGCTGATGTGTTGGAGCATTTCACCTGATTTCTTCCCTCTTGCCATGACTTAGTTGTTGGAAGTTTCAGATTCACATCTTTAACCTTGTTGTACTGTTATGCAGAGAGATGAGACATTCAGTTCATTCAGCTTGTGTTGGAGCATTAAATCAGTGGATTATGGATATTAATTATGCTTTTTGTAGGATTCGTTTCTGGGGATTGGCTTCCAGCGTTGTTTTTCAAATTTTATTTTAATGATTTGTTGGATTTTCTTGATGACTAATCACTGACAGTTTGTGTTTCTCTCCACTTTGTCTTCTTCACCACTAATCTCCTTTGCTTTTCTCTTTTAACTTGGTTATCTCTTTTACTTTTCTGGGGTCATTTAACTATCGAGAGTTCAGAAAGCAGCCTGATGCTTGCCTCTGCTATTCCTCCCGAAAGGTGAAGCATCTTCAAATTTTGAAGGTTCCCAGGGTATGTGAATTTGATAGTGTGATGACTGCATTCACATGTCTACGAATTAACTTGATTACTCGTTCTGATACATTTTCCAGATGTATTGTGACAGGAAAAGATGCTTGTATTGGAGTGTATTATCCTGTGCTGGACTGATTTGTGTGTTAAAATCACTTATCCTGTTGGGTGTCTTAATTTGAATTTTATTTTGGATTCTGTGATGTTTATCAAGAAAGTTCTCTGTGCAATGGGAATTAACTGAAGTCCATCAGGGAGAAGTGAGAATGAGTAGCATTTAAATGTGATGGGCTAAACTAGGACATTTGCAACCTGGCTATGAACCTTTTATTGGGGGGGTGGGGGGGTGGGGGGGTGGGGGTCACTTTGAATTTGAACATTGTTATCTTAGATTTTGATTTGTGGCTCGGAAGTTTTAGAGAAACGGAATGCACTAGCAGGAAGAGTGGCGAATCACATAGTAAATAGGAGACCTTGTGAGGATGAATATATTTGTACCACTCTTCTTTTGTGCTTATGAAAACGTAGTTGCAGACATTTCAAGCTACATCTCCCTAAGAAGTGGTTTTTCTACTTTTAGCTCTTCAGGGCTTTGCTCTCATTCAATCATTCTCTTGAGATGTAATTTGTTTATGTTAACTTATTTAATAATTTTTGGGGAAATAAGTTGGATGGGATGTTGTCCCCAGGTGTTCACAAATTAACTGTGGATATTTTTGGTTGGAACTCGAGACATGGCTTCTTGTGGGTTCTCATCTTAGGAACTAAGTTCATTAATGCCTTAATATTTCTGTTTGTGATCCACCAAATGTCTGGAGTTCTTGAGAGAAATATGTGTAATCTGAATTTCATGTCCATTGGAATCAATTGGTCTCAACATTCTAATTAGTTGAAAACTGCAATTCTGGTATACGGGAGAATGTTGATGCTCGTTGGATTCAAAAGATTGCTTGCAGATAAAAATAGTTTAAATTTTAACTATCAAAAAGAATGGTTTACATTTATATTGTCTAGGTGTTCTCTTACAATTTTCTTCAAAGACTTTTAATCAAAAGTCTCTCATGTATGCAGTATCACTCTAAAGTTTTTATATTACCCTACAATTTGTCTGGTTCCCTTTAAAATTTTTAGCAACACATTTTGCTTAAGTTATCTCTTTGATGAAGTGGCTTGTTGTTTTTGTTATCTAATGCTGCCACCTATGCTATTAAGATATTATCAGCTCTTCTTTCCTTTCCCTGGTCCTGCTTTGCCCCTTCTACCTTGTGTTTTGAACTGTCTGATGTAAGTCTTGATTAGTCCTAGTGGTGGATGCACGGGTTACATTTTTGGTTGGTACTTTTGACAACTTGATTCTCTTGGTTTGTGTGTCATTTGAATTTGGGTTTGTTCTTGCTCTAACTTCCTTTTAGTTATTTGAATCATGAACTTTTTGTCATGGTTATTGGGAGTTTGTCATTTGAGTTTTGGGCTTTGTGTCTCATCTTGCTTGGGGTTGAGGTGTACTAGTTGTTGCTGCTTTGTGCAATAAATGTCTTGGCCAAGATTGTAGGACTATTCAAGCTTCTGATGTGGTGGATCATATTTTTGCATAGGGCTGTATTGGGGTTTGAGATGTTGAGTAGCTGAACTTTAGCCTGGGTATGGTGAGTTTGGATAATGTATGGAAGCTTAGTATTTCCGTTAAGCACTGGTATTTTTAGATATAGGTTTACTATTGCTGAATGGTTTTGTTTCTTTTTCCTTTTTAATTAATCCTTCCGTTCTAGACTAACTTCTTTAAGTTGGTTGTTAGTAGCGCGTACTGATAGCAGCAGGGATGGCTCCCCCATTTCAGAAGGTCTCTTGTTAGTTCTATTTGTCTCCTGATGTAGGTATGCTAGCTGCTGGCTGCTTATTGATGTTGGTGTCCGATAGAGTTCTTTGCTCTTCATGCCTGGAAAGATGTAATGCAGCCAATTTCTTCTTAAGAAATTTCATGTATCGGGCTTCTTGTACTGTCAGAATGCACGACAGTTCCATCCCGCCTCTAAATTATAACTTACACACAATTGAACTAGGGAGAGGATGCGGGTAAAACTTACCCACAGCGGGTGTTTACACCAAGTCACTACATGCATGCCATGTTTTTGAACTTATAGTTCATTTTACTTAATCATAATTAATTGACATGTGTTTTACTCCATTAAATCACGTAATAATGGAAATTGCATTGACTTGGTGTAAACACCTGGTGGGATAAGTTTTTTCCGAGAGGGATGGTGTTGTCTAATAATGCTTCCACAAGGAAAAAGTTGATGTCACTGTAACTAGTCGATTATAATTATGGGGTGATTGCACTAAAACACTCGTATAATGTGACTTAGTTTGGACATGCATTCTTATATTTTGAAATTAAATACTTGCCCTTTTTACATCACGAAAATCTTATATTTACACCTGGTATATTTAAATTTAATGTAGTTCAAATTATTTTATGAATTTGAATTTAGTTCTTCTCGTTTGGCATGAGTTGGTTTGGGGTTTTTAAATATCAAATTAAATCATTTGTGTTGAATTTTTAAATCTATAAATTAAATTAAATTAGTAAAATTTGGATTTTTAAGGGTTCTTTTGGTAAAGTGTTTGGACAAACATATAATTAACTTGTGTTTTAAATGTTTTTCTAGTCTTGTCAAAATAGAACTATCCAAAGTGTTTTTTAAAAGAATACATCAAATATGAGATAAGTGATAAAATCAATATATTAAACAAAAAATAATAATTGAAATCTTGTAAATTAAATAGGTTATAATGGAAATGACTATAATTTAAAAGTATTAAATTATGATAAAATAAGTTTGATAAGTATTAGTAAGTGTTAATTAATCACATGACTAAATATTAATAAATTAAATTAGATTATGTATTTTAATTGTCTGAGTCAACGTAAAACTAAAGAACATGTATTCAATGATCAACTTGCTAATTCTAACATTATTAATCTTTGTATCAACAGCCCACTTAGTGCTGAATTGTTTTTTTTTTTTTTTTTTTTTGCTAGTATTAGTATTAAATTGATTTTGATTTGAGCTTTATTAGAGTTATCTTTATTGAACAATTTAAAATTTTAAGTATCAAACTTGAAATAATAAGTTAAAAGATAAAAACTATGAAAAAAATATAAGAAATAGTTAGAAATTATATCAAAGTAAATACTTTAATGTAATAGATGAAAATTTTAATTATATATATAATATCAGATTGGCTTGGTTTGGGGTTGATTTATTTTAGTTAAAATCAAATCAACCCTAATATAATTGGTTTTTTTTTTAATATGAAATCAAGTCAAATCAAATTACTAGTAACTTTTTTTATTTGACTCGATTTTCAGTTCTATATTGTACACCTATGTTTACAGACATATAGAAGACCTAATTAGGCAACATAAAAATATTTTCTCCATTAATTTAATTTCAGATGAATAAATCACATAATTCAGAATCCCCAAACATAAAAGTTGACTACATAGTATCCTAAATATACATCAAATACTATTGAAACACATTATCTTTAATGAACCTAATATGGGCTATGACAGAATTATAGATGACTGAGATTCTTCAATTAAATATTTCATATTCGAGTTATAGAGGATAAAATAACTTTCTTGACAGTCTGAATTTCATATTTAAACTATTATTTATTAATTTAAGAAACACACATCAATGGCGTGTGTAATACACTATTCTTTTTTTTTTTTTTTTTTTTTTTTTTTTTTGTAAAAATACATGGCATTCCACATATTTAAAATATTTCACCTTGACAAAAATTAAATAAACTACTAATATTAGTTAAAAGCTACAGATTAATGTATTCTTACCCTAAAAAAATAAAATTTAAAATATTTTTCTCACCCAGCCCACCCCCGAAAAGCCCTCCATCCTTTTATTTGTTTAAATTTCTTTTATAAAATATTTTTAAAAATTTCAGATCTCACCCCTCCTCCCCTCCTTACTAAAAGAAATTTTGATATTATTTTTATTTTTGTAAAAAATTAAATTTCTACTCCACCCCATCTTACCCTCCGCTCCTAATTTGTTTTTTCTTTTTTACATATTTCTCGTTTTGTGTTACATATACTTTTAGAAAAATATTTTTTCTACTTGCAAACCGTATATAACAAAAATAAAAATTTAATTTTTAAAAAAGTCTATATATATATATATAAAACACAAAACGAGAATTTCTTTTCAAAGTAGAGCGTTATGTGTGGTGGGGTATAACTTTTTTAAAAAAATATTAAAATAATATATAAATTATTATTTGAAGGAATTCCCGGGGGGGGGGGGGGGGAGGGGGGGATGAAGGAAGAACTTTTTTTACAATTTTTTTTTTTTTAAATTTCAACACAAAACGAGAAAAAAAAAATTTGAAAGTAGAGGGTTAACTGTGGTGGGGTATAATTTTTTAAAAAAATATTAAAATAATAGCTAAATTATTATTTGAAGGAGTTGCGGAGGGTGGGGGGGGAGGGAGATGGAGTAAGAACTTTTTTTACTAAACTTTTATAAAAGATATTTTTTTAAAAAAACTAAAAGTTAAGTTGGGGCCGAGGGGGGGGGGGGGGGGGGAAGGTAAGAGGAAGTGGTGGAGTGGGGAATAATAATACTTTAATCTTTAATTAATATAAATACTAAAACTAATAATTTATTTATTTTTTATCAAGGTGGAATGTTTTATCCATGTGGAGTGTGATGTGTCAATTTTTTTAAATAACAGAGAGTGTTTTACACATCATGATGAGAGTGTAATAAAAGAGAGATGTGTGTTTCTCAAACTAATTAGTGATAGTTTATGTATGAAACTCACACTGTCAATAGTTTAGATATGAAATTAAAAAAAAAATAGTGTAGGTGTGTTTTTGATTTTTATCTCTAAATACAATTGTAACAAATGTTAAGTGGACACATCCCTTTTAGTCCTTGAAACACTTTCTTAGAGCATATTATATTGCAATAAACTAACTCTAGATATTTTTTGTTAAAATATGATTAAGCTCGTGTTTTGAAGCTTTGGATAAATTTGTATATTTTTTTGAAACTTGTTAAGATGATTGAGGTGAAAATTCGAGAGCTCAGAAGTTTTTTATCACCTGTTGAATCATTTTATAAAATTTATAAATTTATTATTAGTTTTGTTGTATCATGATTGTGAAATCAAACATTGTTATCATGAAGAGTTAGTTGAAGTATTGATCAATTAAGAGGAATTTTTGCTTCTCAACTGCTATCGCAAAGAATAACGCATGAAATTGACCAACACATAAACCTTTTTATAGCAAACACAAGGTAATAATTTTCTAGCCCCTATAAATGTTATACTTGATTTTAGTGTAATTTCCATGAAATCATGAGATTAAACTATAATTTGAATTAGTTTAACTTAACTTTCTAAATTGAAAATTTAGGGATTTGACAATAAAATTGGACAAAAAGTCTATCATAGAATTGAATTCACAAGTTTATAGTGACACATCCATGTAATTTATTTTGATATTTGATCGAGTTGATCTAGTGTTGACCTTTTTTCTAATTAGACACATTTTTTTATTCTTTGTATTTATTGAAATTGTTGGAGGCCGTTGAATTGGAAATTCAAACTGTGATAGGTTGAGGAATTTTCACGTATTTAAGGAAAGTATATTGTAACCTTTTAAATATTTGATTTTTTGATGTTATAATTTAACTTTTGTATTATTTACTTTTAAATACCTTGTACGATGTGGGGCAAACACTTACTAGGACATATATGCTATTTTGTGTTAAATACTGTGATTTATAATTATTTCTTTACTTCTTCTATGATATTGTTATGATTGAAGTGTTTTACCTTATGCACATATTTTTATGACTTGAGACATCATATCAGTTGTGGACAATATTTGATTTACGTACTGTCAATAACTTTGTCACCCCTATGAATAATTTGAATCAGACTTATCAACACGCTCCTCACAATTTCCAACTTGTAAGTAATTATCAGATGCATCATTAAAATGTAGAGTAGTCAAATGTATCAATTGCACCATTAACAATTCTGAATTATGCTTGTATAAAAAGGGATCGGGGTTTTCTAGTCTATAGAAATAATTTTGCTACCTCACAAGGATTGGGTAAGGTCTCCATACATTTCACCCTCACTAGATTACACTAGGAAAACCTACCAGATATATTGTTGTGTGTGAGTGTGTGTGTGTATATATATATATATATATATATATTTTACCTATATTAGCAAGTAATGTGAAACACCCCAAAAGATTTTCGAACTAAGACTTGAACCATTTTTCGTAGGGAGTGAGATATTATCAAGGAATTAAAAATTTCTTAAGTGTTAAGGTCCCTAGATGTAGCACCTTGAGTTCCAAGAAGAACTAAAGAGAGTTCATTCAAGTCATTCCTAAGTTCCTTTAAGTTTTGGGTCAACTTTAAATGATCGTAACTTTCAGTACATGATGAGTTAGGTGGCTCATAAGATATCAAATGAAAGGTCTTTGTATTATATTTCCAATGCCACCGACTTTGCTGAGTTTCGAGTTCGTATGAGGGAAATATGCCCGTTTGAAGTCGGGTTGTCCAAATAAGAAAAGTTCCCTGAAAATAGTAAGGGGTATTTTGGTCTTTTCCTTATCAAATTAGATTTAATTCATTTTTTGTAAGGTTTTAGGGGTCAAATTTGATTAGGTTCAGTTTTATAGTCCTAATATACGCCTAGGGTTTTGGTTGAGAGTTAAAGAAGAGAAGAGAAGAGAAAAGAGGAGATGATCAAGGCGTTCGTCTAGGTTCTTGAGTTTTGTTGCAGATTTTGCCATGGGTTTGATCCCTAAGAGATATGTAAGTTTTTATACTGTTGGATTCGCTCACCCACACGCCAATCATGAGTTTCTTTTACAAAATTCATCCATAAATTTGAGTATGTTGAGTTCTTGATAAGTGTTCCTGAAGTTCATTCTAAATCTTATTTTGTTGGGGTTTTGATGAATTATTGATATGAAAGTTAGTGATTTAAGGGTTGTTTTGAGTGGATTAGTAGGTGCATATGTTGAGTATTCGATTCTAAGTGATTGGGGAAGAAACCATTCGATTCTATGCTAATTAGGGTCCGAAAACGAGCAAACAAAATTCATCGGGTTTTCTGGGTTGGGGCTTAGGGCCCTGCGCCACTCAGTGCGTCATGATCGTCTGCCCCATCCAGTTTGCAGTCAATCGCTCCGTTTGAGTTCTTTTAAAGTGTACCTCTACTCCCTTTTGATTCTAATCACTCTAAACTACTTCTAAACACTAGAAATCATTCATAACATGAATCATAAACTTTAATTCATAATTCAAATTTAAGGTAGAGTTAAGAGTTAAGTTTTGAGAGTTCTTTCGAACATTTTGAGAAAGTCCCTTTGAGTCTTTTGAGGAGTCTTCTACAATTCTAATAACTTGTTTCAAGACTCGAGCAAGTGAGTATGAGAATGAGGAGAATGTATTCATGAGTCTACTTTATCATCATGAGATCCTTCGTACCATGAACCATAACTCTTGAATTCATAATTCACATTCAAGAGAGAGTTAAAGTAGAGTTCAAGAAAGTTTTTAAGTTCAATTGTGAATCCTTTGAGATCAACTATAGATTTGAACTAATTTTTGAGAAAGTAAGTATGAGAATGAGAAGAGTCGTATGCATGAGTTCCATAATGTTTAAATAGACCCTTGAGTCGAGTCGTTCATGCTTATAAATTTCGTATGAACTCCATACATTGAGTGTCTTCGAGAGGAGTAACATTTTCGAGTTCTAAGTCTTGAGTATTGAGTTCCCAATCCTTTTGAGATTATATTCCTAGTCATGAGACTATCATATGTTACCCATTAAGGTCAAGTTGAGTTGTTCATGCCCATAATTCCGCATGAACCCTATGAGTTGAGCATTCTTGAGATGAGATAGTATCATGAAGTCCCCGAGTTGAGTTGTTTGTGCCTATAATTCCGCATGAACTCTCTGAGTTGAGTATTTTTGAAATAAGTAGTATCATTGAAGTCCTTGAGTTCTGGATTTGTTGAGTTCTATGCATGGTTATTGAAAACCTTGAATTAAGTCATTCACGTCCATAATTCGGCGTGAACCCTATTTTTAAGAAGTCTTTTTTCAAATTGTTTTAAAACTTGTTTTAAAGACTTGAGCGCTGAGTTGAGGAAGAGTAGAGTTGAGTTCATTTTCCTTAAAATGATATATGGGAACTAAGTATTCCCAAGAGTAGATGTTTTTACATTTAAGATAAGAGGAAACTGAGATTTCCAAAAAAAGTTTTGAGCAGTTTTGAGTACCATCTATTTTAAGAGAAAGATTTTGAGTAATAATTTCAAACCACAGAAAAAGTTATGTTTTTAAACATATGAGCTAGTTACATTTTGGGAGTAGTTTTGAACACCGATATGAGGACGAGGTCAGATAACTCAAGTCTCCATAAACCTAGTCTCTATAAATCATGTAGCCAATATGGGTAGAAAGGATCATACTTTTTAGATGATTCCTTGATGCATTTTAGCATAGACTAGTGGATCCACTTAGTTGAGAGGTTCTATACCCTGACAAGGTATGTGACAGTTCTGGCAGCGTAGGCAAGACGATGTATCATCATATAGCTCATAGTGATGGTTGTTGGTTAGAGAAACTCTCACATAGTTATATTGTATTTTTATATACAAACTGAGTTATTATTGTATTTTTCAATACATTGAGTTTCTATATATTGTTTTAAAAGCTTTCTGTATATCACATCTTTTATTATTGCTTTATCTTGAGCTGAGTATCTTGAGTTGAGAAGAGGTAAGTATGTTTCCTTTTTATCAAGTTCAAGCTTATGTTTGTGCTTTAAAATTCCCCTTACATGCTTGTACATTCTATGTACTGATCCATTTGGCCTGCATCGTTTCATGATGTAGATACATGTATTCAGGGTCATCAACAGAAGCTTCGTTGATATCACATGGAGTTCGAGTTATCTATGGTGAGCCTCCTTGCTTCATTAGGATTTCATTTACTTTTCAATTTTGTCAGGATGTCGTGGGGCTTGTCTCAACTTCCATCTTTGTCATTTAGAGGCTTCATAGATAGACAGTAGAGTTTGAGAAGTCTGTTTCATTTATCTTATTAAATGTTTTAAAGACTTGAGTTGCCTATTATTGGCTAATTGAATATTCCATTTATAATCAGAGTAAATCATTTGAGTTAAAGCTTTGTGTTTGAGTTTCATGAATTTTATTCAGTTTTTATGCTTGAGTTAGTCTTCCGCTTGTAGTTAGCCAGGATGAGGGTTCACTTGGGGACCAACAATGGTTCTTGAGTGCTGGCCATGCCTAGGGTGTAGACTCGGGCTGTGACATAATGTGTCTTATTTCTATTAGGATTGAAAATAATCAGGTGTAATGCGGAAGCTTGCAAAACAAACCTTGAAAGACCACGAGTAAGAAGACAAACGAGAAACACACCAAAAGAGATAGACTTAACGTGGTTCGGTCAATCGATATACATCCACAAAAGAGATGAGCAATCTACTATAAATATGTCTCTTTTGGTGTGTTTCTCATTTGTCTTCTTACTCGTGGTCTTTCGAGGTTTTCTTTGCTAGCTTACGCATTACACCTGATTATTTTTTATCCTAACAATTGGTATCAGATCGAGGTTCTCTATAAAGAGGGGAATATGAGCAAGATGGTATGTATAAATGGAAGAAACTACAACATATAGAAAAGCAAGATGAAAGATCTACTATTCGTGAATAAGATGAATCTTCCCATTTTTGTTGCTCCTAAATATGAGACTGTGACTGATGAAAATTGGGATTTCGAGCACCAACAAGTATGTAGATATATAAGGCAATAGGTTGAAGATAATGTTCGCAATCATATTGTGAATGAAACATATGCTAGAACATTGTGGGAAAAGTTGGAGACGCTTTACGCTTTAAAAACTGGCAGTAGCAAGTTGTTCTTGCTAAAGCAATTGATAACCTTTAAATACAAGGAGTGTAGTCCTATTCTTGATCACATAAATTATTTTCAAGGTGTTCTTGATCAACTATCAGGAATGTGTGTTAATTTTGATGATGAAATACAAGGACTTTGGCTTTTTAATACTCTATCAGATTTTTAGGAAACTCTTCGTGTCTCTTTAATAAATTTTGCTCCTGGTGGTAAGGTGACTATAGAATATGCAAAAAGTGGCGTGTTGAATGAAGAAGTTAGAAGAAAATCTCAAGGCACATCCTCACATTCAAATGTTTTGTAGACAGAAGATTGAGGGAGAGATAAGACAAGAGATTCGAAGAGTATAAGTAAAAGTAGAAGCAAGTCAAGATTCAGGAATCCAAATATTATATGCCATTATTGTGGAAAGAAATGACATATTAGAATATTTTGCAAACAATTAAAGCAAGATCTTAAAGAAGGGAATAAGGACAAAAATAATGGAAACAATGTTGTTGCTGTTGTTCGAGATGACCTTCTTTTTGCTTGTGATAAAGACATCATCAATTTTGTATCTCAAGATACAAGTTGGATAGTAGATTCTGGAGCTACATCACATGTCACAACGAGAAAAAACTTCTTTTCATCTTATACTTCTGTTAACCCTGGGGTGTTAAAGATGGGTAATTCTGGTAAGGTTAGGGTGTTTGGTGTTGGCACTATATGTTTGAAAACCAATACTGGTACAAGGTTAGTCCTTCAGAATGTCAAGCATGCTCCAGACATTCCCTTGAATTTAATCTCTGTAGGACAACTAGATGATGATGGCTATTATAATGACTTGTTTAATGGCCAATGGGAGCTCACCAAAGGCTCATTAATTATAGATCGAGGAATAAAGCATTCAAATTTATACGTGACACAAGGATCGATACTTGGTGACTCTGTAAATTTGATGGAAAGCGAGACTTTATCAGAATTATGGCATAAGAGGCTTAGTCATATGAGCGAGAGGGGGATCACCTATTTGGCTAAGAATAATTCGCTTGCTGGTGTGAAACAAGCAAAGGTAAAAATATGTGTTCATTGCTTAGTTGGGAAACATAAAAGAGTTTCTTTGCACAGTCATCCTCCTTCAAGAAAGTCTGAGCTACTGGAGCTAGTACACTCTTATTTGTGTGGTCCTTTTAAAGTGAAGTCAAAAGGTGCTGCACTTTATTTTGCAACTTTTATTGATGATCATTCTCGCAAGATTTGGGTATATCCTTTAAAATCCAAAGGTCAAGTACTTGATGTGTTTAAGAAGTTTCATGCCTTATCTGAGAGACAAATAGGAAAGAAATTGAAATGTATTCGAACTGATAATGGTGGCGAGTATATTGGTCCTTTTAATAACTACTGCAAATCGCAAGGAATTCGTCATCAGAAGACTTCTCCAAAGACTCCTCAATTAAATGGTCTAGCAGAAATAATAAACAGAACTTTAGTTGAGAGAGTTAGATGCGTGCTTTCAGAGGCTAAACTTCCAAATTCATTTTGGGCTGAAGCACTTAACATTGTTGTTTATGTTATTAATTTGTCTCATGTTGTTGCTTTGGATAGTGTTGTTCCAAATAGAGTTTGGTTTGATAAGGATGTTTCTTATGAGCACTTGAAAGTGTTTGGTTGTAAAGCTTGCATGCATGTTCCAAAAGAAGAGAGGTCGAAATTGGATGTTAAAACTAAGCAGTGCATCTTCATTGGTTATGGTCAAGATGAGTTTGGATATCACTTTTATGATCCAATTGATAAGAAGATCATTAGAAGTTGTGATGATGTGTTCTTTGACGATCAAACTATTGAAGATATTGACAAGGTTGAGAAACCAGTTTCTCAAATTGATGAGAGCTTAGTTGATGTTGATCCAGTTCCTATTATTGATACATTTTTTGCATATGAAGGAACCCAAGATAATGATCAGAGTGTAGAACCTATAGATGTTCCTATTGGTGATGTTGTGGTTGATCATCAACCAACTAATGCTGAGATGACAAATTTGGATGCTCCTGAAACCTCTTGTAGAAAATCCACTAAAGAGAAGCGAAGCTCAACACGTTATTCTTCTAATGAGTATATCTTTTTGACTGACATGGGAGAACCTGAAGGTTATGATGAATTCATGCTAGATACTAATAAAGATAAGTGGGTAGAAGCCATGGAAGACGAGATGAAGTCATTGCACGAGAATGGCACATATGAGCTAGCAGAGTTACCAAAAGGTAAGAAAGCTTTAACAAATAAATGGATCGTCAGAGTAAAGCAAGAGCAATATACATCTGAGCCTAGATACAAGGGTAGGTTAATTTTCAAAGGTTTTGGTCAAAGAAAGGGAATCGATTTTGATGAAATTTTTCTCTCTTGTTGTGAAAATGTCCTCTATTTGTATGGTTCTAGGCTTAGCCACAAGTCTAGATTTAAAGGTTGAGCAGATGGATGTCAAGACAACCTTTTTTCATGGTGATTTAGAAGAGGAGATCTACATGGAGCAATTTGAAGGCTTTATAGTTAAAGGAAAAGTAAACCATGTTTGCAAATTGAGAAAGAGATTGTATGGCTTGAAATAATCTCCAAGGCAGTGTTACTTGAAGTTTGAATCTGTCATTGAAAATTAGGGACGCAAGAAAACTTCTCCAGATCATTGTGTATTCTTTCAGAAGTTCTCTGATGATGATTTTATTATCTTACTACTTCATGTGGATGATGTACTGATTATTGGCAAAAATAAACCTAGAATTGTAGTCCTTAAGAAAGAGTTAAGCAAATTGTTTATGATGAAGGGCTTGGGGCCAGCAAAGAAGATCTTAGGCATACAAATTCATCGAGATAGACACAAGGAGTTATCACTATCTCAGAAGGAGTATATTGAGAAAGTACTCAAGAGGTTCAACATAACAGAGACAAAAATGGTTTGTACACCTCTTGCTAAACAATTTAAGTTGAGTACGACCCAAAGTCCATCTACTAATGAATATAAGAATGAGATGTCAAGTATTTCATACTCTTCCGCGGTTAGTAGTTTGATGTATGCTATGATTTGTACTAGACCAGATATTGCATATGTTCTTGGTACCGTTAGCAGATTTCTTTCCAATCCTGAAAAAGAACATTGGGCTGCAGTGAAATGGATACTAAGTTATTTGAAGGGTACTTCAGATATGAAGTTGTGCTTTGGTAGTGGTAAGCCTGAACTTGTATGTTACACAAACTCTGATTTGGGAGGAAATCTTGACAATTCAAAATCCACTTCTGGTTATTTGATCACTTTTGGAGAGGGAGCTATTTCTTGGAATCAAGACTACAAAAGTGTATAGATCTATCTATCACTGAAGGTGCTAAAGAATTGCTTTGGATGAAGGAGTTTGTCAAAGATCTTGAATTTGCACAATCAAGATTCATCTTATTTTGTGATAATCAAAGTGATATTTATCTTACCAAGCACTCTACCTTTCATTCTAAGTCCAACCATATTAGTAGATAGTATCATTGGATTAGAATGGCCTAGAAGAGAAATTATTTGTGGTTGAGAAGATACACACTGATGACAATCCTTCAGATATGCTTACAAAGTGGTGATCGTAGACAAGCATGAGTTTTGTAGAAGTGCGGCAGGCATGAAGCCTGTTAAGAGTTCCTTCACTTGAAGTCCATTTGGCCCCTTGGCTGAAGGGGGAGTTTGTTAGGCTATGGCCTATGTAGATTTTCTGGAATTGTTTCCTTCATAGATTCCTGGTTGTTGTTAGATTTCTCCATTTAGATTTTTTCTTATCAAGCTCTGATACCAATTTGGGGGGTTGCGGAATTTGAGAGAGAATTGAGAGAAGTGGGAGATGAGGGATGATTCTCCCTTTCTCCTTACTTGTATTTATATACAAATTTACATGACTACTATTTATGAACAGTAGGTGACTTCTATTATTCATGAATAGTGACTGACTCTTACTATTTACACAGTGACTTGACCTTTACTATTTACACAGTAACCGACTCTTACTATTCACATAATTGACATTTTACTATTTATGAATAGTATTTTTTGTCTATTACTATTCATCAATAGTATCCTGTCTGATTACTCCAAATAAAACAAACAACTTTACAAAAAGGAAGATAAGATTCCTATCCTACTTTTGACTAATTACATAGATGCCTCCGTCATATCTTTTGTTTGTCGGCTGTCTTCATCAGGCTGCCGGATATCTTGTGTATCTGTTGTCCTTGATAGATTATTCCAGCTATACGGTTGGAATGTTGTTATCTTCTCCGTGACATTTTGAACATATATGTTCTGAATATTTACTGCTGATAGTTGTACAATATCTGGTTAATAAGGCTGGTGAAATAAAATTTTTTCTGATAGCTCTTGTTATTGGTATATCTTCTGGTTTGAGGAGACTCAATATCCACTGTCGTATTTCTTCCATATCTCCTTCTCTAGTTTCCCGACAATTCGAGTATATCATGGTATTATCTCTGCTATAATAGCTCCATATTGTATTGTTGTTCAAATAATTATTTGCTAGTTCCGTCAATATTGTAGCTATTCCAATAACTCTTTTGTTGGCATAAAAATCTGGAATATCTACAATAGATATCTCATTTTGTTTTTCTATTTTTTCTGGTATTAACATATCTCTAGTCAAACCTATCTTTATGACCTGTATGACCGATTTTATCTCGTCATATAATATTTCTGCAGTAGCTGTATAGAACTTTATAAAAAATAGCGTTCCTTTGGTAATTCTTTTATAGGTTAGGAAAACTTTATATAATTCTGGTATCTTTGAGATTTCATCTCCTGTAGCTGTGTATACGGTACTAAGTAGTCCGTAGTTATAACAAGTTGTAACTAAGTTTGTATTTGTACCTGGCAAGACAATTAGTTTGTTATATCCCTGTAGGTATTGGGTAATATAATCGGTATTTGGTTCTTTTATATTTGTGGCTCTGGGGTTTTTATTTAAGTATGTTTGGATTTTGTAAATATTTTCTGTATAGGTACGGGTAATATGGTTATATGTAATCTTTTGTTGAGCTAGGTTGTTTTTATATGTAGTAGTCTGTGGAGTAGGTACTGATTTTTGTATTTTGGAGCTGTATATGGTTTATCAAAAAACTTGTTCATATTTGTATTTACATAACTTTTTTCTTCTGTAGCTTTTTCTTTCCTTGTAGCTCCTGATGTACCTGCAGCTGTATTTAAACAAACATTATGGGTTTTATGGAGTTTCCCAATGTCTCCTTCTAGGTCTGGAATTTTAACGTCTTCCGATCGACGTAGCTCCGCATGTTTAACGTCATGCTACTGACTGCTAGCTTGCTCTTTTAGCTTTTGTATCTCACCATCCATACTGTCCACTTTTTTACAAAGTGTAGTTAGGAGGTTGAGTATTTGATCCATTGTATTTGTTTGTTCAATATCTTTTCCTTGAGAGGTGATCTGCAATCACATTCTTGTCAGTTTTTATAATTTCAATTGTAAATGAAAAGTTTAATATATTTACTACCAGTCTTCTTATTTCTTTTGTTGTAACTGAGTCTTGTACCTTTTTGGTTATCCACCATTTTACCTGTGTATTATCTGTTCTAACAATAAATTTGTTATATACAATATATGGCTCAAAAGCTAATAAACATTTATATAATGCGAATAATTCTTTTTTATTTATTTCCCATTTTATTTGTGGGTCTGTATATGATCCTGAATAATATCTACAGTGATGTTCTATTTTTTCATTTATATATTTATATTTTAGTACTCCTCCTTAACTATGATCACTAGAGTCCGTTTCCACTATATAAATAAATTGTCTATTTTCATCTGGAAAGTATAATTTTGGTAAATCTTTACACATAATTTTTATTTTTCTGATATATTTTTTATCTTGTTCATCAAAGTGGTATTCTATATCTTTCTTTAATTTTTTCTGTAATGGTTTTAAATTTTCTGCTAATTTTGGTATATATTCTCTTTCTTGATTAACT
Source organism: Solanum bulbocastanum (assembly GCA_037074985.1). Classification (NCBI taxonomy): domain Eukaryota; kingdom Viridiplantae; phylum Streptophyta; class Magnoliopsida; order Solanales; family Solanaceae; genus Solanum; species Solanum bulbocastanum. Next base: position 37,676,574 of record CM073599.1, read on the forward strand.
AATCCTAAAAATGATTGTAATTTTTTCTTAGTATCTAATAATTCCTCAGAAGTAGATATTTTTTGTACAATATGTGTTTGCATTTTTACTCCATTTTTATCTATTTGTATTCCTAAGAATTCTATTTGATTTTTCATAATTTCAGCTTTCTTTTTTGATAAGCTAATTCCTGATATTTCTATGATATGTATGAATTTTTTTAATAATTTTAGATGTTCTTCTTTTGTTCTTGAATATAATAATATGTCGTCTATATATACTATACAATTTTCTAGTTGGTTAAAATATGTATCCATAAAATGTTGATATCTACCTGGTGCGTTTTTATATCCAAATGGTAAAACATTCCATTCGTAAAATCCTTGTGGTACAGTGAATGCTGTTAAATGTTTAGATTCTTCTTCTAGTTTTAGATAGTAAAATCCTGATTTACAGTCAAATTTGCTAAAGTAATTATATCCTTGTATTTGTCTTACTTTTAATATTTTATTAGGTATGGGGTAATTATATGTTTTAGTTTTTGCGTTTAGATTTCTATAATCAATAACCATTCTGCTTTTACCTCTTTTCTGTTCACTATGTTTGTTTACTATGAATGCTGGACTGTTATGTTTACTATTGCTTTCTTGTATATACTTGTTTTCTAATAATTCATTTATATGCATTTTAAATTCTGATTGGTCTTCAAAATTGTATCTTAATGGTTTCTGTGTTATTATACTATTTTCATCTATTAGTTCAATTTTTACTTTTGTTTTGTGTTTATCCCATCCTTGTAATGGGTTTTCATTATATAATGAGTTTAATTTATCGTTTATTGCTTGTATTTTATCTATTGTAAATATTATAATTTCTATTTTATGATCAGTATTTGTTATGTTTTCTAACTTTTGGGTAATTTTTTCACTTCCTTTTATCCATGGTGTATTTTTTCTGATTTTATTATTAACTCTTTTTGCTCCTATCTTGTGATTACATATGGTAGTAAACTACCAATGTGTTTTTGTTATAGTATGTGGATATAGTTTTTCTAAAAAAGGCATTCCTAATAATATATCTTTATTTGTAAATTCATAACTATAGATTTCATCTATTAATAATATTTTATCCCATATTTGTATTTTTATATTTTTAGCTTTATGTGTTATCATGCTTCCTTCATTATTGAATCCTGTTACTATTAACGGTGTTTTTAATTTTTTCCATTTACTATCTGGTAGACAATTATGTTTACACATATTTGCTTCTGCTCCTGTGTCTATCATAGGTGTGTAATATCTATTATAGTATCCTTCTATAATTATTTTTGCTAAAATGTATATTGTTGTCATTATATTAGGATGTTAAAATGTTATTTTATCATGTAATTGTTCTTTTAATGATTACTTTCTTATTTTCATAATTTATCGTTAGTTGTTTATCATCTATATTATATGGTTTAACTGTTTCTAGCCATTTTATTCCTAAGGTAATATTATTATTTCCTTGATGTATTTTAAATTTAATTTTTATTGGTATTCCTCCAATAATTAGTTCTTGTTCAGTGGTTTCTTCTATATTTACCAAAGCTCTAGGTAATTCTGTGTTTATATTTTCTCCTGTAATTATTTCATGTTCTTTGACTAGTTCTCTTATAATTTGGTTTTCTACTTGTCCTGTATTTATATTTATTAGATATTTTCTCTGGTCTAATATTCCTGTAATATAATATTGATATGGTTGTATTTCATCATTCTTTTGTTCTAATAACTTAGGTATTAGGTCGCAATCTAATCTTCTAGATGTACTGTTTCTTGATGATGACGGTGTGTCGTAGCTTAATCTTTTAGATGTACTTAATCTTTCTTTTATTATCTCTAAATCTTCTTCAATATCTATTTCTTTATAACTGTAATCATTATTATCTATTACTGTAATTATTTTATCAAATGGATTTTCTATTTTGATTTTTTGAATCTTATTTTTTGCTATTATTTTATGCTTTGTAGTTAGTATGTATAAGTTTTTATATCTTGCTGTAAATATTTTACTTCCTGGTGCTAGTTCTATGCCTGTCATTTTCCAATATAGTACTAGTGATTTATCTATGTTTTTGTCTTCTATTGCTACTGAATAATTTGCACTTATAATAAATTTAAATTTTTGATATATTAAATTTCCTCTAACTGCACTTATTATACTTTTTTCTATAGGTTGAATTATTCTATCATCTGCTAAATATAGTTCTATAGGTGTATCTATTCCTTCTCTAAAACATGCTTTTATTAATATTTCTGTTGCTCCTAAATGTACATATTTTATTGGATTTTTTTATTTTAAATCTTGGATTTCTTTATTGATTATTTTTTTATTTATGATAGGTATTTTAGCTTTTCCTTTAATATATTTACAATCTATTACATGTTCTTTTTGGCTTACTACATAATATTCATCGTGTTGTAATTTGAATAAATTTTTTAATCTAGGTACTTCTAATATCTTATCTATGCTTAAGTCTAATTCTTTTCCTTTTATTTGTTCAAACATATTATTGTCAAATATTATTTTTTGTTCTGTATATTCATTATCTTGATATTCTTCTTTACTTATTATTTTTATATCGCTTTCAGTCATAATCTGAAAATGACTCTATTTCTTTTTCTAATTCATTATCTGTTATTTCGTATATGCTATCTTCATCTTCTAAGTCATAGTCTAAATAATCTATCATTTATATGTGTCGTTTTCTATTATTACCTCTGTTATTTGTTTTTTCTTTAACTCTTTTGGTAATTTACAATCTCTAGCTAAATGTCCTAGTTTTCCACAATTATAACATTTGCATTCTGTTATATTTTTCTTAACTCTATGTGGTCTTTTTTGTTTATAATTTTTTATATAAAATCTTTTTCACTGGAGGCAAATTTCCAAATTCGAGTGACAATACACCTAGAGCTTTGGAAGTTATGTCCATGTAAGTTCTTACCTATGGGTGTGAACATCTTCACATTCATAGTTGAGATGATTTCAAGCCTCTTTTCCACGCCCAATTCATTTGTCACTCATCCTTAAGCTAGGTTATTTTCGTATACGAGATTTCCTTTTCAACTGATTGAATCGAACTACAACCAGTCTAATTCCCAAGTTTAGGGATATGTAGGCGGACTCGATGTTGAAAACTCGGGTGTACTCCAATAAACCATTTATCACTCTATTCTCAAGTTTTTCGGTCTCTCCATACTTTGACACCGAAATAACTTTTGCAATTCTTTCAAAATCGTGCTTATAATCAAACGTCTTTCGAACTACTAGTGGCATGAGTTCTCATGTAACCTAAGATAAGTAGGAAACCCAATACCAGGGTCCAGCCATAATTCTTCAAAAAAAAAAAAATCCTTACCATTCACCATTCTGAAGAGATGAATTAGTGGTCAGACAAAATTAGATTCGTCAATTTCGTTTGCCTCGGAACTCTTTCATCTATCGCAGTCAAACGAGGGGCAGTAGTTGACATCCAATTTTGGCCCTCCATATTTAATTAATTTTCAAGCTTCTCCAGTTTCAAACAATTTGAAATAATTGTTTTCGCAAATAAAAAAAATACTTTACAATTATTTTTCAAGACATTTTTGTTGTTTTTCATATATATTGTATCTCTTTATATTTATAATATATATAGGTTTCTATATTTTTCATTTTGAATTAATATTTAGAAAATAATCCATCTAAAAATTAGAGTTTTAACTAAGCGTGCATTTCCCCCCCTTCAAAGTCAATTATCCTACATAGCTAATCATTTTATTTCAAAATGATTAAGTTTTTTTTTATGTCAAAATAATTGTTTATACATTTTCGAAATTAAGAAGCTTAATAATTAATAGAAAACATAATTTATTTCGTTCTAAATTTTATCATCTTATCATTTTCAAGACCAAGGGACCTATTTCCTATGTCAATTGGACCTTAACATTTCAATCCATGCGAAAGAAAAGACCCAATTTCCTGGCCCAACTACCTCATACCCGGCCCATTTCCCCTTTAAATCCAATCACTTTTCTCGTCCCTTTCCAGATCAACAAAGAACGACAACTCCAACCACGTGCAACACTAACAGTGTTCACCCAGAAAAGAATGAACACATTCCCAAATTTTCGCCTCTTCAATTCCCCTTTTCTCCTTCATTTTGTACGTTTAAGCATGTCTAGCATGAGCTCGAGGACAGCTGGAGGTTTCCAGAACGTTTCCATCAACATTATCCTCTCAATTTTCCTTTCCTTTTGCCAATTTTCATTCAAAAATGGTACAAATTTGTACACTACCTAGTTGGCAATCCTTATCCACTCAAGAATTTTGAAAAAATGCCCAACTCCCATATTGTTTCTTCATTAGGAATTTCAGAGATTCTGGGGTCCTATAAATAGGCCCCTGTCTTCACTGTTCAAGGAAAGGGAATTTTTTGGAGACCTGAGAATACCCCTAAAAGGTTTGGAAATTCTCGGCTCAATAGTTTAAAATTTTATGGCTGCTCTAGTTGAAAGAGGTGGAATCATCTCCGTCAAACTCGTTGTTCGGTTCGCTACCCAGAATCAGGTAACATTCGTATTTTGTTCTCATCCTTTTAGTTCTCTTAGTTTTTATATTAATTGTTTCTTCTTAATTTGATGTGAAGTGTGGTGTTTAGATTTTTTTAGCGATTATGTATGCGTAATTTAATTAACTAAATAAAGGTGTATAGATTTAACTTCGATGTTTAGCACTCTTTGTTAGTTTTAGATCTTTTCGCTTGTTTTAACCTCAACGCACAACAATGGAGGCTTGCGTTAGCTTAACATTTTGTGAATTAGGTGGTGTTTAACTAGTTACTTCAGGTCGTGTTATTTAGTCTTTTTACTCGCTTTTCTGTTTAAAAGAATATACTTGTTATCGATAATCAGTATTTATATTTGTTTGAAATTCTCGATAGTATCCAGATTTAAGTACCTTATTCAAGTACTTATTTTCAATTATGTTGAATTTTTCATCTACTGCTAATATGGTCTCAATTTGGGTGTGAATCTATTAAGCTCTTCCTTAATTTGTTTTTGTTAGTTCCTAGTCTCTTAGTTGCTACCTTATTTCATTCTATCTCTGTTAGATATTGCATTGATAGTTAAGGTCAAAACTAGTTGTTGGTTTACTTTTTTACTGCCTTTAAGATGTTCTGATTGATATTATAATATGAAAATGTCTTTAGTTCCTGCCTTAGTTTCTTTGATCCATAGTTGTGTACCCCTTTACAATACTCCATAGCCTGGTTTTTTTTCTTTCCAGATTTTAGCATTTGTTTCCTTTAAGTTGCTGGTTGTCTCTTTTCTTTTAGATTTTTGCCTTAAATTCTTTAGGTCAGGCATGTGGTTTTAATATAGGATAGTATTCTAGTGGTGATATATGATGTAAATTTATTCTTCCTTTTCAGTTGTCTTGAACTTTGTCATGAGTATTTCATTTTCTAAGTGAGATAGCTAGATTTATGTTTGGTATTTTTTCCTCTCTTAGAGTGTTAACTTAACTCTTTCTAAAGTTGTTCATATCTTGGTGTATTTATATTATTTGGCCAAATGTCCCATGTGTTATGATAGGGATATGGTTTGATTATGGTGGAATTTGTTCCTCAACTCGCACTCTATGAGTTTTACATTTGTCTTTGGACTATGTCCTAGTTCGTTGCTAAGAAAAAGTTCCACGTTGTGCTGCGTCCTATTTGGCGTAGTCCACTTTGTGTATTGCAAAATCTGGAAAACAATTGTCAGTAGAAAATGTAACATAAATACAAATATAATTTGTGCAAACCTGGTTTAACATATCGGAGATGACGATCCAATTTCACATGTACTGCTCACGAAGAAAGTGGTAATAAAAAATGATGTGTCAATTGGAACGATGTTCTGATTCAACAACATAAGATAACGCGTCACTTTTTAGGGAGGTGACTTCCCAACATGTCAGTTTTTAGGGAGGTGAGATCCTAATATAATATAACCTTATGTTTAAGGGCGGTAATATCCCAATATAATAATAACGCGTCACTTTGGGGGAAATGACTGCCCATGTAATATAACGTGTCACATTCAGGGAGGTGACAACTCAATATAATAATAATGTGTCACTTTGAGGACAGTGACGATTCAATATAATATAATGTGTCACATCGAGAAAGGTGACTCTCTAATAATAATTTAACGTGGCACATTGAAGGAAGTGATGCTCCAATAATAATTTACCATGTCACGTTGAAAGAAGTGACGCTCCAATAATAATTTAACATGTCACGTTGAAGAAAGTGACGCTCCAATAATAAATTAATGTGTCACGTTGAAGGATGTGGCGCTCCAATAATAATTTAACGTGTCACGTTGAAGGAAGTGATGCTCTAATAATAATTTAACGTGTCACGTTGAAGGAAGTGACGCTCCAATAATAATTTAACGTGCCACGTTGAAAGAAGTGACACTCTAATAATAATTTAACATGTCACGTTGAAGGAAGTGACGCTCCAATATTGAAGGAAGTGATAATAATTTAACGTGTCACATTGAAGGAAGTGACGCTCCAATAATAATTTAACATGTCACATTGAAGGAAGTGACACTTCAAAGAAAATATCTCACGATAAAGAACAAATCCCAAAATATAGAATAAGGTTATAACAGAGTAATTTGTTAGCTTCTTGTAGTTTAGGAAGCCGGTAACATCTCTGGTTGTCATTAAAACTTCGTCGTCCCTGCGAAACTCAATCATGAGTTAGTAATAAAATAAATGATATATCAAGAGATAAGTTTAAGGATGAAGTTGTTCATATTATATTGATCTGGATAACGTCTTATAGTCTTCGCCGATGTGCCAAGGTATTCCTTCTGTAAAATTGAGAATGTGTAAGTCACAATAAATTGAAAGGAAAAAATTTAGAAGATGAGTAAGAGTAGAAATCATCTGAGCTATGACGAGGCCTCTATAGGTCTAACTATGTCATGTGACTTTATAGTTCCTGCATCTAAAGAAAAATTCTTAGTTTTGAGAGACTGATTCATGTTGGCTTTACCTTGTCATCCTGATGCTTCTCTGACTTCTGGTTTACAAACTTGTCTGATCTCGAAATGTCGCTTTATGGAATTTTTGAGGACCCTCCTCAAAAATGCTGCCCCGACTTAAAACATAACATAAAATTTGAACTTTCTGTAGGTTTTTAGTTGAATTTTTGAGTGAATCTCAAAAATTCTACCCCAGTTGCAACTCTAAAGTAATCCTTAATTCTGACTTGTTGGAAAAATTCCTCTTCTAACAAATTTTGAGATCTTTTCAAAATTCTGCCCAGTTTCATTATAAAGGGAAATGAAAAACTTACAGGGAATATGATCGAGCCGGTGTGGTGCCTACATATCCCGCGGAGCAGGAATTAGGTCGAACATCGTTCCATTCTCGAGGATTAACGGGAATAGAAAAATTTAACTAAGAAAACGATCGAGGCCGACATAGGCCACCTACGTATCTCATTCTTGAGAGAATTCAAGTCGAACGTAGTTCAAGTGCAAGGTAACGTTAAAAAGGGATAAAGGGGTGACCGAAGCCGACATAGGCCGCCTACATATCTCATTCTTGAGAATTCAGGTCAGACGTAGTTCATTAAAGATGAAAGACGCTTACAAATCAAATCCAAAAAAATGATTACAAAGGAAACAAAGCGATAAGATGAGACTACATGGAAATAAAACAACAAACTCCAAATGCAAGACTTAAAGACGCCAAAAGCGCAACTTCCACGAAACTTGCTTCTTCTTTACAACTGGTTATGTCAACAACTACTCCTTATGCTTGGGTAATGGATTGGTGTTCACATTCTCTGGAGCATGAGCAAGTTTTACCACCTCATTGTTAATTAGATATTGAATTTTGGGTTTGAGAGTGATACATTTTTCTGTATCATGTCCAATAACTCCTGAATGATAAGCACAACGCTTATTTGGGTCATACCACTCGACTGAAGTATTCAAAGTCTTGGCTTCCACTGGATGAAGTATTCCTACATCTTTCAATCTCTCAAAAAGTTGAGTCCGTGTTTCACACAATGGAGTAAAGACTCTGGGAGGCTTTTTCTCAAAATTAAGACGAGGTGCATTGTTTCGAGGAATTTGCATTGATCGTGGAAAACAAAATATAGCTTGATTGTTGCAAATACAGTATTGTGAATTAGGATAGCCTGGAGGTGGTTGACGGTTATATGAGGTAGCTTCCCGAGTCCCTAGCATCGTGACTTCATTCTCTTTTTTCTTTCTAAAGGAACTAGTTTGATACCCTCTATTAGCAAACTGAGATGAGCTATAACTTGTTATTCTATCAGTCTTGAGATCGTCTTTAGTCATTTCTCCAGCCTTGATAACTTCAGCGAATGACTTTCCACCCATTGTCACCATTCGCTCATAGTATTCTGAGTCTTAAGCTTGAATGAAGTAAGTGATTGATTAACGTTTCAAAGACACTTCATCCAATTCTAAGTGTCAATGATCGTTTGGCAATATATAACCCAACTATGAGTTTGGGTCGAATCCCACAGGAAGTGGTACATGTTTAAGATTCAATAGAAAAGTATGAATATGCTCAAATCAATCATAGGAATAGACACTTCTGAATTAAAAGATAATTTAAATTAGGGACACGAATGTCAAATAACAGGGGGTTTTGGTTTTAATTATCAACTATAGCCGCAACAAATAATACGGAATAACAATAATGAGACGGGTTCTTGGGATGTGATTTGATTATAGGCTAATGTAGACAGATGGGTAATTGCAACTGTTAGGAAATAGCTGAATATTAGTGAATAAGCTAGACTATAGAGGAAGTAAACTTTCTCTCGAACAATTTGTCTCGAATCAAGTCAATTTCTCTCGAACATCGACAAACATGCAAAATAAGAGCAACCTACGCCTTAGTCCATTCACTCTCTCGAGCTGAATGCTTGAAAAAGGGTTTAGGATTCACTCTCTCGAGCTGAACCCATGAAACCCAATACCCACAGACCATTAATCAATAATCTTGGTTTTAAAACCTCTCTCTCGAGCAGGCCAAAAACATGAAGATAGAACTGCATTTGCAACTACAATTCTTTAAATTAAACCATAATTAATGATTAAAATAATTTCTAAACAACATTTAAACTAACAATTAGCAATACCCATAAACTAAATCAGCCATTAATCACACCCCAAGAATTGGGGTATTAGCTAGACATTATAAAAAGATAATAATTGTTACCAAATTGTGTTTCCATCAACTGGATAAGATTAATTTCGTCTTTACAAAGATCCAAATTGAAGAATCTCAAAGACCAACTTCCAATTTATCAAAACTGAAAAACTTCAATTCTTCAAAGCTAAGGAAAACTTCTCTCACTACTCAGAGTTCAAACTAAAAAAATTAATTAAAAAGCTCCCAAAAATGTTTCAAGATACTAAACTAAATATTCAAAAATGTATTTATAGTCACAAAAAATATGTTGCGAAGGACCATTTGGTGCAGTAAGTCGGGCTCACCGATCAACTCGGCGATCCACCCTTTGGTCGATTCCATTGTCTTTTTGCCTTGGCCTTCAGCATCCTCCAGGTCTGTAACTTTGGATGATCTAACTCTGCATCACGGAATCACTCGGCGATCCGCCGACTGCTCCTTTCTCTCGCCAACTTGATTTTCTCCTTCAGGGCTTGGTATACTAGAACTTTAGGTGGTCAAATGGCCACTCGACGACTCGTCAAATGGACTTGGCGATCACCAGGCTCTCTTTTCTTCCTTCTTTCAGCTCGCTTCGTTCCTTTTTGCAAATTAGTGTCCTTGATTTGTTCCTCAATTTAAATACCTAGATATCAAGGATTTTACAACAGTTATTGGCACAAAATAAGCATTTGAGAACACTAAATCTATCCAAATAAAGCCCTAAATGAGTCAAAATCTTGGACTCATCAATAGCCCCAACTTAAACTTTTGCTTGTCTTCAAGTAAAACTCTAGTTCAACAGTTCAAAAAGGATGTCTCGAACAATGTTGCACAAGACTCAATGATGAATGCACACAACAAGGCTCAACTGCAAGTTCAAGCTAAACAAAGGTACTCAAATGACATCACACAAAGAACGATTCCATATTCACACACAATGGTTCAGTACTTCATAGTTTCGGAATCACATACAACTCTCACACTCACAAAGATGAACACATGCATGACTTCACCCATATGTTTGCTCTTATTTTACAATCAACACTGATTTCATCTTATTCAAGATCAAAAATGTCATTTCAAGGCTTGTACGAAACTGAGTGTAAAGGTATGGTCATTTAGACTAAGTGGTTGTTATCCTCATGAAATGTGGTATGAACAACTTTTTATTTCCTTCTCTTCATCATTCTCATTCATGCTCAAAATTCACCCCATTATTCACTTCTCATGGAATACCGGACACCCCATTTCTTTTACACTTTCACAATTTTGTTTCAAAACTTTTTCATTCTTCATTTCTTTTTCTTTTTCTTTTTTTTTTTTTTTTTTTTTTTGTATGGAGGGATTCCATCTTTTTCACAACCATAGATCAAAGGGGGCTTATTTGCACTTCTTAATTTACCTTCTCTTTTCACCACACCTCCAACTTAGGCTTTTGGCCTAACTTGGCTATTTGTACAAACCAAATTTCATGAGGATTATGGGTGAAGAGATAAAAAAAAGGGAAAGGCTAAGGCTCAAAAGGTGTTCAAGTAAAGTTCATACACTCACAAGGTAAGCCACAAAAGAGGTATAATGTCAAATTGTTTCACTCTTTAAAAATGTTGCCTAAGATCATTTCAAGAGCTTGCATCACTTAGTCAACCGGACCAACGGGGCAAATTATAGGTGTCATCACATAGGGTTCACGATAAGCTCATCACACAAGGCATTGACACCAATATCAAACAAGACTTCACACTTTCGCTAGTATGCAATGTTCATCACAAGAGACTCAATTCGATAACCGGCTAGTCACAACGATATGTAAAAAGTTCACATATTATCTATGCAGCTTCATTTGGCCTCATCGTAGCCGCACATTTATTTTTATTCGATTGAGAGCACTATTCAAGTCATCGATATTGATCACAATCGACAATTAAATTTGCACAAGAACAACCATAATTAAATACACAAGAGGTAGCAATATTTTTCAGAAGGGACCAAAAATCATTTGCAATTAACAGAAAGAGCCACAAGCTCAAACATCCACAAAACAGAGTCAAAACACAAATTAAACACAAAACTCAATATATACAAAATATATCATAAACACAAGAGGTAGGTATGGAAATACCTCACCCCACCACAAACAAAAGTAATTTGTCCATCAAATGCAATAAAACATATAAAAATTAATAAGAATGACAAAGAGGGAGGTAAATAGAATCATGTCTACACAGTAGCTCCATCTGTCTGGGCATCAGTGCCCGATGCAACACTCTAATATTGGGCATCAGTGCCCGGAGTCATATCAGTAATAATAGGTCCACTAGGGTTAGCCTTGGGTGTGTCTGCTAATGAGATCTGTATAGCTGCATCTACCATGGCCTCCTCAATCTCTGTGAGACCCTCATAAGAAGCCTCCTCATCAGCAATTCGATCTTATCCTCAGACTCGGTAGCAGCTACTTTCTCAGTTCGAACCTCATCTCCGGTGGTGGCTAGAGGCACATCTGGATCAACTGCCACATCAGGGATCTCTACTGTCCCGAAAATCATCAACATGTCAATGGACTTCAGCTAGTCCACATCTTTCCCCAACACAATAATAGTTGCCTTTAGGGTTGTCACCTCCTCAATGTCCCCTTGGCCACGCTCACACACCGCTATCATTGCCGCAAGGGCATCAATGGTAGAACTTAGGGGTGTCACAGCATCAGCAAGGGCCCTCTCGATCATGCCAAGAATAGTAGCCTCAAGCCTGAAGGCACGCCTATCGGCAGAATGTGCTAGCTTTCCCATCCATAGCAATGCAGCCTGGGTGAGCGGGGGTCAGCCAACAACAACAGCAGTACCAGATCTGGGAGGTAAGGGAGCAGTAGAGGAATTGGGAGTCACAGAAAGGACATCACTAGATGTACTTGAAGGCCAGGGGCTGGAGAAGGCAATACCGCCTGTGCAGGTAGTGTTTGAATATCAACAACCGGGGATGTATCCACCGGGGCTGCCTTCTTCTTCTCGGCCTCATCTTTCAAGTGCTCTACCTCAATCCTCCGAATGTCAATACAAGAAGTGGGAGTAACTTGTACATCCTTTTTCTCATCCCGAGGCACTCGAGTCCATCTGCACAACTTAATGATCAGCACCGAAAATGAGAGGAAAGTTTGGCGCTGTTTGGCCCTCAAGACCATCTCATCAACGATCATACCCAAATTTATATGCTCTCACACAATGATCGAGCCAAAACAAGCCGCCTTTGTGTAGCGTAGGATGGACTCATTCTGGGATGGCATGATAGTGCTACTTATAAAGCCATACCAGTACCTTGCTACTATATTGAGGTCCTTCTTCTTTATCGGAGCTCCTGCCTCCAACCACCTCGAAGTAGCATCACATATGAGAGGGGCTAGCCAGCTTTTCATGTTCTCCAATGACTTAGTCTTGATCCTGTACTAGTAGGCATATGCAATGTTGTCAGTGCACTCCAATACATCATTTATGTTAGTACTGTCACACAACACTTTCTTGCCCCTGACAACCACATAATCAACCGACTTGAATTTAGCAGCCAACTTCTTTCTTTGTGGCACTAGGGCTTCGTAAGCGGTATAGAATTCCCGAATCCAATTTGGAATATAGAGGTTTTGTAAAGATCTCGAGCATACAGGCCTTTATGGTGCGCCAAATCTTGGGGTATTTGTCTTTCACCCCATCACGAGAGAGCCTATTTTCTTCAATGATGGTCCTCAATCCCTCAGTCTTCAGTATGTTCATAGACCAAGGAGGAGGACCTTATACAGGTGGTACTAAGACCACAACCTGTGCTAGAGCGGAAGGAGTAGTGGTGGCCTAGGGAACCAGAAATTCCTGCCACCTTGCCTGTTTTGGACTCAACTTTTTCTACGTCTTGAAGAATATATTAGCAACATTGTCAGTCCGCACCACAAATCGAGGTCCCAGCAAATAAACTCTTCAAGCCCGCAAGCAATGTACAACATTAACCATTTCTTTTTCATGATTTGAGTATTTTTGTTCTGCATCATTCAACTTTCGACTTTCATAGGCCACAAATGACCTTCCTACACTAACACGCCTCCAATCACTTTATCAGACGCATCAGTATGTACCGCAAATGGTAACTCAAAATCAGGCAGTTTAAGTATAGGTTCAGATGTAATAGCTTCCTTCAAATTTTGAAAAGCTTCTTGACATCGTACAGATCACACCCACTTAACATCCTTCGTCAACAAATCAGTCAAAACCGCTGCCCTTTTCGAATAACCAGGAATTAACTTTCTAGAATAGTTAGCTAACCCAAGAAACGATCTCAAATCCTTCACGCTGTGAGGTTTTGCCAATCAACAATAGCCTGCACTTTCTTAGGATCCATTCGAACTTGGTTTTTACTAACAAGATGCCCCAAAAATTGTATCTCTTGTTAAGCAAATTCACACTTTTCCATCTTAACATAAAATGTATATTTCCTCAATTGCGACCGAACCATACTTAGGTGATTAACATGTTTATCCAATGTTCGACTATAGATACCAATATCATCAAAATAAACAACCACGAAATCATCAAAATAGTCAAACAACATATTGTTCATTAAGTTGCAAAAGGTAGCCAGAGCATTGGTTAGCCCAAACGACATTAGTAGGAATTCATAAGAGCCATATCCAGTTACACAAGTAGTCTTAGGTTCGTCGCCTTCAACTATTCTAACCTATCAGTAGCCTGCCCTAAGATCTAGCTTAGTGAACCAAGATGCCTTTCACAACTTGTCCATCAAATCCTGCACCAATGAAAATGGATACTTGTTCTTTACAGTTGCCTTGTTCAGCACATTGTGGTCTACACACATTCTCATTGTCCCATCCTGCTTCTTTTAGAATAAAACATATGCACCATAGGTAGTTTTAGATGGTTGAATCAGTCCAGCATCTAACAAATCGTTCAACTGTTTACGTAACTCAGCCAACTCCTTAGGAGCCATACGATAAGGATTTTGTGCTGGAGCAGCGGTACCTGGCAGCAACTCGATCTTATGATCAATATCGCTCTTTAGCGGCAACTTCTTTGATAATTGAGGCGGCATCATATCAGCATATTATTTTAGCAACTCAGCCACACAATCAGGCACCTCTACTGCAACATCAGGTTTCAATTTGACCAAGGCAACAAGTATAGTTTCATCACCTTTCTTCAACCCATTGTCGATTGATATAGCAGACAACAACATCTCCTTGTTTTTCTTCTTTGCAACTTTGTCAACCTTCCCAAATGGATAAACACCCTTCACAAACCCAACATTGCCCTCACTAATAATGATAATCCCATCTAAGTGTGGAAAAGGAACAAACTAAAATTTTCTTTGAAAATCAATACCAAGTATGATCTCAAAATCTCCTAACGGCATCACCGTCAGGTTATGTTTTCCCACCCAATTCTCAGTCGACATAGACACCCCATAAGCTATACCCACAATGGATTGTGCCTTAGCGTTAACTATTTTGACGTATGAAGGGCTTTTAGTCAATTTAAGCCCCAATTTTGCAGCAATATTAAAATCAATAAACGTATGAGTAGCCCCTGTATCAGCCATAGCCATCACACATTTTTCCTTAATTTTCATTTCTATATGAATCAATGAAGCATGTGGATTTAAAGTCTTAGACGTCCCCACAACATTATTAACCAATGTAATATGATTGAAAGACAAACCTAACATCTTAAACTGCTAGTATTCTGAGTCTTAAGCTTGAATGACGTAGGTGATTGATTAACGTTTCAAAGATACTTTATCCAATTCTAAGTGTCAACAATCGTTAGTCAATATATAACCCAACTCAATGAGTTAGGGTCGAATCCCACAGAGAGTGGTACGTGTTTAAGATTCAATAGAAAAGTACGAATATGTCAAATCAGTCATAGAAATACACATTTACGAATAAAAGCATAATTTAAATCAGGGGGTGACACGAATGTCAAATAACAGGGGGTTTTGGTTTTAATTATCAACTACAGCATCAACAAATAATACGGAATAACAATAATGAGACGGGTTCTTGGAATGTGATTCGATTATAGGCTAATATAGACAAATAGGTAATTACAACTATTAGGGAATAGCTTAATATTAGTGAATAAGCTAGACTATAGAGGAGGTAAACTTTCTCTTGAATAATTTACCCCGAATCAACTCAACTTCTCTTGAACATCAACAAGCATGCCAAATAAGAACAACATACTCCTTAGTCCATTCACTCTCTCGAGCTGAATGTATAGAAAATGGTTTAGGATTCACTTTCTCGAGCTGAACCCATGACAACCCAATACCCAAAGACCATCAATCAATAATATTAGTTTTAAAACCTCTCTCGAGCAGGCCAAAAACACGAAGGTAAAATTGTATTTGCAACTACAATTCTTTAAATTAAACCACAATTAATGATTAAAATCACTTATAAACAGTATTTAAAATAACAATTAGCAATACCCATAAACTAAATTAGCCCATAATCATATAATCACACCCCAAGAATTAGGATTTTAGTTAGACATCATACAAAAATAAAAATCATTACCAAATTGTATTTTCATCAACTGGGTAAAGATTAATTTAGTCTTTACAAAAGTTCAAATTAAAGAATCTCAAAGACCCACTTCCAATTTCTCAAAAGTGAAAAACTTCAATTCTTCAAAGCTAAGGAAAACTTCTCTCACTACTTAGAGTTCAAACTGAAAATTAATTAAAAAGCTTCCAAAAATGTTTCAAGATACTAAACTAAATGTTCAAAAACGTATTTATAGTCACCAAAAAGATGTTGCAAAGAACCATTCGGTGAAGTAAGTCGGGCTCGGCGATCCGCCCTTTAGTCAATTTTATCGCCTTTTTGCATTGGCCTTCAGCATCCTCCATGTCTGTAACTTTGGGTGATCTAACTCTGTATCGCGGAATCACTCGGCAATCCGTCGACTGCTCCTTTCTCTCACCAACTTGATTTTGTTCTTCAGGGCTTGACACACTGAAACTTTAGGCGTTCAAATGGCCACTCAACGACTCGCCAAATGGACTTGGTGATCACTAGGCTCTCTTTTCTTCCTTCTTTCAGCTCGATTAGTTCGTTTTTGCAAATTAGTATTCTTGCTTTGTTCCTCAATCAAAATACCTGGAAATCAAGGATTTTACATCAGTTATTGGCATAAAATAAGCATTTGAGGACACTAAATCTATTCAAATAAAGCCTTAAATGAGTCCAAATATTGGACTTATTAGTGATCATTTCTAATTCCTCCATAGGTGGGTGCACCCTAGCAGCTTCTTCTCTCCAATAAATGACATATTCTCGAAAGCATTCAGTCAACTTTGGTTTTAGCTTGGTAATAGAGATCCTGTCAGGAGCGATCTCAACATGAAACTTGTAGTGATCCACAAAAGCATTCGCTAGAACATCCCAAGTACGCCATTTAGTCACATCTTGCTTTGAGTACCACTCCAAGGCTTTTCCAATCAGACTTTGATTGAATAGATTGATTCTTATCTCTTCGTTGATTCAAACACCAATCAACTTTTCACAATAAATTTTCAAATGAAAGAAAGGATTTCCATACCCAGTGAACTTTTCAAACTTTGGATTCTTGTAACCGGGTGAAAGCACAACTTCAGGGAATGTGCACAACTCTTTATATCTCACGCTCTGGATACTATTGAACCAACGAAAACCTCTCATAGCATCTTCTAAGCATTTCATCTTCCTATTCATCATTTTAACATCAATTAATTTTGCATTATTTTCAATTTCAACATAGTGATTGACATCTTGGCGGTGCAACTTCTTAGCCTCGGTAGCAGGTGGAGCAATGACATAAGTGTACACTCGCCGAGCATGATGTGTTACCGTTCGAGCTTTTGGAGGTGCAAATGTGTACACAAGGGAGCATTCTCAGTTGATTGAGTGAGAGAAGCACTTTGAGTTTGCTGAAAGGTGGTAAACTAATCTCCTTAATTAAGCTCACTTGAAGTCGGAAATAAATGTGGCATGGGCCCTTCTTGGCGAGCATTAGGTGGTAGGTTCTGAAAAGAAGCTTGGTATTGAGTTACCAGGGGATTCAGTTCACCAATTTGTCTCTCTAGACGAGCAATGACTTCCATGGGTGATTCTGTTGTTACCGAGACGCTAGAATTGGCGGCGATAAATGAAGTGGGGATCATTTTAGATAAAGTAATTATGTTAATAGTGGAATCCATTTTTGTACGAGTTCTCTTAGTAATCCAAGTAAGAAATGAAGAGTCTGTAGAAATTCTTTTGACCTTAGACCGTGTAAAATATGAATGTTCTGCCAGCGAGTACTTTGATGAAGTGAGCAAGTTTGATTACCAACACAAATTAGTCTCTCCTTCTAAAATCAACTCAAAAAATAAGAGAGTTAGTCCACTAATCATAATAATCAACCAAAATAACATATGAAGCAAATAACATTTGTTTCGCTTAAAACAAATCAGTCCAAAATTCGAGGAGGGCGAGACTCTAAAAGGTGACCAAATGGAATTTGGTTTATCATTTTATGAACTAAAACTTTGATGAAAGAAAGAAATTCGAACAAAGCAAACAATGTGATTTGAATAAGGGTTCAAATGTTGACTTTTGGAAGGTTCAATTGAAAACCCTTTTTGAGAATAAAGACGTCTTAATAGTTGACTCAAAATTGATGGAATATTTAGTAACGCCGGCCAGGTAGGTGTGGAAAATAATTTTCAAGAACGACAAGATCAACGTGAATTTGAGTGATGAACCGACAATTTTTTTGAGGTTTTAATGAACTTGAAAACTTGAGTGATTTTAACAGATTTTGATAATGGACTCAAAGAGTATTTCGGGAGGGATAAAAAATTAAGCTTATATGTCAAATAAGGTTTTGAGACTTCGGAATAGAATAATGGACCAATCATGTTTAAAGCAAAATATATGTATATAACACATAAGTCGACCAAGCACAAACGAAACAAAATTTGTAATATTTAGCATACAAACAATATATAATGCATTCTAACATACATGTGACCTTTCGATCTAAAGATAAGCCTAACGTTTGAAGGATGTGTATATTATTTGTGAAACATTTCTTTGCTCCAAAAATATTTATACAAACCTTTATGAATAAACCACATAGGGATACATAATGAGGGTAAGGGAAAAAATAAACTAAGTCCCATCCAAGGGTACAATAATAATTAACTAAGCTTCCATATGAAATCTTCATTTGAACTTCTTGATGCTTTTGAATCTCTTCCATATGAGGAGGATCTTCCTTTGACTTCAACAAAGAAAGTACCTATAAAATAAAAAACTCAACCCCAAGTGACAATGGTACGCACAAATCGACATATATATCCTTCAAATTTAACAAATAGTTGGATGATCGTCTTATATTGACTGTGGATCAATTAGACACAAGGTGGTATTCTAATGGGCCCAATACACCTTGGGTATTGGGTCATCTTAGGTAAATGCACCTAAAAGAGGGTTTTGGTTCAGCTCTAACTTAGGTAGACTAGAGTGGGCTTTATTTTGATATGGACCGGTGACCCAAGTGGACAACTTGGACTAGAGAAATTAGTGACCGTTGACCATCCAGTGGTCAACTATATTCGCTAGGGTACCCCGATAAAAAAATGGGTCAACAAACGACTGCAACCAGCATAGTCGTCCTTTAACTTTCAAATAAAAAAATATCCATTGACGGAATAAATGTTATGCATGCAATGACAGTAATATTCAAAATTTAAACACATAATTGGATAAAGCAACAGTTAATACAAATAATAGTTAGCCAAACAATAAATTCTTTCGGTTAGAACCTAGATGAATTCCCAAAAGAATCACCATTTTGTTACAATTCGATTTCAAAAACTAAGTTTGAATGTATTATTTTCAAATTTAGATGAAAAACCTAGTACTTCAAATCCTAAAACACGAATAGATATAACCCCAACATATTATACTTACGAACAAGAAAGAAGAGATAAAGTTTTATGGGATAAACGATTAAATAAAAATTGGATACCTAGACAAACTACAGATCAAAATAATTTTTTAGATTTAGACTGTGTAGCAGATACAAATAAAACAATTCAATTATGGATAGGTTATATATCAAAACAATTAATAGACAATAAAATATCGATAATAGATGCCCCAGGATACATAGAAAGAACACTTATAGGAACAGCAAAAATATGGTTACAAAATTTATCACCAACAAGCTTAGCAACCTTAAGAAATAATACAAAATCTAATAATGAAATAGCAACATCAACAATAGATATATTAAATAAATATGAAATATCAATTAGAAATGAATTTGGTAGTATGACAACAAAAATAGAAGAACAACAGAAAGATAAAATAATAAACAGAAATTTAATGAATAAATTAGCAATATGTAAAATGAGTTACATAGATGAATATACATGTGCATTTAGAGAATATTACTATAAAGGAATATATACAAATGATGAAAAATAAGAAAATTATATTACACAAAATAACCAGAACCATTTAGTTCAAAAATAATAAAAGATTGGGAAGAATCAAATACAGTAGATACACTAGGAGCTAGAATAAAATTCTTACAACAATGGTTTATGAAGTTATGTGAAAAACATAAAGAAGAATTAAAACTAGAAAAAATATTAGTAAAAAACCTAAAATATTGTACAAGTAAGTTAGCACCCCAATTTGGATGTAAAAATCCATAGAAAAAGAGAAGAATAAAGAAGTATAAACACTTCAAAACAAAATATAAAAACAAAATCCCAAGAAAAAGATATTATATAAAAAATTATAAACAAAAAAAACCACATAGAGTTAAGAAAAATATAACAGAATGCAAATGTTATAATTGTGGAAAACTAGGACATTTAGCTAGAGATTGTAAATTACCAAAAGATTTAAAGAAAAAACAAATAACAGAGGTAATAATAGAAAACGACACATATAAACAGATAGATTATTTAGACTATGACTTAGAAGATGAAGATAGCATATACGAAATAACAGATAATGAATTAGCATACATTGATTCAAATCCCTACACAAGCTTTCAACAATGGAGTCTTTGTTCTTGACCTAAGCTTCAAGCTCTATCTTTTTCTTCAAGTCTTGGGTTTTCTAGAGAGAGAAATATTTTGAGATGAAGAACTTTGGGATCTTTTGGGGTTTTGGAATTAATGACTTAGTTAGGGTGGTTAATGACTTAGAATACTTTATATAGGTGTATAAAATCCATATAAAACGACCCTCACTCAAAATTAATTAAAAAGGAATTTACTAAACAACCCTTCCCTAGGCAACCCACTCCCAAGCACCACGAGAAGACCTCACGAGCCGTGGTCAAGACCACGAGCCATGATCAAGACCACAAGTCGTGGTCCTGGGGGCAGTGGCTTGGCTAAAGTGTCTTGGCCTCTACAAAGCTAAGGCATGACCACGAGACCTCCCACAATTAGTGGTCAAGACCACTGGTCGTTGTGATGGTTGTGATCCATGATCCAACAGCCTTATCCCAGGCCTTGCCTCCCACCATGCTAAGGGATCTTCACGAGACCTCCCACGATCCGTGGTCAAGACCACTGGTCTTGAAGGTGGTCATGAACATGGGGTAGTACCTTGCTAAGGTTAGGGCAGCCTTGGCCTTTGGCTTAGGCTTTGCCCCTTTGCCTTGGCACTTGCCTTTGTGACCCTCAACCAAACCGTAAATGGTCTTCTAAACTACGGGGTGTAACATGTGCCTTGATGTTTAACCCCTAAACCCATTATTCTAAGTATGGAAAGTCTTATCTACGACTCTAACCCTCAACATCAAGCTCTAGAACCCTAGCTTGAGGCTCTAGTTTGATCTACGAGTTTTCGGGGTATTTCAAATTTTATCTCCACCTTTACAACTACTTTGGACTCTGTTTTCTCTCTTAAGGACTTGGAGAATCTGAGTTTCTTTCTTAGGATTGAAGTACTGCATCACAGTGGTTCTTTGCTACTATCTCAATCTTCATACATCAAAGATCTCCTCAAGCGTAGCGACTTTCAAGATGTTAATCCATTACGAACCCATGTGGACTCTACTCTCACACATTATGGACCATCTACTCCAGATGATACTTTATATCGTAGTATTGTTGGTGCGTTGCAATATGCCACCATTACTTGTTCAAATATTTATTATCCTGTTAATTGAGTTTGTTAGTTTATACATAATCCTCAACTATATCACTGCATGCACTTAAACGCATTTTGCGCTACCTTAAGAGAACTTTTCATCTTGGTCTCTAATTTTTTTCCATCATCAGATTAGCCTCTTCAAGCTTAATATATTGTCGACATTCTTGATCATCGCTCTCACCATGGCTATACAATTTTTCTAAGGGATAATCTTGTAAGGTGGTCTTCACAGAAGCACCGATGCAAAGTATAGAGCATTTGTCTCTGCCACGATCGAAGTGGTCTGGCTCATCTATTATTTAAATTTGGTGTCATTTGCACCAAGCCACTGGTGCTCCTCTTTGATAATCTAAGTGCACTTTATATGTGTACCAATCCATTTTTTCACAATTGATCAAAACATATCGAGATTGATTATCGTTTTATTCATGAAAGAGTTGAGCAAGGTTTATTGTTGTTTATTCGTTATGTTCCGACTCAAGATCAATATGCGGCTATCTTCACAAAGGCACTTGGCTCATCTCTTTTTATTCATTTCTGCGACAAGCTCAATATATGTACACTATCGTTGATCTTGATAGGGGATATTAAGGACAAACAATTATAGTCTTATCACTATAGTTTGAATTATCCTTTGAATGCTAGTTAGCTAGTATTTTAGTGATTTACTCTCATGCAAAATATATCTCATGTATTTCAAATCTGATGTAAATACTATATATATATGAATGACAGGTACTCTCCGTTTAAAGAGAGTCATTATAAAACCTCTTTCTTTAACTATTAATAATATTGCCTTTTAAGTTTCTTTAACCTAAAATGCACTCCCATAACAAATCTCTAGAAAAAATAATAGAGTAAAATTTGACCAAAGTCAAAAAACTAAATGATTAATTCATGTTTATTAATCAATTTAATTAATCAAATAAATTATTTTATATTCATTTATTTATTTTAAAGGTAGTGTATACTTAGCGTAAAATGTGGTGACATTTAGGGTGTGTTTGGTACGAAGGAAAATATTTTCCGGAAAATGTTTTTTCAATTTTCTCATGTTTGATTAGGTAAAATGTTTTGGAAAATGTTTTCCAAATCAACTCATTTTCCTCAAATTGAAGGAAAATGACTTCCTTTCAAAAATGAAGAAAAACACTTTCCAAAACTTTCCTCCAACTTCAAAATTACAATTTTTTTGTTGGAAAAATAAATTTAAAGCTTATTTTTAAAAAATATTTTTCAACTTCAATTTTTTTATCCCACCCTCACCCCGACCCCCACCCCTCCCGCCAGCCCCCTACCACCCCCTCCCAAAAAAAAATAAATTTAAAGTTTATTTTTAAAAAATATTTCCAATTTCAAAATTTTATTTTCAACCCACCCCTACTCTCGATCCCCACCAGCCCCCACCCCAAAAAAATAATAAATTTAAAGTTTGTTTTTAAAAAATACTTTCAATTTCAAATTTTTATTTTTCACCCCCACCCCACCTCTACCCCCCCCCCCCCCCCACAAAATAAAATTAAAAAAATTTAAAGTTTGTTTTTAAAAAATATTTCCAATTCAAATTTTTATTTTTTCACCCCTCTACCCTCAACCCCCCTGGTCACCACCACCCCACCCTCCTCCAAAAAAAATTTAAGTTTATTTTAAGAAAATATTTTCAATTTCAATTCAAAAATTATTTTCTATTCTCTAATAAAAATAAAAGTTATTTTCTCAAAAATAATTTTCATTCATAAATCAAATACAAAAAAAAATTTACCAACCAAAAATAAGAAAATAAGTCAAAACATGTTTTCCATGGAAACATTTTCCTTCATACCAAACACACCCTTAAATTGGAAGAGATGGAGAAGAACAGTATCCAAACCTAGACCTACTTGGATGTGATTTGGTAGGACCACAAAATGTCAAGTCTATAAATACACGCCCTGTTCCGTATTACCTTCCATAATTGGCATCTCTGTACAATGGATTACCAATCTCAATCTCAATCTCCCTCAGTTGAAACCCTAGATCACAACTCATCACAAAACCTAGCTTCATATGATGCCCAACTTCACGCTTCTGACAATTCCGGTCCAAATCAAGCATCAGAGGAGCAAAACCTCGGTGAATTCACTCTGAAGCGCGAGATTCAGAGGCCCTTATTGTCGGAAAACGGGTTGACAAATACTCATAGCGGCACCGACAGGGACCAATCAGGCGGTGAGGAAGAAACCAGCAGTAGAAGGAGACGGAGGAGCCGTTGGGACCCACCTCCCACTGAATCAACCAATGATGGGACCGGCGGCGGTGATGGGAGTGGGACCGGAAGAAAGAGGAAGTCGAGGTGGGCTGATGATGAGCCCAAACCCGTAATTCAATTGCCGGATTTCATGAAAGATTTCACTGGAGGTATTGAGTTCGATCCTGAAATCCAAGCTCTTAATAGTAGATTACTTGAAATTAGTAGGAAATTGCAATCGGGTATGCCCTTAGATGATAGACCTGAAGGTGCTAGGTCGCCTTCGCCTGAACCTATATATGATAATATGGGAATTCGTATAAACACCAGGGAGTATCGCGCACGAGAAAGGTTGAATAGGGAGAGACAAGAGATTATATCACAAATCATTAAGAAGAACCCTGCTTTTAAGCCTCCTGCTGATTATAGGCCTCCCAAGCTTCAAAAGAAGCTCTACATTCCCATGAAGGAGTTCCCTGGTTATAATTTTATTGGGCTGATTATTGGTCCAAGAGGGAATACTCAGAAGAGGATGGAAAAGGAAACGGGTGCAAAGATTGTAATTCGAGGCAAAGGGTCAATCAAGGAGGGTAGGTTCCAGCAAAAGGGGAATTTAAAACCTGACCCTGCAGAAAACGAAGATTTGCATGTGTTAGTGGAAGCTGAGAACCAGGAGTCACTTGAAGCTGCTGCTGCTATGATAGAGAAGCTCTTGCAGCCTGTTGATGAAGTGCTCAATGAACATAAGAGGCAACAACTTAAGGAACTTGCTGCTTTGAATGGAACAATTAGAGATGAGGAGTTTTGTAGGTTATGTGGTGAACCAGGGCATAGGCAGTATGCATGTCCTTCTCGCACCACCACCTTTAAGAGTGACGTTCTGTGTAAAATATGTGGTGATGGGGGACATCCTACTATTGACTGTCCAGTGAAAAATACTACCGGCAAGAAAATGGATGATGAGTATCAGAATTTTCTTGCAGAGTTGGGAGGTACCATTCCTGAATCATTAACAAAGCAAAACTCAGCAACGCTAGCTCTTGGCGCGGGAAACTCAGGGAGCAATCCTCCTTGGGCAAGCAATAATAATGCTGGTGGTGCTGGTGCCAGTTCACATCCTGGCTTAGGGTCAAGTATACTAAAGCCAAAGGAGTTTGACGAGACAAACTTGTACATCGGTTACTTGCCACCTACTCTTGAAGATGACGGTTTGATCAATTTATTCTCTCCTTTTGGTACCATTGTAATGGCTAAAGTTATAAAGGATCGTCTAAGTGGTCTGAGTAAAGGTTACGGATTTGTTAAGTTTGCTGATGTTCAACAAGCTAATAGTGCTATAACTAGCATGAATGGCCACTGTCTTGACGGAAGAACCATTGCTGTGAGAGTTGCAGGTAAGCCACCTCAGCCTGCTGTGCCTCCAGGACCTGCTCCGGCAATGCCTTCATATCCGGTTCCTAATCAGAGCATGGGTGCATATCCTTCCCAGCAGTATGCAGCTGGTGGTCCCATTGGCAATGCCCCCCCTGGTAGCTATCCCCCACCTGGTGCTCCAGTTCCATGGGGGCCACCTATGCCTCCGCCATATGCCCAGTATCCACCTCCTCCTCCTGGCGCATCCATGTATCCTCCTGTCGCAGGTCAACCCATCCCTCCATATGGAATGCAGTATCCTCCTTCAATTCCGGCAGCATCTTCTGGTGCCCCTGCTCAGATGGTTTCTTCTGGTGAAAACCAACAAACTTATACATCTCCTGGTGAGGCACAGCAAAGCTATCCTCCTGGAATGCAATCTCAGAGTGTGTATGGCAATTCTGTCACAGCTATGCCACCTAATGCTCAGCCTGCATACCCAACATCATCATACAGCTATCCATCTTATTATGGTGTCGCACCACCACCTCCCCCTCCATCTGCGTCCCAGTCCAATGGGAACTATTCACAGGGTATGAGTAATGTTCCCTGGGCTCCAAATCCACCAACTCATGTACCTCCATCATCAGCAGAGAAGCCTGCTTATGGTGCGGATGCAGAATATGAGAAGTTCATGTCAGAAATGAAGTCATGATGCAATTGCTGGATCACCCTGCACCATTAGGTTGGAAATCTCTTACCAAGTCTGTTTCCAAATTTGCTATTTTGTCATGCTTTGTGGTGTTCACTTTTCAGGCATATACACATGTATACATCTTAAATTGGAGACCTTAAATTTTTTGATTCTTTTTAATATTTTTAATTTTAATTCTATTCAGCTATCTTAATGTACTTAAGATTATTTTTAGAGATGCAAAGTTATTTCTTTTTACCTTTTTCTATAAATAGTACTCAATCTGTTTCAATGGTTTGTCGGATTTGACTCGACACGGAATAAATAGTAGATAGTAGAGAAGATTTTTGAATTTATGGTCTTAAACTATGATATGTATAATACACTAAAGTGTCATTTAATATTATGGTCTTGAACATGTTGGGTGGAAAGTTAAAATTAAAAATTTCACAAAAAAAAAAAAAAAAATCATTCTTTTTAAAACAAACTGAAAAAGAAATGTAAGACAAATAAATTAGAATAAAGCTTTACAATTTTTTTTTAAAAACCTTTAATAATTCTTTTACTCCCTCCGTTTCAAAAAGAATGACCTCCTTTCCTTCTTAGTCTCTTTAAAAAAGAATGACCCCTTTCCTTTTTTGGCAACACTTTAATTTTAACTTTACACCCGGCATGCTCAAGGCCACAAGATTAACGGTATTTGGTATATGACATAACTTTAATTTAGGACCACAAAATTGAAAAATCTTTTTTTATTTTTTCTTAAACTAGGTGTCTAGTCAAACTCAACCAACGGAGAGTACTACTAAAAATTAGGCCCCTCTAATTTGGATGCCTTATTTTCAGAGGCATTGAGCCGGCCCTGTTCACCGGCAACCTAACTCTCTCTCTCTCCCTATAGATATACATATATGTGTGTGTGTGTGTGTGTGTGTGTGTGTGTGTATTGGTTTGTATGTTCATGAGTTCTTGAAAGATATGGGATTCTTCTTGATTGCAAGTATCTATATTAAAGCTTGTTTCCGTCCCACGAATACTTGGTTGCTTTTTAGTTCATCCTTTTTCTCTTTCCCCTTTCTGTTAAGTATTTTTTTCTGAAGCAGTGAGCATTTCATAGTTTATATATTACTGTATGATTTTCATTCTTAACGCTTCCCCTTTGTTAACGTTGTAATATTTTGGCAGGCTGATGTGTTGGAGCATTTCACCTGATTTCTTCCCTCTTGCCATGACTTAGTTGTTGGAAGTTTCAGACTCACATCTTTAACCTTGTTGTACTGTTATGCAGAGAAATGAGACATTCAGTTCACCGAGATTGTGTTGGAGCATTCAATCAGTGGATTATGGACATTAATTATGGTTTTTGTAGGATTCGTTTCTGGGGATTGCCTTCCAGCATTGTTTTTCAAATTTTATTTTAATGATTTGTTGGATTTTCTTGATGACTAATCACTGACAGTTTGTGTGTTTCTCTCCACTTTGGCTTCTTCACCACTAATCCTCCTTTGCTTTTTTCTTTTAACTTGGTTATCTCTTTTACTTTTCTGGGGTCATTTAACTATTGAGAGTTCAGAAAGCAGCCTGATGCTTGCCTCTGCTATTCCTCCCAAAAGGTGATGCATCTTCAAATTTTGAAGGTTCCCAGGGTATGTGAATTTGATAGTGTGATGACTGCATTCACATGTCTACGAATTAATTTTACTACTCATTCTGATACATTTTCCAGATGTCTTGTGACAGGAAAAGATGCTTGTGTTGGAATGTGGTATCCTGTGCTGGACTGATTTGTGTTTGAAAATCACTTATCTTGTTGGGTATCTTAATTAGAACTTCATTTTGGATTTTCTGTGATGTTTATAAAGAAAGTTCTCTGTGCAAATGGGAATTAACTGAAGCCCATTAGGGAGAACTGAGAAGTGAGAATGAGTAGCATTTAAATGTGATGGGCTAAACTAGGACTTTTCTAACCTGGCTATGAACTTTTTATTTGAAGGGGGCGGGGTGTGTGGGAATCAAGTGCATGACTATTTCAATACTCTTCCAATGAAGAGCAGTGCTATAGCAGGAAGCTAGCAGTCACTTTGAATTTGACATTGTTATCTTAGATTTTGATTTGTGGCTTTGAAGTCTTAGAGAAACGGAAAGCACTAGCAGGCAAAGTGGTTGAATCACATAGTAAATAGGAGATCTTGTGAGGATGAATATATTTGTACATCTCTTCTTTTATTCTTGTGAATACATAGTTGAGACATTTCAAGCTACATCTCCCTCAGAAGTGTTTTTTCTACTTTTTGCTCTTCAGAGCTTTGTTCTCATCCAATCAATTTCTTGAGATGTAATTTGTTTCTGTTAATTTATTTAATTTTTTTGGGGAAAGAACTTGGGTGGGATTCTGTCCCCAGGTGTTCACAAATTAACTGTGGATAGTTTTGGTTGGAACTCGAGACATGGCTTCTTGTGTGGGTTCTCATGTAGGAACTATGCTCATTAATGCCTTAATATTTCTGTTTGTCGTAGTTGGGGTCTTCTCTTTACTGATCCACCAAATGTCTGGTATTCGTGAGGCAACTAGTACACCTAAATGTCTTTGCTAAGATTGTAGGACCATTCAAGCTTCTGGTGTGGTTGATCATATTTTTGCATAGGGCTCTATTGGGGTTGAGATGTTGAGTAGCTGAACTCTAGCCTGTATGGTGAGTTTGGATAATGTGTGGAAGCTTAGTATTTCTGTTAAGTGTTGGTTTTGGCATCTGGTATTTTTGGATATAGGTTCACTATTGCTGTATTATTTTGTTTCTATTTCCTTTTTAAACCTTCAGTTTTAGACTAACTTCTTTAAGTTGGTTGTTAGTTGTGTGTACTGATAGCAGGGATGGCTCCCCATTTCAGAAGATCTCTTGATTCATCCTTTCACTGGTGGACGAGTTAATATTAGGCGTACAGGAAGAACTCATCTAGGCACTTGTTAGTTCTGAAGAATCATTTGCATTCATTAGGTTATATTTGAACCTATATTTCTTTGGGGGTGGGGTGGGGTGGGGTGGGGTGGGGGGGTCTATTTTTAGTTGTTTTGCTTAACTATGCATGATTTTTCTTTCGTCTTTGTCCTTCTTTCCATGAATCAGAATCTTCTCAAAACTGTTTTGTAAGTAAAGATGGTTTGTCCCTATTTTGTTTTGGTGGTCAGATCCTGGGCATGAAGTTCATTAGTGTGCAGGTGGATGAGTAATTTTTTTTTTTGGGTAGTTGACCAAATGTTTTACTTAATGGCAAAATATCTCCTCTTTGTCCATTGTTTTGTCTAGAATTAGTGGGAGATTGTCAAATAGCTGGTAACACTTGTTCGTGTTAATTTGGCTATTTGATTTGTTCTCTCGGTTAGTTGTGTGCATGATTTTCCCCATATTTATGACATGTTGGTTGCCATCTATTTAACTAGGTATAGCCTAGTGGTTGATGGAAGTCTGTAGAAGCAATTTTTTTTTTCAATTACTACATTCTTCTTCATTTTCTACTTTGTTATTGTTTATTTTGAGGGTGCCTAATGGCAAACGAGTAAGGACTACTGACTGCCAAACAATGGAGAGTTTTCTCCTGTGGTTAGGTAAGTTAGCTGCTGTCTGCTGTGCTACTTAGTGATGTTGGTGTCTGATGATAAAGTTCTTTTTCTCTTCTTGAAAGTCTAATGCAGACCAAGTTATCTGATAGAACGCAGCAAAATTCTTCTAAAGATGATTTAAGGATTTTGTGTATCGGGCTTGTTGGAATGCATGATAGTGCCTTCTCACCTCTAAATTAAAACTTAAAACTCAGTTGAACTAAAGAGGATGATGTTGTTTGAACTAAAGAGAGGATGATGTTGTCTAATAATATGCTACCACAAGTAAAAAGTTGATGTCACTATAACTAATCAATTATACTATGTGGTAATTGCACTTTCTATATTTTAAAATTAAATACTTATCCGTTTTACACTCTGGAAACATATTATTGAAATATAATTAGAATTATAAATAAAAAGTTATAATGTCTTAAATTTAATGTAGTCAAACTTATTTTATGAATTTGAATTCAATAGAAAATTTATGCTTATACAGACACGGAGAAGACTTGGAGTCTGTTTGGATTGACTTTAAAAAAGTAGCTTTTAAGTGAAAAATAATAAGTTAAATTTAAATGATTTTTAAATTAAAAAATAAAGAGTGGGTGACCTATTTTTGGTTTTTAGCTTATTTTAAGTTATTTTTAACTTTGTTAAATATTTTTAAATTTATTTTAAGTCATTTTTGATTCATTTGAAGTTATATTTATATTTGCCAAATATTTTCAAATGTCAGAAACTAACTTTAAAAGTAGATTTGGCTAACTTTTAAGTTGATTCAAATACTTGACTTTGATTGGGCTAAAAAAAATATTTTCTCTACTAATTTAATTTTATGATAAAGCAACCACATAATTCCAAATCCCATAGAGGAGAAAAAAATAAGCTTGACTACACAAGATCAATACTTTTGAAAGAACCCAATATGAATTGTAATTGGATTACAGATGATTTGAGATTTTTTTATTCTTAATGAAAGATTTTAGGTTCGAGTTGCTGAGAACAAAAATAACTTTGATGGGAGCATCACTCCAAAGGTATACATTGCAATACGCAAACTCATTAATTAGACCCCAATATTAATATCAAATAAATAAGAAGGTATTGTAGGGTAATATTGCAAGGCAACAATATATTGATGGGATCATTGTGTCACGATAAAAAAGTTATGCTGATATTTTTGGTGTAATATACCATTCTCAAATGGACAAAAGAAGTGAAAACAGCTAAATGTATATAATGAAGAATCCACTGTTGAAATTTCTGAATAATTCGACGAAAATATACATTTAACGGCTGTCGGAAACAGAAAAATATCAACGGCCTCTTGACGGTAATGGAGTTGACGGAATCCACCTCTTCGATTGATTCTTTTATAGAAAAATAATTTGTCAGTAAATTTTTCAGTGCATCTGATAAATGAATTAAGTTAGTTTTTTAAAAAAAGTTATCTCCATTCCCCTGTGTGGTTTGCAGGCTATTACACAATGGGGGTTTACCCAGTACGCACAAAGTGCTCACCCGAAGGACAGAGGTTGTAGCAGAGGTTGTAGCGGCTGCGGATTATCCTGGGTTCGAACAAAAAGAAAATTATTGAATGATAATTGAGGAATTTAATTCAAAAAAATGTCAATAACAAAAACAAAGAGCATTAAGAGAAATATATATAAAATAATAAAAAAGCAAGGTGATCCCAAAGGGGTGACCTGAGAACACAAGCATATTTTGGGTCCAAAACAGGAGAAGACCAAAATACACCTGTGTTCTTAGGCACACTCCTTTGGGATGCACCATTGTTCATCAATCATTCACAATAATGTGAATACATCAACATGTGTTGGCCCTTTTTTATAGTGTTTTTTTGTGAACAAATTGGAGCATCACAGTGTTGTCATTCCATGAAAAAAAACAAAACAAGATGTGGTCATTCTATCAACACAAGGAGAATATAATGTTGTCATATCTGTGTAAAAACTTAAGTAGTAATTTATAACCTAGTAAAAGAGAAGTGGACAAGGACTCTCCCATATTTTTAAAAAAATTTCTTGGTATTTCAATTATTAAAGTTCGATTAATTCTAATTTGCACGCTTAAGACTCCAGTCCGACAAAGCACTCCTAAAAAAAATCATCTTATAGTAGAAGAGAAGTGATGCATTTTTCTTTGTAATAAAATAATAAGCAAGACACAATAATCACATCAGATAAACTCTTTACTCTACGGTCTACACACTATAATTTGATGTCGGTTCATAATAAGAAGGGATATTTGGATTGTGTTGAGTTGCCACTCATTAATTACTTCAGAACAGTGAAATTGAAGAAATCATTAAAAACCACAAAAGCAAAGGAAAATTCTGGGCAAAAGCATTTATTCTGTACGCAAGAAAATTCTGAGTTAGTTTCTTGCTTCATATACTGTGAGACAGTAAACTGCAACTCCCCACTTCCAAAAGTACAGAGAAAGGGGACTACCAACTGTAATGTCGTCGAATTATGTTGTCTACGCACATTGTGCTCGGGCAACAACAACAACCAGCAGAACTACAATGGAAAGGAAGAAGGAAGTTCTCAGCTTTTCCTCAAATGTATCAGTATTCCCTTCTGATGTTTTCTCCTCCTCAGGAGGCTGAAACCACTCATTCATAAACTCTATGATCTTCTCAACTATTTCCAACACTTTTTCCTTGGTGTTCACAACAATCCAACTGATTATGTCTACAGTCCCATCTGAATCAGACTTATTGAGACCCTCCTCAGAATTTCCAGTTTGTAAGCCATTATCAGCTGCATCAACTAAAATGCAGATTAGTCAAATATACTCACTGCACCATTAACAATTCTAAATTATGCTTGTATAAGAAGAGATAAGGGGTTTCTATTTGCTAATGTTAATAGAAAATCATAATCTTCTTACATCCAATCAGTACATTTATATTGGTAAGATCCTAACATACTGCATTTAATTTGTTTGATAACATAAAAGCCACCAGGACTGCCATATTTGCTGCAAATAAGAACAGAAGTACTTGTAGTGATTTCGTTATATTTACTTAGGTTTATTGAACCATGAATACTGAGAGAGTTCTTACGATTCTTCCTCCTTCAAATTTTGCAAGTAAAAGCTCATAGCCAGCTAGTGTCATTCAGCATTGCCTTAGTATACTCTTTGTGCAGGATAGGATGCTTTTATTCCTTACAGAGAAAAGTATGCCATCATAACATGCTTAAACAGATGCTGCGGTGTCGTTACAAGTGGAAAGTTTTCTTGGACCACTCAACAATTAAAAGTATAAACAGAGGTGCAAATGTCTAAACACTCTCAAAGATAAATTACTCTGTAAATCATATGCAGTACAAACCTTGTTTCAGTGAGTCTCTGATTTCCCGAACCGCCTCATTGTTCAGAACAGCATCCCAAACAGCCTTGTCAGATGACAGTGAAATGACCATTTTCTAAAAAGATCAGGAGGGAATTTGTGTGTCACCAAGAGCTGATTATGAAATGATAAGAGTATGCCCAAAAATATAACTAGTACCATTCAAGCAATATCTTAGTATCTTTAATAATTACGAACAACAATAACTCCATGCAATATAATATAAAGGTAACTGATAAATTACTACTTCTCTCCAAGAATTTTGTCTCTTGAGCCAATGCCTCGATTATTGAAAATAAATCAAACAGAGGACTGTGATTTTATACTAAAAGGTCTAAGACTACTTCTTGTTGCACCACAATTACAATCAGAAGTGTGAATTAATCAACTCTTTCTGATATCCACGTATACACTAACAAATTTCAAAGACAAAAATCCTGAAGGTGCACTCTTAAGGTACCTGAATAGAAGGTTCAGTCTGCAGCAAATGGAAAGCATCATAAACTCGGTTAGATCCATACGACTGCAACAGTTTCGAATTACAGATATGAATAGACGGTTCAATCCAATCAGACACAGATCCACTGGAAGAGAGTACTTCACGCGTCAGGTTAATTGAACTAGTAAGTTCATCTGTTGTATCCTCATTTGATATGTAACCAAGACCATCGTTGGTGGAATATGCAAAATAGGTTGGATCAAGGACCCTAGGAAGTCCAACAATATAAAACAGAAGCTAGTGAATATTTACAATAAATACGACAAAAATAAAGATTATTATCTGCAGCCATATATGAGAAGTATAAATTATTGGAATATAGCTAAAAGAAAGCTATACTTATAAGTCATAACACATCATTGAATTCCTCAGGTTGTAATTAGACAAAGAAAGAGAAGGAGAAGACCTAAGGCCAGACAAGGTTGCCTATCATAATAAGGCAGAGTTAACGCATGATTCTGAAATTAGTTAAGATCTCCATTCTAGTTGAGAGCTCAATGAGGTAAGTTTTCAGGTACCAAAAAATTATAACAACATTAATTAACTTAATTACAAACAATGACACTCAAATAAATTTGGGAGGTTTACAACCAAAGGCTGGCAGCTTGCTATTGGAAAGTAACAGGACTTCTTACTTCCTTCCTGATATCTATCAATAACTGATGAACATCACAATTTACTGTCATTGCCAAGTTCATCAAATGAGTTTTCTCAACCAAATTGATGTCTCGACATTCTGGATTTCTATTACCAGTTCGCACCAGCAGAAGTAGGGCCTCACTTCTAATGTAGCCATCCGTCAATGTAGATTAATAAATCAGGGTGAAAAGGGACCGTAACTGGCAGTCTGGCACAATTTTACTAACAAGCTTGTTCATCTAGGAAATTATTGTAATTTGTAATGTAACCATCTACTTTGAGAAATTCAAAAACCGTTTCATTGATCCCTTCTTGTATACTGTATCCACTAGGTGTAAAAAGGGCTAAAGCATTCAAAATTGGTCTATTTGGAGAAAATTTAAGGACAAAGAGATCAGACTAAGTAAAAAGAAGACTTGCTATGGTGGTAGGGTTGAGTCACGTTACTAAGAATGTCCAAACTTCAGTAAACTCCCGAATTCAGTCATAGAGGTTTAACAAAATAAATTATTTCCTGAAACATTCGGCACAAAAGGGAACTACTTTTTATCCGTTCTACCAATTTATGCGACACTTTCTAGATTTCCAACATCAAACAAGTTTTCGTTTAACCATAATCTTTTCATATCCTTACAAATATTTTAGTATCATGTACTCCTAGAGCACGCATGGCACACTTAAAAATAAATTTGATTCCAATTGACCTGCAAATTGCGGTTGCTTAACAGCTAATAACGTATTCCAGGATCCAGACACGCGCAAATGTTAATACGTACGTACATAACTAGCCATTAATTATCCCATGAAAAATAGACTTGTAATGGCAGAGCTTTTGTTCTTGTAAACAAAGCAATCAACTGGTTTTAATGGTGTCATTTTACTGGAAATGAAGAAGAAATAGCACTAAATTATAATTTCTTCAAATTATCACATACATTTGGACGGACAACAAGAGAAGAAAATTAGAGGAACTCACTGGTGAAGAGCAGAAACTGCATGATGAACTTCGTCGGTTGATGGAACAGGACCCAGAATATAATCATCAAATAAAATACTACTATTATTATTATCCCCTAAGCATTCCCACTCTTCAGATTCGGAAGAAGAATCCCAGGTGCCTGGTGCAAGGGCGGCAGCAGCAGCAGCAGATAACGGAAGAGTAGATAAAGGCGATGAAGAGGAGAGAGAAACGGCGTTATTAGTCGCTTTGTTCTGAAACGCGTGGCCGCTAGTAGTACTACTTTTGGCTGTTTTAGTGGTTGATGAGTGAGAGAAGGACTCTTGGGCGGCACCGTTGATAGTGCCACCTGTCCTCACAGCTCTTTGAACGGCTCTTAACATGCCGCCGCCATTAGCTCCTCCTCCTCCGCCACCGCCGCCACCACTGAATGATCTTCTCATCATCTTAATCTTATCCACCACACACTTTTCTCACTCTTCACTCTATGTGAGGGCTGATATTTTTACTACTGCAAAATCTTCTTTATGACGGAACGCAACCGCCTCTCTGAAATTGGAATCTAGTGCGGCTTTTAAACTACTTTTAAATATTTCACGACCATCAAAATTATAGTTCAGCCGCTATTATATTCGTTTAAGAAAAAATTGCCTACTTTGATTTTGAATTAAATTTTAAAAATAAAAATATGTAAATTAAAGCTATATCAAAATATTTTTTGTTCTTTTAGTCTATACATGTCACGTGAAGATCTAAAGTATTACCAAAAAAAAGAAAGGATCATTTTGTTTATACCGATCAAAAGCGAAAATAAATCATTTTTTTAAAAAACATGGCACTAGTAATTCTCTAAGATAATATTTTTCTTCAATTTTAACTTGGGCCAATGGAAAAACTCATTTATTTCGATAAGATAATAAGATATTATATTTTTAAAAGACCCATATATAAATATATAGTTCCATTAATATTATAAATTAATAATTTTTTAAAATTATGTATAAAAATACCTAAAACAATTTAAAAAAATATGATTCTAGTATTTTTTTTATTTTTTATTACAATTTAAATATAGTTGAAGCTCATCTCTAACTTTCTTATTGCATCCATACGTTCTAATGTTGTCTTCTAGAACTGTACCATAAATTTGTGAAGAGTTCTAAATGGGATAAGTGTTTCCTTATGCATAACTGGTTCCGAACGTATTGTATCGTCTTCAACTTTGTCATCAACATTGTTTTCTTCAATGGTATCCACAATTTCTTATAAGCTCTAGACCTCTGAACATATATCACTTCACCCGGGTAATCTAACAGGTTATTGAAATTCATTTTACTGTGGTAACCGAGTTTATTAATCATGACCTCAAATTCATGCATTGTTTTCACAAGACGATTCATTTAAATTTCTTGAGGTTTTATCCCAAACGAATCAAAATTAACCTTCATTACATTTTGAAAATATTCTTTAAATTAATAAATATTAATTTATCGATTAAATGTTATCTTTATAAAAAAAATAGTATTTCATGATTCTGATAATATTAATTTAGAGAGTTTTTACTGTGAATTGTTTGACTCCTGAAATTTGAGTTATGTTACATAAATTTAAATATGTTATAAAATATAAGAAATATAGAAAAAACAATCTTATTAATAGGTAAAAATATTACTCCCTCCGTTTCATTTTATGTGAGGTAATTTGACTCAATACGAAATTTAAGAAAGAAAGGAAGACTTTTAAAATTTGTGGTCTAAAATGAATGATAGAAATTTGTGCGGCTGTAAATCATTTCATTAAGGGTAAAATAGACATTTTATAGTTAAATTGTTACTTAATATAAAAATGTGTCCTTTTTTTGGCACTGATTAAAAAGGAAAGTAAGTCACATAAATTGAGACAGAGGAACTATGCAAAAGTCACCATTAAATGTCTAAATCAATAGATACATGCATATTCAAAATTATTTATAAAAAAACTTAGGAAATATGTATAAATGAATGTAAGCACTTATATCAATTGATTTATAATACTCAAACTTGGATGTTCATAGGTAATGTTCCTTGTTAAAATCTTACTAGAAAAAATTCTAGTGAAGGACATGAAGAAAATAACAATAAATCACTATAAAGATGATTTTTCAAAAAATCACTACTATATAAAAAAAAATCATTCTTAAATCAAAATTTGCATTCAAATCAAGAAGCAATTAACAGTGAGCCTTCACTTCTTCGTTTTGACTTCATAATTCAAAAAACTATCACCGCAAAATAAATTTATTGTGACTATTGAAATGCTTTAGGGTTTTGATCATCAAAGAGAGGGAGTAGAGTGAAAATTTGAAAGGGATTTAGGGTTAAATGGAGCGGGTCATAGATGGCACAAGAAGAAAATAACAATAAATCACTATAAAGAAATTTTTCAAAAAATCACTACTACATAAAAAAAAAAACATTTTTTAAACCAAAATTTACATTCAAATCAAGAAGCATTTAACATGTGAGCCTTCACTTCTTCGTTTTGACTCCATAATATCACCGCAAAATAAATTTATTGTGACTATTGAAATGCTTTAGGGTTTTGATCATCAA
This sequence comes from Solanum bulbocastanum, assembly GCA_037074985.1. Lineage (NCBI taxonomy): Eukaryota > Viridiplantae > Streptophyta > Magnoliopsida > Solanales > Solanaceae > Solanum > Solanum bulbocastanum. The sequence continues at coordinate 37,713,942 of CM073599.1, forward strand.
AGAGAGAGAGTAAAGTGAAAATCTGAAAGGGATTTAGGGTTAAATGGAGCGGGTCATGATTAAAATGTGAATGGGTTAAGATTTTATCCAATTTGTACTAAATGAGTTGGTAAAATATGTAATTATATTATTAATTGGGGTGAGACTCACGCTCAGACATTAAGAATGCAGATTGTGTAAAAGTGTGTATTTATTGTGATTTTGAAATGTTTTGTGGGGGTTATAGGACGCCCGCAAAGTTAAAGTATCTTTTTGAAATTTCGGGACAACTTCAAGTGTCACTTTATGCCTTTTCTCAACTTAAATTGATATCTTAATTACGATGCATTCCAATCTTAAATCTCAACTTCTCAAATATTATTAATGTTGACAATGCATTAATAAATATATAAGTATTGTTGGTGTTTATGCATTTTAATATTAAAATTAAAATATTAAGTGCATCTGTTAGTGGGTATAAGTTAACAAGAATGTGGTCATTATTTTGGTGTAACCCTTGTAACCACTATTGTCATGATCTACCACTAATTCCACTCATTATTCTACCTCATTATACCTTGTAACTTATGTAACCTTTGGGATGTTCATCTACCCAATGTATTACCAATTATCTTTCTATTCATTGCAAGGAATAATTCATCACCTATAAATAGTGACGATTTTATTTTTATTTTGAGAACAAGAAATATACAAGAGAAAGGGTGGAAAAAAGATGAGAAGTGGTATATTGTGTATATATTGAGTTAGTGTAGTGAAAGATAGAGAGTTGAGACAAAGAATAATAGTCTAAGTCTTCAACTAATTCACCATGCAAAAGAGTAATTATATGTTGAACGAAGGTGTTCTTTTAGTGGAGCTTTGTACTCTTTAACTAATGCGGAGTTTCTTGAGTTGTACGATGTTCTTGGACTGTTGTATCTTGAAGGAGACAATTCAAGAGATGTACTGTTGGATCGGTATAGATTATGCCGCAGTGAGCTTGAATCTTCTTAAAGAGAGTGAGATACTCGCACCTCAGCCTAAAGATTTGTTAATTCATTTTTGTCATTTTATTTTCAACGGTAATTTATATTATTCGTGGTATAATACACCAACAAGTATTACTTGAACATCTATCTCACTATATTGTTGAAGATTATATATGAAAAAGAACTTTGGTGAAATATGTTTATTTGATCTCATTTGATGTATTCTCCCTTTAATTAAGTTATATATGCAATATTATCTTCGTACATGTGATTGGAATACTCGTTTTTCGAAGGAATCTCTCATGTTTTTTTTTTTATAAATATAAAGGGTCATTGATCTCAACCAAACACACTCTCAACTTGCTTCATGAATAATTTTTTTTTTTTTTTTGCATGATTTGAAGAAGTGGTTACTAATTTTCCTTCATTGAAGACCAATATATTGGTGTGTCTCCACATGTAAATAAATAACTCATTTAAGATCGACTTTATGTGGATCAATAAATATCTTGCATCTGTATAATATATTCATAAATTCTTACTTGAATTTATAAAAATAAAATAAATTCATATTCATGATTGCTCGAAGATATCTAAATATGTGCAGATAATTGATGAAAGAGGGAGAGATAATTGATTAATATGAAAGCTTAAATTGGTGATCGTTTAATTGTGCAGATAACTAACTTTAAGGGATATGGGTATCTAATGGTATCTTTAATAATATATGGTATAGAATATTAAAAATGATAACATATGTAATTGTTTGAAAATAAAGATAAGGTTAGTATCTATGATAATGATGTATCACTAATGAGGTAGTTTATCCTTAAAATAATGTGTTTTAATAACTTTACGTGTTCTCTTGACAAAATTGTGAGTAGAAGGTTCCATATGACAAAAAGAGCCAAGTACATGGGTCTTCTAGGTCATTCCGCCTTATTTTAATACATTATTTGATTTGATATATTAGAAATGGAAAAGGGTTTGAAAAAAAATGTATTTATCCTTTGTTATACTTTTTTATTTATTTATTTATCTTTATCATCCAACTTTAAGATCATATTTACCCTCTATTCATTAAATCTTCATATTCCCACATAAAAGACCTATGAAGCCTAGGTGGATTTTATTTTCCCCTAATTAAATTGAAATATTATTTAATTCATTTTAACCTGCTCCACTTGTTGAACCTAATCCACTAATCAAAATAAATCCAACTTGATTCTTCTGCTTAAATTTTCTCTACTAAAACAAACGTGGAAATTCATATATCTCCTCTTTCACTTCAAACAATAATTTTTTTTAGACAATAAAGATTTGACATTCAATTCAATATTTTTGTTATGTAAATTAGAGCTAACTTTCATCTTTAATGTCGACTCATAAAATTGATTAATTAGCATTTTATTCAAAAATAGGTAGAATTTCACAAACATTCTACATGTACTCTATTTTCTTAATGGTTTCAGATAGTGAAAAAAGTGAAGCGAGGTTCAACTATGGAGATGGAGGATTCAAGTTAGTTTCCGGTGGCTGTGGATGGTGAAACGGGAAGGTGAGACTAAATTCAAAGCAACTACGAGAAAACATCTATATATCTAAAATACTTAATATTGTTCGAGAATATATTTATTTGGTTGATCTGTTTCGATGATTTAGAGATAGTGTTTCGATTTTTCAGTGATGGTGGAGATCTGACGATTACATAGTGGTTTAAAGGGTCTTTCAAGGCTAGTCAGACTTGTTTGGTGGTGGAGATGATATAGGTTGTCAACTTCAGACATATATGTTCTCTAATATTCCTTTTAAAATTTCCAAATCAATCAATGGAAGATTAGTTCTACAATATTCATTCATCTATTCCATTAACCCATCTCGTAAAGCTCTTAGACAAACATAAATCCAAAATCATAATAGTTACGGACTTGGTCTTGGGTTCATTTTGGTGGTTAGTGGACCAGATTTAATTTTATAAGCGGGGCTAAAAAAATTTTATAATGTTCAGATTTAATTAGGAAAAAAAAAAATTCATGTAGACACCACATAGATAATATTATTTGGAAATATGGAGATTCAACTGATGGAAGATAAATATGGCCTTAAATTTGGGTGTCAAAAACAAATATATCAAAATGTATAATGAAAGACAACTATGATCTTTAAAAAAAGACAAAAGGATCTGATGGACCCATGTACTAGTGTGTCTGTATTGTAAATCCTTATACTTAACTTTTTACCAATTGAATTCCTGAACCCATTGAAACCTAGTATTTTAAATTCTTTTTTTTTTGACTTGTCATTTTATGTGGCACTTTTGTTCAAAGTGTGTGATACACATTTTTAGGCGCGTGAGGTCTTCAAAAAAAGATAGCAAATTTAAATTGTTGACCTATCTAAGCGTCATCTTCTTTCCCATTTATTCATTCATCATTATTGAACAAAAAAAAAAAAAAGCTTTTTGGGGCTTTTCTACTCTTATAATCTTTTTGTCCAAATTCTTTCTCCATTTTTTTGATTGTTGCCTTTCTTCTTCTTCTAAGGGCTCATTTTTTTCTTGTGCAAATTCATTCTTTATTCCTCTATAAAAGAATCTCCACAAATACAATTTTTTTATATTGTTCATAAAAAATAAATGGACTTATCAATCTTACTCTTCAACAAGTATTTTGTTTCCTCCGACCGCCAGAGTCACCAACCGCATTTGCAAATCTTCAAAACACAGAACCCTTTCTTCAATGAACAAATTACAAAAAACTAAAAAGTCAAAATTAATCCAAAATTACAAAGAAGGGAGAAAATTAAAAGAAAAACAAACACATGGGAGGAGTGAATGAGGAGATTCTAAAGGTTAAGTAATTTGGATGAGAATTGATTCTTCATGATTTTTAGGGTTTTGGAGAGCAGCCCATTAGTTTGGGTTCATCGCTACTTTTTTCAAATCGAATGTGCAGCCGTCCTCCATTTTTAAGTTGTAACTCCACCATTACATTACGGTGTGCGATCGATCTTGTTGGCACTCCATTTTACTAGTGAGAGCCTTTGAATTGAGAGAGGAGAAAGAAGGGAAATTTGGAACAAAATTGGAAGAAAGAGAATTTTTTTTAATCTTGTGGATTTAATTTAATTTTATCATTTTATTTCTTATGTGGCAATTAAAAATGACGTGAAACTTGACACCATCATATGAGAAAAGGGTTTAAAATATCGAGTTTCAGTGAGTTCAGAGGTTCAATAAGTAATGGGTTAAGTACAAGGGTTCACAATACAAACGCATACAAATATAAGGGTCCAACAACCCCTTTTGCCTTAAAACAAAATTAATAATATTTATTTATTAAAGGGAAAAAGCATAAATTTCATCTTGAACTTATCCCTAAAAGTTAGTTACACCTTAAACTATAATGACGGCCTATCACACACCTAATCTTGTTCAAAAATAATATTAATTCCCCTTTTTGAAGACAATCTCAGTTTTTGTGTGAGAAAATGTTATACACTCGTTGACAACGAAAATAACATTATTTTATATTTTTTTTTAGCCTTTCTCCCTTAATATTTTCTCACACTTTCTCAAAATAGTAATTTTTACTTTATGTGTGTTCTTCCTCCCCATTTTTTAAAAAAAAATCATTTTTCTTCCTTCTTCATAAATAGAAGGGGGAAAGAGAAAATAGGAAGTAGTCATACGATTATGAAGTATAGAAATGTTGACGACGGTGATACGTGGTGGGCAACTCCATTGTTGTCGGTGAAAGTATTGATAATTATGAATGAAATTAAGCATTTCATTTGTATTATTTGCACATAATGAATAATCAAATATGCTATTGTTGGTGGCTTGAGACAAAAATGGCATTGTAGTGGTTGTAGGTGGTGTCCGCAAGAGTAGAGAAGACAAAAATAGAATAATCATTTTCTTTCTATTTCTTTTTAAAGTTCTTCCGTAGTGGTTTGACATGCTTCGATGAAAATTAAGTGAAGAACTAATTAATGATGACAAAGTGAAGAACTATTGAAGAAGAAGAAGAAGAAGTTAAAAGTAAGAAAAATGAAAAAGCTTTAAAAGAAAATGGAGGCCACCAATAAAAAGACAAAAAAAAATAATTATTGATATAATAAATATATTAGAAATTATAATACTTAATTATCTAATGGCCAATAAGATAGTGTCAAGTGTTCAAATTTATTGTTTTAACATTTTTTCCTTCTTCCCACACACTTTGAGGAAGGTGAAGACACCTTCTTTGTCATGTCGGTAATAAATTGTCATAATAATTTAAACGTATAACTAGAAGAAATTTATGTCTTTTCCTTTATAAAAATAGCATTAGCCTTCACATTTTTAACTTAAGAAAAAATGTTTTGAGAGGGATTTTTGCCCATATTACCCCAGAAAATGGATAAAGCTGTTTGGGAGAAGTACTACCAACGGGTTGAGAAAAGCGAAGTAACCTTATTATTCCTTTCTAATTTGAGACATTTATGAAAATTTTGAGTCTATATTTTAAGGTGATTTAGGATTCTGTAGTTTGCCTAACGACCTGTATATGAAAATTTTTGAGTCAAAATTAGCAATATTTTAAGGTGATTTTGGAGTATGTAGTTTGCATAACAACCTGTACATGAATCTAGGGTAGTTCCCAGCAGCCTCAACCTGTTTATTCCATTCATTTCACCAAAATGCCTAAAAAATAGGCTTCATTTGCAGCTGGTTTGTTTAATTATTGAACATGATAGTAGATAATGGTAAGGTGAGCTTAAAATGGAGCATCATCATCAACTATGATTCATGTAGTCGACCCCAACTTGCTTGTGATTGATGAATTATAGTAGTTGTTGCATAGATAATCATAGGGAAAGCTCATTCAATGCTTCGTGTGGAATGTTTAAGGGATCTAAGGTTCAATAAGTACATCGAAGCATGGATAAGTTCCAGGATTAGAGAAGTATTCTTTTTGAGGGTGGGGGAGGCTGCATATATTGGAGTTCAGATTAAGGGTTGATCTAAGGCTGGCATCTCAGCTTTAGAAGAAATTTAAATGACGAGGAGGTGGAAGAAATTGGTGAGCTGTTGAGTTTAAGTCACCCCCGAGCCTACACCCTGGGCGGGACTGGCATTAAAGAACCATTGCTGGCTCCAAGCGAACCCTTGGCCTGACTTACTTACTTAGCGGAAGACTTAACTCAACATAACTGAACCTTTAAAAGTAAACTGAAAGCTCAAAATATAACTTAGAATGTTTTAAGATAACAAGGATATGGTTTAGAATATGCTTAATTGAAATTGTAACAACTTTCCTACTTGGTACTTACTATTCAATTATCTTACCTTGTAAAAACACACCATGTTATTTGGTACTTCCAAGCCAATGTATCTTTGGATACTTGCCTGAAATCGGTTCTACAATTTTTCTGAAGACTAACGAATTACATAGAAATTGGATGCAATAGGTGATATTTGTCTTTTATTGGTGCATTGTACTTTTGCAGGGATTTGATATCACAGATTATCCCGTACAGAGTGCGATGACAACTGTCTACCCGATGCCATACTACTTGAATGATCCTAAGAATGTTGGCATACAATGATGAAACGGTATACTGTAGATGCACTTTCTTTGTCTTTACTTGTTGTCCTTTGTTTTCTTTTAGTATCTAAGAAAATTACTTGACTAATTTTTAGGGTATCAATTATGAGGTCAATGGCATTTAGATGGTGAATGGAGGTGGTTGTTGTGACTTCATCTTCTATATCACCTCTTCTGATAAAACGCCTGATGATAAGGATGTCATTTTTCAAGCAAAAGTTACGAAAGATTTAAATTATCGCTTGCAGTTTTCGGTGATCAGGCCGAAGGTAAAAGCTTTTATTGGTTAAGGCTGTTATCAGCACCATTATGTCATACATTCTATTTCTTCTGATATATTTAGTGTGCTGATATTTCTTCAGATGCTTTCAGCATGTTTTATTTCTAACCAGAGTCTTAATAGAATCATGTGTTCTATGAGATTAGGCAGTTGTACCACAAAATCAGTAATCATGTATCAGAATGGATACCGGAGTTTCTTTGTCATGATTGTGTAATTAGTGTGTCTGGTAAATTTAACTGATAGTACGTGTTATCTCCCCTTTGTCAATGAACTTTAATTTTTAGTTTTATGAATAGCTACATTAATTTTGAAGGGGGAAATTTCAATAAAAATAGCACTGCCCGAGAAGTTCTTTACTGCCTTTTTTCCTCTTAGCACTGCTTTGTATTCACCTTAAGGAGGTTAAATAAGTGCTTGGGTAACTAGAAGCTTAGAGAGCAGTGATGCTCCATTAGTTCCTAAATTGGCATGGAAATTTCTTGTCTGAGACATGATGAGTTCTCTGAGTCGAAAAGCCCCCACCTTATAGTAGGGTTCGTGGAGATGGTGACTAAATTTATGATACTCATAAGTTTTACTTGGCCCAAGTAGTTAGCTGAATGGTCAAATGAACCGCGTTATGCCTTTTCTCCGTCTCTCAATCAATCTTTTGCAAAAAAAAATTATCATCTCCATTGAGATGTGCAGGGAGGTTTGGCTTTCTGTTGCAAGGCAGAGCTTTTCTGGTTGATGGAGCTTTTTAGTAGATTGATTGCAATGGAGTCTCTGATTAATAATCAAAAATGAAGTTTGAGGTCTAATTGCATTGTTTTGTTGTTGTTATTGCTTCCATATTTGTATCCCCTTTTCAAACTATTTGGCAAAGCTTATTTAAGGTCTATTGAAAACAACCTCTCTATTTCTACGAGGTAGGGGTAAGGTATGCGTACACTCTACCCACCTTGGATCAGACCTCACTTGCGAGATTACAGTATGTTGTTGTAATTCAGAAAAGGATTCAGTATTGAACATTGTTTAAAAGTGAACTTGGCAATTGTTAGTATGCAAATATCTTGTTGTTTCAAATCCATTTTCAAGCACAGTTTTCTTGCATTGTACACAGAGACTTCTGGTCACAATATGCAAAATTTTCTTGAATAAGCTCACTTTGCAGTAGGGGCTAGCGTATGGACAAAGCTTTAATAGCTTGGTGTGCCTGTTTGACTCCATAAAAGGGGCTAACTTCTGAAGCCATGTATACCTAGCAAGTCATCAAATGGAAATGGATTTTGGTCACTTTTAGTATCAAGACATCTTGTTTTTGGGAATAGAGTAAGAAGGAACAAGCCACCATTTGTGCTTGTTTTCTTAAACTTAAGGAATTTAGACCAATCAGGATGAGGCAAATTCTTCGTCCTCTAAAGGACAACAAGGAGATGTCAATTATAATTGCTGCAAATTCCTGTTTGTTTAAAGAAACAATCTTTTGATAACCTTACCCCTTCTAACTTGGATTTTGGATCACTGTCATTCAAGAAGCTAACTAGGCGTCCTTGCAGCAGATGCAGCTGCAGCTGCCTCATTATGTAAGGGGTTTTTTAGTTTATAATTATTTGGGTCTCCAAATCATATTTTTCAAAAACGATGTTACCGACTGAAATCTCTTTATGCCTTTTGAATAGCTCTCATAATGTTCTTTATTTAGATTCAAATAGCTGGATTCTCTAAATCAAGTATGTATCTAGAAGACTCTGCCACTGAGCTTTTATGGATTTTGTGCTACATCATTGTGGAGTTTTGTATTAGAAATCCAAACGAACTAAAAGATTCCGTAATTTTGCCAGCCTTGGTACAGCAAACTAGCAATCTAAGTTAGATCCCTTGTATTTGGTGCTGGAAAGTCTGAAGCATTTCTGCATGCTGTCAAATGAGCACCAAACTCAGGTGCTCAAACTATTTCTTGCCTGTGTGCTTTTTTCCTTTGATAAAGGGATTTCTTGCTTGTATTCTCAAGTATTTACCTAGTGATAAATGTCAGTTTAATAACTTCAGCTGGTGTAATTGGGTTGATTTTGGCAAATTCAGTGAGTACCCTAATGACATCTTTGAAGTGTTAGGATTTGTTTATTGCCGGAGTTTTGATGTGCCTTCCTTTCTTTTTAACAAAAACTAAAAAGAAAATCTTGATCCTTCTTAGTGCTTCAGATCTTGGTCAGAATTAAGGTCACCTCCTGTAATGTGCGAAAAATAAATCTGGTCTTATTACTCTATGGAGTTATTTTCTTAAAGATTCCGTAAATCATATGTAGGTCATTGGTTCTCATATTTCATCTATTAGCAGTATTTCGCTAGTACAAGCTTTCATTGTTAAGAACTATTGTCAAAAGCACTGCCTGTATGTTGAGGAAGTAGCTACATGGAGCATGGTTTTCACCTAAGTTGTGTGGACTCTTCACTTTAGATGTTGCACTCGTGTTATCATATTCTCCAAAAATACACTATTTTGTATTTTTAGAGAACCAGACAAGCACCTGTTGACATTTTTGAAGAGTTCGAGCAACATAGGTTTTCACAATTAGGGGAACGTGTGATTGGTGAAATGGACTTTAATTGATTCTCCAGACCTAGTTTCATACTTCATAATGCATTGAATTTGAGAATCTAGCTTACCAGTGTAGTTAATACATTGGGATAACTTCTTGAGAACTTTTTGCATTCACTTCTCCGTGGGAATAACCTGCTTCACTGTAGCAGCCTATATAATGTAAGTAGTGGCTTTAAAACTCTATATGCAGGTGATTGTTGATCTGGATCGATGCTATATGCATAGCAATCTTGCCTTGCAAAATAGATTCCCACTTGTTCTTCTCCTTATATGAGTTCTTGGAGTCTCCGTTAGTGTTATCTTTCTAAATCTTCAGCTATAGTCGTGAAACGATCTTTATTAACAAAAATTATACGTTTCTGGGATCTTGCTGACTGAAGAATAAAGTCACTCTAGCGAGATCAATCTACCCCTCACCATCAATGCTCAGACTTATGGGATGCTCTATCTTGAGGTTCGCTTTGACATAGTACCTCTGTGTGCTGGTAAAAGCGTAAGTTTTGCCAAAACATGATTAGCATTTGTCAACAGTGAGATGGCATTCAACTTGTTCGTGCATATCATTCATTGTTTTTAACATTTTTATTTTACCAAATTTAGTTTTAATTTTTCTGCAGGTATTCTTATGCAATCTACTCTTCATTTCCCCTTGCTCTTGCGCGTGAAAGGAGAAACATTTGTTCAGTTGGAAAAACTAACAAAGTGGTAGTAAGAATGCTGCATTGCTACCTGATGGTTTCGTTGCATTACGTAATAAACTTTGCTTCGGTTTCTCTTCCTTTGTATTTTTCGAGATCAAGCTAAGTTTAATGCAGCATTATTAAGGTGGAATCTAAGATGTAATTACTATACAGTAACAGAATAAGTTCTATGTTCAAAATCTGTTCAGAGGCTTTACTATTTATTTATTAGTACCTAAAAATGTTCTGTTCAGTATCATAGGATACTGCATATGTACGTTTAAGTTCATCCTGTATAGATTTTCATTCTACTCACTATGTCAGTTCTCTTTTATCATTTTGTGGACTGTCTCTAGATACTTTATTTAGTTCCACTTGTAGATAAATTGCGCTCACTTTATGCAACTTCACAGACTGATGATCCTCAACATGGTCAAATAAAACTTAAGTATGATGGAATTCAAGTGATTATAGGGACTCCCATGGGTGTATGCATGTCTAATGTCCCTACAACTTTTTTTTCAAACAACTCTATGAGTGACGTACAATGGCAATGTTTTATGATTATATGCTTTGAAAGGTTGAGCAGATAAAGTAGCCAAAGTGGGGAAGTGAGGGTTGTGATGATTAAGTAGACTGAGCGCTTAGTCCAGTATCCAAAGAATAGGAAAAAGTGAACAAACTTAAATTTTCTAAATATCAATGATTATTAGTTTGAAGTTTTTGCTCGTTAGGTTGGACTTCTTAACGGAATTCATGCAACCTTACTTGAAATTGTAGATATTAGATGAATTCCATGAACACATAATGTGTCTTTTGAAAGATAGCTAGAGGGAACTTGATGCAATTAATTTGTAGTCCTAGTCAATAGTATGAGTGTTTTTGTTTGACTACTCGATTATTATAGAGATATTCTGATTGTGTATTTAATCTTTTTTATTTGATGATTGTCATGTTCGGACCAGCTATTGTGCACCTCGATTAATTTCACAGAATATCTACCATCTTCCACCAACAATAGGTATCAGATAATTATGTCCACTAAAGTGAAGATTGTGTATTTAATCTTTCACAAAATACTTGTGAGATATTGTGCTAAGAGCTAATTCACCTTGGTAAGTAGTATTTTTTTATCTGACTTTTCACTTAAGTCCACCATGGTGAAATTAAAAGTTGTTCAACTCATCTAGTGCTAATACAAGGCAAGAGAAGTCTTTAGTTTTAGGGTAAATCACATAAATACGCTATATTATAAAAATATTTACCATCTATGTCAACATAATTTTTCTAACTAAATATAATATTTTTTATTGTACAGTAGTCTTCGCCTCTTTCTCAGCCCTTTTCCTCTTCTTCTTTTTACTCTTATGCTTCTTCGTCTCTTTCTCTGGGATTATTTATCTTCCTTTTTTTTTTTTTTTAATTCTTCTTCTTCTTCTTTGAACTTCTCAATTAAATAACTATCCTCAAATCAGTTTTTTCCCATATTTCACTATTTTTACCCCAAAACAAGATGAAAAGAGGAACATAAAGACCAAAAATTTATACAAAATCACGTTCTTAAGTGAAAATTTTAAATCTCTAAAATTACAGAAGCAAGAGTTCAACATTGATGGTCATTATAAAGCTTCAAATTTTGAAATTCATTATTTAAATTTTACGTATTTTTGATTAGTTTGGATTGGTAGTTCCTACAAATAATTGAAAATGTCGTTTAGAGTTTATATCTCAATTTTAAGAGGGTTTGGTTAAGTTTATAATTGATTTTAGCAGAAATATTAGATTGAAACTCGAAAAAGGTGAAGTTTATGGGACTATATCGCAGTTGTATTAAAGTTGTATTAGATATGTTTCATAATTGTATTTAAATTGTATTAAAATCATGAATAATATAGTTATAATACATATTAAAAATTTCACTCCTTTTTTAGTGATATCAAACAAAATAATTTAAGTAACAAACTTGTAATACATTTATAACATTGACACAATACATATTGCAAACATCACTCATGTTCTTAGAGATACAAACCAAAATAATTTATAAGACACATATAATACATAGTTTATTCATGAATAATACAAATTTAATTCAGTATATAGATTATTGTCTTCTCTTTCGTTAATTACATTTTTCATTGTTAATTTTCTCTTCTAATTCAACTTTAATATTGTGTAATACACTTTTAACGCAAATTTAATTCATTTTGTAGTTTATTATTTGTTACTATTAGATTACTTGTTTAATTCATTATTGTTATAAGTTTAATTCACTCTATAGATCATGGTATGGTGTTTCATTAGTTACATTTTTTATCCATGCATAATTCTCTCTTCTAATTCAACTTTAATATTTATGTAATGCTTAATACAAGTTAATTCATTTTGCAGTTTATTGGTTGATTTGTTATGATTGAATTACTTGTTTAATTCATTATTGATACAAGTTTTATTTTGTTTACAAATCACATAATGCTCCTTCGTTTGCTACATTTTTCATTCAGGTTTAATTCACTTCTAATTCAATTTTAATATGTGTGTAATACATTTTTAATTCAAGTTTAATTCATTTGGCAGTTTATTATGTCTCTTCATTTGTTACGATTAGATTACTTGTCTAATTAATTATTGATACAAGTTTTATGCAGTCTACGAATCATTGACTGCTCTTTCGTTTGCTATTAGTTTGGATAGGTAGTTCCTACAAATAATTGAAAATATCGTTTGGATTCTATATCTCAATTTTAAGAGGGTTTGGTTAAGTTTAGAATTGATTTTAGGAAAAATATTAGATTGAAGCTCGAAAAGGATGAAGTTTACAAAACTACATCGTGTTTGTATTAAAGTTGTATTAGATATGTTTCATAATTGTATTAAAATCATGAACATTACATCCTACATTTATAATACATATTGCAAACTTCACCCCCTTTTTAATGATATCAGCTAAAATAATTTAGGTAACACACTTATAAAACAATTATAATACATTTTTAATACATATTGCAAACATTACTCACGTCTTAGTGATACAAACCAAAACTAATTTATAAGACACATATAATACATCTTTTATTCATGAACAATACATTTATAATACGTACATATTGCACACTTCACTCCTTTCTTAGGGATACCAACAAGAATAATTTAGGTACCACACTAATAATACATTTATAAGACATGCACAATACATTTTTAATACATATTGCAACCATCGCTCATTTTCTTAGTGATAAAAGCAAAAATAATTTATAAGATTCATATAATATAAGTTTTATTCATGAATAATATGAGTTTAATTCAGTTTATAGATAGTTGTCTCGTCTTTCGTTAGTTACGTGTTTCATTCATTTTTAATTCGCTCTTCTAATTCAACTTTAATATCGTGTAATACAATTTTAAACCAATTTAATTTATTTTGCAATTTTTTGATTTATTTGATACTATTGGATTACTTGTTTAATTCATTATTGATACAAATTTAATTTATTCTATAAACATTGTCTAGTCTTTCATTAGTTACATTTTTTATTCATAATTAATTCTCTCTTCCAATGCAACTTTAATATTTGTGCAATACAATTTTAATTCATTTTGCAATTTATTGATCGATTTGTTATGATTGAATTACTTGTTAAATTCATTAATGATACAAATTCATTCAGTTTACAGATCATGAAATGCTCTTTCTTTTGCTACATTTTGCATTCATGTTTAATTCTTTTCTAATTCAACTTTAATATGTGTGTAATACATTTTTAATTCAAGTTTAATTCATTTTGCAATTTATTTTGTCACTTCATTTGTTACGATTAGATTATTTGTTGAATTAATTAATTATGATACAAATTTTATTAATTCTACGAATCATTTACTACTCTATGAAAAAAAGTAGAGAGAGAAAGAAAAGGAAAAAAACAATAGTAAGAGAGAGAAAAAGCAACAAAAAAAGCAAGAAAGAAAAAGCAACAAAAAGAAAACAGGGGAGAAAGAACGACATAAAGAAAAAAAGAGAGAAATTAATAAAGAGCGATAATGAGAGATAAAAATTAAAAAACTGAGAGAGAAAAAAGAGAAAGAGGCGAGAGAGAGAAAAATCTAATAAAATATATAGTATTGTTATATATTGCTATAAATGGTAATAATTAAAAAATAAATTTAAAATAAGTAATTATTTTTTAAAAGAGATCCACTCAAGTAATTAATCCTTAGTCTCATTGGGTAAAAGCATATTTATACAAAGTGTTTATATCAAGCCAATAAATATAACACATATATCTTGTATGCGTATTTTTTTAACACTTGGTTGAGTGATACGCATTTTCATTTGGATGTGTTGATTCTTGATGTTAATTGTTTAGTTACGTGGAAATTAAACCTGCCGTGAGTGTATTGGCAGTGAATACACTTTGTTCTCCACTAACTATAGCTACTAAATGCTTCACTTAATTATAGGTGTTATGTTTAGATCAATTATATTTCTCCACATCTATGAAAATGCTACTCTAGCATTCTTAGTTGCATGCTATTAGACTTAATCATCCATACTCTAATTCATCTATTTAATATAAGAGGAAAAAAGAGGTAATTTTGAGTAACACAAAGGGCAAATAGAATTTAATCACCTCCCAAAGATGATGTATGTGTAATGATTATAAATAGGAAAATAAGAACATAGTGATGCCTTTCCCTTTTCCATTAGCTAAGCATGTCAATTATATTTGGAGTAATTCCCAACAACCTTGTCAATTTAGTTTCCATCCCTTTTTAATTTATACCTACTTTAGAAGGTCCTAATCATTTTCTTGTCTAATAGTTAGTAATAATAAAAATAAAACTTTGGAAACTCATGGAGGTGGGATTTTCCACTCCAATATATCTTCACTTTAAAGCAACTTTATTTATGATATAACATGAGTTGTAATTATATTTATGGGACCTTCTTTGAAATCTTTTTTTGGTTCTCATCATTCTCAAAATTTCTTACCGCACTCCCAAATAATTCAAAATGGGTGATTATGAATATACTTGAAGAAGTCACATGCATGCCTTAATTACTTTATTTATTAATTACCTATCTAATCATCAAAAAGATTTAAACAAAGAGCTCAATTGCCTAACTCTATTAATGAAATATCCCTATGTCCAATAATAGTTATCAACTATAAGAAAAAATAAATAATAGGGGTAATATTATTATATTATCCTTTGAATATATTAAATGTAATGATTTGGAAAATGTATTAGTTATTGAATAGTAAGGATAAAATAGACACAAAAGGGTTAATAATCTCTTGATTATCTATACTAGACAAATATTATTGGACAAATATTTTTAGTATAGTGGACAAGTAAAGATGGATAGAGGGACAAGTGAAGAACGAATTTAGTTAGGGAAAATAATTTTTGACTTAAGATAAGGTCTTTCACATGGCAATTTCACTCACCTTCAAAGCCTAATGATTGTGTTCTCCACTAATGGCAAAGGAAAGTCGTTTTATGTGATAAAATTAAGGGCCTAACTCTCTACTTTGTGTGTGTGAGAAAGATGAAAATTAGCCCTAGCATGGCCCAATGTTGGAGGAAAGTTATGACTGTGAAGTCAAACCACTAGGAGTCACCTTTAGTCATGCTTGGACTCAGCGGCGGAGGCAACATATAATGAGGGGATCATCCGACCTTCCTTGGCGAAAAATATTACTATTTATACATGGTTAAAATTATTTTTTAGATATGTATGATAGATGTCGAACCCCCTTCCACTAGTTCGTATGTTTACTTCTCAGATTTAAAACCCCCTTATTAAATTTTTGGCTCCGGCACTATGCTTGGTTATGGTTTCTTTGTTTGGAGTCTACACTGTTGATAGCAGCCTTTTTGTGCAGTGAAGTGGCTACCTTTGTGGTCCTTTTGCGCTTGCTAAATAACTAGTACATATAGTTGATTATATGAATTTTTGCGGATCATATCGTCCTCCTTTATAATTTATTGTAGTATTGTAGGTGTGGTCGATTTTCAGTCACTTGCCAAATTTCATCATGCAACAGCCATCACCTTATTATGTAAAATGCAATAATAAAGTATTAAAATTCTCTATATTTTTTATCATTGGAATGATTTTCTTTTAATATGAGTAAAAGATTTTTAGAAAGTATAAGATCTAAAATATAACTTTTTAATAAAAAAAAGTGAAGCTTGCTTAAGTGGTTAAGCATCTTCAGTCTTCACCATTGATCCATGGGTTGAGCTTTCGAGTCACGTCAATAAAAAATAAGTGGAAACACTATTAATCTTGTTGGGCTGCGGCAAAAAAGAAAAGGAAAAAAAAACCTTTAGCATGACTTACTAAACCATATCCTTTTTACTTCTCATCAATCAATACTTTTCTAACGCTACAAAAAGATTTAACTAATTCTCATCCTCGAAAAATTATACTACAGTTTTTTTAATCTTCTTGATAAAATTTCCGCCTTCTTTGTTATGAGTGAATGCAAACAAATATCACCTAGCTAATAAAATTTAAATTCTTAGCACAATCTACACCTTTCTCAATATGCAAAATGTTGTTTGGATTGTTCACAATTCATTTCCTAGATTTACAGATAATTAAGTACTTCACTACACTCACAAAAAAACTAATTAAGTTAAAAACAAATATAGACTGGCATGGCTAACAATAAATTGGACCACAATGTTACATCTATAGCTAGACCTCCTAACAAGGTACTCTTTGTTTGTTCCCTATATTTGAGTATATGTATGGTTTTGTGAGAAGGAGAAAGTGCAATATTTTGTCGTTTATTTTATGTTATTATTAAAACTAGTTAGTTGGAACTAAAGGAACTTTTACTTTTTCTTTTTCCTTTTCATCCTATAAAAATGTGTTTTAAAAGTTTTTTTTTTTTTTTTTGTGTTAAAGGTTAAAGAGTTAATTGTACCTTTTTACATGTTACTTCCCCTCCTTTGCTGTTAATCTCAGTTACAGGCATTTTAATAGTTGTATTGCAAAATTACCTTTTGGAGGTGTGATTATTCCGATAATTAAGTTGACAAATGACAAGTAGTGGGCCATTTAAACAAATTGTGTACAAAAAAAAACTATAAATATGCATGCACTTAGTGAAGACACTTAAAGAAAAAAACTTGAAGTGAATTTCAATTTTAATATGCGTCAAAGCATTCTATACCATCGGCTTGATCACTACTAAAGAAACGTTTAAAATTGATGGACTCAAGTCTAAACTATGTTAGTACGTAAGTGATGTGTTGGTTTAAGTAAACCAACGGATTATCTCGGTTAAAATGAAGGAGCATCCATCAATTTTATTATTAAAATAGTGATATTAATTTTTTTTAAAAAAAATCGACCGATTTTTCGACAATACACGGCATAGATTTGGTCGTTTTTTCATGAGATGTTCATAAAGTAGTAGCTTGTAATTGAACCTGGGTATTTTACTACGACATTGAACAATTCTATCACTAGATTACATCTTTGATAAAATACTTTTGGTGTTTTTAATTTGAAATTTATACTACTCAACCACAGTTTTCCACTTTAAAAATCAACGAGCACCTCGGTTTTCGTTTAAAAAAACCTTAGGGACTTGGTCTGTTTTTTTATTTTATAAAATTATTATTATTTTTTGATAGTTTCCGCCTATTTTTGCAAAGAAGATAAATGAAGGAACTATCACCAAATAATTATTATGAAACATATCTTAATATTGACTAGATCAAATGTTTGTGTACAAATGCTTTTAGACGTGTTTGACCATTAAGTCTTCGTCCACCTGACATATATAACAAGTCATATTAAACTTTTATATGTAAAATTTCTCAATTAATTTCTTTAAAACGCAAAACTCTCTTCTTTCAAGTCAAAGATAATGACGACATGATTGAGACGAGACCATGGCTAAGAAGATAGAGATGAAGATGTCAGATGTCTTGGTGGAGAATAAATCAATTTATATTGTGACAATTTTGTCTGTGGTAGAACTTTTAACAAAAGAGAGTGTAGTACACACACAATACAAAATTAGTCAGAATTGTGTTTCCCTAATCATTGTGTGATAGTTCGGAAATCACACTCTCAATAATATCACATTTGATAGTTAAGTTATTCATGTATAAAATTAATATGATATTTAATTTACAACATAGAAATCCACACATATAATTATACAAGTACAAGTTAGGAGGAATTCATATATTATTTTATGCATAATCAAAGATGGAATGAACCAATAATCTGCATAAAATTATATTATAGACAATAAACTTTGCGTCCAGAAAATAATAATCAAAATTGAAAAATATCGCAACAATCATAGTTTTTTATTTTAATAGATGAGCATTACAATCTCTATGAATCCAAAGAACCAGCCAAGAACAAGATATGTCGGACTCTTCTTGATAATCAAATATTTCAAGAAGATCCACAAGTCCTTTCATCAAGTCGAAATCATTCTAGTTCGAAAAATATGTCACTAACTACCCCCAAATCACAGAGAAATCTTAAAAGAGAAGAATCAAGGGATAAACATATTTTTACCCACAATGTTGGCTTGCAGCAATTTTAAATTAAAATGATAGAAAATAAATTGCAACCACAAATAAAAAATGAAAAATCATAACTTTATCGATAAACATTGTGGGTATAAATCTGTTCATTTCCTTGATTTTTTTTCTTCTAAGATTTTTTTCCGTAATTGAAGGGTTGTTAGTAACATATTCCTCAAATTAGTATGATTTGGACTTGCTCTCCATGAAAGGATTTGTGAATTTTTTTTTTGAAGTATTTGATTATCATACATATTTTGATTTCTTTATGAAAATCACATTAAAGAAATATAATACCCTTTATATAGGCGTACCACATACACTAGAGTTTATGATAGAGTAGTTTACAAAAATCCTAAATAGAATTGAATATATCTTATAGAGTATTAAACACATCTTTTAGAGTTTCATAAAATTTCAATATCTACAAGTACTTACATAAATTTTCTCATAATAATCTCTCCATTATTAATACTTTCATAATTTTGGACAAATAACCCAATTTACACTACACGGGTATTTTCAAACAAAGTCTTGCTTACACTATAATGGAAATAGGTTTATTTTTTTCCCCTCCTTCCCTCCCTCCAAAATTTGAAAAAAAAAAAATAGTATTTCCCAAGAAGGAAAAAGAGAGATATAGCAGCTTCAAATAAAGAAGAATGCTCACCGAATAGAATGTGGTTTGAGCACTTGTAATTTTGTACCCCCATCACTACATCAACATCAACATCAGCCTGCATTCTTTTAGATACAGAAACTCAAAACTCCTTTGCTGGTAGCCTAGGCCACTGTGCCACCACGCCACACATGCACCTAATTGATATCGGGGCCCTCCTATCATCGGTGACAAAGCTAGGATTTTCAATAAGAAAGTTTAAAATTTGAAAAAATAGCACACAAAATATTAAAAGAGGTTCGACATCTACTATATATATCTATAACAATTATTTTAATGGAGGAAGGGAATTCCGATGAAACTCTGACTATAAGATGGCTCCGCCACTGCCTACACCAATAAAACTATTGCCGTGATCAAATAGTTACCTTTCACCGAAATTTTTACTGAAGTTATTTTGAATTTTCTTCCATGTATGTTCATTTGAATATTAATAAGATTTTATTTAAGTCACTTATGATTTGATTTTTCTTCTCAATAAGATCATTTCATTGTAGCTTTATGGCGTAGGAAGTAATATTCATAATACAAACCTCTTTTGTGATTTCTTAGTTGACATGTCATGTTAGATCAATTTCTTATTTTTATGTTATGCAGTACAAAATCTATATGTGAATTTTATATAAACAATAAAAAATGAAATTGAGCTATTTAATTTTAAGTATGTCAACCAAAGATTTCAACAAGGAAAAAAAATACTAATGACACTATTATATGAAGTTTAAGGACTAATGTCAAGTAATTATTTACTTTAAAAAATATACTGTATAATTTTATTTGTAATATGTTTTATTCAAGCATTTGATAATAGATTAATTATTTAATTTGTAGGAATATAAATTCATTCAAAATTTACAAAAAAAATTATTTTATATACTTAAATTAATTAATAATTGCACCAAAATTAAAATCATTCTCCTTACGATCGACAATAAGACTTCAATTTTAAATGTTTAAACCTTCTATAGACATTATTTTTGTATTCAAAATTAATCTAGGTTTTATCGCATACATGACATGAAATATAAGAAATTAATATGATATGCCATGTTAACTAAGAAATTTATTGAGATAAAGAGACACTTCTTTTTTAGGATATAAAGTTATGGTTGGATGACTTTATTGGGAAAATAATTTAAAAGTGACTTTAATGAAAGCTTTTCAATAGTTGAATGATCATATAGGAAAGAAAAATTTAAAATTAACTTTAGTGAAATCTTCTCAATACTTGGATGATCATATGTGAAATTAACTCCATCTCAACCATATCTTTAAAAAGTAATATTGCTCATTACTTTCTTTATTTTAATTTATGTGATCATATTTAATTGAATTTTTAAACCAACGCATGAAAATAGTTAAAAGTACATTTGCAATTGAATTATCCTGGTACACATATATAGTATAATACTACTACTATTTAACGAGCACTCTATCTGACCTGTCAATGATGAATGTTTTTTTGGGAAGGATTTGTTGTTTAGTCATGCTCAATCTTTCCTTTTACACTACGAATATTATATCCCTTCGTATTTATTTTTTCTCCGTTTCAAATTATTTGTCATATTAAAAGTTAATTATTTAAAATTAATTATTATGATATACTTTTCAACTTATTTATGTTGGTAAAACACAAAAATAAATTGCTTATAAGTACCAAAAAAATATGCTTATAAGGCAAAATCAACTTAAAATCATAGTCGATCATTCATAGCTTATAAGTTTTCACTTTATAAACACTTCAAATTTGATCTCTTTTTTTTTTTTAAATTCTTTAAAAGTATCGTTTCCAAAATAAAATTCCTAACGTTCTGTTCACTATGTAATAGATATATGTCGTTTCTCCTTTTCTTTAGAAGGATACTTAAAAATTTACAATTTTTTTATAAAAAAAGTAAGAGTTTTTTTTTACTAATATTAGAAGAAGAAAAGTTTATCAATAAATAAATTGTTTATTGTTAATCTTAATACTTTTATTCAAATACGTAAATAAGTAACTAGTTAATGCATTCTAATTTTACAGTAAATTTTCAAATGTCATTCAAGATAAGAAAATTAGGAAGCACCGTCATTTTTCGTAATCTTATATCAATAAAATCACTTATTTGTAATATTTAAGAAAATTAGGATTACCGAAATATGAAATAAGATTTCAATGGAATTTCATATTTCCATTTTAAGTTTTATTATTAAAAAGAATGCCTACATGACGACTAGTTGGTGTATGAAATATAAATTTGAACTAAAAATGCCAACCAAGATTTTCGATGAATTTTAATTCACAAATGCGAAAATAATAATCTTTGAGATATGCTAACCAATAAATTTATGTGATTTAATTGAGACAAAACAAATAAAATAACTTTTGCTCCATTGATCATTTGAAAATTTTACTCTCTAATTTTATTCAAGACTTAATATATATCTACATTATTAAACTTGTCAGGATATTTTGTTTAGGAATTCAAACTAAGAGTCTGTTTGACATTACTGTTGGAGGCCAAAAACACTTATTTTGAGAAAAAAAACACTTATTTTGAGAAAAAAAAAACACTTATTTTAAAAAATAAAGTGTTTGGCAAATCAATAAAATTGTTTGTATATAGAAGCAAAAACAGTTTTTCCGCTATTGGGAAAAAGCTAAAAATTTATGCTTCTTAAAAAAAGCAAAAACAGAAAATTCTTTTTTACAAGACCAAAATATCCCTTTCATATTTACATATATCCCTTATTAATTAATTAATTAACATATTACATATCTCATAACTTTAGTAAATGTTTCATTTAAGAATTTTATTTTTATATAATAATTTTTTATTATTTTACGTTTGTTATCATTACTTTATATTTGATATTTCAAATGATATTTAAATTGTCATATTAATATTATATCAATATTAATTTTTTTATTTATTTATGTATAATATTGATTGAAAAATTGAATCTATACATTTTAATTCAATAAAAATAAAAGTTTGATTATATTTTCTATAATAGATATTTAAAATAATTTGTATCTATAAAATAATCTTCATATTAAAAGTATATTGATGCTTGTCCTTTTTTGTAATTTGATACTTAAAAGCACTTTTTAAAAAAGATTAGTCTAACACAATTTGTTTATCAAAAACACTTTTCAAATGAATTATCCAAACACAATTTTCTTTTTTCAGAAACACTTTTCTGAAAAGCTATTTTAAAAAAGTGCTTCTATAATTAAACAGATTTTAGCAGCAATGTCAAACAGGCTCTAAGTTTTGTTTCAATTGAACACTCCAACTCCTAATAAGTAATCAAAATAGACACGTTTGCTTTAAACTTTGAAAGAACTTTTTCGTATGCTTTCATCCATCTATTAGAGATAATTAAGTTAATCACATAAAATATATCATATTCTTTCATGATAAGCATCAATTTCAAGTAGAAACTACTTGATATTTTTACAACTTATTGAGGTGCATGTATATAATCAAAGGAAATGACGTATTTTATGGGCTAACTTAACTACCTAATAGATGAATAAGAACACATAAAATAAATCCTTATTTTTAATCGAAAGTGTCTAATTGAGACACTTTATTAGGAGTTGTTCTGTTCAATTACAACAAAGTTTAGTTCAAGTGTACAAATATAATATCCTAACAAGTTTAAGAGGGTGATAATATATTATGAGTATTTAGTGCTTACCTATTCCATTATTTTTTACTTGTCACAAATTTTTTTTAAAGTCAAACGATATGAATTTTGATCAATATTTTAAGATGTATTTTATCATCAGATTGATATGAAAAAATTACAGATTATGGTACTTTTCATATAGTTTATTAATATTTACAAACTATTCTTCTTAATTTCTCTTTGTG
This sequence comes from Solanum bulbocastanum, assembly GCA_037074985.1. Lineage (NCBI taxonomy): Eukaryota > Viridiplantae > Streptophyta > Magnoliopsida > Solanales > Solanaceae > Solanum > Solanum bulbocastanum. The sequence continues at coordinate 37,737,158 of CM073599.1, forward strand.
TTATACTTGTATAGTTCTTTTTAATGTTATTTATTATTGTTTCAATTTTACAAACATTTGTAAAGTTACATTATTGTCTTGTCTCGTCAAATTGTTGGATAAGTCATATATTTATTTTATAAGCATTTCTTTGTTGGTTAAATCGTAAATCAAATTGTTAAGCACCAAAATTGATAAACTGAAAAATATAAAAAAAATACTCTATTTTATTTGTTTGATTTTTGATTTAGCATAATTAAAGATAAAAAAAAAGTTAATAAATTAAATAAATAATAAATAAAATTGAACCGACGCGGGAGAATCAAAACAGGAAAGATAGGATGAGGCCCATGAAGCATAGTGGGGCCTTGGCAGTCACGCGAGTGACGCGTGATGAGGCACCTACTATTAAGGGAACAACATAACAATTATTTCCAAAAGCAAATATGGGCCTGATGGGTATGAGGGAGACAAACAAATTCCCCTCTTTGTAGGGCCCACTCCATTTTGGCCCACCTCTTCCTCACTAACTTGGCTTCACACCCTTTTTTTTTTTAGGAAAAATTTTCAAAAAAACCAATATTTTAGCTTTTAATGGAACTCCTTAGCAATAGTTTTCCTATTTATTTAAAATGTCAATATTTTAGTTTGTTAAAGGTTGAGATATGTATTTATTTTATTTTGATTAATTTGAAAGAATACAAATAATTAATAACAAAATAGAGAAAATCATGAAACAGAAAATTTCAAAAAAAAGAATTTAAAAAAAATTAAAATTTAACATCAATTACGTTTTTGAAAGAGCATATGTTGCCATTTTTCTTTCTAGCATTTTTTCCCTTTGTTCTTAAGAATTTCAATTATTATTTTTTTGAAAACAATAGTTTGTATTTTATATCTTATATGAGTGGAAGTGTTGGAAAATTTCTAATGCCCTCTGTTTTGGATATTTAAATGTTTGAAATTCTTCGAATATGTGTTCATCTGAAATGTATTCGAATACCTAATGATATGTATAACTAATTTAAAATACAAAAATTGTTGGTATTGATTTATGATGAATACAACTCTTTGGCATTCTAGTTCAAGTACAAACATAAAGGCAGTTGCAAAGTATATACCAAAATATAAATACAAATTAGTTGTAAATCGAAATGATATTGCAAAATACAGTTGCAATGAATACATAATACATAGAATAAGTTGTATTCAAAATAAATTGTATTTATATTTCAATATCCAATGTTGTTATATTATTATTTCACTTTAAATTTGTAGAAAGTATTTTCTAGCTTAGTTTTTGTTTCAAATATGAGGTTGTATTTCAATATCATTTTGTATATCAAACACAGAATGAATACCAATAATTTTGTATTTCCTTTCTTGTGATGTATTTGTCACAATTTTATATATTAAGTATTCATAAAAATTATATTATTTTAGCCAAATAAAATACAAAATATGCCTTAATAAGTTTGTATTTCAAATATCAGGTTGTATTTCAGTACGATTTTGTATTTCAGTATGATTTTGTATTTCAAACAAAAAAATGTATACCAATAAATTTCTGATTGATTTCATCATTGCAGACAATCGGACGCTTTCCCCAAAATATAAAATCCTAAAAGAAAATTTCGATATTATCAAAATATATGTATTAAATATCAAACAAAATAAACATATAAATGAATTTCTAGATTCTACAAAATCTGAAAAATTAAAATAAAATCACAAAAAAATTGAAAAAAATTGTTTGAAAGAATAAAAATCTGAAATACATAATTATTTGATGAATATCTAAACAAAATCACATAAAAATCAAAAAATTTGACTAAAAATCTGTAATATATAGAATCTGAAATATCCACCATAAACGATGATTTTAAACAGCAAATCAAAATAAATCTAACTAAATAACGGAAATTACCTTGCCAATGGAGAAATCTCTTGAATTAATAAAGAGATTTCGTTTAACAATCGAGAAAATTTCTTGAATTAAAATATATATTTTGATGAACAATTTGTGAGCACCTTGAAGAAAGAGAATCTGGAAACGTGAAAGGTGGGGATAGAAACGTGAAAGGTGAAGAAGGAAGGTTAATGGGTATTGGTTTAATTTTTTTTTTTTGTTTTAAACGGTTTTGGTTTAAAATTTGGTCCAATATAGGACTATTTTCATAAATAAAATTAATTTTAAGTGATAAAATCTGAGTTATTTTCTAAAATTATTGTCATTCTGACATTTTAAATAAATATTTTAAAATATTATTGTTTTGACTAATTATGTTAGATATTATGATTTAATTATGTTAGATATTTTGATGTAATTGCTAAAAGATAGAAAATTGCATATTAGTACTATATATGAGTCTACAAGCAGGCATGTGCATGACAAGGATATTATTGGAATTTTCTACTTTTTCCTTCATTAAGCCTTTGTAATCTCTTGCTTTAAAGGTGTACCTTTTCTTTATTAGACTAAAAAACCAATTAACATTTACATAATGACTCAAATGTCCTATAAAAAATTACTACAGTTTTGTTGAACTGTGTGGGCCAACTCATAGGCTCACTTTTCTATGTCTGTTGCCTCATTCCTTTCTTTCATTTAAACATTTGTATATGTAGTAGAGTTATAATAATAAATATTTTTCATTACTATTTTTTTTGTATTAAATTTATTTCTCTTATTCTTTTTGTTGGTTATAAATTTAAAAATTAAATAATGCTATAAATCACAATAATTAATAATAATAATATTTAAAAGTTACAACAAAAAATTGATTGACTCTTCACATTCTATTTAGATGATAAATATATATTATTTGAAATTAACCTGAATATTTAAAAGTTATATAAAAAAATTCGATAAACTCCTGATATTCTATTGGTACCACATAAAATCGGTTATATGATAAACATATATTATTTGAAATTGACGTAAAAAGTACTATAAACACAATAATTAATAATTTTAAAAAATGTTAAATACATATAAAAAAAATCACTTGACTCCAAAAAATTTATCAATGCCACATAAATTGGGACGTGGGAAGTGACATGTATTATTTGAAATTTACGTTAAAAGGGTAATATAAATTACAATAAATACATATAAAAAAAATCACTTGACTCCAAAAAATTTATCAATGCCACATAACTTGGGACATGGAAAGTGGCATGTATTATTTGAAATTTACGTTAAAAGAGTAATATAAATTACAATAATTAACAATTTAATATATTTAAAAGACATAAAAAATGGCCAATTTTTGAAATCCTATATATGCCACCTAAATTGAAACAAATAGAGTAATATATATTATTTTTTAAAGGGAAAAGGATTTGATATACCCCTCAACTTTGTCATTTAGAGTTGATAAGCTCGTCGTTATGAAAGTAGCTAATATATATCCTTACCATTATACAAACGGCTCACATATACCCCTACTATTACAAAATGAGCTCACATATATCCTTAATTTAACGAAAGTGAAAAAAATAGTTTTAAATTTATGTTTTTGACTTTTAAATTTAAAAAAAAAATCATGTAGGGGTATATATGATCCTTCAAACGAATTTCAAGGTATGTTTTAATCTTTTTTTATACATAAATTAATTTTTGACGTCTTTGAATATCATTTTTTGAGTTTCTTATTCTTATTTTATTTTTTTTCTTTCGTTCCTTAGTGTAAAGAGAAAATTTTAAAACTAATTTTTTTGTGGCTATATTATAATTTAAAACTATTTTTTTTGACTATATTGTTATTTAGTTTTTGTATTGAAAAAAAAAATTAGGTCATCTATAATAAAGTTTACAAGAAAATTAGTGAAACATAAATAAATTTGACCATCAAAATAATAACTTTAAATTAGTCGTTGAAAAAAAAAAGTAAAAAAAAATTATATGTGAGGAGGATTAAATATACTCATATGTGATTATATTTTTTAAAAAATAATAATTATTAAAATATTAAATTAAAATTATTTTTTTCACTTCTGTTAGAGAAATTAAGTAAAAATTAATATAAATTATCATAATTAACAACTTAAAATATTTTTTAAATCATATAAAAATTTCGATAACTTCTCAAGTTCCATGATATCACATAAATTGAGATAAAAAATTAACATATATTGGGCCCCATACTGGCATAGGGTCCTGTATCTAGTATAGTGATAGTTCTGTTCCTAATAAGGAAAGACTTATCTACACTCTTTTTTAATCCTATTTTTTATTTTTTTTTCTATTTTGAAAACGGAAAAAATGTATATAATAGCAAACTATTAATTCAAATTAAATGATATAAACATAGTTTGATTTAATTGTACCCCATAGTAAACTGTTGCTATTTCGCCTCTCTCCTGGTGAATCTCGCTAGCCACTCTCGTTCTCTCCCTCGCCTCTCTCGCTTTTTATACAAACGCAAATGTATAAAATGCGTTTGTGTTTGTATAAAGCGAGAGAAAATTGTATATATACATATATTTTCGTTATCCTCTCTCCCCTCTACCAGATCTCGCTCACCAGTCTCTCCCTCGCCTCTCTCGCTTATACAAACAGAAATGTATAAATTATGTTTTTGTTTGTATAAAGCGAGAGAAAATTGTAGATACACATGCAAATACATATATTTTCGTCCTATACACTTATAATTATACAATACAAATATTTTCCTGCCCAGTTCTCTTTTGCCTTTCTCTCTTTCTCGCTTTATACAAACACAGATTATTCAATTGATTTTTTGTATATGTATACCGAAACAGAAACAAATTATATACAACTGCTTTCTTTTGTATATGTATAGCGAAATATACGTATTTATGTTTGCTATGGAGCGCAATTATGCAAACTATAGCTATATCATGCAAATATAATTTTTGTATTTGCTATATGTGAAAGTTGCTCTTTAAAAAATTACAAAAAAAAAAAAAAACCTTTTCCATAATTTCTTTCACTTTTCCGGGTATATCACGGTAAGCTATCACCCCAAATTGTTATTTTTCCTTTTTTCACTCGTAAAATTACTCAATGGTATCATCAATGATTTCCATCACTCTATTTTTGAGTTTCAATCTTTTTTCTTTCCGATTTATGATTTCAACTTGTTGAAGGGGTAGTTCTTCTTTATATTCTTTTTCATCCATTTTTTTCTTTCCACTTTATCAGGTATCAATTTGATCTTTTTTTAGTTTTTTCATCTACAGATTTAGTCGAAAAGGATGTACTTCAACTTCAAAATCAATTGTGAAAAAAATGCCCAAAAAAGGAGAAAAGGTCTAGTTGTTGGTGGCTCCAATAAGGGATAAGGATCAAGATTCATGGGTGACGCTATAGTCTAAAGTGAAAAAACTACGAAAATTAATACAGAGCAAAAGAAAAAGTGTAGAATGATTTATTCATTATTTATTTTGCTTCCAGTGGATCAGATTGTTAACTTTTTTTCTGATTTTCTGTTGTTCATATTTTTCTGATACGTATGGGTTCAGTATTTTAATGTATCTAGTTGTTTTGTTTCTTTAATTATTTATAATGCATTCATTTCAACATTATGATACATTACAATTTATCAAGAGTTGTTGATGGCTACGGTAAGAGTTTTGGATCGAGATTTATGGGTGATGTGATAGTTGAAAGTGGAAAAAAGCTACAAGAGTTGTTATAGAGCAAAGGTTAAAGTGTTGAAGGAATACTTCATTATTTTTCTTTGCTTTTAGCAGATTAAATTGTTGATTTATTTTTCTATTGCTTTCAGCAGATCTTTTAAAGTATTTAGTTGATTTTAATTTAAGTTAATGCATAATTCGTTCGTTTCACTGTTATGATACATTACAATTTTATCATGTACAATATATCGTTTCAAATATTAATTTTGATACATAACCCTAATTAATTGAAATACAAATTAGGATGTATCATATTCATAGTTATGTATTGGATACACGATCATTACAAATTTTGTTATTTTTTACTACCGATACATACACTCAGCCTTATACAACTAGAAGAAGGCTATGTATCTAGACACTATCAAATATTACTGTTGATATATAAACACTAATGTTTTATAACAAAAGTCAATTTGTATCATATTCATAGTTATTTATATGTGTATAACATAGTTATGTATCAGATGTTGTTATGTAACATAGTTGTTAAGTATCTACAACACTGTTTTATAGATAAATCAGTGTAAATCATATTCATAGTTTTTTTTTTTTTGTATATGATACATAACTATATAAAATTGTTGACTTTTTTTTAATTTGTTACGATTTGGAAGAGATTTGAAAGAAGAAAAATTGAAATTTGAATTGTTTGGAGTTGTTATTTGGGAGAGATTGACACAAATTTCATTTGCATGATTTGGGGACCTAACATTTAATTTTATATTTAATTTTCATTTTAATCTCAACAAACTAGTTGTATAGTGTATCAAATGTGATGTATATGGATGACAACAATTTTAGGAAATTTTTGTAAATTAAAAAAAAAAAGTAGATAGAATGTAATTTTCTCCTTACACTATGGAATTCTCAAAATTTTTACATAATGTAGCATAGCCATAATTTGTGTATATATGAGATAAAAAAACATAAATGTCACTAGCTTAAGAGTAAATTAATTTTTTATATGAGAGTTTTAGGAAAACAATATAGATTCCATTAGTTTAGGAATAAATTACTTTTCTTAATACGAGTTTTTAATAACTGAAGAAGCAATGTCACTCGATCATTATCAAACTGACTACAATCTTTTTCTGTTTGTGAAGATCCCACCAGAGCACCCTACTACTAACTTTATCACAATTTGGACTTCGGATACATGTCTCTGATGCGTTCAAATATATGTATCTCAAATATATGAAGTTAAAATTAGGTGTAATTTGTTTCAGATACACTACATACAAGTGGATTTGTATGTATCTATCTCTCTTGCCTCGCTCTCTCCCTCTCTCTCTATGAATTTAAAAATATACTATCTGGTATCGCATATACATGTATCTAGTGTGAGATACATAGACTATTTCGTCTCTTCCTATTTCAGTGCATATATAAGATAGTAAAAATATATGTATCTAGGTGTATCTAACTTAAATATGATATAAAATTATTAATTATTGAAGATAATATGTAATTATTTTAAACTACAGGGAGAATTATTAAATATGATAAAAATATTGTGTAAAATATAGTAACAATTGATTTCATAATGAAACAAAATATCGTCTATTTATAGCATTGTATTTTTATTGTATGACACTTATTTTTCATCAGAAGTTATCTCAATCACTATTTATGACTCTGTTTGTACATCTACATTTCAGATTTGAAATAAGAAAATACACAAATTGCTATATTTGCTGCTAAATTCAAATTCTTGTTATGTACTCTCGTTAAATACTTACACAGTAACTTTATTGAGATGTTTGTGGTCTTTAAAAATAATTACTATTAAAAATAAAATAAAATAAAAATTATTTTATTTTAAATTTTTAATAATTAAAATAATTTGAAACAAAAAGCATCAATACCCTATGAAGGAATTAATTAGAAACACTTTACGAGGTTGGACTTAAATTTGAATGTTGTTAGATTTTTCTCTATGTATCAGAAATCCATTGGGTTACCAAGAGTCAATAGACATTTAATTTTTTTCATTTCCCCTATGGTATTTCTACTATAACTCATCTTTTGAGACCATGAATAGCATTTATAACATCAAAAGATGCAAATCTTTATTAGAGTTGTATTTTGAAATTATACAAGGATTAGTCAAAACCCTAGCTTGGTTCTCTCTCCGTTCACTTTACTTGTGAATTATCATTTTTTATTTTTATATGTCACTTTTGACATATCAAGAAAAGACAATAATTTTTTTTAAATGTTATCCTCAGGATTAAATACTTATTTTTCCAATAGAAAAAATGTTTTTGGCCAAAAAATTTGACTAGAATGGTAAAATAACATATTTCACACTATGTTATTTTATCTTTTTGAAATTTTTTACCCTTTTGACTTTAATACTTTTTAATTAAAAATAAAATAAAGATTAGTTTCTTTTAAAATAAAAGGGATATTATAGAAATTTTCTGACCATTTAGAATTACTCAAAAAAAAATTCAAGACATTATTTAATAGGAGATAATTTAATAAAATATCTAAATTAATAATTATTATTTTTTAATGAATGCGTTAAGTTAAACGTGACAAACGATGGAGAAAAGAAAAAGAAAAACAGATTGAAAGAAGACAACGTTTTCAATCATTGTAATTTGTAAGTAATTGCTGAATTCATATTATTAAAAATATTTATCTCAAATTATCTTTTCTATCCACATTTTCGTGCAACTTTTCGCATATAATGAGAAAAAAATGTTTTTTTCACGTTCTACTCTTGATTTAATTATTTATTTCTCAAATTATTTTTCAAGATCTTAAAATAAATATCAATTAATATGATTATTATGGTAAAACACTCATATCTATTATTCTTTCTTACCGAATGTGCAAAATTTAAATTGAACAAGAGCAGATGAAGTACTTGTCATTTGTCAATTTACAAAATCAAAGATAAAATAAATTAAAACTTTCTCATTTTCCATTAAAATTAATTCTTTTTGAAATTAATTGTAAACAATAGTTGATCACTTATTGCATAAATATTGTAAAATTTCTAAAAAGTTACTTCATTATTAAATACTTGTTTGACTATGCGATATAAAATCATGATATAAAATTATGTTGATATGAAGTTTTATTCGGACATATAACTTGAATTTTTTATATTATATTTTTCATAAACACAAATTCTGAAAACTATTAAAACCAAATTTCATATATATTTTATAAATTGAACAAAAAAATATATATTGGGTTCATACGAACAAAGATACGTATATTTTTTGCGACTCGAAATAATTGTATTCAGTTTGCAACAAATGTAGAGTGACGACTGACGACAACATTGCTCCTCATAGGCATTTTCTAGTATGGAACCATCAAACATCGTCTCTTTTTTCCCTTTTATTATTCGAACTTTAATTCTTTTCGTTTTTGTTTGTACGCTAAGAAGTGTTAATTGGTGTGCTAGCTAGAAACCGTTTTCTTTGTGAATCATGTTTGTTTGTTTGTTTGTTGGTTACACTTTGTCACATACATAATACCACACTTAACTTTAATTCCAATGTCATGAAGATCGCATGTTGTCACTTGCTTATTCACCATCAATATGAATAAGACAATTTGCGTCTGTTACAAGCTATGACTTTATCACGATTATTCTGCTAAATCAATCATAAATCATCTTTTTGGGTATGTATCGCTTAATCTTTTATGTGAAAATTTTTGGTATGAATTTGAATAAATGCTCTATTACACAGTAGAGCATTTACCTAGTATGGACAAAGTGCTCACCATAGAATGTTCACTCAAAAGGCAGAGCCCATGAGAAATATTGTAGCAACCGCAGGTTATTCTAAAGTTTTAAAAAAAATATTTTAAAAAATCAATAATAATGGTCCTTGCCAGCAGGACCTTGAAGTCTTATGCATGCAATTTAATGAGTTTTACAGGTAAATTTCAATAGATTGAAGTTGCACGTAAATTTATCCCTTTTTCTTTAAGTTGATAAGTATACCTTAACAATTGGTGGGCAAAAAGACTATCAAATACTATAAGTAAAGGTAAAGTAGAATGGTAGGTGACAAAATATACTAATTAAGTTACATATCATCAAAAGTACAATTAAAGTATACAGATTCTACATTTTGTAGTATGGTAGAGGGAAAACACTTAGAAATGAGAATCATTATGTTTATTGAACTTTTATTCTTTATCAATCTAATACACCTTATAAAACAGTAATGATAGTTCCCATCATTTTAAATGTTTACAAAAGTAAACAAAATGTTAATGTAAAATAGCTGGAATTTTAATGCATCCACTTCCTCCTCTCTGATTTTCAAAATTGACGATCCTTCCATATTTAATTGTCCATGTTTGTTTAATACATCTCTTAAAAACAACAAATAAAGAAGCAGTTTTATTACTCTTTTCGTCTAATGATAGTTGTTCACTATACTATTTTGAGATGTCCAACATACTTGTCCACTCATAAAATCAATGAATAATTTTATACTTGTTCATAATTTCCTCATCTTTAATTATATAGTCACTTCCCGATTACAATTTCAAGACATTGTATTTACTATATTCAAAGGGTGATATAGTAATATTACCCTTCTATTTATAATTTCTTAAGAAATGTGTAAAGTCAATTGTGGACAAGTATTGTTCGACAGGGGGAATATTATTTTGAGATGTTCAACAATACTTGTCCACTTTAAGAAATCAATGAATAATTTTACACTCAGTTCTTAATTTAACCTTATTATTAATTATAGTTATTTTCCTATTACAGTTTTCAAGACATTATATTTATTATATTCAAAGGGTGACATAATATAATTAACCTTCTATTTATAGTTTTTTAGAAAGTTGACAAAGTCAATAGTACACAAATATTATTGGACAAAGGAAGCTGTTACTCTTTCAATATAATAATTCAATATTTTGAAAAATCCATTGAACAATAACTACAATTAATAGGGTACTAGGTGATAAATTATCTCTTATTTTATATCATCCCGTTAGTGTTCTTAATAAGTTGACTTTTCAGATAGTTGTGGGCATTAAAATTTTATTCGATAAATTCATATTAAATTTTTTAAGTCAACATATTATATTTATGATTTCAATCCAAAATTTGATATGACTTCAATCCAAAAATTGATATGAACTTATCAATAAATTTCAATATTTACGAGTTAATTAAATAATCATTATTATTTTATAAAATTATTTTCTTATTTTAAAAAATTAATATAAAAAAGAGATGATTTATGAGATAATAATTACTTTCTTCGTCTCATATTACTTGTCAATTTTCTTCTTCACACAATCCTTAAGAAATTAATAATAAGATGGATATTTTACTAATTTATCTTTTAATTATTTTTAATAAAATTTATTTATTTTTAAAATTTAAATATTTATACTTTTAAAATAATTATTTTGAAAGGCAAAATAGAAAGAAATTAATTAATTCTATTTTAATTAAATTAATAAGTAATTTGTGATAGATATCTATAATAATGTGAACAAATATATGGGACGAAGAGAGTATTAATTGAGTGATCATACTTCATTTATTTTTACTTGTAATAATTTGATTCACAAGATAATAATTTGACTATCTTCAAATATTGGTCAAAATTTATATAATTTGACTTTTGAAAAATGAAACACTATTAATAGTGAAAGGAGGGATAATCTTTACAGTATATTTTGTACATTTTCTATACTTTGAATTTCAACCTTGGTACAATGAAAATTTCTCACTTGAAAGTAACAATATTAAATGATAAAAACAGTCATCTATTAAACTTAACAGATTTAATGAATCCCAATGTACTATCTTTGAAAAGGCAATACTTGTTCACATTGGAGTAATGCATTTTTAATTTCTTTTTTTTTTTTGTAGGTTTCTCACTTTTCCTCTTTTTTTGTTTTTTTCCTTCTTTGCTTTGCCTTTAAGAGGAGAGTAATAGATTAAAATATTATCTAATAGAGTATAAAGTAGTATAAATTCAATAATGGAACATTATAGATTTGTTTGTATATATACTTGTGACCACATGGAAAGATAATTAATTAGTAATCATCATTAATCAAGTTAATATTAGAGGCACCTGATGATTAAATTAACATTTTGAAGGGTTTTTTTTCAGTTATATATATATATATGTGGTCCTTCTAGCATGGCCCAATGTCACAAGGTGCTTTCATCTGCTAGTTCAAAGTGGAAATAAAATTAAAGAAACAAGAATTGCCAATAGGGATAAAAAGGGGGAGCAAATAAGATTAAAGGAATAATGTGGGGAAGTGGGAAAATCGAAATTAAACTTTCTTGGATCCTGCCCTTATAATATTCTGTCAATTCATTACAAAATAAGTGGTATTTTTAATTTAAATGTATATTCATTCTTGGAAAATAAAAAAATATTTTTTCAATTATTTCTAATAAAAAAAAAGTTAATTGACAGTTCTTGATTACTGTAATATCAGTTTGAATTGACTTAAAAGTTGGTTAAACTTACTTTTAAGTCAGTTTTTGAATTTTGAAACTGTTTGACAAATATAAAAATTAACTTAAAATAAGTAAAAAATGAATTAAAATAAGTTAGGAAGTGTTTGACAAGGTCACAAATACTTAAAATAAGTTTAAAATGACTTAAAATAAGTCAAAAATAAAAAATAAGTCTCTTCTTACTTTTTATTTTTTTTTACTTAAAAGTTATTTTAGTTTGACTTTTTATTTTTGATTTAAAAACTACTTTTTTAAACCAATCCAAACGGGCTTTTAGAGTTCGTTTGAATTGACTTATTTTAAGTGTTTTAAGTATTTTTAGAATGTTTGGGTAAATAAAAAAGTCTTTATAAGCATTCATTAAGATAAAAAGACAAAAATAATTCAAAAGTCACAAGTTAGAAATTTTAACTTATAACTTTGGCTCATAAGTCAAAAGTAATAAGTCAGTCCAAACAAGTTCTTATTTTGAAGGGAATACTACTCAAATTCAATTTATTTTAGGTTGGCTAAAGATAAAGGAACAAGGAATGATGCAAAAGTGGTGGGGAAAATATATTAAAAAAGAAAAGAGGAATGAAATCTAAGAAAACAAAAAAGTATTTCTAAGAGAGCAGAAAAGGTATGAAAATACTGAGAAAAAAAGAGAGAGAAACAAAGAAATTAAAGCAAAAGAAAACAGAGCAACACATGATATTTATCATTATCAAGAAATAGTAAGTAATGAAATGTGTGAGTACAAGTATTGGTGTTAGAAGCTGCACCAGAAACTAAATAGCAAGAAGAAAGAAGAAGGAATAGTACAAATATTAATCATGTTATAATTTTTTTCTTTTGTGTCTCTCTTCACACCAAACTTAACCCACTAAAATCATCATGAAACACCCTCTATTTTTTCCAGCACTCCTAAAAAGCATTTCTTAATAATCTCTCTCTCAAATTTACCTCTCTTTACATACCCCATTTCTCAACCATTTCCACCATAAACATCACCATGAAACACTTCTTTCCTTTCTTTCTTACTACAGTTTTCTTCTTCTTAACAAGAATTTCACTTGTTTTCTCCATCACCAATCTTCCTCTACAACTTATATCTCTTTTGACTTTAAAATCTTCTTTGCATGATCACCAGAATACCTTCAATGACTGGGATCCCACCCTCGCCTTCGCTAGACCAGGTTCTCACATTTGGTGTTCCTGGTCTGGTATCAAATGTGACAAGAAAACTAACCAAATCACCTCTCTTGATCTGTCGAAGCGCAATCTTTCTGGTACAATTCCAGAAGATATCAGAAACTTGGTACACCTTCATCACTTGAATTTGAGTGGAAATGCTTTGGAGGGTCCTCTTCAAACAGTCATTTTTGAATTGCCTTTTCTGAAGACCCTTGATATTAGTCACAACTTGTTTAATTCAACTTTTCCCTCTGGTGTATCAAGGCTCAAGTCTCTAACATACCTAAATGCTTATAGTAATGACTTCATAGGCCCTTTGCCTGAAGAAGTTACTCAAATCCCAAATCTTGAGTACCTTAACTTTGGGGGAAACTATTTCAAGGGTGTGATTCCAAAAAGTTACGGTGGCTTAGAAAAACTGAAGTTTTTGCACTTGGCTGGAAATTTATTGAATGGTCCTGTTTTGCCTGAGTTGGGTTTCTTGAAACAGCTTGAACATGTAGAAATTGGTTACCAGAATTTCACTGGAGTTGTCCCTGCTGAATTTTCTACTTTGTCAAATTTGAACTATCTTGATATCTCATTAGCCAATCTTTCTGGTAATCTCCCTGTTGGGCTAGGCAACTTGACAAACCTTGAAACTCTGCTTCTTTTCAAGAATCATTTGTGTGGTACAATTCCATCGTCTTTTGCCAGACTGACATCCTTGAAATCGTTGGATTTGTCTGACAACCATCTCTCCGGAACAATCCCCGAAGGGTTTTCAGGATTCAAGGAGCTTACAGTCTTGAATTTGATGAACAATAATTTAACAGGTGAAATCCCACAAGGCATTGGTGAGCTTCCTAATCTTGAATTATTGGCTCTATGGAACAACTCACTCACTGGGATTTTACCACAGAAGTTGGGTTCAAATGCAAAGCTACAAAAAATTGATGTCTCTTCAAATTATCTCTCAGGTCCCATTCCACCAAATCTTTGTCTCAGCAATAACTTAGTTAAACTCATCCTGTTTTCAAATCAGTTTATTGGTGAGCTACCTTCTTCCTTAGCAAATTGTACTGCATTATTCAGGTTTAGAATTCAAAACAACAGACTCAACGGGTCAATACCATTAGGTTTCGGTATTTTGCCCAATTTAGCTTACTGGGACTTGAGCAAAAACAATTTCACTGGTCCAATTCCAGAAGATTTGGGGAATGCCGCGACATTGGCGTATTTGAACATATCGGAGAATTCATTCAACAGTGAATTACCGGAGAGTATCTGGAGTTCACCATCTCTACAGATCTTTTCAGCTAGTTACAGTGGCCTTGTCGGGAAAATTCCCAATTTCAAAGGATGTAAAGCTTTGTACAGAATCGAACTGGAAGGAAATAATCTCACAGGAAGCATTCCATGGGATATTGAACATTGTGAGAAGCTCATTTGCATGAATTTTCGACGAAATTCGCTAACGGGAATCATTCCTTGGGAAATTTCTGCAATTCCTTCCTTAACAGAGGTTGATTTGTCTCACAATTTTCTCACTGGAACAATTCCTTCGAATTTCGCCAATTCCACTACCATAGAAAACTTCAACGTATCCTACAATCAGCTCACTGGTCCAGTTCCTTCTTCAGGCTCTATTTTCTCCAGCCTGCATTCCTCTTCCTTCATCGGAAACGAAGGCCTCTGTGGTACTGTCATTCAAAAGCCTTGCGGGACTGACGGACTCGCAGCCGGAGCAGCGGAAATCAAGCCACAGCCGAAAAAAACAGCTGGCGCTATTGTCTGGATCATGGCAGCAGCATTCGGTATTGGTTTATTCGTCCTCATCGCGGGTAGCCGCTGTTTCCACGCGAAATACAGTCAGCGATTTTCAGTAGAGAGAGAAGTTGGGCCATGGAAATTAACCGCATTTCAAAGATTAAACTTCTCGGCGGATGATGTACTTGAGAGTTTGACAATGACAGATAAGATCCTGGGAATGGGTTCAACAGGGACAGTGTACAAAGCGGAAATGCCAGGCGGAGAGACCATAGCAGTAAAGAAACTATGGGGAAAACAGAAGGAAACGATCAGGAAAAGGCGAGGCGTTTTAGCTGAGGTGGATGTGTTAGGCAATGTGAGGCACAGGAACATCGTGAGGTTGTTCGGCTGTTGCAGCAACAACGAGTGCACGATGTTGCTGTACGAGTACATGCCTAATGGTAGCCTGGATGATCTGTTGCATGGTAAGAATAAGGATGCTAATTTGGTGGCTGATTGGCTTACTAGGTACAAAATTGCACTTGGGGTCGCTCATGGAATTTGTTATCTTCATCATGATTGTGATCCCGTCATTGTTCATCGTGATCTTAAGCCTAGTAATATTCTTCTGGATGGTGATCTGGAGGCTAGAGTGGCTGATTTTGGTGTTGCTAAGTTGATTCAGTGTGATGAATCTATGTCTGTGATTGCTGGATCTTATGGCTACATCGCACCTGGTAAGTTAGTACTCCCTCCGTTACAACTTGACATGAAATTTAACAAAGTAACTCATAATATTCAACTTTTTATCATGCTCTTTAATTTAATTATTAATTGCAGGAATATTTGTCTGATGGAATTACATGATTGTTTTGGAGTACAAGTTTTTTCTTGTGCCGCTTATTGTCATCCAAAAATATTTTGTTCAGATCAGTGTAGTTCATTCTGTAGGGTGACGAAAAAGGATTCACTTGCGTGCTAAAACGTGGTGTTATGTCAATAGCATGATGCATTTTTTTAGTGATAGCATGATATATATATTGTTTTTTTTTTGGTCCACTATCGTCATTAAATCTTCTTTGCCCACACAATTGTCAAATTCCTCAACTGCTTCATACTAGTGGAATCTTCTTTTAATGATAACCAGATCTTGAAGGCACTAATTCATTTTTTGAATTTGAGCGCCACAATATGATATTAATATCTAAACGCTGAAACTTTTATTAGGAAAATATTCTTGTGAAAGATTCTAATATTAGTGTAGTGAAAGAGGCAATATAATTTTCTTAATAAAGGGTATCAAGTAGTATTTTTTTTCTCATACTTCTTTATGACAATTGGTGCAAATATTTCTTCTCTTTGTTTTTGTCCATGATTTTGTTGTGCTTAAAAGAGGGCATGGCGCACTAGTTGCGCGTGAATAGCTCCATTAGCCTTTAAGCTTTTATTTTACACTTTTTGTTATTCTTTGGACCCACCAAGATTTTGTCTAAGTAACTTATCTGTGATTAACCCTTTGATTTATTAGTATATAATATAGTACTAGTACTACATTCCTTGACTTTAATGCTTAAAGTCAACCATTTTTCTTTTTTTATATAGTTATTGTACTAAATATGTTTGTGTGTTTGTTGATACAGAATATGCATACACATTGCAAGTTGATGAGAAGAGTGACATCTACAGCTACGGGGTTGTGTTACTTGAAATTTTATCAGGGAAAAGATCGGTGGAACCAGAATTTGGCGATGGAAATAGCATTGTGGATTGGGTTAAGTCGAAAATCAAGACTAAAAATGGCATAAATGATGTGTTGGATAAAAATGCTGGCGCTTCATGTCTTTCAGTTAGGGAGGAAATGATGTTGTTGCTGAGGGTGGCATTGCTGTGTACTAGTCGTAACCCAGCTGACAGGCCATCGATGAGGGATGTTATATCTATGTTGCAAGAGGCTAAGCCCAAGAGGAAGTTGCCTGGAACTGGTGATAATGCAATTGCTGCTATTCCTTTGGCTCAAAAAGCTAATGTGGAGTGTTGATATTATAGGAGAACATTTGGGGTTGTTTTGATTTTCCAACTTACTGATGAATTGTGGGGGAAATTGGTATAGGAGAAGATTAAATAGTTTTATTTGGACGTTCTTAAATTTTTGCATAGTAGGAAATGCCCCAGTGTTGTCATTCGAATGTTGTGATGAAATGGGTATCTTTTCCAACAAATTAATCTTCGATAGCGTACTCATTATGTCTGTCTACACATCACTCGTGCGATTTCATTGTTATTATTGTTATTGTTGATGTGTCATAGAAGAAACTTAAGTAATAAATAATGACTATTGCTAAAGAGTCCCACTAAAAGCTAAAATATTGATATTTTGAAAATTTTCCTAAAATATAAGCAACTCCTCTTACTGGCAAATTGGATAAAATGGACATGAACGGGATTGGATCCTGTCCAGTAGGCATCCCCTCCAGTTTGTCAAGTGGGCCTTTAAAATGCTTACACGGTTAAATGTTGAATGGACTGGATTAATTTTATTAACTAAAACCTTCTAACCATAGTTAATAACCTCTCTCTCCCTTCATCTCTCATGGTTAGACTGCATACACCAAAGAACAAGCATGTATGGCAGCTCTGATGAGCCCAATTCCGATTGCTGAAGTCTCGAATCTCAATGTTGTTAGATCAATAAATCCTCACTTTTTTCTTAAAAATAAGAATATAATTGCACATATAAAACCCAATACCAAATTAAAAATTTGCTAATTTACAAAAACCTCGCACACTTATAATGACTGTTGAAATCATCAAATTGTTCAATATTGATAAAAATTGGAAACTTAGTCAGCCTATTTGGATTGACCCATTAACTGCTTAGTGAATGGAAGAACGGATTTCAAGAATAAAGCAAATTGAAAGTGGATTCTTCAGACGGAGAAGGTGGTTTGATGGTCGACGACGATGTTAGTCGATTAACTAAAAATTAGATAGAAGACGTGGAGATTAAGAGAAACACATGGTGTTGGAGGAGTGGCCTTGTTCTGCTCGGCTGCAACAGTCTACTGGTGTTAATTTAAGTCTATGCCACTCAAATTTCTGAAATTTCATCAACATAAATGTATCCATTGCTTTTTGTGTTACTTCTTCTCAAGAGATTTGGCAACACCAACAAAATGTGTTTTTGCCTCACGGAGAAAGCATTTACCTTGACACCATGAGAGATGAAGGGAGAAGGTTAGAAGGTTTTAGTTAATAAAATTCATTCAGTCCATTTAATATTTAACTATACACGTGTAAGCATTTTAAAGATCCACTGGACAAACTGGAGGGGATGCCTACTGGACAAGATCCAATCCCGATTGGGTAAATGATATTTTTTTCAATTTTTTTCCCACTATATCTAAAAATCAGCTTTTAGCCGTGAAAACTTGAAATACAATTTAAAATTGTTTTTGAAATTTGGAAAATCAACCTTGTTTTTCACTTTCACTCTATATTTCTTTTTTCAATTTTTACCCTTTTTTTTTATTATTATAAAATAACTGTATTTAAATTATCTTTCATTTTTTTTTTTTAGAAAAAGTACATTCAAACAACCTAATATTATTCATAAAAACTATAATCAAACACAACTCGAACTTTAAAAGTGTCAAATAAAGTGAAAAAATATTTGTACCAATATGTAGTAGCTCGTATATGGAGTCTAATAATTTATCATATTATGTGACCATCAATTTTAATATATTATTCTTATAGAGCAGATTTAATTATACATATGTTTCAACTTTCAAGTATATTAGTCAAGTAGTGTGATTTTACTAGTTTTTTAAAATTTATTTTACTAGTTTTTAAAAATTTAAGGATTATAAATCATATTTTTAAAAAGTACATTCAAATTTAGGTGGAGGGAGAAAAGGCCAAAAATGAGTGTTCACGTCGTCAAGATAGTCACAATTTGGTTTAAAATTGATCCATATGTAAACTGATTCAAATCGATTCATAAACCAAATTTTATTTGATTTTGGTTTTGATTTGTATTTCAATTTTAAAAAATGATATTGTTTGGATATATTTTATTAAAAGTAAATTGAAGAAAAATCAAGTCAAAGCGATAAATTATATACACAAATTTTATAATTATATATGTATAATGTATTAACAGTTATAAATAATATTCATACTTTGTATATTTTTTTCATGAAAAATTTAATTATTTCTAATATGCTAATGAACTTTACTCCTTCAAAATTAAAGTCATGAATCTAAACTCATTTATTTAAAGAAACAATTATACTATTTACCTATATATTTCTTTTGTATTTCTTATAAACTTTATACACTTGATTAAAGTTAATAAATCTTAAGACCATTTCTCCATAATCCAAAAGAATTACAGTCACCGCAATAAAAGGTTAATAACGGATTATAAATTGAAAAGTGATGAAAATTTATTTTCTATTATATGGAAAAAAATGAAACACAAATACCATCCGCTTTTTTACAAAATTGAACAAAATAATTGAACTAAATCGATAAATGTGAATTATATTTGATTTTAATAATCAAAACACTAAGTAAAATGGTATTTTAATTTTAACCAAATCCCAATCCGAGTCGAACCAAGATCACCCCTGCATGCCGCTGACCTCTTGGATAGCTATAAAAGTAAGAAGGGGCGGAGCTACAAAATCATTGAACACAAATAACTTTGGTTAAAATAAAGTATCTATAATAAAAATATTAAATATATATAAATATTGAATTTAAAATCCAATTATTAATCCTTCATTCTTACTCATGCATGCTTGTTTCTATTATATTGTCAAAGGATAACCAATCCAACAAACGACTTGTCCCCTTGGGTACGGAATCGCCTTTGTCAGGAAGCGCTTTACCCTCAATGTGGGACTTTCCGGTGTGAATTTAAATTTAGTCGGGCTCCAATGTGGATACCGGACACCGGACACCAGATGGGAAACCAAAAACTAACGACTTGTTTCCCCTAACAAGAATTCTTTCTTTATAAGGTCTTTTCGATAGTGTTGGCTTGGACTCTTGAGCTATTAAAACATTTTTAGTTGTAACTATATCAAAAATGATTTTTAGCGGCAATTAATTAATGACAATAACTTAATTGTCGCTAAAAACAACACTCTTTGTAAATGTCCATAAGTCTATAGCAACATTGAATCCAACAACAATTAACTAGTATTGATAAAG
Source organism: Solanum bulbocastanum (assembly GCA_037074985.1). Taxonomy (NCBI): domain Eukaryota; kingdom Viridiplantae; phylum Streptophyta; class Magnoliopsida; order Solanales; family Solanaceae; genus Solanum; species Solanum bulbocastanum. The sequence continues at coordinate 37,757,415 of CM073599.1, forward strand.
ACTTTATCACTCTTTGTTAATGTGTATAGTTATTGTCGCTACAAACTATTTTTATTACAATGTGTATTGCATAATCAACTTATCACCAAAAGTTTAAATCAATAATTGATTGATTGAATTTCGATTATTTTTATCAGAACTTCAATGATATGTAAATGAAGTTTAGACAAATCACATGTGCATGAACTTGAAGTAAACTGGTTGAAGATCAAATAACAATAATTATTTAAAGCAGAGGTGTCAAAATTGAGTTCAATTGTAGGTAATTCGTCCAACCCGTTCATAAATTTTAAGGGTTGTGCTTGAGATACTTTAAATTTGGTTCAATCTCAACTCATTTAAATCCTAACCTATTTTATAAGAATCCTCAATTGAGCCTAATTTAATCTCCAGTTTCAACCCGTTTTAATACTCTTTATTTACATTGATGTAATGTATGTTCTTATACTAAAAGTATAAATTATTGTATATTTTATATATTTTAGGATTTATCTATCCATTTGTAACTTCTTTTTTAAAATTTTCTTTAGTTGAAATTCAAATTGTGGTTATAAAACTTAAATAACAATATATTATTAAAACTATTGAGATTAAGAAGGTCAAATTGGGCGGGTCAAGACCCAACCCTTTTTAAGCCCATTTGAGCCCAAAGTAAACTTGGGTGGGTCAAGACCCAACCCAATTTTATTTCAACTCATTTTAATATTTTTAATTTCAACTCAACCCGCCCATTTGACACCCCTACTCTAAAGTTACATCTAAGTAAATAGACTAGCAATTTTTTATGCATTATAAGTGGGGGAACTTTCGCATACAATCACTCAAAAATAACTTAATTACGCTCCATAACTGTCACGATCCAACCCATTGGGCCGTGCGGGCACCCACTCTAACACCTAAGTAGGAGAACCCTCATATCCCAATAGTTAAAACATGCTGAAAATTAACGAAAAACAGAGATAAACGAAATCATAGTGTTTTTTATAAATGAAAAACTTCTTAACAAATTTGGGTTAAGACTTATAAAGAAATTAACACCCCCAAGGATCTAGTTTAAACAGGTACAAGAGCTACTAAGAGTACAACATGACATAATAATGAAAAGACACAGCTCCCACCATGCGGAAGGAAAAGTAGAAGTTGCTGGAGAATTATTCGTCCTTCATTTAATGGAACATCACCAACCTGCATCCAGGCTATGCCAAAAAAGCATAGCAAGAGTAGTATCAGTACAAAAACCACATGTACTGGTAGGCATCATTGGTCAACCCGACACCCACCGCATAACATAAGAAAACAACTAGCAAGAATATGCAATTAACCACTTTCTTCTCCACCTTTACCCTCTCTGGAATACCTCCGAATTACACTAGCACCCTTACTACTAACCACCTTCTCAGTCAACCTACTTACTAGGTTCTTGATCTTAGCCTAACCATCCTAACACATAGAAGAGTCCACGAATACCATTACATGTATTCTGACTAACCACCCACGACATACCCTTACTCTCTTTTATGTTACCCTGCCCTTGTCACTTGGCACATTACATCAAGCTTTCTAAGTACCAACCACGAATTTCTTCCTCCAAGGTGAAATCCACCTAAGTAATTACATCACGTACACTACCTCTACCTCTTGCCCTTACAACATACGGACAACCCTTGCTCTCAATTATTACGACCCTTGAACCCTTGGCTTTCCCAATTCATTTAACAACTAGATATGCAACAAGTTTACTCAACATAAAAGAACAATCAGATATAAGTCCTCATAACCATATAACAACTTCGGGGAATTACAATATCATTTATCATTACGAACCACATTTAATTTCACAATCCTCAAGATACACAATTATGTCAAGTCATTGGTCCTCTCATGGAACTCAAACCCAAACTGTTAGCATACCGAAACGTGGTACCCGATCCAATGTTTATGCCGTAATGTGGCAATCGATCTCATATTTATGCCAGAATGTGGCAACCGATCCCATATTTATGCTGAAACGTGGCAACTGATCCAAGTTAGTGTGTCGGAACGCAACACCCGATCTATTTAACAAGCCACAATCACAATTACAAGTACATTCTCATAATCATAAAATCAAGTCATGATTCATGTCATTCATCATTCGTCTATCTCTTTACAAATAGTGTGACCAATAATGCAACACTGCATACATATACATATTATAATGAAGCAAGAACAACATATATCACACAATCATGAAATCACAACCATCATAATGACGTATTCATCTACATATATCACTTAACAATAATTCGACCAACTTAGCCCTAGTTCAACACCTAAGGCTTCTTCCTATGATTTAATAATTTTTTGTTCGGTGCATAAAGGCCTACACATAAATCCTACCATTGATTTACATTATATTACGCAGTGAGCACAAATTTATAACTACTCAATTACTAATACCTAGCCTACTTGGGCGCCAAGCAGTTGCACGGGGTTTTGGCTTTGATTCTTGTTTTCGGGCTTCATGACAGTGATCTTGACAGGAAATCTGCGATTCATCGACCTCCTTACGCTAGAAATCTCTCTCTCCCACTTTTCCAAGCTTAGGGCAGTTTTTTGGGGGGTTTCTAGGGTGGTTTACGTCTTAATTAGGTGTTTTAGGATGAAAGAGAAAATATGATTTCACGTTATTTACATTCTATCTCGCCTATCATGCTCTGGAGCCAGCTTACCCCGCCGTGACGCTGCCTCCCTAGCGGGACAATGGCTCAGTAATTTCCCGAAGTTCTTGCTTTTCCTAATTAACAACGGTTACAATAACTATAATTTGCTAATTATGATTCGTAGTTACATGTTATAGGGAGGAGAGTGGCGAGCGAGATTGGGAGAGGAAGGAGAGAGGCAATCGAGAGAGGGTAGAGAGTGGAAAGAGGCGAATTGTATATGTATATTTGTCGAATTGTATATGTATATATGTCAAATAAATGTATATATGTAACTAATATATATATATATATATATATATATATATATATATATATATATATATATATATATGTATTTGTATATTTGGTGAGCGAGATTGGGAGAGGGAGGAGAGAGGCGAGTAAGCAAGGGCAGAGAATGGAGAGAGGCGAACTGTATATATATATCTGTCAGATAACTGTATATATATATATATATATATATATATATATATAACCGATATACATATGTATTTGTTTATCTAGCAAGAGAGATTGGGAGAGGGAGGAGAGAGGCGAGCGAGATTAGGAGAGAAAGGAGAGAGTCGAGTGAGAAAGGTCAGAGAGTGGATACAGGTAGGGGTGTTCACGGTTTGGATAAAAATCTATCCAAACAGAAAAACTGAACCAAACCGATTAAATAAATCGATTTTTATTTGGATTACCTGTGGTTTGGTATTAGATTTTTAAAAACCGATAGTATATGGGTTGGTTATGGTTTTGTTCGAAAAAAACCGAAGAAATAATTGAACGGAACCGAACCGTACCAACAAATGTATACATATATTTTATTAATATACACACATAATATATTATTTTTATAAATAATTTCAAAGATCTTATATGTGTTTTCATCAAATCTATTTATAATTTACTTATCAAAGAAAAAATGCCCAAGGTGAGAATATTTATTTTATTGGTTTTTATGTATATGAGTGTGTCTGTGACAATTCTTTATAAATTGAAAATATCACTTTCTCTTTCGTCTAGACCAAAATAATGAATTTTGAAGCTTTATTCATAGTAAATTCAATGATTGAAAGTTTTGTAATGTCAGTTATTGTAAATATTTTCATTTTAAATGGATTGTTGTCACTTTTTTCACGTTTTGAATGAATTGTTTCTTTTATTTTTGTCTATGGTTAATAACCGAATAACCAAACCAAACCGAACCAAAACCGTAATAACCAAACCGATAAATATATACTATAGTTGGTTTGGTTTAGTTTTGATAATTTTAAAACCGATTAAGTTGGTTTGGTTTTGGTTTTGACCAATAACCGATCCAAACTGACCCGTGAACACCCCTAGATACAGGCTAATTGTATTTTTATATATGTTTTATAATTGTATAGATATGTGTATAATTTGTATTTGCATATGTATAAAAGAAGATAAGTGACGTAATTAAAGCTAAAATTAAACTGCGAGCTATAATTAATTCAAACTATAACTATATTAACTAGTATATGTTTATTTTTCCACGTAATTTTCCCTTGTAAGTGTACTTAAATGATGATCTCAAAATGAGTATGCGTGCATTTCGGCCTCCAATAATTGTCATAAAGTCCCCAAATTTGCAGGCCTAATTTGTGGACTGGGCTTCAGCCCAGTAAAATGTGAGTACTCTAAGGTGATTAGGGGTCGTTTGGTACAAACATTGATAATGCAGGGATTAGTAGTGCAGGAATTAGTAACGCAAGAATTAGTAATGCAGGGATTAGTAGTGCAGGGATTATTTTTTATCCAGTGTTTGGTTCATTCTTTCCACTTAATCTTGTGTTTGATTTAAAACCCTACAAAAAATTTATTTCCTATTATACCCTTGTGTTATTATGAGATTGTTTATTTCATGTAATTGAGTCAAGGTAGATAACCGAACCATAACACTACAGTAATTTTTTTTAGAAAATAACAGCAAAGAAAAAGAGTGTTATATAAATTGAAACAATTTTTTTTCTTCTTTGTGCATAATTAATAACAAGAATTTAATACTACGCAACAGTTGAATAAAATTCATAGTAAAAAAAATGCTAAATCTTTATTTATTTATTTTTACAAATTTTAACCTATATAATTGTTGTATATGGAAACCGGATGTTGACAAAAGAGTTTAAACTTATCAAAAATGAAGATCTAAAAATATACTTATACAATTTTATACCAAAGTTCCTTACCCGGATAATAATTAATCAAAGTTGTTGTGGGACAACATTGTTTTTTTTTAGGATTTTCTAGTTAAGTTATATATATATATATATATATATATATTATATAAAATAAAATAAAATTTGAGGTATGATGCACCACTTTTTTTGTTGGTCAAGTATATCTTAAACTTAACATAGATTTAAGACTACTTATATTGTTCAATAGCTAAAGCTTATTAAAAAAAATAGTTCAAGTGGTTAATCGATGAACTACATTGAATAAAAAAAAGGAGAAAAAAATATTAATGAAATCATTAAATTACACTAAACGAATTTGGAGAATTGAAAAGAACATTTATAATTATTTCAATATAAATAAAAAGAAAATTAAATTACAAAAGAAATTTAGGAAAATGAATAAAGGGATAATTTTGTCATTTAGGGGTCTTATCCAAGGTTTAACAAACCTTGGATTAGTTATCCCTCCATTTACTAGGGATTAAATAAGACCATGTAAAATGTATTAGCAATCCATGGATTAAACAAAATAATGTAACCAAACAATGTATTAGATGGATTAAATTTTAATCCAGGGACTATTCTATTTAATACCGCCTACCAAACGAGTCCTTAGTGTTTTGATAACTTAACAAGTGCTACAATTAAACTCTCTGCTAATTAGTGCTTTGATAACTAAGTAAACTAGTAACTCACATTCTACAATATTTATCATTTATGATTTATAATAAACAGTAGAGTTTTCGACCATTACTTAGAAGAGTCTGAAGAGATAGGATTATATCTTAAAGTGGATGTGCGGTATATCAAAGAATTACCTTTCAAAATCTTATTGGTAATATATTATGGGACTCATCAATGATCAAACTAATGCCCTATACTACCTGAAAATAGCAGTATTAAGTGAAAAAAATTACATAATATAGTAATAGTTTTGCGGTTTTTTATAGCGGATACGTACAAATATATATACACTTATTTTGCACACAAATATAATGAGACAAAGATATTGTATCTGCACAGATACACATATTATGGGCAAGGGATATAATGTATTATATTTCACAATTGTTATGCGTGTGGATATAATGTATTTACTATTGTTACGCGCATAAATATAATATATTTTGCTATTGAGATACTGTATATGCACGAATATATAATTTATTATGTTCACAAATATAATATATTTTACTTGCACATGAATACAAACTGTTGACACGTTTCGTAAATATAAAAACTATAACTATGTTTTATAAATTTAGAGGCAAATCTATAGCCATATACAAAAATTTCAATATCTAATTTGAACTGAATAAATCCAAACAAATAGGATCATATTTTCTCTTTCAACAAGGTGCCTTTGATCAGTTTTAGCGCATATATACTATTGAAGAATTAACTAAGTATTAAATCGATTGAATTGAACAATGATAGATTGAGATTATATTGCTCATTGAAAATTGAAGAGGGGGAGAACGAACCCCCGAATGACTATTTTCGATTTCTATAATATTGTAGGCACTTTAAATATAAGAATCTCATGAATTATTAAATTCATTTTTGTAGAATATTGTGGTGTGGGGTTAGAGAATGTCTCATTATGTTTGTGCCTTTATCATTGTGATTATGTGTGATGGTACTTTGGTGGTCAAATTTAAAATGAAAAAGACCAATATTACAAAATATATTTGTTGAGAAAATTTGTGCCCCCATCACTAATTTGTGATGAGGAAATTATGATATTGTCATAATTCATAAATACAAGAACTTTACAAAGTCTTTGGAGGAAGGAGATGAAGAAGATTAGAGAGATGAGTTTGAAGATTTAGTGGGTCAGATTTGAACAAAAAGAAGAAATCAGGTTATTTTAATTGAAATTGGGTAATATTACTTGATTTAGGATTTCTTATCTAATTGAAGAGTACATATGACAAGTTTGTAGACGGTGAGGTATAAATAACCACATAGTATAATGAAGGCTTAGGTATTTTGGACCATTTTTCCTAAAAAAAAAAGTAATTTAACTTTGTCTATGTATCACATAAAGTCTTTAAGTTTAAAAAAAGACGTTTTATATGGTACATAGATAAAACTATATAATTTTTTTTGTTACAAAATAAATTATTTGGGTGAGAATTAGAGTGATTTTTAGGGAAAGTTATACTTGAGAATACTTTCTTTTCATAATTTTTACACGGGAAAAAGAACAAATATACCCCCGAATTATCATAAATGGTGCGTCTATACCCTTTGTTATACGTATACCCTTACCGTCAATATTTTGGAACGTATATACCCTTAAAATAAACGGAGGGACACGTGTCATGATCTTAATGGTCTATCCAAACATGTTCTTTATAGCTATGTGCACCCTATTTTAATTTTTTTTCAATAATTTATATCTTAATCTTTTTATTTCCTTGCAAAATGATAAAATTACCCTTTTTTAAATTTGAAATATTACGTAATTACATGACTTAAGATAACATAATCTCTGAAAATTCCTACTATCTGAATCAATTACAATATCCCCCGTTTCCTTCTCTTTCGCTTTACATCGGGATACATTACTCCTCTATCAGATATATTACAATTTTGTTTGTGTACAATATATATAATACAAAATGTTATTATTGATACATAACCCCAATTATTTCAATCCTAAATCAATATGAATATGATTTATAGTTATGTATCCAACACATAACTTATGTTAGGATCGAAAATAAGCAGGTGCAATGCGGAAGCTAGCAAAGCAAACCTCAAAAGATCATGAGTAAGAAGACAAACGAGAAACGCACCAAAAGACACAAAGATTTAACGTGGTTCAGTCAATTGACTTACATCCACAAAGGAGATGAACAATCCACTATATATATGAGAGTACAAAATATAGAGAGAAACAACCTCAACCAATTCACTTGGAATACAAGGAGGTTCACAAGTTCTCCCCCACAACCAAAACTCTCAAAACCCTAGGACTATATTGTGAATGCTAATTAAGTTAGAAGGAACAAACCTATATTTATTGAGTTCTAAAACCTTTCCTACAAGAAAAGGACTAGTCAAAATATTAAAACATTTTACTATAAGGAAAACTTATTTATGGTAAGAAATTAAGGCCAATAAACCCCAACAAATCTCCCCATTAGCCTGAATTTCTAACAAAATAAATTTGTCCACTTTGTTGGGAAAGGCAAGGCACTAAGAAAAATGTCCGACAAAATAACAACGGAATAATACCCAAGTCTAACTTTCCCTTTCAATTCGAACCAAGAGAAGACAAATCAAATCAAGCAATACGAAGAATGCAAAACAAGTATATCAACCAAATAAACAACAAGATAAGAATAAGCCAATCACACAAGATACAACGATTTACGTGGAGAATTCTTCGATGTGAAGAGTAAAAAACCACAGGACCAAAAGCTCCACTATAAACACCAAGAGTTACAAAATTGTTCTCCAAAATTGGCCACAAAACAAGCGCCAAACAACGAGCAACAACAAAACAAGATTGCACCAAAACTAGAGAATTAAACGAGAGATTTCACCCAAAAATGAACACCCCAAAATCAGAAGCTACAGACCTCCAAATCTGATCTCCACCATTTAATTGCAAGAACCAAATGCTGAGAACTCCCAGTTCAAATTTGAGCATGATCCAATAGTTAACGAAGCGAAAAACTTTAAAGCAGACTACCTGAGCAGAAAATTTCCAAAAGCAAAAAGGGGATTTTTTCTCTTTTTCTCTCAATCTCTAAAATGAATCTCTCTTTATTTTTCTCTCTTGTGTTTCTGAAAATAAGACCAAATAAACCTTATATATGCTACATAATATTGGGGTTATGGGCTAATGTGGGCTGGTCCTAATAAGACTTTTATTTATCCACATAGGAAGGGAAAAAATAGATCCTAAACACAACAATTCTCCCCCTCACAACTATGTGGAGGAGACCGCCATCAGGACGATCATGCAACAATTCTCAAACTTCACTCTTGGAAAAGCTTTAACCATCATGTCGGAACCATTATCATTGGTATGGATCTTTTTAAGTTCAAGCAATTTAGAATCCAACACATCTCGAATCCAATGATATCTCACATCAATGTGTTTAGACCGATCATGAAATGTAGAATTTTTGCCAAGATGAATAGCACTTTGACTGTCACAATAAAGCACATACCTCTCTTAAGCACAATCAAGTTCTACCAAAAATCTCTTTATCCAGATCAACTCTTTGCAAGCTTCAACAGCAGCAATAAGCTCAGCCTCTGTAGTAGATAAAGCAACACATTTTTGCAACTTAGATTGCCAAGACAGAGCTCTCCCTGCAAAAGTAATCAAGTAGCCTGAAATAGACTTAACGAGTATCAACATCACCAGTCATGTCTGAATTAGTGTAATCACAAAGAATAGGCTTCCCTGTACCAAAACACAAACTCAAACTATAAGTGCCACAAAGATATCTCATAATCCACTTTACAACATTCCAATGCTCTCTTCCCGAATTAGAAAGAAAACGGTAAACAATACTAACAACATGAGCAATATCTGGTCTTGTACACACCATTGCATATATCAAACTACCAACATTTGAAGCATAAGGAACTTTCTTCATATCTTCCTTCTTACAATCATTGAAAGGACAATGTCTAGTACTCAATTTGAAGTGCATAACTAAAGATGTATTGACAACCTTAGCTTTGTCCATGTTGAATCTACGAAGTACTTTCTGAATATACTTCTTTTTTGACAACCACAACTTCTTGGCATTTCTATCACGGACAATCTGCATGCTGGTCCCAAGTCTTTCATAGCAAAAGACTTATTCAACTCTTGCTTTAACTCTTTAATCCTGCAAGCATTATGATCAACAACAAGCATGTCATCAACATAAAGCAAAACGATAATAAAGTCACCATCAGAGAATTTTTGCACAAAAACACAATGGTCTGAAGAATCTTCTTGAAGCCCTGCTAACTCGTAAAAGAACCAAATTCCTGTACCATTGCCTGGGAGCTTGTTTTAAATCATACAAGCTCTTCTTTAATTTGTAAACATAATTCTCTTTTCCCTTGACTTACAACCAAGCCTAGAACAACACGGATGGATGACATCTTCACAACTGGAGAGAATATCTCATCAAAATCAATTCCCTTTTTCTGTCTAAAATCCTTCACAACTAATCTAGCCTTGTACCGTGGAACTGGGTTACCATCTTTATGTTTTACTCTAAAAATCCACCTATTTTTCAAAGCTTTTCGATCTTTAGGTAACATAACCAAATCAAAGGTATGATTATCATGTAGAGACTTCATTTCACTTTTTATAGCATTAAACCACCTTTCTTTTTCTTCACTTTCCATGGCCTCATCAAGACTCTCTTATTCTCCCCCATCAGCCAAAACTACATACTCAATGGAAGAATAATGAGATGAATGTATTTTCTCTCTAGTAGATCTTCTGAGAGAACTCTCAGGAGCATCAATAATAGTTGATTTCTGACCAATCACATCATCTTGCACTGGAGCATCACCGACATACTGGTCATTCTGAATATGATCACCATCTTCAATATTAACTAGCCTATCACTACTCTGAGAATCAACTTTCTCACTTTTGTCAAGATCTTCAATTGTTTGGTCCTCAAAGAACACAACATCATGACTTCTAACGAGTTTCTTCTCAACTGGATCAAAGAAATGATAGCCAAATTCATCTTGACCATACCAATAAAGATACATTGCCTAGTTTTAACATCTAACTTTGACCTTTTATCCTTAGGAACTTGTACAAAGGCTTTACACCCAAAAACTTTAAGATGATCATAAGAAACATTCTTACCAGACCAAACTCTGTCAGAGACATCACCATTCAAAACAACAGTATGAGATAAATTGATAATATATGCAGTAGTATTAAGTGCTTCTGCCCAAAAGAAATTTGGCAGCTTAGCATCTGAAAGCATAATCTAACTCTCTCAACAAGAGTTCTATTCATCCTCTTCATCAAACCATTTAGCTGAGGAGTCTTTGGAGGAGTTTTCTGATGCCAAATACCCTGCTCTTTGCAATATCTATTAAAAGGGTCAATAAACTCACCACCATTATCAGAACGAATGCATTTCAATTTCTTTCATGTTTGTCTCTCAACCAAGGCCTGAAAATTCTTGAACACATCAAGTACCCGATCCTTGGACTTCAAAGAGAATACCCAGAGTTTGCGAGAATAATCATCAATAAAAGTCACAAAATAAAGTGCGCCACCATGAAACTTTACCTTAAAAGGACCACACAAATCAGAATGTACCAACTCTAGTAAATCAAGTTTTCTTGAAGGCGGATGATTCTGAAAAGAAACTCTCTTTTGTTTACCTGCTAAGCAATGAACATATTTGTTCAACTTTGCTTGTTTCACTCCAGAAAACAAATTCTTCTTGGCCAAATTGTTCATCCCCTTCTCGCTCATATGACTCAATCTTCTATGCCATAACAATGATGAAGTATTATTCTCCATCAAATTCACTGAGCCTCTAAAAATGGAGCCCTGAAAAACATACAAGTTAGACAACTTGTAACCACGGGCTATAACCATCAAACCTCTAGTAAGCTTCTACTGGCCAGCACCAAGGGTATTAACATAACCCTCATCATCAAGGCATCCCACATAAATCAAATTCAAGCGAACATCTAGAGCATGTTTGACATAATTGAGAACTAGTTTTGAACCATTATTACTTTTCAAACAAACTGCCCCAATGCTAAGAACTACAACCTCATGATTATTATCCATTTTCAACATTCCAAAATTACCTAGAGTATAAGAAGAAAATAATTCCTTTCTAGGAGTGACGTGAGAAGTAGCACTAGAAACCACAAACCAGCTAGACTCATTGCGAACAAGATTGACGACATTTTCATTACAAGAAACAAGAAGATCATCATTAGCAACAACAACAACACGATTTTCATTATCACCTTCTTTCTTTTGTTGTCTCATATCTCTCTTGCACTTAAAACAATATTTCTTGATATGCCTATTCTTGTGGCAATAGTCACATGTAACATTCTTGTATTTAGACTTTGACTTACCTCTACTTTTATATCTGTCACTCTGACCTCTAAACTTGTTTCTCCCTATATATTCAGTAACTAAACCATTAGAGTGTGAAGTAGAAGAAGTTGAGCCTTGAGATCTTCTTCTCATCTCTTCAGTCAAGACACCACTTTTAGCATATTCCATGGTCACAACATTACTGGGAGCACAATTAGTTAAAAAAACTCGAAGAGTTTCAAAAGAGTCTGACAGAGTATTAAGAAGTCATGGTCCCTGTATTTCTTTATCGAATTTTACATTCATTCCAGATAGTTGGTCAAGAACACCTTGAAAATCATTAGTATGATCGGAAATAGGAGTGCCCTCTTTATACATGATATTCATCAATTGTTTCAATAGAAACAACTTATTGTTGCTAGTCTTCGAAGCATATAACATCTCAAGCTTGTCCCACAAACTTCTGGCATGTGTTTCATTCACAATGTGATTTCAAACTTTATCTTCAACCAATTGACTAATATAACCACAAACATGCAAGTGCTCAAATTTTCATTCCTCATCCGTCATAGACTGGGTTTTATTAGAGGTAAACATAGGTAAATGCATTTTCTTGACAAATAGAAGATCTTTCATCTTGCCTCCCTAAATATGATAGTTACTACCATTCAAATAAACTATCTTGCTCATATTTGCCTCTATCATTCAAATTAATAATGAACAATAACCTATGCGCTGATACCACTTTGTTAGGACAAAAAATAAGCAGGTGCAATGCAAAAGTTAGCAAAACAAACCTCAAAAGACCATGAGTAAGAAGACAAACGGGAAACACACCAAAAGACACAAAGATGTAACGTGGTTCGGTCAATCGACCTACGTCCACAAAGAAAATGAGCAATCTACAATAAATATGAGAGTACAAAATATAGAGAGAAACAACCTCAACCAATTCACTCGGAATACAAGGAGGTTCACAAGTTCTCCCCCACAACCAAATCTCTCAAAACCCTAGTACTACATTGTGAATGCTAATTAAGTTACAAGGAACAAGCCTATATTTATAGAGTCCTAAAACCTTTCCTATAAGAAAATGATTAGTCAAAATATTAAAATCTTTTCCTAAAAGAAAAACCTATTTATGATAAGAAATCAGGGCAAATAAACCCAACAACTTATGCAATGTATCCACGAGTTCAAAAAAATAATTTGAAAATTTTTCACAATAAAATATAATTAGCGTCCAAATTATCGAGATTTCTGTATTTTGTGCTTTCAGATTAGAATAACGATTGAAAGGGTGGGTAGCTCATCCCATCCCATCCCATCCCATTTATAGGAAGTGCCATATGTTGGACTTTAGAACATTGGCAAAAGACAATAGGAACAAACTTGTAATTATAATTTGAAAAAGTGGCCCATTCTCAAACGGGAAAAATCCCCAAAATTCCAGTAGTGGGCCCCATCTACCCAAATTCAAATTCTTGGATGCCTAGACCCGGTCCCACTCCTTACAAGTCCGTTAGACTCAAATATCGAAATTTTCCTAAACAACTTTGCACGAAAAAACAAAGGGAGTAGAAAGAGGAGGAAGAAATAGTATTCGTAGACTACATCTCAGCTCACAACAAATTATGCTAAGATTTTGAGTTTGAAAGAACCAGAGCTTTCATGGTGTTTCTTGTTGGCTGCTAAGAAAACAATGGCGTTTTCACCTGAAAAATCAAATTTCAGGTCACCATTGAAAGGGCCACCATCTCCCAGCTGGAATGATTTGTTGCTCAAGAACAAGAAAGCACTCAATCATGTCCTTTTTACTATGCATCTTCAATCCAGGTCCAATAAGCAAACCCCATCTTCATCCCCTTCTCCACAACTTCGCAAATCCCTAGATTTCACTCTTCCGTCACTTGTATCCGATCCAATTTCTCTTCTTTCTGATCAAATACTTCTTTCCATTCTCTCTAAACTCCCTGATTCACAAAGAAATTGTAATTCTCTTGTATCTAAACGTTGGCTCTATCTCCAAGGTCGTCTGGTACGGTCGATTAAGCTTCTTGATTGGGATTTCCTTGTTTCGGGTCGGTTGTTTATGCGGTTCCCGAATCTTATCCATGTTGATTTGGTTAATGGGTCTCTGATTTCACCGGGGAATGCGGGTGTTTTTTGCTCTAACCGGTTGCTTTCTTCTCACGTGGATTGTAATGCTGATGCGAAAGATTGGTTTCTTAAGGAAAGATTTGTGTTGCCTTCTGATGAGATTGATAAGGGATTGAGAATACTAGCAAGTGGGTGTCCTAATTTGCGTAAATTATTGGTGGTAAATGCTAGTGAATTGGGATTGTTGGGGGTAGCTGAGGAATGTCCAACTTTGCAAGTGTTGGAATTGCACAGATGTAATGATCAGGTTCTTCGTGGTATCGCGGCCTGTCAGAACTTGCAGATATTGAGATTGATTGGAAATGTTGATGGGTTTTATAAATCTTCGGTTACTGATATTGGATTGACTATTTTAGCTCAGGGATGTAAGAGGTTGGTGAAGCTGGAGCTGAGTGGTTGTGAAGGGAGCTATGAAGGGATTAAGGCAATAGCACAATGTTGTCAAATGCTCGAAGAGTTGATTCTTCGTGATCATAGGATGGAGGGTGGTTGGTTGTCTGCTCTTTCCTATTGTGAAAATTTGAACACCTTGAGGTTTATGTCTTGTAAGAGTATTGATCATTGTGGATGGCTTGATGAAGATGTAGGATCTTGCCCGACACTTGAAAGACTACATTTCGAGAAATGCCAGTTAAGAAATAAGGAGAGTTTGAGAACGTTGTTTCTTCTATGTCAAGAAGTTAGAGAGGTTATTTTCCACAACTGTTGGGGACTGGATAATGAAATGTTCAGTCTATCCACTGGTCTAAGGTATTGGTTATATTATTCTGTTTTCATTTACTTTGCTTGCTGTTGCTGGAAAATTTCGTGCTGGATTAGCATTTTGTTATGCATTTGACATACATGAACTTATTGTGTATAGGTTTTATGACCTTGAAATGTAGTTCCTTATTTTTGTTAAAAATGACTTTTTAGTGTTGCTGTAACCCCCATCCCCCACCCCTCGGGTATAATAGACGACCAAATGAAAGGATAGTTTGCTTGTAATAGTGCATTTTATTTTGGTCATAGTATACCCTTTGATCTTGTCTTCTTGGTAAAAGGATAAGTGTGATAGATTTCCTTAGCTATTTGTGTTGGGGATAGATTGTCTTTTTAAGGCCAGTTTGTAGATGCATTTGTAATCATGCACCCTGTTGGTGTTTCAGTTATTAATGTTAAAATAGCCTTACCGTTTCTCGAAGAGTATACACTTCCCCCTTACATTAGAGAAAACACATAATGTTGATGGCATGACAATTATGTTCCAATTCATTATTGATGCTTGATTTATCAATATCATGTGTACTGTCTAGGATTATAAAGAGTCCAGTTTTGAGTTTTATACATTGAACTTGCTTCATTTCTGACTGGCAATTTGGTATCATATTTTGTTTTGCATTCACTTGGAGTAATAGTAAAGTTGTCTCCGTGTGACCTATAGGTCACCGATTTGAGCCGTGGAAGTAGCCACCAATGCTTGCATTAGGAGGGTAGCCCCTTGCGTGAACAATGGATACTTTGTGCACAAGGCTGCCCTTTTTAGTTCACTTGAGTAAAGGGCCTGTAATTAACTAAATATAACATTATGCTAGGAATTTGGGTTTCACAGCTTCATTTTGGTGTTATTTTCAACAGGAGAGTGAAGTCTCTTTGCCTAGAAAGCTGTTCACTGCTCACAACTGAAGGCCTCGAATCTGCACTCCTTTCATGGAAGGAGATCCAGAGCCTCAAGGTGATATCATGTGGCAATATAAAGGATAGTGAAATCAGTCCAGCACTTTCTACCTTGTTCTCCAAGCTAAAAGATTTTCAGTGGAGACCAGACACAAAATCTCTTCTTTCAGCTGGTCTTGTGGGAACTGGCATGCGAAAAAGAGGCAGTAAATTATTCAAGAAGACGTGCGACTGGAAGTCACTGCCTGGTGCATAGACTGGCTTCCTTATCATGCATTCAGACAAATTATTCAAGAAGACATGCGACTGGAAGTCACTGCCTGGTGTATAGACTGGCTTTCTCATCATGCATTCAGACAACTCTACTAGATTTTACCTCCTCATTTATGCATATGAGAACTCTAACACATGAAAGAGGTCAGTGCGACACTTGCTCCAATACTGTCAGCAATGAGGCCTTGATGTCATTATCCTGTATTTGTAGTCGCTTAAGTATGTAACGTAGGAACTATAGGATCGAAGATTGGCACTTTCTCAGGGTAGAGATGGAGAAAGAGGCCTAAGTTAATGTATAGAGCTCGATGCTGTAACCTCATGGGCATTCAGCTAAAGCCATCTCGCTGTATCTTTGTCAAGCTTAATGGTATTTCTGTATTGGAACCCCAAAAACTCTTAAAAGGGGTTTTCCTATCTACAATGTTATAAAGAATTTTGGCACCTTTTATGCCATGACTACTGCCTTCCACAATTGTGTGAAAGCATATTTGATATGAACCATACCAGCAAGCATGTCATTTGTGGAGGAGACGAGAACCAGAATAATTTTCTACATCAATGGCATATATGTCAAAATGATTTTTTTGGGTTTTTAACACCTTCAGTCCTTGGAAACTAGATTTATGGATCGAAAACTTGAAGATAAAAAAGGCTAGTAACCTTCTATTTGAGACTTCTCTTTCAGACCTATTTTGATATAAGATGCAAAAGCAAATGGAACCAACAATCTTGCAACATGTAAGACATAATTTTTCATGCTCATGCATATACATGGTCCATTTGGTATTTAAATGGAACTGCTCATCTACTCATTCTCCAATTTAGACTATTACAATTGGGGCACTCTCTATGATCAACTTACCTATAATATGTATTTTGGTTCCGCCACGATCAACTCATCCAAAATGTGTTCATGGCATATATCCTCCATAGTTGCAACTGTCGATACATCATATAAGAACTGAAATAAAGATACAAAAAAGTTGATGAACTTCATTAAATTAGTGGTGGTCCTTAAATACAAAAAATTTAGGGATTGATCTCTATTAGTTGTTTTTAACAAGCACATGACACAAGAGGAGGGATAAGCGAATTGAGTCACATTATAAATATGTTGCTCGAATTGGTAGTTTCGAAGAAGATTGACGACTTAACTACAATATAAATTAAAAGTTTTGCTAAACTATCATCTGTAAAGTTGGATGATTCTCCATTCAAGTAGCTTTAACATTAGTATGCATCTCTACACCTTGATTAAGCTATTGATGTGCATGTTACACATTAAGCCATCATTCTCTACTTGCCTGCATATACTGTAAGTTCAGTATCTCATCTTCTCCATCATGAATACCAATTTAAGTAATTTATTTTCACATCCTAGATGTCTAATCTAATAATTATTCTTACTGCACTATGTATATCGAGTTGTACACGTTGAGTGCTCATCTCCCGTGCAGTCAAACATTCTTCTTCACCTCATGTGTGACGATAGTTAGTGCTTATTATACGCAAAAGACGTAATATATAAACATACCTTTTAATTTGGTCTCAGCTTACATCTATGTTGTTCAACTTATGATATGCATAAGTAGACACTTAAATCATCATAAAGTTGAACAAGTAGACACATCTCACGCAATTTGATATGTAGGACGCATGCATCTCACATGATATTTAAGTATTTGTACATTCAAAATTAAAGATCATAGATATCAGTTGAGACAAAATTAAAATATATTTATCGCACCTGCCGAAAAGGTGTAAAGGAGCCTCCTATTTAGTAGGAGTTAAGCATGCTAGCCGATGAATCCTTTGTTAGTTTCTTACCTTTCGAAGTATACTTTCGTTAAAATGACGCATAACATGAAATATTTCCTATTAATTACATGAGGATTATATTATATAAATATTAGGTGAAACAGAATAAATTATAAAATATGCCCTAAGATATTTCTTAATCGCTAAAGCAAAAAGGTATCCCACCCGACAGATACAGTTCAATAAAAGCGAAGAAAGTTTTATGTGCAAAGCACAAGTTGTTCGTAGAGTTGATGATCTCTAGAGTTGATTGTCCACATTCTCCGTCGATATTTACCGGCATCATCTTCCCGGCGGGCACAGTCCCCGAGATATTTATCAGTGAGATATGAAGAAGGATAAAGCGGTTGTAATAGAAAGCCCTAGCACCAATGAAGAAGAAGATTACGAACAAGAAGATGCTGCCGCAACTAATCATTCAGCTCGTCGATTTTCTACCCGAAACGCTTCTTCCAAATACGATTTCGTTAAGGTTTATATTCCTTCCATTGCTGCAATTTTGTCTCAGACTATTTTAGTTTAATTTTGTTCTCTGTTGCTTGCTTGCTTGCTTGTGTTTTAGGTGAAAGTATGGCTGGGTGACAATGCCGATCACTACTATGTTCTCTCTAGATTTTTGCTCAGCAGAATGCTCACAGTCACTAAGGTTCAGCATCGATCCTTCCTTCCTTCGCATATTATGAATCACATGCAAATTCATAATCAGCAAGTTATCATATCATGAATTGAATCAGATTTTTTTTTTTTTTTTTTTTGACAAAGGTATCAGATTTTATTTTCTATGTTGAAAAAATAAAATTTACTATCAAATTGGAATTATATGGGAGAAAAAAGAAGAAGGAAAGGTATTGGCTTGAGCAGCTTATCAGTTGCCATGTAAAAATACAAACATGTACTCCCTGGTTCACTTTTACTTGTATACCTTGGATTTTGCACGACCCTTTATAAACAATGATTAATATGAGTATTTTACCACAATATCCATTTTTATTGATGTATAGTCTTTGGGTAAACCACCAAAAAATATTTTTTTCTGTGCTAAAAGTGAACTAGTATAGTGGACAAGTACAAATGAACTGAGGGAGTATATCTCTAGGTATCACCTTAAGTTCTGCTGCTTCTTTTAGTCGATGACTAAAGTTGTCGCTTACCAACACTGTTCCTATTAAAATTCTAACATCACAACTCTGCTGTTCCTTGAATTGGGCAATATGTATGGTTATTATGCTGTCATTTGTTACTTTGTTGGGGTCCCAGGTTTCCTTATTTCAAAAAGATGGCCTATTACCAGAGCTATAGCTTGTGGTATGAATGTGGAGTTAATGTGCACTGCTTCTAATTTACAGATTCCAAATCACGTGGCTGTTAAAATTGCACTTGAGCTTAAGAAGCTTCTTGTTGACAACAGCCTACTCGATGTGTATGACATCAAAATTTGTATCTTATTCTCATTGAGTTTTACCTGACTTGCTCCGTAGTAATTAAACAATTATTTCTTAATGCAGCTCACAATCAGATTTGGAGGCAAACTTGTTCAAGGTACCACATGTCTTATTCTCGGTTATGTTCCGTTTCCAATTCTTTTCAGAGGTTCAGTTATTTTTCCATGAATATTTAACTATCCAAGATACTAAACTGTGAATGTTTTAGCTTATTCCATTGGCTCTACATCTTGACACAAAGATGTTTGTGTTTTATATTGAATTACCTGTGTAGGAGAGTTAAGATGCACAAATTGATAAGCATGTTATGCTGTCAGGAACCAACCCTTTGGTTGAGGGTATTATAGGTCGTTTATCTATTGATCGTCTGAAAAAACAAACACTGCCATAATACATATGTGCAAACCCTATTGCCTCAATCACAAAAGTTATACATGAAGAGATTTTTCCAAAGAAACATTTAATTTCTGTGGTTTCTTTCTCTTAATTAGACAAACATCCCATACTAGTTTCTGTACAAGTTGACCTTGTAGTATGTGACCTGAAACATCTCATACTAGTTTCTGTACAAGTTGACCTTGTAGTATGTGACCTGATTTTCCTTTCTGTTAGAAGTTGTTCAAAGTTCTGAAAGTAGGTAAATAACACTGAATTGTTTGGGTGCCATGCAGCTTATGGAGCGAAGAGGTTTCGGAGAAGAGTATATAAACCGTTATAAAATGATTACGAAGTTGGTGATATTTTTTTGTCAACTTTCCCTTTCTTTTCCTATATAGGATCATTTTCTTGTATATTCATTTTGTAGAGGAGGGAGCAATGAGGAAGGGAATGATTGGAACGACCTAATTTAGTATTTAATGTTGCTTTCCCTCTGTTTTTTGGCTATCTTTATGTTCTTAGATTTCACCATATGCGAGTGCCTTTGGTAATTCTTGTTTGTGGTACTGCTTGTGTTGGAAAATCTACCATTGCTACCCAACTTGCACAGAGGCTGAACTTGCCAAATGTCTTGCAGGTTCTTCTTTAATCCCTCTGCATTTTCTGTGTGTGCTTCTATCTATTCCTTTGAGCAAGTGCTCTGCTTATCCTTGCTTGCTTATCAATTATATGCGTTTTTTTTTTCAGACTGCCATGGTGTATGAATTGCTACGGACATCAACAGAGTATGTAACTGTCAATGCAGATTTAGTTATTTTGGTTACTTGTTACTTCCAGAAAACTGTGTAGTCATGTTGTCCATGCTTAACTAAAGGTTATCTGAGAGGTGTGATATCATGTGGCGCTCAAATACTTGTATGCCTTGTAATTTTGTCAGTGCACCTTTGGCATCTTCTCCTGTATGGGCACGTGATTTCAGTTCATCAGATGAGCTAATTACCGAATTCTGCAGAGAATGCAGAATAGTAAGGAAAGGTAATTCTTGTTGTAAACAACTGTTTTGGAGCATGTCAAGGAATTTGATCAGCATCTCAATTTTTTGTAGGTTTGGCTGGTGATTTGAAGAAAGCTATGAAAGATGGAAAACCAATTATAATTGAGGTATTTGTCCTCCATAAACTACATAATGAGTCTTTTTCATCACTTGTTTTATCATGCATAGATGTTATAGACACCTGTGTGACCTCCCTGTCTTTCTTCATAATCCTCTCTTGACATCTTGATTGGAAAAGAAGCATTGCTACTGGTCTTTATAAAAATAATAATAAAAAAATAATAAGAGGAAAGCATTGCCACTGGCAGAAATGAGTTCTCAAGATTAGAAGTCTTAAGTTTTTACATTGAGCCCCACCTCTGTTAGAACTAATTATTTTTTAAAAAGGAATTTTGCGGAGGAAACATGGACTATTTCCAAAGCTCCCGGAGGGTGTGCTTTGTATCTATAAACATATTTATCTCCTAATATATCTATGTGTGTGCGTATATATATATATATATAATACTTGTACATCCAATCACTTTGAGAAAATTTTGGATGTATCGGAACTAATTTTCTAGATTAGCATTTTGGATTTGCCAAAAAAACTAAGTAGTTCTAAACCTCCTTGATGTCTTTATATATGCATCTGATATCGATGTGACTTTTGAGTGTTGTCTTTTGATTCTAAGTCTATCTTGTTCTTGTTCTTTGTATACAAAAAGCTTTATCAAAAATGTCTATCTTATTCTTTGTTACTAACTAGTTTGGACTTTCATTTGCACCCTCAAAATGAGGGCTTCTTGTCAGATAACACAGTTTGAGCTCATTTATGTGGTTATGCATCGTCAATAATAGAAAAAGTGGCAATCACTTTGTAACTTATGATTTGGAAGGAAATGATGTGAAAGTGCACAATTACCTTATTTGACATCCAGAGAATC
The DNA here is from genome assembly GCA_037074985.1 of Solanum bulbocastanum. NCBI lineage: Eukaryota > Viridiplantae > Streptophyta > Magnoliopsida > Solanales > Solanaceae > Solanum > Solanum bulbocastanum. The sequence goes on from CM073599.1 coordinate 37,779,076, forward strand.
TGGGAGAAGGATAAATCTCCACCCAAGTTCTTCTGGCGCATCTACATTTGAGATCAGAAGGAGGGGAGGGAAGAGAGATTGAGGAAGTCCCAGAGAAATCATTGGTGAATCTGCTTTATAGCAGTATCAGAAGAGTTTCTACCTTGGTACACTGTGCAGGCAAAGCATTACAGCTGCATGTGACAAGAAATCAGTTGGAAGAAATCAAATGTCAAAGTGGGTAAGAAAGAATATTCTGAGGCTTAGTAAGCTTTGGGGTTTCTGTTCATAGGTTTAAAAAAGAGGTCATAAGAGTGGTTCTATCTCAAACCAAAAAGGTTAGGAAGAGCTTAAAGAGTTGGAGTTTCCTATAAATTATGGGAACGAAGGAGATTGAAGCAACTATAAAAGGCCAATGTTATGTACCCAAATGAAGATTGAAATTGTTTGCTGAAATGTGAGGGGGTAAATAAAAGGGAAATAGTCCGCATTGAAGATAACATTTTGACATGTATTATTTCCTCCAAAGCTCCAAGATAAGTAAATGGACAGTAGACTAACAAGGCAACTAGGCAAGTATGAGGCAACTGATGGGTGACTGATGTAAGTACTGGGAGCCCATGGGGCCAAAGTGGGGTTTTAATTGGACAAAAGAGCAAAGTCTGCCAAAGAAAGTATGAAAGATGATCGTTCCATCTTCATTATTCGGTCCATCTGTTGATCTGATTATGCACAGGTATTTACACGGGGGAGTATGGACCACATTCCTTTGATGAAAGAAGGGATATGTGGTAGGAATTGGAGGCACTGAGAGGATTGTGCAATAATGGGTGATTAGATCGGATTGTTAGGTTTGAAGTTAAGTCCAATAATACTTGGGTTACATGGTCCATCAAAGATTTATCCAATCTCATCTCAGAGTTAGATCTAACTAATCCTGCACTTTTAGGCAGTAAGTTCACAAGAATAAGAGTTGAAGACAGACCAACTGCGTTCAGGATAGAAATATTCCTTTTCTACTGAACTAGATGATTTGTTTAGGAAAACAATAGCTTGGGTGAACCCAGTATTGGATGATAAACGAATCTTGCTAGCGTGTGCATTTGGGAATAGAAATGGTTCATTTTTCAAGTTTGAAATGCTTAAATTTTGATCGATTAACACGAGAATTTGTGAAAACCTGCATACTTTCCCATGTCTTACCTATAAAACTCGGTAGGAACTTATTAGCACCAATGTTTTGCTTGAACCCAATATTGGATGATAAACAAATCTTGCTAGCGTGTGCATTTGGGAATAGAAATGGTTCATTTTTCAAGTTTGAAATGCTTAAATTTTGATCGATTAACATGAGAATTTGTGAAAACCTGCATACTTTCCCATGTCTTACCTATAAAACTCGGTAGGAACTTATTAGCACCAATGTTTTGCTTGCATATACATGTTTGATATTAAAGGAAGTATTTTTAGCACATACCTAAACAATTATAAACTTGTGAGTTTCAAGATTTCCTTATAGATTCAAACTTCCTGCACCACCAAAGGAAGGAATAAACTTTGCAAGGGATCTACTTAAAAACAAAAAAGAATCTAATACTTTCCTGCTCTACTTCCTGATACAATAGGAAGATGATTTTATGGATTTGGTTAAAGATGCTGATATTAAAGGAAGTGTTTTTACCACACACCTTTACAATTATGTACTGTGAGTTTCAAGATTTCCTTATAGATCCAAACTTTCCGCACCACCAAAGGAAGGAATAAACTTACAAGGGATCTACTTAACAACCAAGAAGAATCTAATACTTTCCTGCACTACTTCCCGATACAATAGAAAGATGATTTTATGGATTTGGTTAAAGATTGGTGGCATCTTACAATACAAAAAGGCAGAGCTGATTTTGAAATCACCTGAAAGCTGAAGCTTCTCAAAGAGTTACTAAAAGATTTCTGCCATTCAATTGAAAAATGCCAAGAAATGAGGAGATGGAAATTGGAGCAAGCTAGAAAGCACTGAAAAAAGAAGCTAAGTCATACAGTCTAACTGATGATGAAACCAAATGGAGAATTGACCTTTAAGGTGATAAGGAAAAGTTAGCAAATGCAGAGGGGGATTGTAAAGGGGAGAGGGATAATAGGTACAAACTTGTTCCTGGCTGCAAAGTGTGACAAAAAGCAAAGCTTATCTATAAAATGGCTGATGCCAATAACGTCAGCTCAAATTATAAGCTCATGATAGAAAGGACAATTGTCGAGGAAGCAGATAGGATTAAACAGAAAATTGCTGAGGTTATATCTAGAGTTAAATATGAAAGAGCAGGCAGGAGAGCGATGTGTGAGAAGGAGATTCTTAACATGTAAATGAAATTGATCATATGGTAGACTTCAGTGGCTCCTTTAGGTAGAGACAATGAAGCTCTTAGCACACTTGAATATAATTTTCTAACACAATACCCCCATTGTGCCTTAAATATAATGAGATTACCTTATTTTTTCTTGAAAAGAAAGATACCCGAAGAGGGTGTGGTGCAGTTCAGGAAGCATTTTATGCGAAAAGAAATAATATGTATTGACACGTGAGCATGCATAGCATAGTCCATTCTAGTATATTCATCATTGTCATGTTGCCTTTCTCCAAAAAAAAAAAAAAAAAAGTATATTCATCCTTGTTGCTGCAGTAGTAATTAGAGGATTCATCACAGTTTTGTATCACATCAACTATTTTATCAATTGGTGGTGAATGTCAAAAATCCTTTTGGCTTTGCATTCAGTTCAAATTTAAAAATAATGCTTGAACATTGAGTGATCCCAGTTGGATGGTATATTAATGTCAGGGGATACACCTAGATCCTAGTATTTACCTAATGGATGAAGAGAATAAATTGCCACCAGCTTCTCCAGCAAACCAAGCAGGGCCAGAATCTCTGAAGGTGGAAGAACAGACTGAATTACAACAGAAAAGCAATTCTAATGTTAGACACAACAGTCAGAGTGACTGCAATATGAATTCAGAACCAGGGAAAACCTCTGAGTTAAACAACCTCACAACTGCTCTGAAATCCTTGGACATTGTTAATGAAATCTCTGAAAATAGGGGTACGTGCCTTCGCATTTCTGCTAGTTTTTCCATCTCCACTAAAAGCTACTCAAGCTGCTTTTTTGGGGGGAGGGTTGTGTGGGTTCTTTCTTTATTTTTTCTCTCCTTTGATGCTTCCTCACTGCTTGTCTGGTAATGCAGGTGAAAAAGTTAAAGATTCAGGGGCAGACCAAAATCCTTCTCATAAAAGGGAAAAATCTGGTGCTCAACCAATAATTGTACCTATAGTTCTACGGATGGCCGAATTTGACCATAAGGTTGTTACCTTAAATGTCTATTTATCCTATATAATCTCCAGTTTTTTTTTTCATTATATCTTCTTTCTCTAAAATAGATCAAGATAAAGAGCTGATCCAAATTCTCTAAGCCTAGTCTTCGAGATGGCAAAGTAAAATATAGTTTGTTTTCTTACTAATCTGCGCATTAGTCTGTTTGAAGTCAAGAGATTTAAGTTATTATCTTCCCTTCAATGTACCCAGTTCCACCTTCTATTTTGAGTGACAAATTTTACCTTCTACATCCTTCCTTACTCATGTCCCTAGTACTTCTCCCAACTGTCCTTTCCTCCTTTATTTACTGTAAACTGATGTCTCAATTTACGTTAAACTAGCTTCATGAAATAGCTCAACATTTTTTTTGTTTAATGTTTTTCTTGAGCAGAGGGTTTATCGGACACAACCACTCTACCTCATATGGTAGGGGTAAGGTCTGTGTACACTCTACCCTCCCTAGACCCCACTTGTGGGATCACACTAGTTTTTTTTTTCCTATTAAATGGTGAAGTAAAAAATCTGCTTTTCATGTTGGTTATCTTATACATTGCATTCACACTAGTCCACCACAGCTACTAAGCAAGATTCCATGGATAGCTTTGAAAGGAAAAGGCAATGGGCAATGAGGTTGGGATATATGTACTAGCTGATTATAATAATGTAAACTATAAGATTCATGTGATTTATTCATTGACTGAAGTAGTGAAGTGCTCCTTGTTGAACTTCTCAATTGTTACATTCTTAAAGTTAAATTGTTTGATTTATTATTGGCTGTCAGTCAATAACAGGAAGAGATGGGGTTAATTAGAGAGAACCACTAAAGCAAGATTTATCCATTTTCAGAAGAGCAAAAGAGCTAAATGGAAATAGTCAACCATTTATATATGTGGAGTCTTTCACTTCCTGAGTGTACTACTTCTGCTTCCAATAATTTACGAGAACCTCAATTGTATGCAACAACTATGGGATGTTCCATAATATTGTCTTACTCCCTCCCCTCCTTCCTCTCTTTTGCAGTGCAATTTTCATTTGAACATACCAAATCATTTATAAGTTTTATCACTATACAGCATCCTTTATTTTCAATACTACACATTGATTAAACAAGTCAAAGTCACCTGCAACTGAGCTATGTGTACAAACTACCCAAAAAAATATAATTGTCTCCTTCCTGCTGCTGATACAATATGCAATGAAATTGAGTCCATTATTATCATCCTCAATTATTATCCATTGCCTAAAGCAGGATTGAGGCAGTAAAACTGCTTTCATATTTAGTCTCATGTCTTACCTTCTTGACGAAGTTGTGTCTTTCATGCAGGCATTGCTGGAAGAGTGGGTAGCGACTCGTACATGCAGTGAGAAATATCCTACCCAGGTTCCACAAGTTCTTGAGTTCTCTTATTTATCATTATCTATACATGAATGTTTAACATAATTATAAGGCAAAACCCATCGGTGCCCCCTAAAGTTGGCCCTAAGTTTCACTTAGACACCTCAACTGGACAATGTTCATTTCAGACACCTCATATAGGGTTCCACTATGTCATTTTAACACTTTTTGGTGACATGTCAAAGTGAGTGTGATACACTCAACAATGACGCGTGAAAGTCTAGATTTAGCGATTTTTTATTTTATTTTCTCTTCTCCATTTCTCAAGTCACCACCTCCCACCATTTTTCAAGCTTAAACTCCTTCCATGAAGGTTTGATTTTTTTATTCAAATCCATTAGAAGTTTAGGAACAGACCCATTTTAAGATTTAAATATTGAAATAGTTTGATAATTTTAATTTTAGATAAAATATGATTTAGTAAAATAGAAGGAGGGAGAGAGAATGAGAATAGTGGCAGTGGTGGATCTCCATTTTTCTGGTGAACAAAGGGGTGGAAATATTTTTCAGATCTGAATAAATAAATTAAATGGTGATTGAAAATTATATTTAACTCACAAATTATTGTTAAGTAAAGAATTTAAAAAATAAAAAATAAATAATAAAAAAAAAAGCAGAGAAATGACCGTCCACTTCCAAATCTTAAAACTTTTTGGGAGATGACGATCAGCAGGGGTGGCGTGGTGGGGGTGGGCTGCTTTTGCATTTTTTTTAATTGGTCAAGCCTCTTTTTAAAAAATTATTTGGAAAAAATGCCACATGTCATTGATTCATTGGTCATTTTTTATCTTTACTCAAAATTCATTAGTTAATAATTATTTTGAATACGAATGACAAATGTCGTCATTTAATTCGTTACTTTACATGCCATTCGCCAGTGTAACACACACATTATATATTTTGGCTGATTGTTAAAAAGTGTCAAAACAACACAATGAAATCCTATATGAGATGTCTAAAATGAACATCACTTAGTTAAGGTGTCTAAGTGATACTTGGTGCCAACTTTAGGGGACTACTGATGGGTTTGGCCTAATTATAATTCAAGTGGGTGGCTTTTGATATAGTAGCACATGATCTCTGCAAAGCCTGTTGTGATACATGTTCTTATCAGTAGAAGGTTTGCCTGGGATATTTAGCATCTATTATCCACATATGCTCTTCTTTTATTTTGGTTTAAATTACTAGGAAATTGATTTTTTTGGATTTATCTATGCACATGTGTAGATAGGGCCAGCTGACCTCAACTTTCTGGTACAGTGGTGGAGACCTTTTCCAATAATTAAATGTAGATAATTCCAAAAGAATGTGTAAGAAAGATGGTGCAATGTCTTGTCAAAAATGATCTGTTTACTACAGCATATAAACTGTTCAAGCTCTGTTTCCCTTCTATTTGGAAAGTTGAAAAACCAATTTGAAGATATACTAACCAGAGTCTATGTTTCTCCCTACTTTTCTCCAAAGCATCAGTTCTTCCAGTTATAGCAAGAGAGAATATTAAATATCTTGAGTTTGAAAATAACATATGCATACGATGTTTAAACTTAACTATGAAGATCACCAATTTAACAATCCTTTCATCTTTTTTTGTATTTTTATATATCCAAGTGAGGTTATTTTCATACTTAATTGAAGTACCATTTTGTCTTCTAGTCATCAGTTAGGGATGTGACTGTTCCCTTTTCATTATACCCATAACCACCGTCCACCACCCACCACCACTACCCACACCCCCCCAACCCCCCACAAAAAAAAGAAAAAGGAAAAGGGATGGCAGTTAAATTGTCATTCTTGTCAGTAGCATGGACTTAAGTGCCAGAAGAGAAGTAAAGAGAACTGTGATATTTTACGAATCAAAGAAAGTTGGAACACATATCATAAAGCTCATCAATCTACAAGAAATTCAGAAAATTTGCACCCTTTGCTGTCTCTGTATCTGGCTTCAATTCTTTCTATATGTTTATGCGTGTGATATTACTAAGCATACATGATACATAATGTACTTGTATCTGAATATTTTTTATTTTCTTATCTTGTTTTTTTTTAGCTGGTAATCCTCTCTTGAATTTTTTTTCAGGACAAAGATAACATGATATCTAACTTGAAGACTATACAGGACTATCTCTGTTCCTTTACCTCACAGGTATGGTGTTTGCTATCTTTCCCAACATCAACATAAAATTTGGAAATCCTTCTACATAGATATAACTGTCTGAGGCTAAATGAAAATATCTGAAAGAGAAATCAAGACTAATCAACCTACCAGTAAGAGCCTAATCTGCATTAAACCTTCTGTAGTATCTAATGAAGCTCAAAAGTCAGAAATTCCTCCAGACTATTTATAAGTCTTCTTGGTATTGGATCCTCTTCTCTTTCGTGTTTTTCTGGTGGTAAGCAAATTCAATGAGCACAACTGTATGATGAAAGCCCTATAATCTGTCTATAAACGAAATAAAAATGGCTTGATAATCAAGCAATGTATTATTATCACCCTTAAAATGCCATCATTGCAGATTTGATACGTATTCAATTTGAAAACGTTGGATGCATGATGTCCTACATTCTCCTAAATGCAGCTAGTGATGCGCGATGCTATTTCAATAGTGTGTTCTTGCAGCTAGCCAGCTTGTATCTGGAGTTTGAATCTAGTGTCCGTTTCTTTCAATTCCATTCTTCATCCAGATGAATGAATAGAGCTAGAGGAAAGAAGGGGACCCCAAAATTGAGCATGGCATCCAAGTCAATTGGTTTCAGTTTGCAATTGGTTGGTCTTTTTGTTTTCTTGTGTGGTAGTGGAAGGTGCTAAAAAGGGAGGAGTGGGGGTAGTATCTTTTCTTGTGGTGCGAGGGACTTTCTAGGCAGTTCATGTAAATTTGTCAAGTTATGGGAGAGTCAATTCTTTTCTAGAACTCTCGATACTACTTGACTTGCATATATTTGAAGGCATGCACCAAAAAAGGAATTTTAACTTATGGTGAGTTGAAGACACAAGTTACAATAAATAAAAAGCACCCTACAATTGTAGTTGGACATTAGATGGAAGTTGTCTAATAAGTGATCTTTTACTTAACTTATTGTTTTAAAGAAAGAAAAATAACTATTATTCATATACTTTTTCATGCCTGATCGATTTGATTTGACTTTTACAGACTACATCCCATAATCTTGTGGTTCTAGTTAGATTATTGACTTGTTATAAGTATAATGTTAACGATTTTTATCCTATTGGTGCTGCGTTCTTTATTGACAGGGTTTAACAGTGGTAAACATATCAGCGACCACGTTTCCACAAACATTGGATTGGCTGCACAATCATCTTTTACAGGTAATTTGCCAATGTATTCTTCTTTCCCTGTGGTTAATTTTGTTGATCGTCACTGCTGATTTCTTCTGGGAAAGTTGAAACCTGAGCTGTCTGATGGGTTTGCACAGTTGAAAGAGAGGTTAAGATAAGTGAAAACCATTATTTACTTTTTCTCCTGCTTTCCAGTGTATCGAGCAAGGTACATCACATGTTTCTAGGGGTAACAGTGTGGAGATTGCCAAACACTAGATTTCTGCCAGCCGTATCTCGATGATCAAGGTACTCAGCAGACTATTAAGTCTGTCTACCGCCTTTGCAGATATCTAAAGCTCTGTTTTGCATGAGCTACGGGTGCTTATCAGGGCTGGTTGGATATTTGTATTTAATGGTCCGCTTTATCGGTTATCTGTTTTAAATGTACTAAACTGCTAACTAACCGATAAGATATCGGTAGGTTTGATATTAGCTTAGCAGTTACCAGTCAGTTTATTGGTTAAATTAATAAGAACTTCGTAAATGAATCTGTATTTTATCCCCTTAATAAATTATAATATCATTACTTTTGAGTCATCGGTTACGGTTCCGTTCAAAACAAAAGTTGTCTCTGCCACATGGTCTTTTGTGTAATTCATTCAGTCAAGACAATCCTGTTCTATTGGCAAGGTGTTAAGGCCAACGACATCTTGTACCTTGTGTTTCCCAGATGGCTCCCATAATTTACATGTAGCTACTCCCTGAATTAGAGGAATGTGTAGAATTATTAACACGTTAAATTATAAGATACCCTCTACACAACAGACAATTGAAACCACAAATTGACAGTTGTTTATCATTATTTATTTTATTTTTGCTGAATTTGATAATTTTCGCAAAATGAAGAACATATTATCTATGATAATTTATATATTCGATATAGAAGAAAAATAATCAGAATATCATTTCATTGTTTGACGTCAATAGATCACGAGAAAACTTTCTTTGGCATCTTATTAATTTATTTATATTTTTCCGACCTATAATCATTTATAGTTATCCTTTTTGTTGAATAAAATATCATATATCCAGATATGCTTGAACTCAAATGGGATATATACAGCCCTTAACCTTTGGGTTATGGATGGACGGATTAGTGCTAATTAGCAAATTTCCCTATTGACTCAAAGCTTATTAAGTCAACGACTAGAAAATTAATCAGAAGCTTTTTCTAAGCAATCATACTATCAGTACTGACCGTATCACTTAATTAGGGCCTACCGTATATCATAAGCTACTATTCTTTGTTTGTCTTATTTTCTTTTTTAATTCGTTTGAAAAAATGTTTTTTTTTTTAATTTAACGTCTTAATTTTAGCTTTTCATATGGCATGGTTAAGATCATAAGATTAAATAACATTTTGGTACATTTTACATATATTTAATTTAAGATCGTTAGATTCAATTTTGTTTTTTTACTTTCTTAAACTGTGTTGTTAAAACCAGACAAACAAATTAAAATGAATTGAGCATCTACGTTTGAGTATTGTTTAGGATCTTTTGTGCAACTAGCTAGCAAGTACATTTATGTTGTATCTTTATACAAATTTTCAGAGCTTGCCAAATTTGAAGACAACTTCCAAAAAAGAGAATTAAATCTCGTCATCCCAAAGTTCCTGGATGTTTCTATAAGGGCTTGTAGTATGGTTAGACAGCCATTCTCCTCTCATAATCTTCCTCTCCTCCATTTTATTTATGTCAATTAAATCCCATTCATCTAATTTCAAATGAAGAGCTCCCATATTCTCTTTCATTCTTCGCTTATTAAAGCTCTTCACTATCACACTTGATCCTTGACACAATCCCCATCTTAGAGCAACCTAAAAAATTCATCAACATTAGTTATTTTCGTTCTAGTCATCGAAAAAATTGAATAATTTGCTTTGCGTTTAATTTCTTACTTGCGCTGGAGTTGCATTATGCTTGTGGGCAATGGATTGTATAATTGGATGATCAACCACAGTAGTAGTCCCCCAAGCATTTCCAGGACCACCAAGAGGTGAATATGCACTTACATGAATTCCATATTCCCTACATATTGATCTCAACTTACGTTGCCTCCACATTGGATGCATTTCCACCTATAGTTAACCACAAAAAACACATCATCAGAAAATATTACAAACAAAAATTAAATTATTTATTTATTCGTATGTAACAGTTAGTAATATTGTCCCCTCTACCTGATTGACAACAGGAGTGACACAAGCAAAATCTAGAAGGTGTTGTATTTTTGTTGAAGAAAAATTGCTGACACCTATGGATCTACACAAGCCCATCTCTAAACACCTCTCCATACCAGACCAAGTATTTTCCATGTCTAATTCCTCAAAGTCTTCTTTTGCGGGAATTGGATAATCTACCCATGGCTTCAACGCCACTGGCCAATGCACTAAATACATGTCTATGTATTCCATTCCTAGCCTCCTGTAAATGAAAAGTTCAAAATTAAATTGTTTTCAAATATAGAAATATATCATTCCTCACTAATAACAAAGAAATGAAAAAAATTAAAAAATGTAATTCAGCGCGCTTACTGTAGAGTTTGTTGAAGAGCAGTAACAGGATCATGATGATCACTTGATCAAAGTTTAGAAGTGACGTGAATATCTTCCCTTTCAACCAACCCATCATGAATCGCTCGTCTTAATGCATTTCCCACAGCCAACTCTGAACCGTATATTTTTGCGGTATCAAAATGTCTGTACCCCATCTATACGTACATATGAAACGTATTAGACTAATTTCATTCACTATTTCAAATTGCGATAACTCTATTTGAAAACTTACCTTGATGGCGGTTCTAATGGCTGTCTCAGTTGTTTCTCTATCGTTTTCGCCTGAATAAGTACCCATACCTATAATTGGTAAGGTTTCACCATTGTTTAGCATTGTCTGATAATTTCTCATCTTTCTCCTTTTTTTTTTCTCTCACTTAAATTAATTTGTGCTGATGCATAAAATGAATTTAGAGTGGGTTTATAAGTTTGCGTTCGACCAATAAGTCAATAGCATTCAGATGTGACGGTGCGATACATGATACATTATTAAATTACAAATTCGTAATTAATAATCAGCAGATTTTATTTGTCTTCATATCTGGAGGACGGCACAACTGGCACTAATCACTTAATTAAATTGCTAAATGTACTAGAGTACAATTTTTTTATTTGGATTGAAGAGAAAGTGTCAAGCCGCTGACTTGCATCTTTATTTTTCTACAAAAAATATGGTTGACGACCGCCCATTTTAAATTTTAAAAATGGTGCAGTAATAAAGTCAAATGGCTCAAAACTAGAAATATAGGGAGACCCCTCTTTGTTCTCTTGCCCAACAGTAATGGACAGATGAACCCAAAGAGCAGTCTAACATTTTAAAGTTTGACAAGAAGTTTGATTTATTAATACTAATAAAATATTAAAAATAATACTAACTAATGAAATGTTGAGTAAACTAAAACTTGAGTTGACTCTAAATTAACATGTACATATAATTAACAAAGACATGGAATATAACATAGTTGGGATGGTAAGGTGAGTGGGAAATTTGCTCCAAGGCACCTATATATCGAGATAGTGTCAACAACTTTATTAAGATCCAACAAATCCAACTAGAAGTTATGAACTATCAATCATTTTTGGACAAATTTGAAAAAAAAAAAAAGAAGAAAAATACTTCAGATTACTTTAGATGGGTAAACTATCTTTTTAGGTTCATACATCTATCAAATGAAGTTTGAGGTGGATAACTCATCTTTATTCTTAGCTTTTATATTCTTGCACTACTTAAGCATCCTCATTTGTAATATCATCATAGTGAGTATTATAAATGTTGGGTATAGCAAGAGTTAATCGAAAATGGAGGGAAGACGAAAAGAGAGGAACTTGCAAAGTTGGAACTTGAAAAGTCCTCTTATGCTTTAGTAAAAAGACATTTCTCCCTCATCGGTGGTGGAAAGAAAAATAGAAGAGTTTAAATAGAGAATCACTTCTATTAATTGTTAAAAGGGTTGGAAAGAGGGACCCCCCTCGCGCCGTTGTCACTTGCTCGGCTCGGCTCGGCTCGGCTTCGGCTTTGGAAAACGATCGAGAGATTATTTTTTAGACAAAGTTTATTTTAATTATTTATTTAACTAATTAAACTAAATTAAATGGCCAAAACGTTTCAATTAATTAGTTAATTAACCGAAACATTCCGACCCGAGTCGGATCCGTGTGCGACCCCTTTTATTTAAACTTTCCCGTTTTATTTAAATTTTCCGCCGTCGAAAATGACTGTTCTGAAAGGTTGCAACTTTCAGGAACAACCATGACCATTTGAAAGGTTGCAAACTTTCATAAATGGTCGTGTGGATTCTGAAAGGTTGCATCCTTTCAGAACCAATTCCTCTTGGCTATAAATACCAGTTATTCTTCAAATTTTTTACTTACGAAAATTTCTGGTTTCTTCTTCTTCTTCTTCTTCTGCACAAATATTTTTCGTGTACTTTACTGCCGTTAAGTGGTTCACTGACACCAGTGTTTTGGGTATCAATACATTGGTAATTGAGATCATTCTATCTTGGGAGGATATATTCCAAATCAAACCTCGGATACTAGAGGGAAATAATTTCCTTAAGGGGACACTGTGTATTCAGTGGGCTGGATCTTTTTTTGTTCTGTCTTTTACATATTTCGATATGTTTTACAGATTTTAGTTTTTGTGAATTAATTTATGTTCTTCTGTCCTTACTGGTTCATTAAACTTTGGTAACTTTGTGTTTCTGCAAAGTTTATTGAAATCAATAATTCTGTTTTAAACACAAATTGGTAACAATCTTAAGGAAATTATTTTATTTATTTTAATTTGTGTTTCTGGTGGAGACAAAAACCTTTGTGGTTTTATACTCCTGTTAAGTTTGCAATTTAAATTATTGCTTACTGAGTCATTTGTATCAATTTCTGTTTGTTACATATTCTGAAATGGCAAATGATAATGTTACGGTGGTTGTTGCTGCATCAACCCGAATTGTTGTACCATCAGCAGAGAAATCAGGAAAATTCTTTGGTGTGAATTTCAAAGAATGGCAGCAACAAGTATTTTTCTGGCTTACCACTCTTGGTCTGCAGAAATTTACCAATGAAGTAACTTCGGTGCCTACTGCTGAAATGTCAAACAGAGAAAAATTCATGATTATTGAAGCATGGATACATGCAGACTTCCTATGTAAGGGATACATTTTGAGTGTTTTAGAGGATGACTTATATAATGTCTATAGTGCAATGACAACTTCAAAAGAATTGTGGGATGCACTTGAGAAGAAATATAAGACTGAAGATGCATGCTTGGAAAAGCTTGAGGTCGCAAAATTTTTAGACTACAAAATGTCAGATAGTAAACTATTGGATCACACGTGCAGGAACTTCAACTTATTTTCCATGATCTGATTGCTGAAGATATGGTAGTAAATGAAGCTTTTCAAGTGGCCGCAATGATCAAGAAGTTACCTCCTTCGTGGAATGACTTCAAAAATTACCTAAAGCACAAACATAAGGAAGTGAAGCTTGAAGATCTTGTGATTCGGGTCAAGATTAAGGAAGATAACAAGACCGCTGAAAAGAAGTCTCGTAAGAGTTCGACAATAATTGGAGTTAATATTGTTGAGAAAGCTCCTACTAAAGGCAAGAAAAGAAAGAAGTCTCACAGACAGAAGTCAAAACAGGCCAAGAAGAAATTCGAGGGCAACTGTTACAATTGTGGCAAGACTGGTCACAAGTCTTCTAAGTGTCGTGCTCCAAGAAAGGACAAAGACAAAGACAAAAGTCAAGCAAACATCGTGGAAGAGATGGAAGATGCAAATGACCTCTGTGCAATGATCTCGGAGTGCAACTTAGTTAGAAATCCCAAGGAGTGGTTTCTCGACTCAGGTGCCACTCGATATATTTGCTCTGCGAAAGAAACCTTTGCAACGTACACTCCTGCTGAGTTCGATGAAAATTTGTTCATTGGGAACACAACAACAACAAGGATTGCAGGAACTGGGAAAGTTATGTTGAAGATGACATCCGGCAAGGTGTTGACTCTGAACGACGTTCCTAGTATTGGGAAGAATTTAGTTTCTGCTACACTGCTCGTTAAGAATGGGTTTAAATGTGTCCTAGTTAGTGACAAAGTTGTAATAAGTAATAATGATATGTTCTTATGAAAGGGCTACCTCACTGAAGGCCTCTTCAAACTGAATGTCATGGTTGTTGACAGTATTAATAAGAATTCTGCTTCTATTTGCTTATCAGAGTTAAATGATGTATGGCATGCCCGTTTGGGACATGTAATTTACAAAGTCTTGCTAAAATTAATTACGTTACAAGTATTACTTGATTTGAAATGCAAAATTTGTGTGGAAAGTAAGTTTGTTAAACATCCTTACAAGTCTGTTGACAGGAATTCAAAATCGTTAGACTTAATTCACACAGATATATGCGATATGAAGTCGATGCCATCTCGTGGTGAGAAAAAGTATTTTATAACTTTTATTGACGATTGCACTCGATTTTGTCATGTATATTTGCTTAATAGTAAGGATGAAACAATTGATGCTTTTAAGCAATACAAAAATGAAGTGAAAAATCAATTGAATCTAAAGATAAAAATGATTCGGAGTGATAGGGGTGGAGAATACGAATCTCCTTTTGCTGAGATATGTTTGGAATATGGTATTATCCATCAAACTACTGCACCCTATACACCACAGTCAAATGGTTTGGCTGAACGGAAGAACAGAACATTAAAGGAAATGATTAATGCCTTGATAATCAGTTCTAGTTCACCAAGAAATCTATGGGGGGAAGCTATCCTTACGGCTAACAAGATACTCAATAGGGTACCCCGTAGCAAAACACAATCAATTCCATATGAGTTATGGAAAGGAAGGAAACCCAACTTGAAATATTTCAAAGTGTGGGGGTGTGTAACGACCTTTTCAACATAATATAAGCTAATAACTTACGAGATTTTTATGCAAATATAGTCCTCACTCTAGTAAAAATAATATATATAAAAAAAAATATTACCAACTTTCGAAAACCCAAACCTAGTGGTTCATGCTTCATACAATCACTCAAAACAAGTAGTAAATTTAATATATTACAAGACTTGGGCTTACACACCCCAAATGAACAAAACATAGAGCCATACGTTTATTACAACCCATGGTGACATGATTCGATTAGCCCTCAAAATTTCATGCAAATATACAACACATAGATCATGTATAAGTCCCAAAGTTTATACAAAATATATATGCCTATATGCAAATGTGATCTTCCATAAGGCTCTCAAATTCTCTATCTCCAATGGCCAGCTTCATGCCTCCTCTCGATCATTCCTTACGATGGAAACAATTATCGCTAAGCATATAGCTTAGTGGTGTAAAAATTATAGGTTCGGAGCCCTCAAAATTCACCAACCTTTCTCAAGTCATGAGCAGCACAATTGAAACATAATAAATAAATCAAGTAACAATATATAAAGAGTATCAAATTTGATATTTAAAGATTCAAATGTCAAGAACACTCATAGCACTATTTTCCAAGAGATTCAATAACAAGACTCGCCCAAAATTACATCATGTTGTCACACCCAGCACAAGTAGGTATCAAGAAGGGCCGACGCCCTCTATCAAGAAGGGCCAAAAATAATCAAGAGAACCAAAAATCATATTAAAAATGGCTTTCTAGTTCATACTTAAAATGGACAAGTTTTATTCTTAAGATGGACTAAAAATTCAGAGTCAAGATGGCAAATGATCTGAATCAAAAGGCATGCAAATAGTGACAAAGTCACTGCCACAAGAAGGACAAGTGATCAAACAATCCGTACAAGTGGGCGAGTTACACAAGCGTCATACCAACACAACAATGCAAAGTGACAAGAGGTAAATAAGGTACCAAGATCAACTTTCAGATATACCAGCAATTAAAAGAGTGCAAGTACAAGTTTATACACAAACCTCAATACTTTATCGTAGAAACAATCCAACACAACTTCGTGAGTTCAAACCGTAGACCAACCAATGTATTAAGGTCCTCAACTTGTTCACTAGTATATACAACCTTAAAAATATAATTAAATAACTTCTTTAATTCCTAGTATCTCAATAATGTCGAAATAAAACAGGATCATCATCACAAGCAAGCTTAGCCTAGTACCTCATGTTGCAACTTATATTTGAAAAGGAAAACAGCAAAACTACACTTTATAACCTTCATGTCATCCGCTGTTAAGGTTGTGGAAAAAGGATCTGTTGAATTGAAATTCACTTCCGAAAAGATGGTATCATTGATAGACGTATTGTATGTTCCTGATATTCGAAAGAACTTGGTGTCATTACACTTCTTTCGAAGCATAATTTTAAAATGATTTTTGAGGTAGATAAATTTATTTTGTCTAAAAAAATATGTTTATTGAAAAAGGTTATGCTTTTTCTAAGCAGTTATGCTGCCAGTAGTGACCGTATCAGTTAGGCCTACAATATATCATTATTTAATACACCCCAGTTTTTTTTTTCCAGTAGTACTCCCCAGTTTATTTTTTTTTTGTCCGTTTAAAAAAAAAAAAAGAATGTTTTCTTTTTATTTTTGTCTATAATTTAATTTTAATTTTTTATGTGGTCAGAGACAGAGTTAGGTGGGGGTTCGTAGGTTCGGACAAATTCACTAGCTTTTTCACAGATCACGTATTTGTATTAGAAAATTAAATAAATAAATAAATATATATATATATATATATATATATATATATATATATATATATATATATATATATATATTAACTTGTGAACCCTCTAACAAAATTAATTGACAGCTATCCTAAAATTTAGAACTCCCAAACTCCAAATTCTAATTCCGCCTCTGTGGCATGGTAAAGATCCCAAATTAAAGAATATTTTAATACATTTTACATATATTTAATTTAAGATAGTAAGATTCAAAAATTTTCTTTACTTTCTTTAATTTTGTGTCAAGTTAAAACCAGTAATTCAAATTAAAACAAAACTTCATTGTATTGTATAGGATCTTTTTATGCAACAAGCTAGCAAGTACATTTATGTTGCATCTTTATACAAATTTTCAGAGCTTGCCAAATTTAAAGACAACTTCCAAAAAAGAGAATTAAATCTCGTCATCCCAAAGTTCCTGGATGTTTCTATAAGGGCTTGTAGTATGGTTAGACAGCCATTCACCTCTCATAATCTTCCTCTCCTCCATTTTATTTATGTCAATTAAATCCCATTCATCTAATTTCAAATGAAGAGCTCCCATATTCTCTTTCATTCTTCGCATATTAAAGCTCTTCACTATCACACTTGATCCTTGACACAATCCCCATCTTAGAGCAACCTAAAAAAATTCATCAACATTAGTTATTTTCGTTCTAGTCATCGAAAAAATTGAATAATTTGCTTTGCGTTTAATTTCTTACTTGCGCTGGAGTTGCATTATGCTTGTGGGCAATGGATTGTATAATTGGATGATCAACCACAGTAGTAGTCCCCCAAGCATTTCCAGGACCACCAAGAGGTGAATATGCACTTACATGAATTCCATATTCCCTACATATTGATCTCAACTTACGTTGCCTCCACATTGGATGCATTTCCACCTATAGTTAACCACAAAAAACACATCATCAGAAAATATTACATACAAAAATTAAATTATTTATTTATTCGTATGTAATAGTTAGTAATATTGTCCCCTCTACCTGATTGACAACAGGAGTGACACAAGCAAAATCTAGAAGGTGTTGTATTTTTGTTGAAGAAAAATTGCTGACACCTATGGATCTACACAAGCCCATCTCTAAACACCTCTCCATACCAGACCAAGTATTTTCCATGTCTAATTCCTCAAAGTCTTCTTCTGCGGGAATTGGATAATCTACCCATGGCTTCAACGCCACTGGCCAATGCACTAAATACATGTCTATGTATTCCATTCCTAGCCTCCTGTAAATGAAAAGTTCAAAATTAACTTATTTTCAAATATAGAAATGTTTCATTCCTCACTAATAACAAAGAAATGAAAAAAATTAAAAGATGTAAGTCAGTGCGCGTACTGTAGAGTTTGTTGAAGAGCAGTAACAGGATCATGATGATCACTTGACCAAAGTTTAGAAGTGACGTGAATATCTTCCCTTTCAACCAACCCCTCATGAATCGCTCGTCTTAATGCATTTCCCACAGCCAACTCAGAACCGTATATTTTTGCGGTATCAAAATGTCTGTACCCCATCTATACGTACATATAAAACGTATTAGACTAATTTCATTCACCTATTTCAAATTGCGATAACTCTATTTGAAAACTTACCTTGATGGCGGTTCTAATGGCTGTCTCAGTTGTTTCTCTATCGTTTTCGCCTGAATAAGTACCCATACCTATAATTGGTAATGTGTCACCATTGTTTAGCATTGTCTGATAATTTCTCATCTCTCTCTTTTTTTCCTCTCACTTTAATTAATTTGTGTTGATGCATGAAATGAATTTAGAGTGGGTTTATATAGTTTGCGTTCCTCACCAAAAAGTCAATAGCTTTCAGATGGGACGGTGCGATACATGATGATAGATTATTAAATACAAATTCGTAATTAATAATCAGCAGATTTTATTTGTCTCAATATCTGGAGGACGGCACAACTGGCACTAATCACTTAATTAAATTGATAAATGTACTAATACAATTTTTAAAATTTGAATTGAAGAGAAAATGTCAAGCCGCTGACTTGCATTTTGAAAAAAATTAAAAAAATATATAGATGATGACCGCCCATTTTAATTTTAAAAAACGGTGAAGTAATAAAGTCAAATGGCTCAAAACTGGAAATATAGAGAGACGCCTTATTTTTGTTTTGAGGAGATTTGATTTCGCAGGCTTAA
Source organism: Solanum bulbocastanum (assembly GCA_037074985.1). Lineage (NCBI taxonomy): Eukaryota > Viridiplantae > Streptophyta > Magnoliopsida > Solanales > Solanaceae > Solanum > Solanum bulbocastanum. The sequence goes on from CM073599.1 coordinate 37,798,069, forward strand.
AAAAATTATTTTTAAATTTACGTCTTTTTATAAGAAGTTTTTTATTTTTATTTTTATTTATGATAGATTTTTATTTTTATGTATAATATTTTTTTTTAGAAAAAAAGAGACATTTTAAAGTTTTAATATACAAATGGTGATACGAAATTATTTTCCGCGAATAATCGTGCCCAACAGTGAAACTAGAGCAGCTGAACCCAAAGAGCGGCTAAATATTAGTATAAGGTTTGACAACAAGTAAATAAATACTAGTTAATAAAATAATAACCAATAATTAAATGTTGAAAAAACAAAAGCTTGAGTTGACTCTTAAACATGAACATAGGCCGTGAGTGGCCTTAATCTCCCTTCCCACACCCCCACCCTACCTTTTTTTTTTCTTTTTTCTTTTTTTTTTAACTATCGTGTTTTCTAAAAATAATTGATCTAAAATAGTTATCGCACTTTTTCTATTTCATATTATTTGTTCACAACTCTACATTATTAAAAAGAAATCTTAAATCACTTATCAGTTTAAGAAATCAAGATAAAGATAAAAAATTTAAATTTTGCTTGTAAAATTAATTTCTTTTGAAAGTGTAAATACTTTTAAAAACACAATAAAGTGTATTGAAAAAACTAAGGGTAAATTAGTAAATATAACTTTATTAATTTTCTTGAGGGATGTGTAAAGGAAAAAAGGGACCAGTAATATAAGACATAGAGGATACTCATTCCGTCTCACATTAATTGATCATTGTACTATAAATAGTTATCTCATATTAGTTGTTCACCTCACTAAATCAAGAAAACATTAATTAATTTTTTTCCTATATTACCCATTTACCCTTGCAACTAATTAATTCTTTTTTAAAGTGTTTACATTTGTTTATAAAATTTGTAAGAAGTTTTTTAAGGGATAAATTAGTAAAATTATCTTTTATTTATAATTTCTTAAATATCGTGCAAAACGAAAAATCAAAATATACTCTCTATATAATGTAATGTCAAAAAAAAAAAAATTAAATCAGATCAAAGAATAAATAAAGAGTATAGTCAAATTGCGTGCCCTTTTAGTCGATATTTATTAAGAAGTAAAAAAATAAAATGAATCAAATGAAATTGTATTTTTCAGAGAAAAGAATTTGTTATATCTATTTACAATTTAAAGGAAGGAAACTACTCGATCCTATAAAACTCTAGCTACTTCTAGAGAGATACACATCATGTGTTGTTTAAAGATAATTTAGATATGTCTAACCTTTTGGTTATGGAGAGGCAACAATTAATTAATCACTTTCTCAATTTGTTTTAAGTCAATGATTAATATAATAATATAATCTATGTAGTTTCACATATAAAATCTAAAGTAGATAATATGTCTACAAATTTTTATTTATGTCGTATAAATAATAAAAATATTATTTTCGACATATTTAGATTTTTAAGATAATTATTGTAAAATCAATTAGTAGGACGCTCTCCTTCAGAAATGATGCGATCTATAATGAGTATTGTATTAATTGCCGTAAGCAGAGCCACACTCAATGCCAACACTAATTTCCTTCAACTTCCAAATCAACTGCCCCTGCCTAATATCAATGTATTGGACCCCTTTTTATTATTTATTTATTTATTCTTTTACTTCTTCTTTTTTTTTTTTAATGTGTTTTGTTCTTTGAAGACGTGTTTGAAAAATAAGTGTTATGGCTTAAGTCGTGAAGACTCGAGGTATATACGTGGCATATATGATAAGCAAAAAATATACTTAGAAGGTTCATTTGATAGATTGTTTGATTTGAAGGTATGGTTAATGAGTTCAACCTAGATTGTTTATCAGAATTCATAGATAATCAGTATAAGAATAAAGAAATAAATTTATGACCCAGAGTTAAAAAAGGATTTGTGTCCGATGATAGAGCAAAAGGACAAATAAAATGATTATTGGAACTTTTTTTTATTTAATTAAAAAGGAATTTACAAAATAAAATAAAAAACTGATATTGTCTGTTGGTTTATTTTTATTTATAATAAATATACGGATCTCATGAAGACATGAACTTAAATAAAGCGAATATTGATTTCCCTCGATTAAAACACACACTGTCCGACAATTTTTTTATTAAAGTATGACAATTAGCGCATTGGTTTCCCTAAAAGTACCAACCATGCCCATCGGTTTTAGTCCTCATTTTTCAGGGACAAATTTTAGTAGTTATAATTCAAATAAGATAAATAAAAATTCGTACAATAATAATAACAATATATCTAATATGATTTCACAAATAAAATCTGAAAAATCGATTGGTAGAGGTATGATACAAATCAAGATCATATCTTTTAATTGAGAGGAAATCTGATCTCCTTGCTTCTAAAGAGTATAATATAAAGAAAATGCATGTTTTGGAGTTAGGAGTCTAAAATCATAGACATGTGATTATGGGATTTTGAGACACCTTATAGTAACCCCTACTCCCTAACCACATCCACATGGCTAGTGAAACGCTGTCAACAGTATCCGCTTCGTAATTTCCACACAATCTTGTACGGTTGTGTACAACTATATTTCACCAGTACCAGTACCATAGCTAGGTAGGAATTTCTAATATTTTATTAATACATTACCAATTCATTCCAAAGTCAACAATATTGCAACAAAGAGGTGTTTACCGTTTGATTTTAATCCGTTATTATATAAATTAAAATCAAATCAAACCAAATATAATACTATATTTATCGGGTTGGTTATTATCATGTTTGATTCAGTTTGTTCGAATCTTAATCATACACGAAAACTAAAAAGATATACATTCATAAAGAAAAACAAAAAAGGGAAAATTACGCGAAATGACAAATATCTAGAGTATATAATGTAATATAGCTATATTTTTGATTATTTTTAATCCGTGGCTACAATTTCGCGAAATTTTGCTATTCGATTTTCTAATTGTATAAATCCAGAATTTCTATATATAATTCGATTCCTGATTGTATAAATTCAGAAGTTGTATATGTTTATTCTATCTATTTGTATACGATTTATGAAAAATTTATAATAAATTACCATGTAAAAAAAATAGTTAAAACGGCAAGCATTAGATGACTTTTGATTGTTTTTGTTTTGTTTCAATAGTGGTGCTCAGCAGACCAAGGGATACACTTAGAAAGACATCATTTCTGTTCTTCTATCAATAATAATATAAAAAACTAACAAGTACATTTAATTCATATTGATCTTATTTTAATTTTGTAGATTTAATAATTAAGCCACAATGCCAATACCAAATGTAGAACTAATTAATTATATCTCATCATCCCAAAGTTCCTCAATGGTCTTGTATGGACTTGTGGTATCATTAATTAGATATTCAGCCCTCATAATCTTTCTTTCTTCCATTTTCTCAATCTCAAATAAATCCCAATCGTCCAATGTTAAATCAAGAGCTCCAATATTCTCCTTCATTCTCCGTGGATTGAAACTCTTTACTATAACACTTGATCCCTGATACAACCCCCATCGTAACGCGACCTAATAAATAAAAATGTCAGTAATTTATTTGAATATATCGCGATGTTATATATAAAAGATTATACTAATATTGTACCTGAGCTGGAGTTGCGTTATGCTTGTGAGCAATGGATTGTATAATTGGATGATCAACCACAGCAGTAGTTCCCCAAGCATTTCCAGGACCACCAAGAGGTGAATATGCACTTACATGAATTCCATAATCCCCACATATTGATCTTAGCTTTCTTTGCCTCCACATTGGATGCATTTCTACCTGAAAAAAAAAAACAATTTAATATATTATCAATTAGTATTAGTCATAGGCTGATAATAGAAGAAAAATATTTAATAATCCTTAATTGTCAACGCTAATTAAGAAGATATATATATGTGTGTGTGTGTGTGTTTTTTTTTTATTTGGTCATTAGTCACCATATGGTACGTACATATGAATACGTGTTAAATTGATGCATATAACAAGAAGGGGGTCGGCTTTGGTTGACAAGAAAAAAAAATATGGCCTATTCGAAGTGTCTTACTTTGATTTCAAACGAAGTTTAAAAATTAAAAAGAGATTTTTAAATTTTGTGATCTTAAATTTGTCAGGTAGAATGTTGGAATTTAAAAACTTACTAACTATAGGTAGAAGCACTTTTTTTAAACAAGACAAAAAGATAAATAAAACGCTTAAATTGAGACAGAACGAAGAAAGTATTTTATAGTGTAAACCGACATGTTCAACTATTTTGAAACTATAATTTCAAAAGTACAGTAAGTTTAATGTTAGAATATTAAATATTATTAAACTCGTAAAATTTAAATCTAAAATCCATGGTCACAAACATATATTAGATTGCTAAATATATATATGTACCTGATTTACAACAGGAGTGACACAAGCAAAGTCTATGAGATCTTCAATCTTTCTAGATGAGAAGTTGCTTACTCCAATAGACTTGCACAATCCCATTTCTAAGCACCTCTCCATGCCAGACCAAGTATTTTCCATGTCCAATTCCTCAAAGTCTTCTTCTGCTGGAACTGGATAATCCACCCATGCCTTCAAAGCCACTGGCCAATGCACCAAATACATGTCTATATATTCCATTCCTAGCCTCCTGTGAATGAAAAGTTTAAAGTTATATTTTCAATAATATAGAAATGTGTCACTCTCTTGACTAATTAAAAAAAAATTTATGTATGTCAGCGTGCACGCTTACTGTAGAGTTTGTTGAAGAGCAGAAATAGGATCATGGTGATCACTTGACCAAAGTTTAGAGGTGACATGAATGTCTTCCCTTTCGATCAATCCATCATGAATTGCTCTTCTTAATGCATTTCCCAAAGCCAGCTCCGAACCGTATATTTTTGCCGTATCAAAATGTCTGTACCCCATCTACACGTTCAGATAAAATGTACCGGTTTAAGTTTTGTGCACTGACGATATTAAAAATATTTACATACTGAAAACAATCACTTAAAAATAACTGCATGTAACTCGTTTCAAAAGTTCATGACTTACCTTGATCGCGGCTCTAATGGCTTTCTCAGTTGTTTCTCTGTCGTTTTCGCCTGAATAAGTACCCATACCGATAATCGGTAGGGTTTCACCATTGTTAAGCATTGCCTGATAACTTCTCATCTTAATTAATTTTTTCTTAATGTATTTCTCTCTCACTTAATTGTGTGTATGTTAATATAAAATGCATGAAACCACTTGACTTAGAGTGGGTTTATATAGTTATTTGATTTCTACTAAAAAGTCAAAATTTCAGTTGACAGTTGATGAATGGACCCTGAGAAATATTTTTATTTAAAATAAAATAAAAAAGACAGAAGGGAAGGAATCATAAAGAAAGAGATTCTTATTATTTTTATCAAATGTAAAGATACGACGGTGCACTCCAATTTTTTTTTTAAAAAAAAAGAGTCATATACAAGTATATGTTTCTTGCAAATATACTGTCAAAAAATGATTGAGGATCTTTAATACAGATGGAGCAACGCCCTTCAATTGGAAGCTAATTAAGTCAATCATTAAATTAACCAATAAAAAAAAAAGTCAATCATTATGGATAGTATTTCCATCGTCTCAATTTATCTGGTATAGTTTGACTTCTTTTGAAATAACTTCTTTTGAAATGACTTATGATCTAAAATAAGTGAATCAAGAATCAAAAGACTGCCTTCAATAATCCAAACAATGATCACAATCTGGAAATTAGTTATTCTCTCGTGCAATAGCGTTTTAGAACCCCAAAAACTCAAAAAAATGAATTAAAGAACATTTGTTATGATTACACCTAAGGGTTATTCTCAGCATATTTTCTGTGGGATTCGGTCTCAATTTTGTTGGGTTATATATTTCAACAACGACCGCTTTATACACCATTAAGAAGTATAATATGGGCGTATATATTTGTGTGGTTATAAATTATCTCATTAAAAATCAAACAGAAATATCTATCATTTATGATAAATCATAACTTTCAAAAGTATTTTTTTAAAAAAAAAAACTTCGTGTCATATCAAACTAACTGATATAAAATATAACAGCGGGAGTAAGTAGTATATATACATTTTGTTTCTTTTAATTACCACGTTTGTAGCATTTGGCACATATATGAAGGTGTCATATAGAGTAATTATATTACCTAATATTTCTCAACAGATTTTGTTTGCCGGCCTATCTGCAGGACGGCCCAACTGGCTCTCAACTCTATATTTAATTCCTTACATTAAATGTAACAATTTTAATTTTATTGGCACAAAGAAAAGGTCAAGCCGCTGACTTCCATTTTGAAAGAAATGTAGTTCAAAACCGCCCATTTTACTATTTTTTATATCATAAAAATGGTGCTATCATTAAGTCAAATGACCCAAAATTGGTAACATTAGCAGACCAGGGGAGGCCCCCCTTTGTTTTCTTGCTCTTTCATACTAGATAAGTAGTCTAATTATTTCTCAACAAGTTTCATTTATTGATATTATTACATAAATGTATACGATATATATAATATATAAATGTGCTCTTTAATTTGGTCGTAGCTCATATTTGTAACATTCAACTTTGGATATACATAAAAGAAAATACTTAAATTTTTATAAAGTTAAACAATTAATTCGCGTCTATTATGTCATGTAGAGCACCTGTATTTAACTGCTTGTTAAGACCACTTAAGGGAGTTCTCTTGAAAATTACATTCTTGAACAAAATAGAGAATTATTTGTCACAATTAGTAAAAATAGTTTATTTAAAATTTTATTAGTTTAGAAATTAAGATAGTATTAATATTTTCTTCCCGTCTTTATCGTGTCTGTCTATAATAAAAATGTAGAAGAGGTAAATGTGGTGTGGAAAAAAATATAACAAGACAAAGAATAAGTAAGGATTAATTACTTAGTCAAATTATTTTTTCAATTAATTTTCTGTAAAAATATGTAAAAGACAAATATGACCGATAAAATGAATGAAGTACAATTTTATGACAATTAATGACAAATCACTTCATATGTGTAAAACGTAGAAATTTTAAGAAGAAACTGAGGTACTTAAATTGAATCTTCCTATTATATGTATTTTCTATTATTTTTTCCCTCCCCACCACCACATGCCGATGCCTGATTCATTATTGACTTAACTATCCTATTTGTCCTAATACACCTTCTTAAAAAATTCTAAATAAGAAAAATAGTTTTACTAAGATGCCTCTTAAGAAACTATTTTGAAACTTAACAAAGGTTGTTTACACTTTTATTTACCCTAAAACATATACTACACAGGGGCGGCTCAACATAATTCGAGGCCTAAAGCCAAATTCTAATTAGAGGCCGAAAATTTAAATAAACTCTATTTGTATTTATTTATTTTTCTAAATTTTTAGATGTAAATTTTAACTTAAAATCTTTTTTTATAAATGGTTTTATAAAATACTTTTTTTTAATTATTAATTTTAAGTAAGATTTTATCAATTCATTGAAAAACATCATTTTATTGAGACAATTATTATATGAATTGGTATGAAAAGTTATGAAGAAAAAAAAAATTTGTAATACACTTTGTTCAACATTATCAAAGATTTGAAAAAATAAAGTGCAAAAGGAGTTAAAAAGGATAAATAATGTGAGTGTCAGCGAAGAAAATGTAAAAATTCAAAACAATATTTTCTTGATTTCTTCTATTTTAATGGGTTTAAGAAGATTTTATATATATATATATATATATATATATATATATATATATATATTACTTTTTATTATAAATAATTAATTTTTTTTCATAAAAAATTTAAACAATTTATTATTTGTAGAAATTTGAGGCCCCCAAAAATTGGGGGGCTAAGGCATTGGCCTTAAAATTTTAAGGCAAGAGCCGGCACTGATACTACATTTGAATCTAACTTCTTTTTAGTACGTTTGCTAACAGTTTGAATATTCTATTAGTTATTAAGAGAAATGAGTAATGAGAGTAAATTCGACGGTCTTTATGTGTTTGCAAGTGAGTCCAATCAAAAGCTCAAACCCTTTCTCTAAGAGTATGAATGTATTAAGCCATGCTCATTCCTATCACCTCCACGTGGTCTAGATAAGTTTTATTCCAATACAACTTTCAAAAAAAAAAAAAAAAAATTAACGGTAAAAGTAAAATAAAAAGAAAATAATTAATTTTATCTTAATTATATATATTAACAAATTATTTTATAGTTACATGGACAACTAATATAAACAGAGAGACGATAAATAAAAGTCCAAAATATTGTTAGTTAATAGGCAATAGCTATCCATATTCCATTCAGTCCATGTTTGCTAGAGATACGAGTATGATGCTGTGCTGTGTATGCATCAAAAATCAGATATGGTTGCATTCAATGTCATTAACCTTTTGGGCTCTTCATGGGTTAGGGATACTTAATTAAATAATACTTCTTAATTAAATAATTAATTGGGTCAAGTCAACCATTAAACAATTCATAATACACACATATCTTTCTAACTTCTAAGCATTAAATTAAGGGGTCATTATCGGATCAGTTTGGCCAGCAATATCATTGTACAACTATATTACATGTATACGCAATACTCAAGGGCTCCTATGCCTATTAATTTATATAAGATGCGAGTTCAGTCGAATTCAATAATTTTGTTTAAATTTTATCTTTATTTTAAAAACTCATTGAATATTTTTAAGAATATGTTTAGACTACTAATTTTAATTCAAAAACATAAAAAATCATAAATTTTAATTTCTGACTCTATCATCTCGTAAATACTTAAATAATACTTTCTAAATTTTATGTTGTCCTATTTACCCACTATTCGTCAACCTAATTCCTAACCCCTTAATTAATCTCACCTGACGTCTGACGAATGTTAGAGCCATGCGCTGCCACGTAACTTTTTATTTTTTGGTCAGTGAATTTTGTATAAAATAAAGTGGAAAGTAACTTTTCGTGGAACAAACATGTTAAAAAGAATTTCATTTTTAAGAAAGATGAGAGTAATAAATTAAAATACTACTACTACTTATGGTTGAATGGAGTACCAAAGCATGTTGGAAGTTGGGAGTGGAGAATCATAATCATGTGATTTTGGATTTTCACACGTTATAACAAATTTACTACTCCAGTCTCCATATGTTTTATATTATTTGTCTATATTTTTCTTTTGCGTGTTTTAAAAAAATTATAAAAGTATTTTTACTAATTGACTCTTAAATTTTTTCAATGCAATATATTTATGTGTTTTATTTATTGATATTAAGATTAAGAATGAAAGATTTGTTAAATTTTGTTTATAATATTTATACTTTATAAAGAATTAATTTAAAAGAAAATATAAAAATTTAATTATATCTTGATTTTACTAATTTGACAAATAATTAAACATTAACTTTGTGTGATATTCAAATGAGACTAGTGACTAGTGAGGCTGTCAATTCTAACATGGTGTGGAATTTAGGACCAAAATATGAAAGGAGGGTACTGATCAAACAATAGGGGTATTTTTAATCTTTTCCTGTATATTCTCTTTGCATGTAAAAAACATTGAACCTATGGCATACATGTATATTCTCTAGAAGTAGATGTAATATATGACCAAATCATCTTTAACAACCTTTTAGTTTAATCTCTATGTGCAAATTGAACAATTTGACGAATATATTACTCAATAGTGATAGTAGTAACCGTGAGTAGCTGCATCGGCCACTCACTGTTAATGACAAGACGCTGCAAATTATGCCTTCTCCAATTAATGGAATCTATTATGCCTCATAATAGTAATTGGATTTGAAGCATTTCATCATAAAGCAAAGTAGATATACCGGTAAGCTACAACTGACTTCAAATTTCTACAAGCTAATTATGATGCAGATAAACTCCAAGGTGACAGAAAGTGTCTGTAATTTGACTACACTAGCAAGTACGCTCTAGTCAAAATGTGAATTAATGGGCTTATTGCATATCTTATGACAAAGCTAAAAAGTACTTAAATAAACAAATGCCACCGGCAAAAATAAATGATACAGAAATAAGCCAAAATTAGTTACAGGTGCTACTTAAGCAGAAATGGCACGGTGTTAGGACAAGGTTAAAGCGCAGCTTAGAGAGCCTACTGGGGAGAGTACATCATACAAACAAGATAATTAGAATGTATTAGGGATGAGAATTTCTACATATTGGAGGGAAATAAGAATATACACATGCCCCCAAGTATCTGCAAAAAAAAAAAAAGTGCAGAAACATTTAGGACAATAGCAAATAGGAGCATTTAGACATCAAAAGGAGAACTTTGAACAGAAACATAAAATGCAACTCTGAAGTTACTGCAAACAAAATTACAGTCTTACCATATCGTGAAATCATTTGTTTTTAGCTGCGACTGTTCTCTGCACTGTTGAGACACCATCCACAAATTTTGTCCGGAAGAGAACATTGGCATTGTTAAACATACCCTCTTTCAAGGATACAACAATAAACTGCAGAATCCAAAATAACAGAAATCAAAAAAGGCAGACTAGCTAAAGCTACAGAACAGTTAACATTGTCCATCTGACAACTATTTATGCTGGAGTACTCTTCAATTGTTAGCCACTAGATAATCATGTTATGAGCATTAATAACAACAATTAAGTTTTCTAGAAAAGTATGTCACTGATGTTATTTGTTCCTCTCCAGACCAAAAGTACTGTTCAAGAGATAACATAGCATTGTTAAAATTCAATCATGATAAACTAGCGAACCTGAGAATGTGGAAAATGACTCTTGATCATTCTTCCAATGTTCTGTGTATGACTTAAGTCAAGAGCTGCATCAACCTGACAAGCAATAAAGATGCAAATTATAGCAAACTGTGTGGGAAGGTAAGTAAGAATTGATCACAAGGTTCAGCAAGCATTTCATATGCACCAATTACCATCAGCAATGTCGGGTTGCATTGGAAATGTCCAAACACATAACAGAGCAATAACAGAGAATATAAACAAATTATTCAATACGTTAAGGTGCTTTTTTACAATTCACAAGAAGACAATTTTGAGATGACAAATTATTCAGTAAGGCTAACTATCAATAGATCAATATTTGATTATGCATATTTAAAATTCAGTACATAAATATACAATAGTTCTTAAAATTTCAAGTGAATAAGAAACACAGATGGACTTTGAAGGAAACTTCATTTTACCGCAGCCTATAGCCTTAAATACTACCTCCATCCCTTTATGCCACACCATTTGACAGGCACGAAGGAGGAGATGCTAATTTAACTTTTGTGTAATAACAGTAGTGGAAGACAATTTTTTGGTTATTCATGAAATGTTTGACAGAAACAAATGTCAAATTAAATATGTTTTCTTTCCTGTAGCAACAACTATGTCTCAATCCCAAACAAGTTAAGGTCTGTCATATGAATCCTCGCCAACCATGTCTGAGAGGATGAATTTAAATAATTGGAATCCTTTGAAGTTCGACAGAATAATATTGTTCATAGACCAGTATAAAGTACTTTGGATGTTCCAGAGGAACTATGAATCTCTAGTTTGATGAACATCAAATATTATCTCAGCCTATAGACCACATGGGTGAGAGACATGTCTTATGAGTCAACCTTGTCTATCTTAGCTTCTTCTGCTCTATGGCTACTTCAATTAAAAGTATACAAGAGGAAAACGAATGAACATCAGATTGGCTCTTTCAATTGTTTTTTTCAAAAGATGCTTCTATCACAGCATCAAAGGATATTTCTTACACATAAATTCCTTCATTAATTGTATGGTAATAGCGACTGACCACTGCCATAAAACTACATGATGCACTCTGCCAAAATAGTAACTTGCAGTACACACTTTGGGAATCTGGAGCTTATCACTGACATTACTTAGCCTCTTATGAATAATCAATTGTTTAATGATCAAATACTCTTTCTCGATATAATAAATTTCAGAGCATATTACTTTAAGAAATTTTCAATACCTCATCCAGGATATAAAGTGGGGCTGGCTTGAAAAGAAGCAAAGCCAGAATGAGAGAGAGTGCAAGTAGAGATCTCTGCCCACCACTAAGCTCAGATAGTGATTGTTTCCAAACTGATCCAAATGCAACACGAACCTCCAAGCCATCTAAGAAGCTTCCTCCTTCAGGTGGATCCAACTTTGCCAATGTGCCAGGTAACAAAGTAGAAAATATGGATCCAAAATCTCTGAAGAAGTATGAAATATCACAGTGAGATTTTGTAGAATCTGAAGAATAATGTCTATTCTTCTACCATTCAATACAAATATATGTCAAATTAGCGGATCTTATGACAGGTTATCATCACAGAGACACAAATATGCTACCTGTTAACTTTTTCCCAAGTAACTTTAAGCGTTTCCTTCTTCTTCTCATCAAGCTCTTCAATCACCTTTTTAATTTTTGATTTGTCATTCTGCAACAACACAAAATAAGTAAAAAACATAATAGAGGGAAAATATATAGTTACACTATTATACTGACCTCAATAATATTCTTCTTTGACATTAAGTCATTGTACTCATCCTCAGCTTTTTCAAACATCGACATAACCTTCTTATTCACTCTCTTCTCAAGCCTTCAACATAAAATGGGAAGGTATAAGGAGAGTTAAACATTGCAGTGTGATTAGACAAAGTCCACATACTAACTGTTGTTGTTTGGGAAGAAACAGAATGTTCTGCAACATTGCATAAACATTTAAAATAAGCTAGAAGGTTCTCACCCTGACTGATCAGCTTGAAGCTTTTCAAAAGTTTCCCTTGCATCACGAGGATCACGAGATCCAAAATCATAATCAGTACCACTTTTTCCAAACAGTTGCTTCTCAGATGCAATCCAGGCATGTTTTTCTATTAATTTCTCAACTTTCAAGGAACAATCTTTTTGTTCCATCTCCATGTGCTTCACCTTTGACGAGGTTAGGATGAAGAAGTTAGTTTCCCATAAAAGACATCAAGAAGGAGAAGAAGAAGAAGAAGAAGAAGCAACAAGGATTAACAGTCGGTAAACCTCATTTTCCATTTTCTTCTTCTCAAGATTGGTCTCACTAATTTTATTCTGAAGTCGCTGCTGCTCCTTGAGAATGCTTGAGATTTGAGAATCACATTCCTTGATCTTCAAACAAGCTAAGTTAAGCTCTGACTGCGCAAGGCCAGCATCATCTTTCAAAGAAGCAACCTGCAAGAGAAAGTCAAGAAAACTCGCAAAGAAAGTTAACAAGGAAAACAAATAAATATTAATGTTCTTCATTTTAGTTTAGCAATAAAAGTAACTCTTCTGTTATGTGTATGCTGTCTGCAAAGATCACCTTTGCCGTTTGGGAATCCACTTCAGATGCAAGATCATCAATCTGTTTGTTCAGAGAAACTAACTGACTCTCAAGGGATGCATGTTCCTGTTTGACAGATTCCATCTCCATTATAAGTCTCTCCCTTTCATTGTCATGCCCCTTGAAGAATTAACAATCATATCATTATGGATTAACAGATTCAGAAAACTTTCATTTGCAGCAGACAAACTATGTATGGCAGAAGTGTTAACAATGTGAAATTAAAGTAGTATCAGTCCTAGGAGAGCCTCGTCCACTCGGCTAAATTCCCAAATTGGTAAAATCTTAAATCTTACATTGTCCTTTTCTTCTGTTATTTAGATGAAAACCATTGTGATACTGTAGAAAACAAATCACAATAGGCAAATCAAAAGGCCTTCAGAACTAAAAACCTGAAATCAAAGATACATCTAGTGGGAGGCACATTCAGGAGATACAACTGGACACTAGGTTACATGAATGATATTTATTGTCTCACTGCACTATTTCAACTTAGTATGACATTTCAAGATTTTCAGATATACATTAGCATGCATTATCTTCTTTTCACTTTTCTATTATTTTCTCACTAAACAAGCTGGTGAATGGAGCAAACAAGGAGTTATGTAGCCAAACCCAACTAGATTGGGTTTGAGGCATGTTGTTGTAAGAAACAGAAGCATGCTCAAGTGCTACAAGAACTTTTATTTCTATAAGTGATAAAAGTTCTTGTAGTCATGAAGTAGCAATAAACTGACAAACCAAAGATTGATATTGAGAGGTTGGTTACTTGCCTTTGAGGACAATAACTTTCCAATCATTAGCTTTCAAGTATTTTTCTTTATCAGTTATAATTTCCACGTGCCCATTTGGCCACAAAAATTGTGAAATTAGAAAAAAGTAGTTTTAGTTTTCAAAGTGAAATGGTATTTGGAAATTGGAGTTGTTTTTTAAGTTTTTATAAGTGATTTGGAGTGAAAACAACTTTTTGGTGTATTTCAAATTTTATTACCAAACATGATTTCCGGAATCCAACTCCGGGGAAAAAGTAAAAATATCCATGGTCAAACAGCCAGTAAGACTACTTAGAGGATAAGGGAAACCAAGAAGTGATGCTATTGTTTTTATATGGACACTCGTGAAAGAAATCATTCTAGCAATTTGCTCCCTAGTTCATATCACTTTCACAAGTGATATAATCGCCAAAAACCTACCTTTAGGTCCTTCAGTGAAGACTGCATCTGACGTTTTATAGTCTTAACCTTATTTTCTAGATCTCTCAGTCTGCTCTCCCTATTACCAGCATGGTCCTGAATTGACCTTTCAAGACTTGATACTTTCGCCAGACAGCTTTCGTAGACAAGTTTTTTCTCTTCAACACCTGATTTTGCTTCTCCAAGCTCCTGCTCTATCTTTTTTACAAGTTCACCAAGCTACAGGCAAAATAACGAATGTTAGGAGATGTTACAAGCATTATTACGAATATCTTTAAAGAGGAAATAGAGAACACCATACAGGAAGTAACAAAATGCCAAGGAAAAGGAAATACCACTGTCCATCTATTAAAAAATGATACTGAATAGAATAAGGTGGACAACCTTGTGATGCTCATTTTGTTCGGCCCTGCTCTGGGACAAAGACAGATCATAAGATGCAAGTTCTAACTGAGCCTTAAGATCTTTGAATTTTCTTTGAAGGGGAATGAGCTGATTAATCTGAACACCAGAAACAACAAAAGTTAAGTCCACAAGTGAGCCAAAAATAGACCAACTTATCCCGAATAAAAGTTTTAAAAAAAGACCCAGGGTCAGATGATGGAGCTCAAGCTTGTATCCAAAATTCAATTGCATTGCCAGACTGATCACTCAAAAGAATCGCTAAACATGATACAATAATTGGAACTTACTTTGTCGTGCACTGTCCAGCTAGTTCTTAATTAAAGGGATTGAAGCAATAGCTAATGAAAAAAGATGGTCATTGACTTGCAATGAAGCAAGATTATAAGAGAACTTTGAACATTCCTTAGAACTTTCTCTTGTTTGACAATGATTAAACCTTAGAATTAGCAATATATCCATGCATCGAGATTCATTAACCCTAGCACACCTTAGGGTCTCCTTATATGATCTTGGGCAATCCTTGTCTCATGAACTAGCTCATGGAGTTGCATTAGGTCTAAGGTTCATTTCCTCATATGATGCCAAAGCAAAATTCATTTTCTGTCCTTTCTTGGTTTACCCAATGTAGGCCCTCATATTATGTTGTCCACGTTAAACAAGCCAAGTGTGTCGGGAGTGTGTTAAGAGGTCCACATTTGTTGATGAATGAACTGTTATCCTCACTTGATGAACTAGCTTCTAGAGTTGTGTTGGGCCCAAGGTTTATTTTATGTATAGAAACTAATGACCTACATGGCTACTACCCAACAACATATCCTTGAAATTCACCTAAATTGTGATTTATCCCTTTCCCCAGCCCAAAAGTATGCATGACATACCTTGGCATCAATTTCGGAGAGACGCTTTTGATGAATAGAAAGTTTTGATTGTGCCTCTGCCAAAGCATGAAGTTGTCTCAATAAATCACCACCACCCCTGGAAAAAGTTATTAGTGCTTTTAAAATTTCACGTGTCATGATTAAATGTGTAGTTCTACAGCCCTCAAAACAATAGAGATATTCCAAAAGTTATTTCCACAAAAAAGAATAAAAACCCATATGAAGCAGCTGATGATCAATTACCTTCGACTACCACCAGTTAAGAGTCCACTAGGCTGAAAAATATCACCTTCAAGTGTCACACTGGGTATTCCAACCTCCCGACTAAAAGCGACCTATAATTCATTTCATAAAATACAGATCAGATAGCAGGGAGTATGAAACAAGAAAATGGGGAAAAAAAGGTTCCGTGCAACTCATTGCATAAAGCTAGTGAAGTCATTTATAGAGAAAACTACCCAAAATAACCCATATTTGGGCTAAGACTCAAATTAATCCTCATTCTTTAACATGAAGTGCTAACACTCCGCCTTGTTTGTTGAACTGGTGCTCATTAGCTTCTCCCTAACCAACCATCAATTTCTCACCGTTGAGCAGCCCAGATATTGTTATTTTAATCAAGCAAAAAATTTCATAAATAATATCAAGGCCAAAGTTTTTTAAAAAAAAAAAATCCCACAGCACTCCAGCAATTTGGTGACACATGAGCAGGATGTAACTAGAATATAATTAAGGACTTTAAAAAAAAGAAAGAAATGAAGACTATCATACAAACAACTTCAAGAAATTAAATTCAAAGTTCACATTTTTTTTCCCTTGTATTTCTGCATTGAAAAGATCATACTGGGTATGTTGTTATTTTTGCGCTGAAAATCATGGATAAAATAAAATGATGGGGAAAGAATAAAAAACTAACAAATCTCCTCTTCTTTGGTTATAATCACATAATTAGTATAATAATTATACTTTTTTAAGCTTTAGATTAGGTGATGATCGCTCTTTTCTTCTCTGTAGTGTGAAGAACAAATCCATAATTCCATCAGATTTCCACTTCTGTTTAAACGTTTCCCAGCACTTTATCACCATAAGCCAATATATAATTGACAGAACTAACATTTGACACTTTGTTCTTGAGAAATGAAATTTGAAAGTACTCACAGAGGATTTGAATTCCCAAATCATGATTACGCACACCATGATGTTCTAAAAAACTAGCAATATTTAGTTATGAGCTGTTGATAGCATTTCAGACGGTTCTTTTAAAACCAAGAATGTGTGAATTGGTATTTTGGAGTGGATTGAAGAAGTGATGCAAAAATAAAATTTTGTTGAACTGTGAGTAGCATATGAGCTAGAATTACTGTAGAGAGAAAGTTATCAAAAAAAGATGTCAAAGAGATCAGCGTGTGAGTTGCTCTTCCATCAAAACTTAACTGTTAGCTAGGAAGAGACTAAAATGCACCTACTTCGCAAACAAGGACTACTAGTACTCCATGTGAAAGAATAGGGACAACTTTGATTCCAACGCCAAATATGAGGGACAAACTTGGGCCTTTTCTCTCATTGTATACAATTGTATAGTGCCCAAAATTTTAATATGCTAGTGCATCATTAATTTTTTCATTTTGTTTCCAGATTATCAGCTCACCATCCCTGCTATGCTACCAGGAATAGTTTGACCAAATACATAACTCAACAAATACAATCTGAATAGATAAATATGTTCGGGAGTTGCAAGATATGTTAATAACGTGTGGATGATTTTTTATGTTTAGATGAAAAATCACATAGACACTGAGATCTTCATTCATCTAAATTTATGATGATATTATGTGATACAGTCTACTTCTCTGTAATGTTCCACAACACTAACAGCAGAACCAGAAAATAAGATTCTTATGTAAATGCCAAAGAGTTTAAATAAGGCAAAACCTGTTAAGAATCAAAATTTAGTGTTTTCAACAAAGATTTGACAAAAACCTTATCCCTACTAACAAAGCCAAACCCACAAGCCTAATCAGCCAACAAGAAAATAGGAAAAGAAAATTAACAACCACAGAACCATTAACTGAAAATAAAAGTATTCCCCGGGCATTAACATTGTGCAAAATAATAATGCACAAGAAATACTCCTAGTACAGGAGTTTTAAAATTATGTCCATATGGTAAGGAGTAATTACCTACCACTTACAAGGTAAGTAATATTTTACTACTAAATACATAGTATTTATGGTGTAAATATTTTCATACTTAAGTGGAGACTCGTCAGTAAACCAAAAGCAAATCAAATCTCTACCAAGATTATGGAGGCTTTGCTACTATGTGAAAATTTTAGAGACTTTGATAGCATGTGATAAGAATACTACAGAAGAGAAACCACTTTCTGACATTTTTTTTCCTAACTTAATTAAGTTATAATGTGCAAGAAGAGCTCTTTAAAGGAGTCTTGTATTACATGCAATATGTCAAGCATTATTATAAAAGGAAAAAAAACTCAAAAAATAACTGAGTGTCTACTGAACTTTTATATGCAGTAAGCAACCAAAATGCAAGCTTCAGTGAAAAAGGCAAGGATTAAAGAAATATGTAATTTCACATGTTTATAGATATATGTGGTGTGTTTGTAATTATATTTGTCTGTGATGGGTGATATAAGTTCACCATAGCTTTTGCTTTTTGTATTTGTCAAACATTATTTAATGTTTTTCTTGAGCCGAGGATCTATCGAAAACAGCCTCTCTGCCTCTATCAAGGTAGGGGTAAGGTCTAAGTACATCTTACCCTCCTCATACCCCATTTGTGGGATCACACTGGGTATATTATTGTTGTTGAGTGATATAATTAAAAACAACAATAATATAAACTAAAGGATTCAAAAACTTCATTTTTATTGGAATATGAAGTAAACACCATGTCGATCGAGTTCAAAAATTATACTCCCTCTGTTTTAATTTATTTGACTCACTTTCTTTTTTTAGTTTGTTCCAAAAAGAATGTCTCTTTCCAAACTTGGCAACTCTTTAACTTCAACATCCCATATAACATGTTTAAGACCGCAAGATTAAAGACATTTTGGTACATTATACAAATCGTTAGTTTAAGACCACCAGATTAAAAAGTCTTCTTTACCTTCTTAAATCTCATACTTAGTTTGACGAATAAATTGAAACAAAGGGAGTATTAAATTTCTAATATCAGATGTAATAATGTAATTTCAAGTTTCTGATACAAAGTAGTGACTAGCTTTCTTATATTAAACTTCTACTTCCTTATTCTCATCCTTGACACATTCTTCTTGCCAGCTATATTATGTTTTCTTAGTTAAGAAAGTGTCAATGAGCATTGAAGTGTGCATTTGCCATTGAGTCTGCACTAAAACGCTAACTTAACGAGAAGATATATCCAACTTGTGTAGCACGAAGCTACAGAACTAACATGCACTTCAAGGAGTCCATTGATGAGAAGGGGCTGGGAAAAGCTTGAACCCAATTCCTATGCTAATGAATATGCAGCTCTTTACAACATTAATTGCAAGCTGTAATTCTCAACTTCTAACAAGGCAAGTAAATTCAACACACTAAGGGGTCGTTCATAGAGTGTATTAGAAGAAATAATGCATGCATTTGCTTTGCGTATTAATAGTACCTTGTTTGATAGACTTTTTCAGCATGTATAACTAATACTCTATTGTGTATTGATGAGTGTATTATTTCTACATGAAAATCCATGGGATTAGTAAGGCAAGGGGATTTAATGCATACATTAGCAAGGTTAAAGACACAATTGCTCCTCAAAAACTTTTTTACATCTTTCCCACCATATTTGTGGAGGGTATCTTTGTAAATAAATACTACTTTTAAGAAAATTATGCAATGCATGCTATTTTTAATACACCAAACCAAAAAATGCATAATTAATGCAAGCATAACTAATACAAGCATTACTAATACACTCTATTTAGCATTATCCTTATACACCCTACCAAACGACCCCTAAATATTCAGTTCCTCTGGTATTCTGAAGAATATGATGAAGTTTCTCCAGATTTTCCTGCTTAATTCAATAAATCAAAACATGAATAATACCATTAATTCTCTGAATTTCAACAGACACAAAGCTTCATTAGTCTTTCTTTAGTTGAAGAACATAATTTTCTGCCATCTGGTATCTTAACCAGATTGAAACAAGGACAATGAGAAATGCCATACTAATATAAAGTTATCAATGTTATAAATATTACATTTGACATCTTACCTCTCGTGCCGCATCAATAGTTTTGCAAACAAATGTTGAACCAAATACGTACTCCATTGCACTCTGTAATTGACACAACACAAAACAGATGGATCCAAAATTTTCCAAGTCAGAAACCAGAGAAGCCCTATCAATAATGAGATATCACAAAGTTGGTATCAACATAGAAATTTGTGTTATAAATTTACAAACATCAGAAACAAAGAATTAATGGTAGAGTAGGGCCATACTTTGAGTTCTTCATCATATCCAACTAGAGAAATTGCCACTTCAGCGTTGCCCTTCCCAACCTGTAAAATAAACACGTGTTTCTAATAAAAGCACCAACTGATGGTCATTACATATCATGAAATTGCAGTGACTTACTAGTCTAGCAGCAGCATTTTGATGTCTTGGTGGAACAGGATGAGTTTGAATTTTGTTTAAGGGTATAATAGTCACTCTCTTCCTAAGACCACCTTTTTGTAGAAGTTGTTTTCCTGTATCTTCTGTGTCTACCACAATATTAAACAACTTCCCTCCAGCAGCTACCTGCAGAAGATTTAATAATATAATGCCACAACCAACATACTTATCAGCTATAGTAAAACCCTTACAGGATGAGACTATTAGAGAACTAAAGAAAAATATCATAATACATGTAATCCACAAACCTCTAGCGCAGTCATTGCAGAACTATCCTTCACTTTAATGAGTTTTGCGACAACGCCTTTCACCTTTGATCTATTAAAATTCTTCACTGGGTCACTATATGTGAAGTCAATATTGGACAGACGAGAGGAAAGAGCACGTATTTCATCTTTTAACTTTTGTATAGCCTCTACTTCAATGGCACGATCCTGATTTAAGAGACAGCATCAACCAACAACATGAAAAACATAAAGAAATTTAAAAAATGACTTTTGTATGAGTAGCTTAGATTTTGGGGGCATCCAGAGAGAGACGTACACTTTGTAATAAATCCATCTGCTCCTCTTTGTATGAAAGAGATTCCAAAGCTTTTTGAAGCTTTTCCACTTGTTTCTTCCCATTGTTAAGCTCATTTTCCACTGCAGCAGCTTCTTCACGCTTTGATAATAGTTGAGTTTTCTTCCCTTTTAGCTCTTTCTCACAATGGTTTATTTTTGTTTGCAACTGTTTCAGTTCTGTTTCAGCATTTCCAACTTCTACTTTGGCATCGGCTAGTTGTTCTTCAAGGCATTTCTCCTCATTCCCACTACTCTTACCAGCCAACACACCCTACAAGAGAATTAGGATCAGCTGATAGAAATGAGATAGGATTTAATAGGCATTGTGCAGTGATCCCCACAAAAATCATAAATGCTCACCTGGTACTCCTTTTCATGTGCTTCAAGACTAATAGAAAGCTCCTCAGCTCTTTTCTTGAGGTCTGATGCTCCTTCTTCAGCCTTACGTACAGCAGCAATCTTTTCTTCTGCTGATTGCTTCAATTCTTCGAGAGATTTTTTAATCTACAATGTCAGTGCATCATTTTTAAATCCAACGGACATAATAACAATGGAGCTTAAGAACAGACAAGTAACAGAAAAATACAGTGAAATCTCTGAGAGGGAAAAAGGAAAATGATAAACAGGCAAGGCTGGGAAGTATGAAGTTCTGACCTTTACACAATTTTTTTTCTCAGTCTTTAGAATGTCCTCTTGATTTTTTAAGACAGCTGATTCCTTCACCAGATCACATGAAAGAGCATCAACCTTTTCAGTCAAAAGCTTTATCTCCCCACCCATGTTTGTGTCTTTCTCAGCTTGCAATTCTGATGCTCTCTTTTCCATTTCCTGTATCTCTTCCTGCATCTTTCCCACATTACTATCAATTTCAGTAATCATAGACTTCATACCTTCTAAACCCTGTACGGCATCAGCCATAACTTTTTCAGCTTGAACATACTCATAGGCAATGCAAAACCGTTTAAGTCTGTCCAATTCTGCATTTCCATTCGCCCATTGCATATACTGCATCCTCTCTTTCCTCAACTTCTCCAAAGCAGGAAGAATTTCCTGATCTAAGAGCTTGTCAATCTCATCAACTTTACTTTGTTTCTTTTCAAGAGTTTTGAGGGCAGCTTCTTTCTTTGTCTCGTACATTCTTGTACCAGCAGCTTCTTCAAGCATAGACAAGATTTCAGGAGGTTTCATGTTCAAGACTTTTGTAATGCGCCCTTGCATAATAAGAAAGTGTGGATTGTTTACATTTAGCTGCACAGAGTGAAAAAGATTCTGAACCCGATTTGGCTGTGCAAGGTGCCCGTTGATCAGATATTTGTTCCTTCCACCAACTACAATCTGCAAATATATGATCATTGAATGATTAACACAGTAGCCTTGCAAATAAAAGCAGATATTAATAAAGGATGAGTAGAAGAAGAGTTTCAGTCTTTGACTGCATTTTTTATGACAACAGTTATTGATTTCAAATGGATTATTAAAAGAGAAGGGGAAAAGCAAGATCCTTGACTTCTCCTTAACTTCCAATCTAACCAATCAGTTCCAAGTTGGATCTTGCTATCTTCTATTTAACACAGAAGTACTATCTACTGACAGATATAATATACTCCCTCCATCCACGTTTTACTTGTCCACTATACTAAAAGTAGATGTCCATTATACTTGTCAAGATTAGAAAACCAAGAGACAACTTAGTTACTAATTTACCCTTACTAATAACTATAGTCATTTCCCAAATCATTGCATTTATTATGTTCCAAGGGTAATATGGTAAAATGATCATTCTATTTACTGTTTCTTAAGGGTTTGTCAAGTCAATGTTGGACAACTAAAAATAGAAAGAGGGAGCAAAATAGTAAAACTCATTGTAGGATTTTTCACCTATAAGCATGGTTAAGCCTGATTAGAAAGAGAAAAGGGGACATAAAATCTGGTTCACGTAACAATGTGTGCAATAGAAGCCCTAATATCCTGTAAACAACCCCAAACCAGTCATCTATTGAGTTGGCTACATTTAAATTATTTGAAAACTCACTAAGCAATTGCAAATAATAAAAGGCAGTAGCAATATTCTTTTGGCAACCAAGATACAAGCTCAATTCTTGGCTTGCACAAATTGAAAAACTATTTATTTCTGATTGATATGTCCAGGGAACTCTTTTCAACAGTTGTACGCAAATTCAGCCACATATACTAACTTAGTGACATTCTAACGGCAAAATTGTAACCACGTCCAAATTCGTACAGTCTAAAATGACTGCAAATTCAAACATCAAGTTCAACTTCAAAATGAATATTTTCACAACTATGAACCCCATTAGCTAATTATACATATTTTCTCAACCAGAGTAAAAGAAAGTGGAAGGCACCTGACGGGTAACAGTGATCTCGGCACAATCTTCATATCCCAAAGGACTTCGACTACGGTCTGAATTTTCAAACACAACAGACACTGTAGCTTTAGTAATTCCAGCTTGGCCTTGCTTGTACACCAACTCCTGCAGATTAGAAGCCCTAACCTGCTGCAAATTCGTAATCCCTAAAACAAAGCAAATTGAGTCCAAAATGTTGGATTTCCCGGACCCATTCAAACCGGTTATTGCATTGAAAAACGGATCGAAACCCGAGACGACTGTTCTTGTTGCATA
Organism: Solanum bulbocastanum; assembly: GCA_037074985.1. Classification (NCBI taxonomy): domain Eukaryota; kingdom Viridiplantae; phylum Streptophyta; class Magnoliopsida; order Solanales; family Solanaceae; genus Solanum; species Solanum bulbocastanum. The sequence goes on from CM073599.1 coordinate 37,821,742, forward strand.
TGACTTGAACCCCTCCAAGCAAATTTCTTTGACATGCATGGTCACTGAGAGCAAGGAGTTCGCAGAGAGAAAATCCCTAGAAATGAAAACTAAAATAGAGCTTTGGAGATCAAAACCCTACTGTTTTCTGAAGAATGATTAGAGGAAGAAAGAAGCTTTTTGTTTGAACTTTGAAGATGCGGATTGATAAATTAGTCCCAATTGAGGGAGCTTTAAGGCGGGAAAACTGATTTTTCAACACCTTTCCTATTTTTGAACTTAAAGGCTCCTATTTGTTGTTAAAGAATATTTAATTATGTCGGGTCGACTGATTTTGGGCCTGGGGTCGGCTTTTCCAGGCTCATGATCTTGTTCTTAAAGTCCATATCCATTCGGTAATCTAAGTTGTGATTTTTTGCCTAGTTTAGCATAAGTGGTCTACATCTTATCTAGTTTGGCATAAGTGGTTATCCTAAAAAGTACAAACAATGAAAATTCCTATTAATTTAGAGATTAATTATCTGTCTTTTCATGAATTTTTCCGATATTAAAATTTTTACCATAATTTAAAAAAAAAAAATCAAAACTTTTTCTATTTTTTCGAGCATTAGAAAATTATCATGCTTATTCACAGAATTTCTTCTCCAAAGAACTCAAAAAATTCAAATTCCTTTCCATATTTTTTGAGTATCAAAATTTTTCCCCATAGATACATATAATATTAACTCATATACATATACATTTTATCATATACATGAATTCTTAATTAGATATATTAGTATATTTTGTTAGATATAAGCACACCTAATCAAATATATATTTCGACCACTATCTCTCATCCTCTCCCCTTTGTCACTCCCTTCTCTCCGACCAAAGACCAACGTCACCGCGTTGCTCGTCTCGTCACCACCATGAACCATCATCTCCGATGAAAACTCCACCAAAACAGCAGAAAAACCTTAGTTCCTTGTTGTTCTTCACCTCACCAACGAACACCCGGTGAGCCATCAAAAATCCAACCATACTCCATCTCCAATAGGTATCAAAGAAATGTCGGTTCTTGATTTGAAGTGAAGTAGTAAATTAGGTTGACAATTAAATGGGATGTGGCTCTATTTTAGGCTATTTTTAAGGAGTGATGTATCGTGATGAATGTGACTTCAAATCTAGTACATAATTAATAAAGAGTGAGATAATTGATAATTATTTGAAAGTATTAAGTAAATATGATATGAATATATGTCCAATTATGTAGTTTTTCTTGTAAAAATTTAATCATAATTAACATGCTGTAATTAACAAAAGGTAAAGATCAGAAAGTAAGAATTGATATTTCAATACGTAAGTCTTTGGCATCACCTCTTTCGCTTTCTTACATTGAATCATTTCTATATCATATAGTATATCCATATGAATTTGTTTGATTCTTCTAAGTGTTCAAGTTTCCTTCAAAATCAACTTGGATTTTTAACTAAAGAAAATTCTGAATTTTATACAATTCTTTATCATTACCCACAAATCACAATGAGCTTACCGAATTTGTTACGATGAGGAATCTCTATTCGAATTAATATTAAGTGATTATTTATAATCATTAGTTTTGGGTAATGATAACTGTGAGATCTAAAAAATTCATAAATTTTATTTGCTTTGAAATTATAATTTATTACCAATTTGTTTGGAATGGACATGTTATCGATTATAGCTGTTTAAACATGGTTATATCTTTTTATGATCGTTTTCTCCAAGTCAGCTGTTAAAACTTAAAAAAGGTATCATGCCTGTTTCACAGACGGCATATGCAATACATATCCGGATTGAAGCAAACAGATTTTGAGCGCTAAGATTTTTTTTACATTACCCGTATATACCTGTTGTAGCAGGTAACCTGCCTTATTTTTCAGGTTAGGCATCTATTTTTTTATGACGAATACTTAGGTGATCTAATAATGTAAAAAAATAAGTAACACTGTCAATCATATAAAAGATAAACCGAAACTAGTAACAATCAGAAAAACCATTTGGGTCTCACTTCTAATTCCTCCTCTGTCAACTCCCTGTAGTCGTACCACTGTCCTCCTGCTTTGCCCACAGGCATAGGAGATCGAACAAAAATCTCTACTGGCTTCGGAACATGGACAACAAAAGTTAGCTCTCCAGCTGTAACTTCTGAAACTGGATTAGATATTCCGGCTGATTTGTTAACTGGTACAACGGAAAACCATCCAAGACCAGATATAGCCACATCGCAGGTAGGTCTATACCGACAAATTAGCAACAACAAAAAAGGCATGTTAGGCATCCAGATAGTGTCAAAGTTGGTGATATATGAATGTGCTCACCTCTCAATATCTTCACACTTAATTTGTAACTGCCGCTTTGTTTCAAGTCCCATCCAGTCATCTGCCTTTTCTTTTCCTGTCGGAGGTGTCAATAGAACTCCGAGTTCTTTCTGCAACAATGAGAGATGTTTCACGTGCAAAGTACGTATAGAAAAAAGTATCTATACATCGTTCTATAATGATCTCTAAAGGGATTTATACATAATTGGCAACTCCACCTACTATGAATGCCCATAATGAAATTATCATGAAGGTGTTGGAACAAAGAAAATAAGAAACCATGAATTCTATTACTTTTCCTTCATTCAACTCTTTCTTCTTTGAAAAAGAAAATAAACACAGAAGAAAACTTTCACACTTTTTTCAGTGATGTATTTGTGAGTGCAGTGCTTTCCCTTTTTTCTTTTTACATTGCCATCCACAACCCAAAAAGGTCAAAGGTCAACAGTCAAAGACCACTTAGTATAAAATACAAGAGTTTGGAATTACCTGGTAGAATTCATCTGCTTCTTCAGTAGGCACTACGTGAATTTGCAACGCCTTGGGTCCATAGAATGTCAAACAAGTCTCAGGGAGAACCTGAAGTAATATTAAAGTCCAATTGAAAATGACTGATTGGGACTGCTTATATATGCAAAGGAGACAAGTTTTTATGAGAAACCTTCAAAATGTCAATTCGAACAAGGCCTCCCCAGAATATTGATAATCCACTCAAGCCACTTGATCTCATTCGGTTAGCTATCTGCGAGTCCAAGTTTTGCCCAGAACTCTGTTACATTGGAAAAACAGGAAAAAGAGAGAAATAGTGAATACACGTCAAGTTTGATGACATCAAGATCTCTTAAAGCAAATGTTGGAGAAAGAGCATACTGGAAAAACTTGACCCCGAAGACGACTTTGAGGAGCAAGAGTAGGGAGATCTTCCGCGTGAATAACTGCAGCTTGTCTATGATGAAGATGGACTCCAGGGGTATCATACAATTTCTAAATAATAATAAAGGGCGTAGAATCTGTTAAAACCACACACATTGGAAGAGCTATCAATCTATTAAGTATTCATCTTTTAACATTGGAAATTAAACAAAAAAATAAAAATAATAAAGACAAGAAAGTAAAATCAATCAGCAATTGCCAATTAGTGTGTCAGACATTAAGGACAATAGCTATGGTGACTTCGATTAATGTGATAAGCTATTATAAATCTTTTTCATTTTTTCATGAAGGTTTGTCATCAGCATGTGTAGATACGGTTTCCTGAGCTTCATTTGAGACTCAAAAAGAGTTATGAGCTGCTTGACTTTTGGTCGAATGAACTAATCTAGCAGCATTCCAGTGTCAAATTATTAATTCAAGCATTAGGGGAAAAACATTCTCAACCTCAGATTAAGTTCCACGAGTATAATAGAAGTTAGATAGAATCTCTTCCTTTTTTAAGATTCAAGAACTACACTTTTAACTTTCCCTTGCACCAAGTAATTCAAACACCATTTTAGATTATCACATAATGAAGTTGGACGATCATTTGCTACAGTGAGATACACTTACATCACCACCAAGGAAAGCATCAATTGGGATTGGACCCAGTGTCGTTCCGGGAACAGCTGATTGTATTGGTTTGTATTTCCGTGCAGAGGCTGCAACTGGGTCCTTGTATGACATCGTATCTGATTACACAGTCATAGTAAGATACAAATAGCAGAGACAAAAAGGAGGAGTGGACAAAGCAATGAAAGAGCAGATTTAAAGAACAAGCATGCATTAAAAGAGAAGACTGAAAACTACAATTCCCAGTCACCATTATATTGCTAACACATTAGTCTAGGTCAATGCAAAATTTCACTGGAAAATTGAAGCAACCATCACTTGGTAAAATTACACATTAATAATCTATCAAATAGAAGAAATTGATAAGCTAAACTCATAGAATGTTGTTGGAAGTAATGGAAAAAGTACATCTACATATTAGGTTATGTTAGGTAGGCAGAGTTGTTGATAGGATATTTCTAGTGATTCCACATAACAAAATTCCAATTTGAAACAAACACTATGACCAGAGATACTAAGACCTACTCTTGTCTGAAGTGACATAGGGAGAAAAAGAGCACAAAATTACAGAAATTGTAGACAAATGTATGGGTTTATGAATTGCAACTCGGTTACGGCATTTGACCCTCCAAAGAAAAAACACTTTAAGGAACTAAACACTATGTACAAATCACCCACCAACAGTGCTGAATACAGAGGCTCATAAACGACTTACTTAACAGTGCATTGATGAATGCAGATTTTCCCACGTTTGCTGAGCCCTGAAAAGTCAATAGCACTTGACATTTACATAAATTGATTCCAAACAACTAAGAATTAAATTGAAGAATTAACAAAGACACAGCACAACACTCAAAAATGTGACTAATCATCAAACTCCAAGTTTCAGATACTAACCAGAATGTATACATCCCTACCCTGCAAGAAAATACTAACAGTAGATTAGTAAGCTGTAAAATGGTGCGAACAAAAGGAATTCAAGAGTAAAGCCTACAACATGTTTGTTTAAGCAGGAACAAAGTTCCTTGACAAAGAAATAAAGATCCTTCCAAATAAAAACAAGAATGTTCACATAATAGCTGAAAGAACAAACAATTAGGTTTTGATCACCAAATACTGGACAGACTATATCCAAGTATTGAATAATGATCACACGATATCTAATTTTATGAGAGAACTAACAAGCCTTCAATACAAATTACTAGCAAGATGGACTAACTTTTACTTGAAGAGATCAATTTGCTTTTATTAGGTGTCTTTATCACTACATATCCAGACACAATCTCGTTCATACTTAAGTTCATCCAGTCTCTGTCTAAAAAGATCCGTCAAACAGAATCATGAGACACATCCATTTATTTATCAGCTGATTTAGTAAAGGATGAACTAGCCTAAGCCATGAAATGTAGTTCCAGCAACAATGAGATTTTTCCTTGGAGATGCTTAATGAGATTCTGTGAGAATGGACCACAATATACTGATCAGCATCCAAAAAAAGATGCACTGTGAACATCCTATTCACATATAAGGGGCTCATGATGGTAATTTATTGCCTTTTAGTTCAAGTGAAAGTTGGTAAGCGTCAAGATAACTTTAAGAAGAAACTGCATGAATATATATATATATCAAAATTCATATGTTCAAACAACAGACGTACAACACCAAGGCAGTATTACCCAAAATGGACAGGTTTAATCTTACATCTTCATAGACAAGAAACCAACCTTTTTCTCATGAATATGTGAATATCAAAATGCATATTTTCAAACAGACAATACCAAGGCAGTTTACCCAAAATGGACAATTGTAATCTTAGATCTTCATAGAGAAGAAACCGACCTTTTTCTCCTTTTGGATTTCTGACACCACCCCAGAGATTCCAACCAATGACTTTGAACTTGTTAAATGAACGCTCAGAACACTGCAAAAAGGAGCATACTATTTCAAATTTTAATGTGATCTTTTGTTCTTGGGATTAGAAGTCGGATATGATATTTACCTTAACTACAATCACTAACTGAATATTACTAAACAGGAGAGACATAATCAAATTACTACAAAGTGAACATGATCTACAAAAGGATCACACTTGGAGATGGCTAACTGACAATTACGATCACAAAAGAAGCACACCAACTAATCCAAGCTGAAGCTATAACTTCCATTGCACCTAACGAGTCAAAGATATAAAGGATACATAATACACCTCAAACTTACTTAAGCTTCTTCTTCATTGTGGCCTCCACAACCCAATCACCAACACAATTAAGATCAGTATCTTTTGGAAGAAGATCCACCTTAAGAGAAATATAGAGTACAAAATATGTTAATTGGAAAAAATATACAACAAGTTAGTACTGCCATTAACTGCGTATAACTTAGTTGCTATTATTACCTTAGTTATAACCAAAATAATGGGATTTGCACCAGCAAGATCTCGGACACGAGCCAAAAAACTGCCATTGAAGTCTACAATATCAACCTACAGACGGTGATCCATGAAGGTATAAAGAGTGCAGAAAACACAAATAAACAAGGTTTACTAGTCAATGACATGAACTGAAAAATGAGAACCAACAATCATATTTCTTTGCTTTATCAATATAGAAATCAACACCAATGCTATCAATCTTAAGACTGAAATACAAGCTTTCACAAGGTTGGATGGCATTTCTTCAATCCATTAGATTGTTGATTGATGAAACCTTTGCTCATGAGTGACTTCATTGCAAAAGGCACACTTGTATTACTTAGCATAAAGAATATATTTTTTCATGGTAACTACACTTCATTTTTAACAGGAAAAATGATGCTTGAAATTGTTATCATCCATTAATTACTCGTGGTTGCAAGGCTGTTCAGCTTTATCTAAGATTCCTAATGTGCAGATACTAAGCCCCAAGCTGAGCCGGAGGTCTACAAATTCAATGCAGGACAAAGCTGTATAACCATTCAAATAGGACAGTGAACATATGAATAAAGCAGCCAAGATCATATTATAAAGTAATATTCCTATAGTGAGAGTCACTGTAGTGTGCTATTTGAGTTAGTACACTCTGATGTACGGGATGAACTAGTCTAAATAGAATATAGAAAACTGACTTAGATATTCAAACAACGTATTATTTTAAACTACATTTATACAATCTTCAGCAGAAAAACTCAAATTGGCAAAACTCTGGCAGCACCTCAGATTACCACATCATTAAGAAATTACAAACAAATTGGAGTCGTTTTTTCGTGGCTTACCAATTTAACAATCAAAGCTTTCTCATGGCGCACATGAGACAACTTTTCTCGAAGCTCTTCTGCTGTAACAAATTGCTTTCCTCCAGAATAACCTCCATTTCCACCTACTGCAGTTATCATGTGCCCATGAGACAATAGACGACACCGTCCACAAAGAATTTTACGTAGTTGATGATGTTTCTTTTTCTGTCATCCAACCAAAAAATAAATATACAATCCATATCTAGGAAACAACAGTAGCAACTATCTAACAAATTTAGTGAATATCATACTTAACTAACTTAAAATTTTCCGGATAGAATTAGTTCAGTAAAACTCCCAAAATTAAAGAAACCTTATCACAAATACATAGAACGCATTAATTAGAAAGTTTTAATACCAAATCGTATGTCTCCTGGTCAATATAACCCGGAGCATCCACTTCCAATGTGTGTAACGGAGCTCCACAGCCGTAACAGCAAGGAGCCAAGTTGGAAAATTTGAAGATATTATCCTTCTTCTTCTTTTTCTTCTTAGTTGTGGCTTGCACCGATGAAGATGCAGCGACGACCTGTTGGCGTTGAAGATATATGTCACCACGGGTCGGGGCGGCAGCTCCATAGCCCTCGGGTTCGGATTCTGAGATAGTTTGGGGCTCAGTGGATTTGCAGAAGATAAGGGTGGGTTTAGGAGTGTGAAATTTGTAAATGTTGAGGCTAGAAGGGGAGGAATTGGGTATAGGGAATGGGCAAATGGAAGATAAGGAGGATAGAGCTAGGAGTTTAGGCGCCGCCATTGTTAATTGTGAAAGGAAGCTCGAACAAGAAGGATATTGAAGAGATATTATTTTATGTACTGTGACTTTTTTGACTAATGCTATTTTATAAACAACTGAATAAACATTCTCCATGTTGACCCTATTTTCTTTTTTTTAGTCTAATGAAAAAGATATGTCTTTTTAAAACTTACTATAGTAATTTTACCTAAATTTATGTTTTACTTTTGTCGAGTAAATTTTACTGTCACACAACTATGATATATATACAAAAAATATTTTCTTCTTAAAATTGTATGAACAATCATACTATTTAGATTTTTGTTTGGCGTGAGCACATTGCAGGTGTACTTTCAATTAATACTAATAATAATTTAAATTTAACGAGATATTCCAATTTAGTTGTCAGTTTTTTCAAACAATTTTTTATGATATGTGAATATTAAGAATAATTATAAGCATTTTATTCAAAAATATATTTTGAATGTGTTATCGATCAACCACGTTATTTTAACAAAATGAAATATCTTTATGAAATGTGTAAGAATTGTGGAATTGCAAGTAAAATTATTGATCACATGCTTTTTAGATGTTCAATTGGCTTAATTTAGAAAATTGTGATATGATATTTTAACTAATGCTAAGCAATACCCTAATTCTATAGAGCTTATAAAATCACGTATTTTTATCATTTGGCAAATTAGGAAGGCTAAAAATTCAAAAAGTTTTAATGAAAAAATTTCTAAACCTGAAAAAATTATAAACAGGGTTCTCTTTTATTTTCATGATGCATATGAAAACAACTTGCTTCCTACCATTTCTCTTATAGTTATACTTGTTTGTATTAATAGCATAAATATAATCATAGCACAAGATGGTATTATTTTGTTTGCATATGCTAATTTACACAAGAAGAAGAAGAAGAAAAAAGAAGCAAGCATTGACGTAGTGGCTATGGATAGTTGTAGCAACTTGCTTCAAGTCTTTGGCACCTCAATTCAATATGTTAGACAGGTCATCACTGTTAAAGCAATTGCAATTCGTACAACGTTGAAAAATGCTAGAGAGAAGGATTGATCTAAGTGTAAGTCCTATTAGAGATGGAAAATGTGGTAGATGTGGTCCTAAAGAGGTCTTATTCATTAGTACATAAAGTTGCTTCATTTTATGTTTTTTCAAGATAAATAGTAACTAATGATATCACATCATTTAACTCGTTGAACCTTTTTAGGCATTAATATAACAAAGTAGTTGGTTGTTAAAAATAAAATAAGAATTTAATCAATTCTTTAGCACAAGTAAAAATGATTCTATTTCATATCTTCCATTCTGAAATCACGATTTAGAAATTACAAACGATAGAGAAAAGTTTGAACACTTGATTAATTATCTGAATTTTGAGTTAAATTCAAAAATACAATCAGACGGCAAATGTGGTCACATGGTGTCTAAATAACATCAAATTTTCTTACCAATTTTTCTAGTTGTGTCCATCCCATTTACAGTTTCCGCTCCCATAAACTGGAATTGTGCTAACATGGTCGGAACCTTTTTTGGACCCTGCGCATAGTGGGAACTTTAGTGCACCGGACTGTCTTTTTTTTTTTAATCATATTAGTTTTATGGTCCCTTTTTGAGGAGTTCTAAGATGATGATAGTTGAGGTTGAGGGCGTTAGTTTCACACATTTTTAAATTGACATAAATAAAAAAATAACAAAAAAAGGAAATTTGAATAACCTTAATTCACAAAAACAACTAACTAGTATATGATTAAGCATTAGTAGTTCTAGAAAAGAGAAGGCAACAACATCCTATTTATAGACTAGCAAGAAGTAATACATGCATACATACACATACAACAATAGCAAAGAAAATAAAAAAGCCTGCAGTACTTAAACAGCAACAATTCCACCACCTATTCCCCTCAAAGACTCAGTCACTTGTAAAGGGAAAACTACATTATCATACACAAGTCCTGCTATAGCTGCACCAATGAAAGGTCCAATCCAGTACACTGCTTGATTTCTGAAGCTCCCCTTGACAACAGCAGAGCCAAATGAGTAAGCAGGGTTCATTGATCCCCCAGTAAATGGCCCCGAAGCCATGACGTTTGCTCCCACCATCAGGCCAATTGCCAACGGCCCAATTGCTGCGTGGACGCACCTCCTAGGATCAGCAGCTGCATAAACTGTGTACACTAGACCAAATGTCATCACGCCTTCGAGTACTGCTGCTCCAAAACCAGTCATCTCTTGTGGAATTCCATGTGTTGGAACTTGCTGTAATGAGAGAAAATCATTGTAGCTTTAATTATCAGCAAATTAAAGGAAAATAAGTTCATATTTATGACTCTTTTTGATCATGGGATTCAGTAAATTACAGAACGTTTGTTCTTCCACTAATCCAGTATACACTAACAACTGGAAATTAGTTTGGCAAATCAGCAACCGAATATTCGACCTAATTCAATGGCAAAAATTCAATTCATCATTGAGAATTGCGCGAGATCACGACAACAATATATTTCCTCAACCAATGTACGACATTTAACATGAAAAAAAAAAGGATAAAAAGGCAGGGAAATTTCTCGAAATTGAAAGGTACGCAAATCAATTAACCTGATTAGTGAATTTGAGAAGAAGGCAAGCGGTGACAGAACCAATCATTTGAGAAATCCAGTAGAATATCGACATGGGAATACTTATATGGCCTCCTACAGCCATTCCAAACGTGACAGCGGGATTCACGTGTCCTCCAGAGATATTGGCTGATATATACACAGCGACGGACAAAGCAAATGCATTTGCAACTGCAATTGCCACTAGGCTAGATGGATCTGATGTCGCATCAGGCACCATTTCCCCTGTGATGACATTACACAAGTTACACAACACACTTAAAGTAGACTAAGAGAAAATTGTAGAATTAACTTATACTAAAAGAAGAACTTACTGGTGGACATGGCAGCGCCGGCAGCGGCAAAGACGAAAAAGAAAGTGGAGAGAAACTCAGCGAGATAGGATCTGAGGGCATTGGGAGTGACAGAGTGCTGCAAGCGGGAAGCAAGGGACGCCATTAATTAAAACTAGTGATCTCAGAAGAATTGAATTAATTAAGAGAAGTTCTATTTGCTCTAAATCTCAATGAAAACGACCAAATGAAAATGTCTTACAGACGGTTTGGGTGGTTTCCAAATGCTTATATAGGAGTTTGAGAGGAGTTACTGGTTGCAACGATTCCATTCAAATATTATTAACCGCCAATTACAGGTGCCCTCTTTATGCTTCACTGTTGGGCTATTTCATTTTAACAATGGACCCACAATTTTTCAACTTCTGCGCGGTCCATAATTTTTGTCTTCAAATTCGATGCTCTTTAATTATTATTTTCTTGTTCTTTGACAAGTAAAAAATAAATGACTGAATATAGATGTAGTTTATATTTCTGTACTACAATATAGCAGAAGTTATGCATCAAAGGCATAACAAGTTTATGCGGCTTAATTCATATAGAATTATGTTAATCAAGACAAAAGTTCAGAATCCCCTAGTTATGTCATAATAAATATAACTTCAACTCCTACTTGAACTTATGCCGAGTGAGATAAAAATTTAGTTTCATAATTCACAAGTTATATCGTCTAGGCATAATTTATACTTACGCTAAATAAACTAGATACTATACAATTAGGGATGGGGCGCGGCGGATGCGGGGTGTCACGACCCAATTTCTCGAGTCATGATGGCACCTACTATACCCTACCAGTAGGTAAGCCAACCCGTAACTCAGAACATCAAGCAATGAGCATAAGGGCAGAAACTAGCGGAAACAAAAGTCTAAACAAGGACAACAAGGCGGAAGCAAACCAAAATAAATATATACAGCATCCCTCCCAGAACCTGGAAGTCACTAGTACAGAGCTATCTAATAAAGAGTACAAGTCCTAAAAGTGGACCACAACAAGCATGTCTCAAAGGCAACAAGACTAGCTAAAATAAAAGATAGAGACATGACAAACCTAAAACGCCAAGTACTCGCCCTCGTCTCCAAATCACAACTGCAAAAGAAGGCTGAAACTACTCACCACTGATAGCTGGTACTGGTACTGGGACCTGCATCACAAAATAGATGCAGAGCGTAGCATGAGTACCAAAATAACAGGTACCCAGTAGGCATAAAGGCCGACTGAGCAAAAAGGGCAAAAACAAGAGGAAAGGATAGAATCTAGATACAGAGAGGTCAACACGAATAAGAAAAGGAAGCACACGAGCATACCAGAAATAAACTAAGTACAACTAAACTAAACCTAGTTGGACCGCCATAAGCAAAGAAGGTACACTCGTGCGCAAGTTTAAATAAAACCTGAACGGACCTTCATAAGCCTGACAGGTACACAGAAAAGCTAAGTCTACTGAAAAAAAAAAAAAAAAACCAGGCTCCCAACTCAAAGTAACCAAGATAACTCATCAGACTCCACCCAGCTAGTAGTGCACTCAGCTCCCAGCCCAGCTAGAAAAAGCGACACGGGGACACCCAGCCAGCAGAACACTTCCATCCCAGCTAGAAAGAGAGGCCCGGGGGCAATCGTCGAAATCACCGAGTCTACCCAGCTAGCGATACGTTCCCAGCCCAGCTAGAAGGAACAATCCCGGGGGTGATGGTATCTCCGATAGGATCTAATCCAACAATAACCACCATAAAACGCCGTCCACTCTAAGAAATCACAGAAAAGACTCTCAGCCTATACTATCTCAGTCCCACACCTCTAGTGATGTACTGAACCTTCAAGAACGCGTTGAAACCGCAAAATTTAAGGGAGAAGATACAGAAGTGCAGCAAGCAGCGATAACGCCTAATCTAAGGCTCAACTATCAGACTCAAGTCTGCTACTCCAGTCTATAAGGAGCTAAGTCATCCGAACGACGTCAACAGAAAGTCAAGGTCATCCAGCCCACACGGGTCATAAGTCTAAGTCAATTCTAGCCTAACATGGACTAAGGACATCATGCTTTCGGTTAAGGACGAACAAACATATAGCACATAACATACAAGCATACAATAACATTTAGCACATAAGTATGTAACTCTACTAAACCAGTTAACATGATACTACACCCGAAATATGACCAATCGATCCTAACATGAGGTATCTAATCAAAGTAAAATAGGAAACTAGTACACACCCCAATTCACTCCAATCGACATGTTTTTACACAATTAAGCTCAATCTAATAGAAAGGAAGTTGTAGCCTACCTTAAAGCCGATCGCACGCGCTCCAAATCACTTTGCCGGAGATTTTCCTTTCCAAACGATCCTTGAACGCTGCTACTCTATCGGATGTAGAATCACAACGTTAGTACGGTCGTTTAGACACCAAAATCACTATAAACAGAGACGGGTAAATTTTTGGAGTCAAAACGGGAATCGTGGAACTCGCACCGAACTGTTCGGATTTGACTCCGTCAAGAGACCTAAAACAGTGCCCCGAACTTGTGTTTCAAAATGAAACACAATTCGGGGCTCAAAACGCAGCAAAACCCAACATGCAAGGAAAATCATATTTTATTCAACTTAAATGAAAACATGCAGCAGTCAAAACTCAAAATTTACGAGAATCGCAAAGTGCCCAGCACTTCTTGAACAGTCCACGATGAAGCCACGACAATTCCCAACACGTGAGACTTCGAATCACCCAAAATCGAGCTAAAATGAGTGAGATATGACCAAAACAAGAATGTCAATAACAAAAGCTCGAAAAAGGGGTACAACAGTCAGGTTTATCGTGAATTTTACCTCGAAATACGTGCACCCGACAACTTTCGAACACTCTACAGCGAAGCTCCCACACTTCGAATCACCTAATTCAGTTAAGAGATAAGAAAGTTATGAGATTTTAAAGTTTCTAAAAGGCTGCTGATGTTTTTCTGCATTAAATAGCAGATTATCAGCATAATTTCGAAAACTTATAAACTCTGACGGAGTGCTCCGAACTCATTCGGAACCTCGTGCACACAAATGAGATATGCAATCATACCAAATTCAATATTCCGTACTCAATGGCGCAGTCAAATTTCCATACGAGGTCAGCTTGACAAAAAGTGGGTCACACACCCAATTGCCATTTTAAGTCAAAAACCACAAAAGGGCTCGAAAAAATATCAAAAACCTCAAAAAACAAAAGAAGGGTCAATCTAGATCAAAATCGACATTTCGGAGCTGACCTCGCTAACAGAATTCTCATCCAAGCGCATTTACTCAGAATGTTGACTAAAGTTAAACTTAGGCTTAAACTTAAAGTTAAAATGCCTAATCGCACCGACTCACTCTGAAAACCTCAAAATTCAAGCCGACCATGTTACTAGCCTAAAATGACCCTTCCGGAGCTGATGGAATCGTCAGAATTGAATTCAGATGTCATTTTATTGAACTTTTGATAGAAAATGATCGTTCAAGGTTCGTAAGCTCCAAAACGTTAAAACTCGCACAACAACCAAACGAACGACCAGGTGACCGAACTATTAGTCCCAGCAAGTTATAAATGACTTAGGGTCGCTACAAGAACGCTCTAACGACACATAGAAGGCAAAACACAGAAATGACTAGGAGGGTCATTACACGGGGTGAGGCGGGTTTAAGGCTATGTGGGGCAAGGTGGGTTGAAGTGGGTTTTTTTAAAACTAATGCGGGCCGGAGGCGAAACTGGCTCCCCCTGAACCATCCTCGGAAGAGTAAGGAAGGAGAAGGGAACGAGAGCTTCTCGCCTCCTAAGAGTATAAAGAGGCGGAGTGTCACCCCAACAAACTAGACGCACGCATCAAGGCGTTCTGCCAACGAGCGAAGACAATCGCTCAAGAAAGGGGATTCAGCCCTGGCAAATGCAGAGCGAGGTGGGTTGCGGGTATATGTAATTTTATGTGGATTCAAATAATTTTAAGTTTTTACATATTATAATAGTGCTAGAACATTATTAAGATAACTTCTATAAATCTACTAAATATTCAAGATAGTAAATGAAAATGATTTAATAAAAAATAATATAATTTCTTACATGTTTTCCAATTAACCTCTAAAAAATAATTTTTTTAGTCACTATCCTATTAAATTAATACAATTTAATGAAAAAAAGATTTTTTTTTTTATGAATTTTATTTTTAGTATCAAACTTAACTAGAAAAAAGAAAATAATAAAAAAATTATACGGGGTGGGTCTATGTTGGGCGGGGTGAGTTGAAAATGAAAAAGTTGTTATGCAGAGCGGGGCGGATTAAAAATTTTGCAGGCTAAGCTCAACCCGCCCACCCCACACCCCATTGCCATCCCAATATACAACTTATGTCGGATAACTTAATTTTCAAAGACCTTATGTTGGATGAGGCATAAGTTAGATAAAAACATTTTCACCCACAAAATTTTCATTAAATAAGCAACGAGGGATTTTTTTTTTTAAAAAAAGTCATGATATTTGAGAAAAAAAAATAAAAATCACTCAAAAATAGAGACGATCGGTGCAGAAACTTCAATTTTCACTCGCAAGCGCCGGGAACCAGATGATTTTGACAAATAACCACTTTTATTACTAAAGGAAAATCAAAGGTAACTGAAATTAATTCACATTTTAATAAATAAATAAATAAATAAATAAATAATATTTTTTGATGATAATAGGGATAAGGTACAAGTAATCCTAGATTAGATCGAAATACTAGAGACACATCTTAACTAAACTAAGGTCTTATTACCCTCCTGAACTATTTTTTTTTTGTAATTTTATATACTTTTTGGCTTATGTGGCACACTTTGTGAGTCCACATAGTTGAGCGCGTGGGAAATCTTTAGATGTCACGTAACTCAAAAATGTGTACAAAATAAAAATGAAAATGGATTCAAGAGGAATAATAAGACTTTAATTTAGTTAAAATGTGTTTTTAAAATTTCGATCACAGTCTCGAATTCTTGTGCCTTAGGAAAGTTGGCAAAGTATTATAAATTACACGACGGAAAAAGATTGGGCTGTAATTTTCGTAAAATGGGTTATCTTACAAATCGGCCCATTGCACCAAATGAGTCAGTATTCATAGGGTCGGGTCATAACCTATGAATGTCAAACAGGTTCGAAGAGGAGATCGTCACTGTAGAGGTTCAATTTCTATGGTAGCAGAGAAAAAATGGCAGCTCAAGAGGAAGTAAAACAACTGGCAGAGTGCTCAGTCTCCAAGTTAGTTTCCTTTACCTTCATCAACATCATCTTTACTTATCCCTTTATTTGTGAAAGTAGACATTCTTGTATCTCGAAATTTTCTGAATCTATAGGCAGAATATTTTTTCGCCTGTTAGGATATTAGGAAAGAAATTTTAGATTGAAACGTTCTATGCTTCTCCTTTCAAAGAACGAATCAAATTTTTGAGGATGCCAAATTTTGTTTTTCCTTTCCTGGTGAGGATGTCAAATTAACAAAAGGGAAGATGGTTAATAATTTCATCATTTGGATTTCAATCTTTATCATCTCAAAAAATTACTTTTGAATCAAAACGATAATTAAATCTACAATAATTGAACATTAATCTGTCACTAAGGGTCCTGGTATGCAGACTAAATTATTCTGGGTTTATCCCACCTCGGAGTTGATATAAAATAATCCCAAGTTGGGTTGGATAAGGTAGGATACCCATGATTAAGTGTGGGATAAAATTAGTGCTGCATTTCGTTGACGGTATAAATATCATCTTATCCCGCATACCAAACGACCCCTTTAGCCAAAATTGTAATACCTTTCAATAAAGTTGAAATGAAGAGGATGAAGTCCAGGACTTTTTCCTCCTTCTTTCAAAGGGGAAATGGGGGAGAGGATTACAAACCCTGGTGAAAGTGCAGGTAGACAATCAACCGAGCTTCTAAGATTCCCAAGTCCAGTACTGAACTACTAGTAGAAACAAAATAATTAGGCAAATTTTTTTCAAGTGGCTTAAACCTTAGTGGACAAAATCATCCTGTATGGGAAATGTTGAGGGTGTCCCAAAGGTCGGTGTCTTATTTTCTTACCTTAGAATTAATGGAAGTGGAACCTTGCTTAATTTGGGGATGATATAGTATTACAGAGTCATTGAGTTATTCCCTCTCATCTCTTTTCCCTTCTTTTGTTGGTCAAAAAGATTTGATCTATTTCCTTGTTATGGAATTTTCGTCCTCCAACAATAAACAAATATTAACTAGAGTATTTCATGTGAGTCTTCACTTTTTGATATTGTGAACCTTTGAAGTTTAAGCACTTGTTTTAGGCAAACATTTTACTCTTAATAACTGTGTGAGTCAAAGCAGGTCATGTTTGATAGAGTGGAGGTAGTACCAAATATAAATGCTTTTATTCAATAGGAAGATTGGAACAATGTTGAAGGCAAGGGTGAGAATAATGGTGTAAGTATAATATGTAGTGCGACACCCCTTTCATTGCCTTTCTAGTTCCTGTTAGGGTCATCATGCCTTGTACCGCATATGATAGCAGTATCGTACCGGTGAAATGTGAACAGGAAAGTTATGAGAAACTAGTATGATGGATGATATTTATCCACACCTCATTTGGTCGAATTTTCATGGCATTGATTATTTGCTTCATGTTCTAAAATTGCTATATGCGTCCTTCTATTTTTATAAATTGTGGACGTCTTTTCTTTTCTATCTGGTGTATGTTCTTTGCAAATAAACTTTCATGAGCTTCTGGTTATCACACTGTATAAAATGAGTCACTTCCATCTTATCATTTGAAGTATTTCTTCTGAATTCAGTGTTTCTATTTCGTCTTGGAGTTTTCAGACAACTTCAAGCTACAACGGTCATGTTCTTCTACCTTTCTCATTTTTAAGTATTCTTTAGCCCTGAACAATAAGAACAACTATCCCTCAATTCTAAACAAGTTGGGGTAGTCTATATGAATCCTCATTGACAATGTTTCTTGGTTTAAACTAATCTCATGCCAACATATTTTTGATAATATTTTACAAAAAAAGAAATTAAATAAGAAGTATTAGAAGTTCTTTAGTCCAGAACATGTCTAAGATTTTTCAGGCCTTGGGAGCTTGTGTGATGATTTTTTCTCCTAGGTAAATTTTTTGAAGGGAAAGGGTAACAAATTGGAATATATTTGATCTCCATGAGGATTGCAGCTGTGACGTAATTTCTCATTCGTATAATGCAGATATTATATTACTGTGTCACGGCATTCCTAAAATCAACAATGGAAAATTCAATGTTCATGAATGTCTTTATGTATCTATTATGCGGAGAAGTTGAAATTTGTGCTCCTAATACATGCGTCTTTTTTTCTTTTTCTTGAGATGGGTATTAAAGCTTAAACTTGGAGATGGTATTGAAACAGTTATGTTATTGTGGGTTCTAAGACAAATGCTTTTCCTCGACTAGTGCTTTGAGCTTACCTCCTGGCAATCAGGCAATGCATGGGACACCACAAATTCTGAATGTGAATGTTTGTATCGGTTATGAGAAATTGAATTCATGCTGTACTATGTTCTAATGAACTTGGTATAATCATGATTGCCTATATATGGGTCATGTTGCTTGTCTTATTTATTCTAGTCTGATATTTAAATTGCTGCAGTGCGCTGGGGACATGGGTTTTCTCTGTAGCTGGTGCACTGCTTGCGATTCCAGTGGGTATTAAACGGAAATCTTTGGCACCCCTTGTATTTTTTGGCACAACTGGTACGATGCTAGATATAATTATGGGTATCAGTGCTTGTGAAAGGGAGCACGCAGAACGGCAAATGAAGCTTTTGGAAGAAGCACAAGGATCTGCAGCTGTTGATACCTTGGCTGATGCAGGAACTGAACATTGATGACATTCAGGTCGCTCTGGATTTTGTCTTCAACTAATAGCTGAGGGTTCATGACTTCATGTAGCATTTTGAGAACTGTTGGCCTTCAGTTTCCGCTTTACTTGGCTTGTAACTTGGATATTATCATTATCAAGGCAAATAATGTGTGGGGTGATTGAACTTGTGATGTGGCTTCAGAACCATCTTTTTTCTTGTTCTTAAAAAGCTTTCTATTAGTAACCATGTAGAGAAGTCCAAATTAACTCCATCATGGCCTGATGGTTTTTAACTCTTTCATACCTTGAGTTTGTTTTTACGTTCTTGTACTTATAAAAGAGGTTTACTTAACCTCGTAGTCTATGTCATTTCATTGTGCAGCAAACTATAGTTGGAAACTTGGAATCTAAAGCTCTTTTGAATATGAAAACTCATCAGCCAGCTTTTAGACAAATAATTAAGTTTTGTTGTTGCTGTAGGAGTAGCTTCTTAAACTAGTTCAAATAATATGAGACCACCCATGTCTTCATTTTTAGGTACAACCCCTTCGTTGCAATTTGTCTTTTTTAGCAATCTGTCACTCCGAGAAACTTGACCAAGTTCATATCGCGATCAAGACCTTGTTCAAGTTTTAACCGTAGCTCATCTTTTTCAGACCCAAAACTTATATGATTTTCTCGTGTTTGGGAAAATTCAAAATTGAAGTTCTGGTACAAACATCTTTAGTTTATGTAAAGGATTGAAATGCTTTTTGAAACAGCATGTGTGGCCTGGACTGGAGAACGTCCACACACCCTAAGCCTTTAGCCACAAAATGAATTTCTATGTGCAAGCATATCCAATAACTTCGCCTCAATCCCAAATAAATTAGAGTTATCAGCAGTATGAATCCTTATTGAATTTGTCACTTCATTTGAGCCTATCGCAAACTCATATTACTCAACAAATAGTTCTTTTCTTTTTCTATTAGCATATAAGTAGCTGACAGGACTATAATACTTCTAAAGAGAACAGGTGAAGTAACCATACTACATCACAATCACAATGACATTTTTCCTTTACACGATGCGGGTCTGGCTTGGGTAAAACATAGCACCTGAATACAGCAGAAACGAACGCACCCAGCTCAACTCAACCTTTCCTCCTCAGGAGAACATTACTCAAAATCAATAATCTATAGAAGAAGCATCCTTTAGACAAAACGAACTATGCAGAAGCATTTATAGGGATGTTATTCAAGATGGTATATTCTTCACTCAAGGAGTCCAGAAAAAGAATTCCCAATTATGAGTTTATGAAAAACACATGAATTCTTCTGAGAACATTGATATTTGAAACATTTATAGATAAAAAGAACTCCTCTACTTGATTGACATCAGATATAAAGGACGGCAGAGAAACAGAGATCATCTCGTACCTCCCACATTCGCAATCTCTTGTTGCATTAATAGTAACTTTAAATTTCAAAGGACTGTTATTCTTCTGTTGCAGTAGTAACTTCAACAAAATTAACCAAACCAAATAGAAATTTGGTCTTACATCAAATTTATTTTTTTCTTTCAATTCCTTACCTTCATTGGTGCGTGATGTGTCAGTGACTGACACACCTTCCCCAGCAATAGTATGTTTAAGTACCGTACTTTCAGCCGTGCCCTTCCTTCTGCAGACTAAATTTGAAGCATGATTGGTTCCATACTTCCATCCTTCAGCCTTTGGTAACAAAAGAACACTTCTTCTGCTCTGATGTTTCCAAACAACACTTCAGCTGCCTTGTTTTTAACAAGAAGTGGAACATACATTGAATCATCCCACACATATAGCTGCAAAATTGAAATAGTACATTAAAAAGTCTCCAAATAAATAACGATAAACTAACAAATAATCGGTTAGGTGCACCTTATGGAACTTAAGATAATTTCTGGTCTGAAAGTAAATATCTCACACGCCCATCATTATAGTTGAGTGAACGCAATGTCAATGAGTTTGAAAAATATCTTCATACTAGTGTCAACTAGAGTTGTGAAGTTTTAGTACCAACATGGACATAAAAACTTCAGGTGCCAAATCCCATGGCTTGGAATGAAAAATGCAATATAAGTAGTAATGGTGACGGAGTTTTCTGGAGCTAATTCACAAGAAAAAGAATGTTACCAGTTGAAAGAAAAACTCTTACCATGAAAGGTCGATATATCATGCTCACTGCATGAAGGTGATTGGAGCTTTCCAGACAATAGAGTGATGAGGCATTTTTAATACTGCCTGAACTGTTGAAACCAAAATGATTTCACAGTTACTAAATGTTAATAGACATATTATAGGCATATACATATGGAAAGAGGACTGGTTCAGCTTTTCCTCTTACCTAGATTCATCACTCAAAGGAGTACCACATATATGGCAGCCAGCAGTAATCAGATCATCAGCCACATTGCAATCTGAGTGTACATATAGCCTCTTGCTAATGAACATGCTTTCAACATCAGATTCAGGAAGATGTCTCCAGGTAATTGGCAGAAATAATTCACCAACAGATGCATGTATGGTTGCCTTGCAGGAATCAGGAAGATCAGATAAATATTTAAGAGAGATGCAATCCTGAGATTTCGTCTCTTCATGCACTTTCCAATTAATAGATGCCTGCTTCCATTGCAAATCCGTGAGGCCAGCATTCATTATTATATGTCATAAAGCAAGTCAATTGACAAATACCCTTTTAACTGGAGTCATTTGACAACAGATGTGAAGTAAGACACGGGCATGCTCTTATCACTATCACATGGATCCCAATCAATCTTGAAATACTATTTTTGAAAATCAGTAATAAGCAATAAAAGCCATAGCTTTCTTCCATCAAATAATGATAGAGTACTTAGACCTTCCTTATTTTGACAAATAACATATCCTCATTACCAGTAAAAGTTGGTGGTTTTAATTTCAGCACAACTGGGACAAATTATCGTATTGCATCTTCTACAGAAATAACCCAGCAAGGTGTTAAATATTAAACTCAAATCCTAATCTTGAACTTTGTAAAAGCTAAGATAAAGAAAATTATCCAAACTGATATTTCCATTATTTCCTAGGTAAAATGGTAAATACAATAATAATTGAGGGTAAAATAGGAGCAACAAATTTAAAAAACTTTTTAATCAAATCATTGCTTTTAATAGTCCCAGTAAAGGCATGGAAAGTTTCTACTAGAGGAGTTTTAAGATAATTCTCAAACTACAGGGGAGATCCATTTAGTTCCAGTAAACTAGAGAGGAGGTCCAAGTATTCACCCAAAGTTAATTCATTAACTAAATCTGCTTGCCAAATTGTTTTGTTTTCTAAAGTATCAGAAAACAATTCATTAATTAAATAAGAATGAAAGGCACTTATAAGTTGGTGCAAAACTGTTCCTAGCAGGTGCAACAGTGCACTAGGATATCCAAATCTTAAGAACTATAACTCTTCGGCTTGAGCCAAGTGGGGTGGGGTTTGATCTGATAACGCAGCCTGAAATACATAACCGAGGACAAGATAGTCTACAAATAAATCATTTTGCAGCATAAATACATCTAAATTTGGACTTCATCAACTGTGGAAACTAATTAAGAGAAGAATTGAAACCTCCTACATCTCAGCCATGTGATTGGGCATGGGGAAGTAAGAAATTTGAGAAGGAGAAAAGGGTGCTTGATCAATGGACTCCTAGTCTCTACTCGAGTCTATGTGATTTCAAATTTACAACAGCAGTTCCAAGAGAAAGATGATATATACTTGATGGTTTTTCAATTCAACAGCAGCTCCCTGCTGCAGCAATGTAACAATTTTCTGAAGCTTATCCTTTGATGCCGTACTAATTCGACAGCTGCGCATCAGATCGTCCTCACCTGCAAAGACGTTAAGTCAATATCTTAGCCCAGGTCAGGAGCAGACTGGTCTAATTTTAGCCGAACTACAGATATTGAAAAAAAAAAAAAAAACTAAACAAACAATAAATAAACCTTATGAAATCTGTTTGATCCGATTCTCATATTTCGCTTCTTTATGCTTGTGAAGAACTAATGTTGAGACAAAATATAAAATTTTTAAGTACGTGAAGTCTCATCAGAGCAGAAATTAATTTATTTCAGGCACTCACGACAAGTGAAGCATGGCTAAATCAAATTTGCTGTCGGTGGTGCCACATGGGAGTCGAAGACTAATTTTTCAAACCTCCCTAGAAGTATAGCAATCCGGTGGTAACCTTACTACAAGAGGAGTCTGATTCGCACTCAACAATTATTTGGTTGAACTATATAAAACTTTAGATTAATCTATTTGGAGAAAGGCTAATGATAAAGCTGCATGTAAGTTTTTTTTCTTTTCATGTTAGTAAGAAAGATAACGTTAGCTAATAGATAAGCTTCCTGTTACTACAGTCTACAGATTGAGGGTGTGATTTCCCAAGATTACACATTTACAGTTGATGAGAAGTTTGCAAGAGGTTAAAAGTAGCTGATTAGAGAAATAAAATTCTTTATTGAGTATTTTTTATGGCTGAAAGCATGTTTTATTGGTTATGGATTCTTCTTGTTAAATCTTAACCTTTTTTTCCAGAAAACTCCCTTTTCTAGAACTGCTGATTAGACAAGGAGGGATCCATTCTGAGTAACTGAACCAACACCTTGAGGTTATGCTATTCTCAGTCTAGTAAGGTCTGGGCACTTATGAGCATTATTATCATTTTTAACAAGTTCAGCAATTTACATGCATATCACATCAAGGTACTGCAAAAAAGAAAAAGAATAAAGGAAATACAATCAATTTATTGTAATCAATAGTTAGCATGTAGGTCAACTGCACTCTAATATGCAAGGAACAAAAGTTCATTGGCATATCACATTATAAATGGATTCCAAAGAGGTTCAATGAAAAAAGGAAAAGTGCACTTCTTTATCATCTGCAAGAAAGAAAGAAAGAGAGGGCAAACAAAGACTTTCAATATAAAGTATTATATCATGAAGATAGAAATGGTGTTCAACATGAAAGATATCGTAGGAGAAACAGGCGTTCGATTTATGTTTGTTTCATCAGTTTGTAACTCAATATACTAGCCTCCTGAAAGTTAATTTAGTGGCATCACCCAATTATTCAGACAAGATTACACATATTTGGCATCTAAACATGCAGTCTTCTTGGACTTTTCCCCTGGAAATCAGTAAATGCTAGGCAGACATTAAGGACTTCTTTTTCAATTCTAGTCACCCTTTACAACAATTGATCTAGTCATGTATTCCTGATACTCCAAAGCTTGATCATATCTACCAAAGATAATGTATCGAAGAACCTTATGAGTTGTAGAGACAGAGAAAGAGAGAAAGAGAGAAGAGAGTACCTTTAGAAGCAATTGGCTTGTATGAATGGACTATACATTGCAAAGTTGAGCAATGTACAGTTCTAGCCTCAATTAATCCGCTAACTCTTGTAATCTTAACATCTGAAATTAAAAAGTTATATGCATTACCTGAAGATTGGAGCAGCATTATTATTTGAAAAGTAAAGTTTAGAACACACAAACTCACATATTCAAGAGTATTTAACAATGCTGATTAATATGTTAACCTAATCAACAATACAAGCATAACAGATTCCATGGACGTGAGACAGAGGGAGGACGAGACAGCTATATGAGATAATGATTTTAGAAGGTCTTTTGAGGCAATGACTGATCAGTGAGCACTATTACACCACAAACAAATTCTATGCTGCATACTATGTTTGAGAAGCTGTTTACATAAAAATTCAAACTGAAACTTGTTATTTTCCACGGGCTCTTGGAAAATCAACAAGAAATAGACAAATGAAAAGAGAAGACAACAATGAAGTTCAATAATTTCAAAGTCACTAGTCATATACGCTTTGTCCCAATTTATGTAGCACAATTGGAATTTCGAGGGTAAACCAAGTTTTTTTTTTTACTGTTATTGTTTTATATGTCTTCTAAATATTTTAAGTTGTTAATCATTGTGATGTATAGTACTTTTTTTATATAGTTTACAAATATATAAATTTTTATTTCAAAAAATTTAAAGCTTGTATGTCTGTAATCACGGTCAAAATGTAGAAGTTTGAATCTCGAAATTCAACTCGGCCATATAAATCAGGACAAAGGGAGTAGTACTAAAGAAAACCTGCCTACTGCCCGTTCCCGCTTATAAGATCTTATGATTTAATTTCTGAAATTTCCTGTTGAGTTATAGAATATGAAGGCCACATATGGCATCAGTCATGAGTCACTCACAATTTTAGAATTAAACTATATATATATATATATATATATATATATATATATATATATATATATATATATATATTGCGTTGAAATAACTATAACATTTCACGGCCTGTGATAAACGAAAAACAATAACATAACCGTGGATAAATATTTCAATTCCCCAAAAAACTTACTTTGAAGCAAAATGATATCTCCAGCAACCAATGTGGAGGCCAATTGCTTGTTCCATATTGTAACAGGAAAAAATGGACGGGTATCGTCAGCCACCTGTATGTCGGTCCTTATGACCTCTGCTCCACCTTTTCTCCATAGCTTGTACTGCAAAATTATATATATGCTGAACTGAAAGTACATAATTAAGCCATTAGATACAGAGAGAAAGAGAGAGTACCTGAACTGGGGTGATATTGTGAACAAAAACGAGGAGTTGGACGTACTCGTCGATGTGAGCTGCTGCTTTAGAGAGGTCGATTAGAGGACCATAACATACTATTGCCGCCATTTTCTTTCTTCTCTTCTGCTTTTGCTCATGTTTTCTTACTTCTTCTCTTTTGGGCTTTTCATGACCCGACTTTCATTATCCCAGCCCGCTACTTGAGAAGGGTTGGGTTGCGAACTTACAAATTGAGGGTTGTAGACCCATCGGAAAACTTATGGTAATCCATTAGTTTAGAACCTAATTAATATAGTTTGAAATATTACGATTCTTATTAAATTTTGGTGTGTCCGGCACTTCAGGTACGT
The DNA here is from genome assembly GCA_037074985.1 of Solanum bulbocastanum. Lineage (NCBI taxonomy): Eukaryota > Viridiplantae > Streptophyta > Magnoliopsida > Solanales > Solanaceae > Solanum > Solanum bulbocastanum. The sequence continues at coordinate 37,847,443 of CM073599.1, forward strand.
GCACACACATGTATCTTGATATAAATGGAGTCAAAATTATGTATAATTTGTTTTATATATATTGTATCAAAGTGGATTCGCATGTAATTACACCAGATACATACAAATACATATATCTAATATGCATCTAGTATGATTTGTGCGTATTTGGGATACATGACTATCTCCCTTCCTATCTCGTTCATCTTTCCCCTATTTTATGTATGTTGAGGCAAAAATATGTGTATCTAGGTGTATATTTATTAATATATGGTAGAAAACTCTTAATTAGTGATAAAATATGTAATTATTTGAAAGTATAGGTGGAATGCGTGTGTGTGGTAAAATATGTAATTATTTGAAAGTATAGGTGGAAAATGTGTGTGCGCGCGCGCACGTTAAAGTGATATAGAACATTTCTGACAAAAAATGGTAGAGTCAGGATGGCTAGGGCCAGGTTGGTTGGAATGTAACCTTAGAGTAGGGTACGTGTGGCGTTTGGCATACAAGGTAGGCTTGGAAAACCTTAGGATGACATAAAAGGATAGGTTTGAAAAAACCTTAGAGTGAAAATAGGGTTGAATGTTTAACGGTAGAATTGGCAGCAAATTGAGGTAGAAAGGCTGGAAATAAGGTCTATGGGTCATGGTTATTAGACCTAGGATAGTAAGATTGTCACGACTCAAACCGTCGAAATTAACACGCACACTAACCCTTCGGTGGGAGAACCATTACTACAACCCAACTAAACAATACTAACCAAAAGACACGCATTTAGAGATGTTGAAAAAAGTTCAAATAATCAATTTAAAAGCTAAGTTCCCATAAACTCAGCAAGTTACCAACACAAACACAAACAAGTGGAAATTCAACCCCTAGAACCTAAAAGTCATTGTGTCAAAACTTCTAACTAAACGGTCTAAGATAAAGGGATGCAACCCCAAAACAACTAAACATAAAGTAAGAGTCTAAAAGGTCCAAGTCCGAAGAAAATGGACTAAGATCCTAGATGAATCCATGGTAGCCTGAAAGAACTAGCTCACCCTTGAACTCGACAAGTCAGTGATCTCCTAGTTGAGGTCTCTCAACAGCCGCCTGAAGATGCCCCGTACTCAACAAAGAAAGAGCAAGTGCAGTATCAGTATATAAACAATGGTGTATTGGTAGGATCATGCTGTTTTTCCAGTAAGTAAGACATACACACGTAACTGCAACATAGTAACCCACACATATACAGAAAGAAAAAAATTTACCAGTTCATGCCCAATATATCAGTTTCACAATATCAAACTGTTAGTGTGTCGGACGGACACCCAATTCAATAATGTCTCAAAGCGTGACACCCGATTTAATATGTGTCGGAACATGACACCCGATCCAATCATATTTTGGGTCGTGACACCCGATTCAATCAACCACAATCATAAACACAGTCAACACCACAATGAATAATTTACACATTTGTATTGTACAATCAGGTAGCAAGTTCATTGTATGCTATTGAATCACAATTAGTAATTTCATGAGATTCATTTTATCTTTTCCTACTCACATACATTCATGAATACAATAGAGTAGTTAGCAGGCATGTATAACACAAGCGGGAAGTCAAACCATCATATACCTCGAAATCAAGCCTGAACACTCTTAAGGAACTTGAGATTTCCTTTTGCGAAATCTCTCAGCTTGTTCTTGGTATAAAAATAAGTAAATTATCCAAAGGATCAATAATAGAGGCCTAGTTTACTTGGATTATATCCAAATACTAATCCTTGGCCAACCCCATGATCCTAACACCCAACTAGGGCTTTTTCCACCATTAAATTCAAATCAAAACCCTCCCCCCAAAGATAAATAACAAGGATTCTAAGTTTTTTAAGAATCGATTTATGAATTAGGGGAGTAATTGACTTACCTTTAGCGCGAGAATCAGTGAAAAACCAAAAGAGAAAGCCCAAGGTCGCCCTTTTTCTCTCCAAGAACCCAATTTGCAGAAAAATTACATTTTTGGGACATTTCCCATTTTTACTCGCGACTGACCCGCCATGGTGGGCCAAATCCCGCCATAGCGGGAATAGTCTCGTTGTGGCGGGTTGCATGAAGAATGAGACTCGAAATTTGTTTCAAGTCTCAATTTCACAACACACCCTCGAACCTTGACGTTCTTAAACCACCCTATCATGCTAATATCAATTATGAGAGTTCTACCCGCTCTAATTCGATTATGTCAAGACATATAGACATCTTATCGTCTTGGCTATCCACTCAAATCATTAATTTCATAATCAAATCCCCCAGCCATTACTGGATTACCATATACCTCACACGTGACTCAGATTTCGTCCAAGTCTGGCCTAGGATGGAAATTTTCAAGTTACTACTCAAAAGTTTTCTAGCCCAAATTTCTTTTCCATTGGCTTATCCATAACGACAGGAATAGGTCTTTACAAAGAGTGTGTGGCTAAAGGTTGGGTGATTTTCATATTACATGTTTTCTTCCAAGTATTTACATGATATTATATGGTGAATTTGGGTCGATAAATGATGTCTATCAGTACGTGTTGTTTGTATTGATACTCATCTTGCTATGTCACTTAGCGTAGTTTGGTTGCAGGATCAATGATGTTTCTTAGGCAAAGACGAAGATGATCTCTGGCTTCTACCTCTCTTTTCTTATGATGGGAGTTGTGTCTTATTAATTTCAACCTTATAATCTCTTAGAAGCTCTTATATATGTTTAGACTAGTTCCTTAGGGCAATGTATTTCTTGACAAAAGTACTATATTTTAACTAAGTTTGAGTATTTCTATATTTACAACAGGGTGTTTAGCTTATATTTTGTTCACGTTCGTATTTCATGTTCCAATTTTTGGGTAATAATTTTCTAGTCTAAATGTTAGAGTAGATACCTGCATGACCTGGTGGATTAAGTCGTGACATAACAATATTAAGAACAGGAACGCATCAATTCTTGAACAACAAACTCAAAATTCAAAAATTAATACTCTTTTCCTATGTCTCCACATAGCATAAGAGAACCTAATTATTAGCAAGTGTCAAAATTTGCTTCTATCCCACCGAACTTGATTTTCTTTACAAAATATTTGAACTTGTCTCGCTATGTCCTACACTTGTCCTGCCCCATTGCAATCTCTACCACAAATATGCAATTATAACATTCAATTCATCTGCTCATGAATTGCTCAAAAGTTTTGCAGTTAAACATTTACATAAATATCATCCTTTATAACAATATTTTATAATAATAAATCATGTTTAATTACCCTCTAATACACCATAACCCATAACTCAAACTTCTTTGAAACTATCCGAAACATCATAATCCAGACTTTTTTGAAAACTTTCTTTTTGGTCAATATGAAAAATATATTCTTAAATTTGCATAATCTAATTTAATTGTCCTTTTTTGCACCTTCAAATTTTAGAGGGTCATTCGCATAAATGCCCCTATTTCGAGATGGTATTTTATTTTTGTCCCTCAAATTGGTGGTCTTCAATTTTTATCCATGACATTAGGTTATGATTTCATATCATAATATAACACAAGTTATGTCTTACAAGGCATTACAAGTTATCTTGCTTATTCCTACAACACTTATGCCGTTAGAGGCATAAATTTAATTAATAACCCATAAGATAAAAGTTCTTTAAACTTATGTCGAGTAAATTAAATAATACACAACTTAATTTCTACAGAACATATGATGGACAACGCAAAATTTCTCTAAGCTAAGTCTTGCGAAATTATATCATAGATAATATAACCTTGGTCAACATATTTTCATTGAATAAGTAGCAGAGATAAAAATTAAAGATTAAAAACCACCCAAATATTGTAACAACTTGTGTTATTATACTCCCAAAATCTTGAGAATAAGAATCTATATATACCAACTAACTTGAAAAATAATCTGAATGTAGAATTATTTTTTCATAGAAAATAAAATGATGTCCAAATTCGTTATCAGTCGCAAAGCATGGTACATTCATAACTAGATTCAAAATAAAAACAGTTAATTAGTGATACTAACAAGAATGTGATACTAAAATTGAATTTTGTGGGTTCAAAATTATTATCTTCTTTGATCGAATCATGTAGATATGTATATAACAATACTTATGTAAATCCAAACAAATATGCAATATTAAAGTAAATTCACACTAAAATCAATCAATTGTAGAACCTGGCTATTCCGATCAAATCAAAAAATATTTTGTTGCTCAAACTGATTAAGCATGTCTTCTGTGGAAGATAACTTGTAGACATCTTTACTTAAACTTCTTATATCTTCAAGAATTTCTGGTGTAGCGGTTTCAATTGCAAGTTCGCCTAATCTCTTAAATCGTTCTGTGTTTCAACGATTGGTAGAAGGAACATTTTCCTCCAAACGTCGATAATTGTCTATGTATCCATAGTTATCTCCGAAATTCAACGTCACTTGTTGAGCAGCCGCCTCATTTTTGACATTACTAGTTGTCACTGGTTCATTCTTTGATGAAATCACATCAACAAAATTATTTTTTTGTGAACCAATTCAAAGAGGATTGATCTTAAAAGGGAGATGAGATTTTTTGTAGAGCAACAGGTCACCTGTCTTTCTATCCCTAACAGCTTCTAAAGGCACATCCATGATATTTTTTGTATTGAACTAGATCTATTTTGTGCGTCTATATATACTACTAGAATTTGTATTATCACAAAAAGGCTAATAATCTATTTTCATTTTAAGCCCAAGCTCTAAGATTGTTGGAAAATAAGAATCTAGTCTTGATTCTACTTACTTGGGTAAGTCTGAAAAATGCTAATAATTATTTGTTTGTTTATATATTCAATTGGGATCATAATGTTTTTTTTATATATATAAACACTCCTAGTAGGAATTTCTCTCATTAAATGATTATTGCCTCAACATTATTACCCAATATTATTGTAATTTCAAAATAAAATTAATACAAAATTTTAGTATTTAAATCTGATACAAGCCCAAATTTTTAATATATATATATATATATATATGATGTGACACCTCTCTGTGGTCTCCATTTCTATTTATCTTTTTTCTCCTTGTTTTTGGACATTCTTTATTTTTTCTCCTCATTTTTAGTATAATTATTATTTGTATATATATATTTATTTATTTTGTTATTTTATAAGTGGGAGTTAATCAACTCCCCGTCAACATGTCAGTATATGGTCAAAAAAAATCTTTTGAGGGTATTTTGGTCCATTTGAGCTTATTTTTGTGCAGTACTTGTTTATTCTTTGTGCTGGAGTACTTTTTCCCGAATCACAATTATCAATAAAATTAATTGTTCCTCTTAAATGTCAAGTTTATCCTATATTTTGAAATAGGCTCAAAAGGTTAATTTTTGTAAATCTATTAAAAGGATGAAGTGCTATAGATCAAAAATTAATTAACTATAGCTACCGTGAAATATTTTGATCTCTTGACAACTTAGCCCTTTGGTTATGTGATTACATGGGACATTTTTTCATTTCAATTTTCACCCATCAATGTTTTTTTCTTTTCTATTATTAAAGAAGTATGAGTTAAAAGCATAGGTATCAACATGTCTGCTAGGTATCCTTTTATTTTTTTGTGCAAGGATATTTTAGTCTTTTCAAATTAATTAATGAAATGTGTCTCATTATCGTAAAAGAAATTGAAAGTTTTCTAGGAACCCCCTTTCCTTCTCTCTTTTATTTTATGCCACTGCAACAGTTATCTTTATATTTTTCATTTTCTTGGCAAAGTACCTTAGATGTTCACTGGTGCTCTTTGAAAGGTTTTTGTCCGTTGTTTAGCATGGAATACATGAAAAGAGTAATTGTCATGGCAAAACAAAAATACAAAAGGTAAGACTCAAGATCAATACATAAACTCTCTTCTTTTGAAATTTTATTTTCATCAAAGTATGGAGATTGTGACTGATAAAATTTGCATCTTTTTCATTATATTTCGCAAATCTTTGAGGGTTCATTGCATATAACAAGGATACAAGTAGATTATGGTAAGAGATATGTCTCTATTTTGGAGTTAATATTTCAAATCAGTCACTCAACTTTAACAATTTATTTAACAAAGTTATTCAACTTTGTTTTATATCAATAAAATTATTTAATTTAAACATTTTTATCAATAAAAATCACCGAACTAAATTTTTCATTACATTTTTATAATTTGAGAAGATGTTCACCTTTTGCATATCATTAATTTCAACTAACGATCACCGATCATGAACATGGTGACTATCAAAAAATGTAAGGGTTATTGAATTTTTATTGTTAATCAATATATTTTATTTGTCAATTGAACTTTAAATATGCAAATAAAAAAAATTAAGTTCCAAAATTCTTAACTATGTATACATTTTCTTATACATATCTTGTGATTCAAATCCTTGAGTATGTTAAGTATGTTTCATTTGGATTAGCATATCATTTTTGTTTGTTCCTTTGTTGTAGTGAAGCAAAGATGTTGCATTTTGCAGTAGTCAAGAGTGGAAGAAAAGAAGAAATTATCTCTATTTTTGTACAATGAAAAATGTTAATGGATATACAATAGTACTATGCTTCATTTATTAATCTCTCAATAAAATATAATACGTCCATTACACAGTAATTATCCTCCATACTAATTAAAATAGTTGGTCTAATTTAATTGTCTAATTTATAAAATTAAGAAAATTTTATTATATCTTCCTTTTTTCTATTTTAGTATCAAATAATTATATAAATTAATAATAGTCACTTTAAAATTAGTTTTTATTAATAAATGTTAGTTTAGTAAAAGCCTTTTTTAATTAAAGCTTTTCTAAAGAGGTGTTAAGTCAATAGGGTTTAAGTAATATAAAATGGAATACACGTTTCATTCTTTTGGCATATAAGAGAAACACGATATTGAAAGGCATAAAAGTTGGCTCGTGCTCTGCACGGGCAATCTCCCTCTAGTATTATTCCTAGACTAGACTCTTATGTTGACATGAAAATTACAAATAGTGATAAAATTTAAAATAAGAGAAATTATGTCTTGGATTTTATTTTAATTTAATAAGAGAAATTATTTTTTTGAATTCTTATTTAAATTTAATTAGTGTACTATTTTATTTTTTTTAAATTATGAAACCCATTTTAGCTTTATGTATATTTTATAACTACTCAACTATTGATGAAGAGAGATATTTTTAAAATCATTTAATGTACCACTATATTAATAATATTTATCAGGTATTTATTTTATACTTAATGAGATAGTTTAAAATGTTTAACTAGTACTACTTAAAATTTTGAATAAATCTTGGCCCCATGTATAGCACAAGTTTTTCATAACTAGTATATATATATCAAATAATTTTTGACTTTTATGTGTGTTTACTTTTCATATTTTAAATCTCCTTCATAAAACTTTTGGTCACACCAGGAGGTTTAAAGTTATCTTAAAACACTTATTTTTTTCATAAAAATTAATGTATATATAAGCATTTTATTTTTTCAACTTTCTCAAACAAGCTACAATAATTTTAATATAATAGATAAAAGTATTCCGATAAAAGAATAACTTTTATTTTTAGCTTGCTTAAACAAGTTTATTTGAGTGAGTGTGTGTGGAAATAAAATTTAGAAAAAACTACCTAATTGGACATACATGCATACTGTATTTACTAATCTAGTATGTACTTTCAAATAATTATATGTTATCTTACTAATTTCAATTATATACAGGATTGAAGTTAGATATATTGAGATACCTCACTTTAAAAAAAGTAATTTAAAATAAAGTCCTAATTTATTTCTTCAGTATAAATCAACTAACCCTCTCCTACTCATTCTCCCCCATGTTCTGACTCCAAGGATTCATATAACAGCAGTCATGGCCGATAAGTTTTAGTTCGTCAATGTAATGATCGACAAAATTCTCCTTAATTTGCTGGTTTGGTAGAGCTTTCGTCAGAGACAGTGATCTTTGGTCGGAGAAAGAGACGAAATGGAGATGAGTCATGGTGACAGGTTTCAATCTATCAATGCCATTGCCGACGGAACACCGGTCTCCGGCTAGAGGGAGAGAGAAGAAGGGGAAAGGAGGAGAGTCGGTAGTCAAAATATGTATCTAAATTAAGAGTTTATGTATCTGATAGATCTATATGCATGTATCTAAGTTAAGATTACTATGTATCCATGGAAAAAGATTTCTCATGCTTAAAAAAAGGGAAGAAATTTGAATTTCTTGAATTTTTTAGAAGAAATTTGATTTTTTTTTTTTTTTTTAAAGAAGAAATTCAAAAATTTAGAGAAGAATGCGTGATTCTCTCATAAGTCATAATTGAAGTTTTTTAGTACATTATTAAATGCATTTGTTTAACATGTATCTCAGATACATATATCTAAAAATCGAAATATGATAGAAATTATAATATGAAAAACTCATGAGAAGATGGAAAATTAACCTCTAAACTAGTAATGTTTGTATTGTTTGCCCAATCTAATTAAATATTAAATACTTGAAAAAAGATTTGTAATTACAAAGAGCTAGTAATACTTTAGTGTTGACTGATCTTACAATTTAAGTTCGTTTATATTATTTTGTGATGTTAAGTTTAATGACTAAAATATTGTTCTCTTTTACTATGTAAAGATCTCTTATTTTGTGATGTCATTAGATTGTTTGGTTAATTTCTTTTGAAGTTAATTGTAAGTTCTACATCAATTTAAATTTTTTATGCACTATTTAAGAAGCAGATATTACAGTGTCAATTAACATTCTTTGTAAATGTCTTTAAAACCTATAGTAACATTCGATCTAATGATAATTATTAATGCCGGTAAAAATTTTAACACTTTTTGTTGATGTGTATTTTTGTTGCCATTAAAAGTTAATTTTATTAAAGTGAGAGTTAAAAACCAGTGCAATGTTCAATGAAGTTTTAAACCAAGTATTATAGGATTTAGACTAGAAGTCTATGTTACAAAGAAAACATGAGACTTTTTTTTAAAAAAATATTACATATAATAAAGAGCTAGCCTGCGGTGCTTTTAGTGGATTGAACTGACCATTTTATGGCTCGTTTAAATGAAAATATAATCGAAGGAGGGATAAAATAATAATATTTGTTTTTATATTGAAATTATTGTATTCCTTTTAGTCAAATAAGTTTGATTTGAAATAGTGTTACTACAATTTAAATTCTCTCTATCAGGAGAGATTAAAGGTAGCACAATTGACTAATTTTATGGTTAATGTTATCAAATAATTTTGATTTAAGGATCGATCATTGTACGAAATAAGCAGTAAATTGTTTCAAAATCCTTTTGCTTATAGAAAAAACGATATACTAGTATATATTGAGTATTGTTTACCATTCGAATAACTACATAAATAATTGAGATTGTTTAACCATATATGCAGACCACTCATAATTTGTATCCACCTTAACTAGTTAAACCTATTTAATCCTCTTAACAACAATTAATTCTGATGATTAAAAAACAACTAAGAATTGATTCAATATTGAATTGGAGAAAGACACGAGAACTAAATATAATTAAATCCACTTAATTAATACTTATTGAGGATATAACCCTGGAATGTTACTAGATTACGTTGTCAAACTTTATTTAGTTTCTCTCATCAGCAATATTATTAGTAATTCTCCTATTATCATATTCTTCAATTTTACTAAAAATGTGTACACATCACTCTTTCCAAATTCACTAGTTGAATTACACCATATATATATTATTATGATTTTTGAAGTACGTACTTAACACAATTAGCATTACGAATAGCAACGGTTTTCCAAACAAAGAAAAAAGCAAATAAAATAAGCCCAAATTCATACAACATTAGTTAATTAATGACTAAGCATACAAACATTAAAAAGATAACAAATACAAAAAAAAAAATATATATATAAAATTATAGCAATTGTGGGGGTTGCTACTTGATAGGGACTAAGAGCTTAAAAAACTGGAAACACTCAACAGAGTGAATTAGTTTTGCGATGCTGCTTCTTTGCTTTGGTTTTTCCTCTCTAACAAAACCCACCATATCTTCTTCTGCAAAAATTAATACATCTTCGAGTTCGATATTGCACGAATAACAATCATCGTTATACAGATCGAAACGTCTATAGCCGTTAGAATTACTACATTTTATACACGAACTTCGTGGTGGGATCACCAAATTAAACCTATTATTCGAACTGTTCATGTTGAAGACAACATTGTATAATGATGTTAGCCTAATGTAAAGATTTATGAACGTTTATTTAAAATACGTTGATTGTGGTTAGAATCCTAGATGGACAACAAGTTGTTTCCCAGTCCAAACTTGCGAGAACTTTCTTGAACATTCTTTCTTTATAATTGTATGCATTTATTTAGGAGATAAATTATATAAGTTATTCTATCCTATTTCAGAAAGTGAAAATAGGAAAAACAAGTTCTATATTCTATGTATCTTCCCACGCGATCAAAACCCCTAAACCCTACACCTTTGACCAGCCCACTCCCCACCCCTCCTATAGTTTTTTTTTATATATATATATAGATAACATATAAATACTCTTAAAATAATCTCTTTTTGCTTAATTATCACAAAAGAAAATAAATAAAAACCCAACTGAGTTTCCAAAAAGAACATTTCTCATGAAAAATATTCTCCTTCATAAAATAAAATAGAATGTAACACTCAATAAGAAAATAAATAGTATCAGAATACGCGAGCTATACAAGATCTTATTAGTAATTAAAATCCATAAAAAAGGGATAGGCCTTGTGTTTTCTGAAGTGTTGCACAACTTTTGTGTTTCCTCGGCACGCATGGAACTTAACACCTGCGTAAAATCTCTAAATAGTTCCATTTTGCACGTACTTTTCATTGGGGATCAAGAGGCTGGGGGCAGTGACAATAATGAGTAAGGAAAAAGAGAGGGAACTAAATATATAACAACCTATGAATGTGCCATATATAAAGAACAAAAGAAAATTGATTGGGTGGTACCTATGACATAATGTAGTTCAAGAACTTTAACGTCATGAGCATTTTCAGCAGATAACAAAAAACATTATAATAGCCTAGTTTGTGAGTCTAAAAAGCCCATCCACTAACTTCTTCCTGAACACGAAACACCACGTTTCACCAAAAAAATGTATATGCATGATGAACCATACCCCTTAAAAAAAGACAATCTTTCTTTTTTCCATTTTCATCTGTATAAACATAGCTCCAAATCTAACTCTGCCAGTAGCAGAATACACCTTGTTTCAACTATACCTGATTTACCAAGTTGACAGCAACGATGAGCAACCTTCATAGAGCTTGCATCTCGAGGTTAGTTTGATTGACCCCATTTGCAGAGGATGGTCCAGATTCTCGGTTGTCAACTGCAGCATTCATCTCCTGAACAGGTGGAGGGTTAACTATTGTCATTTGCATGGCAATGTTATCTGACAGACGACTCTTCATCTCCCGGTGCTCCTGGCATAAGGCACACCAGTGCAGGCAGCAATGCACCATGCAGGGGTCGCAGGGCGAATTCTGCATGTTAAGAAAGTAGCATGTAATATGAGGTACAATCTGACACATAAGCCTATTACTCTGCACATTTGCAATATTAGCTGTAGATATGAAATCTGTCGCATGGCCTAGCAGTGAACTCAGGAAGAATTGATGAGGTGCCAGATTTCATTTCTCACTTGAAACACATTATATCTAATCAATAATATACTTTAAATGCCTTTTTCAGAAAATCACAAGAAATTACAGTTGGTTTTGAGAGTTAAGACAGTAAGTCCATCGCATATTAAAAAAAAATTGGTCCAAAGCTATCTACAAAAATTGTCAAACACCAAATTTTGCTAGGACACGTTCGTTTTTTATTTTGGTGTATATGAATAACTGTCGATCAAATCAGTCAAGGCCAAGAGTTGAGAAATTGAAGCCAATTATGCATAATATCGGATATGATACAGGAAAAATTGACTACCTTGAGATGATACTTCTTCTGCAGTGACTGACGAACCAGACCAGTGTATATGCCACACATCCACCAACTAAATAATAAACCTTCACAGATGAGGAATGACGTCCTTGGATCAATACCATGAAATGCTGCTGTTGCAGCTGCAACAGCAATTCCACCCTCAATGAAAATGGCATGACAAATGCAAGGAGTAGACCAAGGAGTGTCATCGTCTCTTAGGCTCTCAACATTATGCCCAAACAAGACACATGGGCAGAAAAGTCCTCTCCAGCCTATACAGGTAATCAACAATTAGAGTCAGAAGAAGCATGACACATAAACTGACACAAAATGCATGCCTCATAAATCATAACCAAGAATGTGATGCAAATATTTATTCAGAGATGCTAGGGAATGCCAGAAATCAAGCCCAACAAAATAGTAAACGACCACATGACTAGCTTAACAGAAAACAGCAGATTAAAAAGGTATCCATCCACTGCTCGAAGATTAATGTCACTTTTACTACAAAGAGTATGCTTATCCAGCTTGTATAGTTTCAAATCTAATTCAGATGAATTAATCAAAAGATAAACAATTAGCAGCTTTAGCCCTAGAGTTCATCTCTTAAGACCAGTTTAATGTGTAGTAAGCAAAAACCAGATTGGTCATCAAGATCAAGGCACACATACTGTATTCATGTGAAACCGCTAGCCACTTACAAGACAGACAGACAAACTAACCACACTTGGTCAGCCATAATTGGACCTGGAGATTTAAGCCTCACAAAGACCACCTTTGTCTTATTCTTTCCTTAGTAATGGCATTATCTGAGTCTGTTTTCACGCTCCTTGATTATTCCACCGGGTACCTGCTACCTCCCATCGGCACAAGTACGAGGTAATAACTCTATCCACCATGAAGAAACGATATCACCTAGTATTTTTTGTTTATGCTAGGTTGGTCATCCATGAAGGCAGGATGCTTTGTGCATTGGGCTGCCTTCTTCGTATTTGAACCTTGTCACCAAGGTTTTGACCCACCACTCGATAACTAGAACACACCCTTGGGTGATTTAAAAAACCACCTTTGTTTTGGTTAAAAATATAAAAACAGGACATGAGAGTGTAATGAAGCTACAGATGATGAATCAAGGCAAACAGCACTAGTTGATTTTAGATACTGTGAATCCTGAGTTTTCACAGCTTTCTGTAGCAGACAAGTATTAACTGTTGCAGTGTCGCTTACAAAAAGAAATAGCTCCAACTTAAAAAATGCACTATAAAACACTTACAAGCGAATAGATGCAAATATATATTGCAGATAAATTGAGTTAAATTGGAAGAACACAAAGATCAACACTTCCAAAGTTATATCACATTATGACAGTTTCAGAATTCAGATACCATTCATCATCTGTCCCAACACCATTTCAAGCCTCAGGAATAATGCAGCAAGTAGATGATAAACAGCACTGGAGAAGACTGCCAATTGTTTATAGGGCAATGCTAAGTACAAAAAAAGAACTTACAGCTATCTTTGTCTTCTGCACATCCAAAAATCCCAGTTGTCCAAGGCTCATCTGCAGGAGGCTCAAAACTCTCAGGCAGAGGTTGTCCACACTCATGGCACTTCCGACCAGCTAGCTGCCCAATCAAGTGGATGACACATGACATTAGCAATAGAAAGCAAGATAAAGGAGGATGAAACAACAGTACAAGTAACACTAACAATTTGATGGAGAAGTTTGTAAAAGGAACCAATAAAGTCTGCCAGTATTTCACTAAAATCAGCTAACACAGCCAATTTGCAAAAAAATTCACAAAACTATAAAGAAATTTGTCTGAATGCTTTCTTATGCAGAATCGCTGTCTATAGCTTAGCAGCAAGTTTCCTCCTGTCCATGATGCATATTGCACAATATAGTCTGATACAACTTTCCAATAAATGCATCTTATGACCGCACATATCCACTATGCAATTTCAATTTACTCCCAAAATGGAAGTTACATTTTAGAAGGGGTTTAAATAATTGGAAACGGGATGAAATTGAATTACTCGTGCGCATATCTCTCCTGATGTTAACAAGAGGGGTTCTTAGTTTTGTTTCAACCAGCAAAAATGGATGCTATTCAGTAAAAAAAACTACTCCTCTCTGCTGCAAATCAAGGAGCTGGGAGATCAACTGGCCTTGGAACATACTATGGAAAGCAAAGGCAGCGCCAACAGCAGCTTGATTTGGATGGTTAGCAGCAAAAGAGGGCCCGTCTAACCCAAGTAGCATTATAGAGATGAGCTTACTCACTTTGCACTACGTATTTTTTGTGTGGAGGTTCATTGGAAACCAGTAACCATCTCCTCCTTCATTGCAAATTCAATTGGCAGATTTGGTCTTTCCTCTTGAATATTTTTGGAGTTTTTTTAGATGATGCCCCAAGATGTGAGAAGTCTACTATCTTACTGGCACGGAGAAAGGATTGAGAAGGAAAGAAGCAAACTTTGAACATTATCCATTATGAATCATGTGGACCATTGGTTGGAGAAAGAAGAACAAATAGTACGAGGAAATGATGAGACATTCTTCTTTTGTAAAGTAATAGATATCTACACTCCCTGTATTCATGGTGTAGACACACTATGCTAGACAACACAGCCTTCTTATGAATTTTTGGACGCTATGATGCTGTAACTATTAAGATAAACCCAACGCTCCCTTCTGAAGGTTTTAAGTACCTCCTTGGTAGAATTTATTAAAATTGTACCTTACTTCATAAAAATGTTTTAATTAAAGATACAATGGCAACTAAGTCAAAATATATAGCAGTGCTACTAAGGCATAAGGCGCAAAAGAGTGACAAGGTCCTTGGGACTTGAAGTGAAAAACGAGAAGTGAATAGCACAATTCACAACATTAAAAAGTACCTACCATATATATTAATTCATTCAGTACTACAATGATCAAGCTGCAATAACATACTCCCTCTGTATCAATTTATTGTCCGATTTTGACTTGACATGGATATTAACAAAGTAAAAAAGACTTTTGAAAGTTATGGTTTTAAACTAAAGATATGTACAGTGTAGCAAAATGTCCAATCTTGTGGTGTTAAACATGTCATGTGAAAAATTGGAATTAAAGAGTCGGCAAAAAAGGGAAGAGACATTTTTTTCAAACAGACTGAAAAGGAAAGTAAAACAAACAAACTGGAATATAGGGGGAAATTAATTAAAAAAAATTCTGAGTAGAGGAAAAAAATACATCTTTTGGTATTCAATATACAATAACACCGATATTAATCGAACCCCGTGACCTATATATCACAGGTTCAAGTTGTGGAAGCAGCCACTAATGCTTGCATTAGGATAGGTTATCACACCCCTCGGGGTACGGTCCTTTCCCAGACCCTACTAACATGGGATGCCTTGTACACCGGGCAGTCCCTTTTTTTTTTTTATTCATCCAATACCTAGCTTCAAGAACTGAACGCTTCTCGTCGAGATCACATGGCGTGTTATTATTTGAAGTGCATACATTTATGAAGCGATATGTCTTCACATTGCTTCCTCGCTTGAATGACTTCATCGATGAAGCGCTTCAAGCGCCGAAGAAATAGTTTTCTACAACTGAGGAAATGTAAGTAATAGATAAAGTTATGCTATGGCAACAAATTTTGATGTCGCACTAAGCACGGGACATGTTTGATGGGTTAAAATTTGGAAATTGCTGACGAGAAGTAGAAAGAGAATAGAAGAACATGAAGATAAAGGGTGGCAGCATTGTAATATAAGATGAGAAATTTGGAAATGGTCACCCAAGTATTAAACAGAAAGAGAATAGAAGAACAGGAAGAGAAAGGGTGGCAACAATGTAATATACGATAAGATATTTGAAATATCCTAAATGATCACCCAAGTTTTAGAAATATCCAACAAAACTCATTTTTTTGGACAATTAGGGGTGGCAATTGGGTAGGTCAAAATGTCTCAAGACAACAAACAACTCAAGACCCAATCCAACCCAAATATACTTGGGTCAAATGGGTTATAACCCAACCAGCCCAATTTTTCTTAAGTTTTACTAATTGATTTTTAAAGACTTCGTACCTAATAAAATTATTATTTTTCTTTATTATGACTATATGTAATATATCAAATTAAACAAAGAGTTAAATATTTTGACAAAATTTCTCATTGGTCAATTTGGGTTACATATCGACCCACTTTTTAACGGGTCGAAATGGAAGGGCCGAAATGAGTTTGAGCTAATTTGGGTGCAGAGGCGTAGCTATAGACATCCTTCGTTGGAAAGTTACATTGTATATATATACATATATGTCAAATTCTACATTTAAAGGATATATATTTAAAGTTAGACCTTGACAAAAGCTATCCCTTTGGCGTAGTGGAAATAGGTGTCTATTTAAATGAAGGAGTTCCGGATTCGAATCTCAAATAACACAACATTTTATGTTTTATTTTGAACGCCAATAAAATTTCTAGCTCCGCCACTATTTAGGTAAGTCAATAACCCATCCAAACTTAAACGGATTGGGTAGGTTGGACGGGTTGGGTTTGATTTTGCTACCCCTAAGGACAATAAAGTCACTCAACTATCAATATTTTCCTCAAAAAATGCTAAACAGTTCAAAAGCCTCCTTCTCTTCTAGTTGGCATGACACGTCATTAAAGCCTTTTTAAATAATAAATTTACTTAACTCATAAAACTCATTTAATGAGCTCATATCTTATACCTGATCAACCATGACTCGGTTCAGAATCGGCAAAGGAATCCTAATTATAGTGTTGAAAATCTACTATTAAAAACCGTCTTTAATTAGTAGAGCCAAAGATGGTTTATTCATTTGCTTAGTTTATAAGCATGGCAGCTTAACTAAAATGTAAAATAATTATTTTTCCAAAAATTCTAGCTAGCTGTTAATAAATTGTGATCCTAATTAAATAAGTATAACTAAACTCTAGCTAGCTGTTAATAAATTGTGATCCTAATTAAATAAGTAATAAAGTTATAAGGAAGAACTTGGGTTTAATTTTTTTAAAATGGGTTAGAGGGTCAGAATCCATTGGAGTTGGGTATTCTTTAATAAATGGGTGAATTTTAAATTTAATACTAATGGCAAATTTAGGACGTGCCAAGTCACTATTTTACAGATTCAAAATTTACCCCAAGCTACTTTGGTAGTTTTAGGGAATATTTGAGCCAAAAAAATGTTAGGGATATTTTCAAATCTAAAGACTAATGGACCATACAGCACCCAAGGGTGTTAGTGGCCAATGACATGGGTGAGAGATCTCATCATAGACAAAAAACACTAGGTGATCTCTTCTCATCTGTCCTAACCTTGTTGGATAGAGTTACCTTGTACATGTTGCTAGGTGGGAGGTCAAAGGTATCAAGTGGAATTAGTTGAGGTGTGTGCAAGCTGGTTCGAACACCACAGTCATCCAAAAAAATTATTAACAGACCATATGAGCCATTTTCAATAAATCAGGGGTATTTTTTTTATCCTTATTCGTAGGAAGTATGATTTGGTTCAATAAATATGATCTTTGGTTGAACTTATAGGCTTAATAGAAAGTATGATTTGATTCATTTGTCATTTTTAACCGAATCATATTTGATTGGGTATAAAGTATGAATTTGGTTAAAAATGTGCTTGATGAGTCAAATAAGCTCATTACTAAAAATAATGAGGCTTTAATGACATGACATATCAACTAGGAAAGAAGTATATTTTTGAAGTATTTAGTATCTTTCGAGGAAAATAGTCATATTTGAGTGACTTTATTGCCTAAAAGAGACAAAAAGTGATTTTTATAGGATATTTCAAAACTTGAGTGACCATTCAGGAAATTACTCAGGAGTTGGAGTGGCACATTTATAACAAAAATTGAAATGTATATTGAGATACTTCTGCCACCTGGAAATTATTACACGAGCTTCCAGCATAAGTTAACTGTTAACCACCCAGCCAGCACATACTGCCAAAATTTTCTTGGAATATTATGTAAATCTAGGGAAGTACAACATGGAAGCTGAAAACTATAACATAACATAAACTAGAACAAAAAACAACCAAGACTCACTACCAACAAGCCATAAGATATTAACCAAGATGCAAGAGATTTGAAGCAATTTTACGACTTAAATTTGAATTCTATGGCACTACTTCTTGCAATCTGATTTGCACTATCTTTTAATGTTCATTAGCTACCATCAGTTTGGATAGATAAACAAGCTAAGATAAATTATGACACTTACACAGAAGCTCAAAAGCCAAGATTGACCCGTCAATCTTTATGATAATATAAATATTTACGAATTTACACCCCAGGCCCAATTATTCTCATCTTTCAACTCTAGTAGAAGGACTCAAATAATAAATTGGCAAAGACATGAATATGCTAAAGATAAGAAAAATAACCCTGAAGAAACATTGCAAGAGGCCTTTCTCACCTTTAACTAAATTTCCTTCTGTACCAATTACTAACAAGGTAAACCATACGTATGGACGGTACCAACATATTCAAGGGCAACATGTATGATCACTGCATACCACTTTATATTGCATATAGCCCCTAAAATCACCATTGGCCTTTTTTCAGAATTATATTACCCCCCCCCCCCTCTGAGACTTATTACCATGTGCAACATAACAGGTAAATTTATTGAGCTCACTTAATAACAACCAAATAAGTTCTTCTCAAAACTCGGAGTTTTTACAAGATTAACAGGTTAGAAATGTGTTATATCATCATCGCTTGAATGTAAAAATAAGAATTTGTGCTGAACAAAATAAAGGTCTTGCTTGACCAATGTACTGTAGGCTTCAGCTTAACTGGAACCAAGATGTTTAATTGGCTACGATCTATCACAATCAGACTGCGCGAACATAAAACGCTAAGTCCCTTTACTTATTCCTTGTATAGGTGCATATCAATTAAACTGACAAGCTGAGGATTAGATAGACTCAAATAGAATTTCCAGTGTAAGGATTATACTGATGCGTTTTGATTGATGGAAACATAATGTACTAAAGAGAGAAGAAAGTGGGAGACTCCAGCTGCCTGTTAATGCTTAAAATCAATTACTCATGGAACGAATGGACACTTCAGCCTCTTTAATCAAACAAAAAAGCTTTCCCCCTACCACTTCTCATTGGAAATTATGTTAAAATGAGAAAAGCATCAATAGTGGAGCAACATATGTACAGAATTCTGTTCCTGTTGATGCCAAAAAATCCTTTCGAAGTAGTAAGTTGGTTTGATCTTTCAAAGCACACAATTTGATACATTGGGAAAATGACACTAACAACACTACCAATTTAAGTGTTTGTAATTAGGTCTTCTAAGTTAGCAGTAAGGTTGTGTACGTTCTACCCTCTCCATTTCATACCCTACTTTGTGGGATTGCCCTGGGTTTGTTGTTGTTGTTGTTAGGTCTTACAATTGAATTTGTAAATACCACAATTAAACAAGAAATGTAGCTCTAATTGAGTTATTAGAGCCTAGAGGTAATTCTAAAACTTTTGGTGCCTATAAATAATTCTAAACCTCCGCAAAGAAATCCTTCATCATCTATAATGAGCCTAATGTTGAACTGCAGATCTGGTCATATCAGATAAAGTTGGATAAAAATACAAGCAAAGTTTGCAGCAAGGACACTTAGTGTGAGCCTATATGCTCCAACCTCAATGCACAGGTTTATCAAATACTTCTGCCTGTGGGTTGCAGCAGACTGTCCGGTGGATCCGTTGAGGAGTGTGCAAGCTAGCTAATTAGAAAAAAATAATTACAATCAATGTTCACCAAAGACTCAAAATGCAACCACAGGATCATGTTACCAGATCAATCACCAAACATACCGAGTGTTAGTCACTTCGATCTAACGCAATTTACTACACCGGGCACAGTAGATAAGTCCGAAATAGATCAAAATTCTACATCAACCGGCAACAGGATTTCGATAAAATACAAACAGATGATAGAAAGAACAAAACCTGAGGGACATCAATAGGCTGATTAAGCTCCCCGGGCTTAATATCCTCGCGAGGCGCTTGATCTTTCGTCAATTTCACATACCTCGATGCATTTCCTCCTTCCGCCATCTGATCTGCAAAACTATACCACCGCCAACCACAAAAAATAATAATCAAATTTCAGCAATCAAAGTGAAGTCAAAAGAGAATTTATCTTGAAAATGAAGATTCACATCGTACCTTGCAACAGTCGTAGAATGAGGCAGATTCTTCGTGCCGTCGAGAGAGTGAGTCAAATGAGGTAAAAGCGTAACTGCTAAGTATTAAGAGAGAAAGTCAGTGAAGGCTCGGATTTGGTAGGGGCGGGATTACTTTATCTTGTTGTAGATCTTCCGGCGTTTATTACAACGCGAAAATCGCTACTTCCTCCTTTTGGGGACTTTTCCTATTTTGCTTAGTACGGCAGAAACGCCTACTCTTTTGGGTGTTTATTCATATTTTTAGCCAATTAGTTACTGCCACAGCTTGTACTTTTTATAAGTTGTGTCACACTCTGGAGTTCTTTCTCTACTTTCTTCCTGCCAATTTATTTCCCACCGAATTTTAAGAAAATACTCATTTATATTGTCTTTTAAAAGTTTGACTCAGCTATATTATTTTTGTTTGAAATTTTTTTTTCTTTTTAAAAAAATAATTTAATTAATGGCATGGACGATCATAATCGACCACTTATAAAAAACAAATTGCAAAACTATAACTGTTTTTAGTTAATAAATAGTGGCATAGATGGACCTTTCTCTCAAATGGATAATATGACATAGATAAGCCAAACTTTTAACGAATGACGATGAGTCTTTTCTCAAAGTTCAATGACATATTTGAGTATTTTCCATTATTTTTATTTGGATTGACTTTTTTAAAATTAGCTTATAAGCTAAAATCAATAAATTAAGATAGGATAAAAAATATAATTATATTATGAATAAAGATTTAATAATCGTATTATAAATAAAGCATTGATAGTCTATAATCTATATATAATAATAAAGCTGAATAATAAATAAAGTGAGATGGTATATCTCATTATTATTTATCTTCCTTTTCTTAAAATTTTGAGCTTTTCTTTTAATTTTTTGACCAAATTTTTTTAAAAAAAGTATATTTATTTCCTCATTAATTATTGACATATATTTCATTTATTTCCTCTATCATCTCTATGCCCCTTTTTTTTTCTGTCATAAAGCCAATAACAATTTCTTTGGAAGCAATAAAGCCCAAACCAAACTAATAAACACAAAAAGACCCCTCTACCAGATTTTTTTTTTTTTTTTTTTAATCAAAATGTGGGTCAAGCCCATTTATTCAAAATGAAAATGAAATAACAAATTGGATCCAAAAGTGATCCAGGTCCAAAAACATAAAAGACGAAACTAAAAAAGAAACAATGAGCTGAAAACGGAAAGTTCCTCCAGTATCTGTAGCTGAGCCGCTCCATCTCCGCCAGGAGTGGGTAATTCCGACGGACCTTACTTAAAGACACGCCGATAAAACAGTCATGAATTTGAGCGGCATCCACCTGGGCAGTCAAAATTCTCACAAGTGCCATGGACCCAACCCTATGAAGACTTCTTCAGCTCCTAACCTTCTTCCGACATATCCATTCTAGGAAGATCCAGAATCGATGCACTAGCTTGAGGCGATCAATAATGGAGGATGCATCTAACAAAAACCTCAATTTTTGCAGGTTGAGCTCTGTGAGCTGATACCATGCCTCACATCTAGATTTTATCAGGTAAACTCTTCGTCTTGATCTTAACATTGAGTGTCGACTTACATTTCCAGTAATAGATTTGAATGTTGTTGCTGATACCACTGCCTCAAATATAGTGTTTAGCAGATAACCTCTTCATCTTGATCTTAATTATGAGTGCCAACTTACCGTTTTAATTGTGGATTGAATGTAATCGCGTAATAGCTTTGAATGTTGTTGTTGTTATTCAATCATGTTGTTGTTTTACCTAACCATTTGTTCTCCTTCATCTTGCATTTAGTTCATTGATTGTTAAAATCTCCATTTTGGTATTTTCTGATTCTGAGATTCGGCATTCCCTGTTTATCTGTTTGTAATAGTTTTCTCGCCTGTGCTGGTAACTCATTATTAGATAAGAATTGGATCTTTGTTGTACCTGCAAAACTAAAAACATGGTTAGTTATGATTCACCACCACATCTTTATTTTCCAGCTTCTTCTTGATGCACCTTATGTCAACTGATATGACCCATGGTATTTCCCACTTTTCCTCAATGACTTTCTTCAAAATAAGAGAGTCTGTCTCCATGATAAGGGGCAGGAGGTTGTGATTAGCACAATACTGCAATCCCTCTTTAAAAGCTCCCACCTCTGCTTCTAAAGCACTGCATAGCATCACACTTTCTGTCTCTGCACAGACCAAGTCTTCATTGTTGTTTCCCACACTAAAGGCTTTTGAACTGAGCTGTAATTGGGTCCTGCAAGCACTATCTGTGTTGCATTTGAAATAACCTTTCGGGGGACATATTCATCTCACCACTTTGCAAGATAAGATAGGAGTGTAATCTTCTGAGAATTTGACAATTTGGGCCAATGACTAGGGATGTTGGATAGCCAAGGGTATCTGTTTTTGGCCATTAAATAGATATTCCTATTGACCTCTCTTATCATAGCACTTTTAGACATATTTCCTCCATGTTTGACTTTGTTCCTCCTTTTCCAAAGCTGCCAGATAATGAATATAGGAACTGATCTAAACAAAGGTTGTAACTTGGGACTTTATTCCTCCCCCCACCATTTATAAATAGTCTGCTTCATCATAAGGAAAGGTCCTTGAATTCCAGCAGCCCCTGAGAATGTTTCCCATAAATATTTAGCATCTGGACATGATCCAAATAAGTGGTCAAATGTTTCTGGTGTAGAGTTATTACAACAATCAAATGTGTCTGTTATTTTGAACCTAACCAGAATCTCTCCAATGGGGATTCTCTGAAACCACATTCTCCAAATCAAGAAAGATACTCTGAAAGGCATGCCCTTTTCCCAGATAAACATGATGTCTTGCTGAACTTCTTTCCTCTGTCTCATTATTTTCCAAGCACTTTTCACTGTGAATGTTCCTTTGCTATTTGGCATCCACCAGTGGTGATCTCTCTCATCAGAGATTTGCCCCATACCCAATACCTTTTTTACCTGCTCACAAACCTCCTCATTGAGCAATTCTGTCAGCAAATTTTGATTCCATCCATTATTATCCATTACACAACTTATATCAGCAAATTCATATCTTCTGGGATATGAAATAGGCATAAGGAAATGTAATGCCTCTAATTGAGTTCAATTGTCATGCCAGAGACTGGCATAACCACCTCTAGCTTCCCACCATATCTCCTGATCTACTTAATCTCTAGCCTGAAGCATCAACTTCCAAACTTGAGATCCTCCTTTCCATTCTATTGTTTGTGGACCATGCCTCTTACAATATTTACTCCACATGTAGTTTGACCACAAAGTGTTTTTGGTCCTGAAGTTCCACCAGAGCTTAGCAAATAAAGCTTTTGAGACATCTATCAGAGACCTAAAACCAAGACCACCTTCCTCCTTAGGCAAACACATATCATTCCAAACAATCCAGTGTTTTCCCCTCCCATCCTCTTTGCAATTCCATAGAAATTTAGAAAACATTCTATGAATATCATTTATGATACATTCTGGAGGGCCAGTCACTGACATGAGGTATATGGGCATGCTCTGCAACACATGGTTAATGAGAACAACCTTACCACCAAAAGGTAATAGCTTACCTTTCCATATATGTAACTCACTTTGTATCTTCTTGATCAAATCTCTAAAATCAGATTTCCTTTTCTTGGCATGTCCAATTGGACATCCAAGATACAACAAAGGAAAAGTACCTCTGACAAAACCAGTAGTATCTTTCACCATCTCTACTGAGTGATTTGCAGCTTTATTGAAAATGTAAGATAAACTCTTATCTTTGTTGATTTTCTGACCAGACTGGTTTTCATAATCCAAAGCATTTAAAGTCATTGTGATCAAATAAATGATTTAAAGTTGTAGATAAAACCTCTGCAGTTAAGATAAATAAAGCAGGTGATAGTGGATCTCCCTGTTTTACCCCTCTTGTAGAATGGAAGAAACCCTTAGCTTGCCCATTGATGAGAATAGAGTACTAGTTATTTGCCACAACTCTCCATATTAAATCAATAACAGCAGCATCAAAACCCATCTGAGCCAATACACTTGCCATGAACCTCCAATTAACCCTGGCATATGCCTTGGCCATATCCAGTTTTGATTACGACATTATCTGGTTTCCCCCTTTTTCTAATATCTAGGACAATTTCTTGAGCCCACAACACATTTTCAGCAATATTTCTTCCCTTCACAAAACCAGTTTGATTTTGTGAGATCAATCTATGAAGAAAAACCTCCAACCTATCATGAATGACTCTGGAAATGATTTTATTAATAAAATTACTTAAACTAATAGGCATTAAGTCTGAAAAGGTTTGGATAAACTCCCTTTTAGGCAATAAGACCAAATTAGTATGAGTAATTGATTTAGGAAGAGTCTGGCCCTGAAAAAAAGCATGAACAATCCCAACATCTGGACCTACTACCGACCAACACTTCTGGAAAAAATGACCTGTAAAGCCATCGGGTCCACATGCACTATCTCCTTTTAGTTTAAAAACCACTGACTTAATTATCTCTCCATCAAGTATTTCTTTAATCAAGGCATTCTCCTCACCAGTAATAGATGGCCTTATATGATTGAGTAAACTAAGTTCCTCATTACAATCAGTCCCAGAAAACTGATTCTGAAAATAAGTTACTGCCTCTGCTGCAATTGTCTCCTCCCCTTCAGCCCAAGTGACATCAGATCTTAGCACTCTCTTCGGAGTTAGTCTCTTCCTCCTTCCCTTCACTAAACTATGAAAGAATTTAGTGTTCTTGTCCCCCTCATTATACCATTGAATACTTGCCTTTTGCTTCCAAAACTCTTCTTCATAGTGCAAGTATAACTTGTATTCTGCCTGAGCCTGTTGGAGCACCATATTATAAAGAGCTGTAGGATGTTCTTCAAATAATTGTTCCTTCACTCTAGCAATTTCTTCTCTGATCAACAATTGCTTAAAAATGTCCCCAAACTTATCTTTTACTCCACTTGGTTAAGGCTAATTTGGTCTTCTTTAATCTCAGTTTCCACTGCACAAAACATCTTCTGAGAAAACAGATTCCCAGTTTTGTTTAACCACCTCTAGAAAGTCATCACTCTCTGTCCAAAACTTCAGAAACCTGAAAGGTTTGATGTAGATTTGATTCAGTCCTCCACAGGTCAATAAAAGAGGGGCATGATCTGAACCTGTTCTAGTTAGATGTTGAAGCTCCAGTTGGCCAAACAAATCTTGTAAGGCCTGATTAGTTACTACCCTATCTTGCCTTTTGAAAATACAATCCCTATCTGCTCTACCATTCCACCAAGTGAAAGGACTACCAGTGAAATGGATATCAACTAACTCACAGGAGTTAATACACAATGCAAAGTCTTCATACTCTTGTGGATAAACAGGAAGTCCACCAATTTTCTACTCTTCCTCCATAATAACATTGAAGTCCCCTCCTACAATCCATGGCAATGATAAATTGTTCCCAATAAAGTACAAATCATCCCATAAACACAATCTTTCCATAGCTGTACATTTTGCATAAACCATAGTGACCAAGAACTGATACCCATTAGCTAAAGTCAACTGTAAGGACAATTGTTGCTCCGTGTCTGAATAACTCCCACACTAATGCCTTCTTTGATAAACACCCAAATCTGCCCATTAGTGTTGTAGTTGGCATATTGCATACCTAACCTTCGATTATAGTTATGTATATGAGTAGTGTCTTGAAATGGTTCCATCAAAGGCATAAGAAAAAACTTGTGGTGTCTATTTAACATTTGAACTCTATAAAAAGCATTTTGAGTCCTCATAGACCTTATGTTCCAAAATAAAGCTTTGTGTATCATTTAAGACTGTTCTTCCCCACCCTCTTAGCATGTGTTCTTGTTGGCTTTAAATCAACCTCCTCCTTATTTTTTATCTTTCTCCCTTTATTTGCCTCCTGGGGAGAAATTCCAGCCTTTTTGCATATTAGTGATTCTAATTGGTCACTGTCCTCTTCCTCAGTATCCTCCACTCCTGAATGCATTCCCTCTGCTATTTGTATAGATCCTTGTGTGGAATTACTTGTCTCCTCCTGTGGTATTTGATGTGATACTATAAAATGCAGTATTTCAGTAGGGATTGACTTTTTAGGCACTACATGTTCTAACTTATCTACTGATGTAAGAATTATACATTGGTGGTAGTTGATTGATACACCACTCTTACCATCTTCTATTTGCAATATTGGAGTGTGTTCTGAGTTTTTGTCCTCCCATGAGACCACAGCTAGAGGCTCTTGATAACTAGCCTGCAACATGTCTGATTGGCGTTGCTGGTGCCTAATTAGTTCCATGTCATGCTTATCCCCTTCATATTTATTGATACTGTCATTCGCCCTTCCCTTGTCAGCCTTACTAATATCTTCATCTTGGGCAGGTACCATCCGACCTTGTTGTTTACAACTTCTTCAGTAGCCACTGCCTGCTCATCTTTATCTACTGTTTTGCACTTGGAATTTTCTGTTGTACTGTTGGTACTATGTTGTATGGCTATCTGGTTTTGTTGCTCACCAAAAGCTTGTTTTATCCAATCTTTTGTGGACTCTGTTTGCTTGTTATTAGATGTGTTTGTAATCCCATGAGATTGTTCTGTATCACCCTCCTTCTCTTGTGCTTGATCACGTGTCTCCAACAACTCACATGGAGTTTGCTGTCCCCCTGCATTAACTTCTTGTTCAAGTGCAACAAATGAGTTTCCAGTAGTTGTCCCTTTAACAGGAGTGTAAAGCTTTCTCACTAATGTTAACACCATCTTCCTTTACAAACATTCTATTAGTCGGTTGCCAATATCTCTTAATGATCCTTTTCCTTCTGTGTGGATAGATTTCCAGTTCTTTTTCCTCTTCCTTATTAGTTTGTTCCCCTTGGTTGTTTGCATGTCCTTGTTCTTGACTTTCGTCTCTTGCAACAGATTGATGCTTCTCTAGATGGAAACTTCTACATTCTTCATCAGCATGGCCTTGAACTTTACAATGCAAGCAATATCTGGGCAGCATGTCATAATGTATCTTGACTCGTTCTATTCTTGATTCTTTAGTGTCTTCATTCACAATTTCCATCTCCACAAACTTCGGAAAATTAGCTAACAAATCAACCTGAACCTTTACTCTAGCACAACTTGGCCGTGTTTTGTTTATTGTTGCCATGTCTAAATGTATAGGCTTCCCAACTGCAGTAGCCAAAGAAAATATGGATTCCTTCACAAAAAAGGTTGGCTTGAGATCTGGGAAGGATATCCACGTCATAGCCTGTGTAGTTTCCTCGTCCACTTAAAAACTTTGCATCATAAATGAGGGCTTTCATAGTGTACGAGTATCCATCCTTGGCAAGAAGATAATATATGTTTTTTGCCATTACATTGATAAAATCTTCCTGTTGTTCAAGCCTTATCAGGACATGTCTATTCCTCAGTAGGCCTATCTTGCACTCTCCTATAATATTGCATTGTCTTGGGATTATTGTTCGTAGTTCCTCTAAGTCAGGCCACCCATAGGAAAATTTACCCACCACTGCATATTGTAAATTTTCAATATAGTTCATCCTATGTACTTCCTCCTCCGTCCATTGTATTCTAGGAACTCCATTTGTATACGATACTTGTTTCATTGGGATAGGTACAACCTTCTTGTTGACTACCGTAGTATCTGTTAGATTCTTTAATACACTTGCATACTGCAGTTGTGATTTATTGTTGCTTATACTCTTTTTAGGCAGATTAGGCACAATTGGCAAGCTAGGTGTAACAATGTTTAGCCTGCTACATGAATTCAGGGGTGGAAAGGCATCGTAATGTAACAACTGTGACTGGGCAGCCTCAAGATTAGGCTGACCAGTGGCCGGAATGGCCATGAATGTCGAATTAGGTCAGAAACGTGGGTGGCGCAAGAGCATGAGTGTGGCGGCGACAGAGATTTTTTTTCCTACCCCTCATAAATTGAAAGCTGAAATTTCCCTCTACAAGACATGTGGCTATAGTGGAGCACAAAAAAACAAAGACACCCTCAAATTTCAATAAAACAAAGATAGGCATATTGAAACAAGTTTTTTCTAATATAATAGAAAAATATATTCTTTCTTCCTTTTTACCTTTATTTAAATGATGAACATGAAAGTAACATACTTGCGGGGATTTTGTACTTAAAATCACTTTTGTATCGCATGATTGGAATTAATTTGAACTTTACAACGAATGCAATAGTACTTCAACATAGCATGTTGCACGTTTTATCCTTAATATTTTTTTTATTCTTATATTCATCATTTTAGGGTGAGGAGGCGAAAGAGGAGACGAAGGAGAAGGAGTAGGAATATATATTTTATATATAAAGGGAAAATTTTGACGAGACAAAGAAGTAGGGTCTGAAGACAAGTCAACTTTTATTTAGATTTTGTATGTATTGAAAAATATGCTGACTATTTTTATTATTTGAGACAGGTGCATTTGTTTATTATCAAGACATTGGGTTGATTTAAAAAAAATCTTGCAGCAAAAAGCGAGGTCCCGATCTCCACAGAGAAGGAAATCAGGATCATTTTGCCTTTATCGAAATTACTTAGGTATCCATTTTAATTTATCGACGGAGCAAATCTCTGCAAAAGAAGAAACAATAAGGAAGAAAGGAAATGTGAGGATAATAGTGGAGCTGAGAAAGAAGAATGACGGTATGAAGAGAGAAAAATATTGATGATTCATAGCATGAGAAGAAGGAAGGTGGGGTTAGTAACAGCTTTCATTTAGAAACTCTAGCTGCTAGAGTGATATTTAAGAAAGAATGGTCGGTTCAATATTTGAATTGTGCTACATGTTTTTTGTTATCCTTGTGGGCTCGTTGGTATTGAATTATTAAGTTAATAAAAACTTTCAAACCTCAAATATTCAACTAAAAAAATAAGTAAAATTTGGTCCTCGTGATAGCATTTTTAGGGAAGGATTCAGTAGAAAGACTCGAATGGTATCTTCACTAGCCGGAAGAAATTCATTGGCATTTTTCGAAGAACGAACAAGAATGACAAAATATCCTTTAATTTTTCATATTTTATGTAGAACCTCTTAAATCAATTAGCAATTTTAATTATTATCTAAACTTGGCTATTTAATAGTCTTTACCCCCAACGTGCTTTCATCTAAAGAGAATGACACACACACACATATATATATATATATACACACACACACAAGCCTACACACTCTATCTCCTTCCATGTAGATTCTTTATTCACGTGATTTATTTATTTTTTAAAAAAAGTTGGCTCACATTTATAAAAACTTTTCTAGAATATCACTTTTTTGGGGGAAATATTATTTAGCTAACACACAAGTATAAATACTCTTTAAATTATGATCGAAATTTTAAAAATACATATTTATTTATAGGAATCTTATTTCCCCCTGAACTATTTTAAAGTGTAATAAATATATCTTTTAGTGTTGAGGTGGCATAGATAGCCTGTCCACTCTCTTCAAAGCAAGTGAGAAGTGAAAAATATGAGAAGCATTTGGTCAATATTGAACACATATATACACATATATTTTTCTAATTAAACATTTTATAATTAGTTTATACACATAATTATTAACATTAAAATTTATATAAATATAATAATTTTACTTTTTTTTTTTGTGAAATATTTATTTTCCTCCTTACTTTTAGCTTTTTATTTTCATTAATTTTTTTTCTTTATCTTTTCACTTTAATTATTTTGAAAAAGTTGCGTCTATTTTTTTTAAAAAAATAATAATAACAATTTTTTTAAAGTGTCCTTTATTTTAATGTTTTAATTTTAATATAATTATTTTGTATTTAATTTTCTTCACTTATTTTAATTTTCCTGCGAAATTAACCTATTTTCAATCCAATTCATTTAGGATTAAAATTGAAATCAGCGCCAAAGAAAAAGCAAAGAAAATAAAATCAATAGAAAAAAAGAGAGAAAAAAGGTTTAAAAAAAGTGTGATTGTGAAAATTTTAAATACAATGCAAAAAACAAAAATTACGTGTATTAACTTATTTGAAATAAAAAATAAAGAAAATAAGAAGAATATTTTAAATATAAAAAATACTTTTTTTAAAGAAAATATATACACGTGCCGGTGGCGGTGCGTGCATATTAATGGAGCTAGTTGAATTGATTTGTGGCTACATGTCAACACATAACGTGCAAAGAGATAATTAAATGGTATATAATAACAAATTATTAATTTAAATTAAATGCTATAAACATAGTTTGATTTAATTATACCCCATAACAAATTGTTGTTATTTTTGCCTTTCTCCTTGGTGGAATCTCGCTCACCACTCTCGTGTTGCGCTGCCAGTCTCCCTCGTCTCTCTCGCTTTTATACAAACATAAATGTATAAAATGTGTTTGTGTTTGTATAAAGTGAGAGAAAATTGTATATATACATATATTTTCGTTCCCATGTCTCCCCTCTCTCAGATCTCGCTCGCCACTCTCATTTGCATCTCTCACTTTATACAAACACAAATATATACATTGTGTTTGTGTTTGTATAAAGCGAGAGAAAATTGTATATACAAATACAAATACATATATTTTCTTTTGTCTTTCTCTCTTTCTCGCTTTGTACAAAACATATTATACAACTGATTCTTTTGTATATGTATGTCGAAACAGATTATACAATTGCTTTTTTTGTATATATGTATAGCGAAATAGCCATAACTTTCATTTCAACTTTCACATATAGCAAACACAAAAATCATATTTGTATGTTATAGCTATAGTTTGCATAAATTGTGCTTTATAGCAAACATAAATATGTATATTTCGCTATACATATACAAAAGAAAGCAGTTGTATATAATCTGTTTCTGTTTCGGTATACATAAACAAAAGATCAATTGTATAATCAGTATTTGTATAAAGCAAGAAAGAGAGAAAGGCAAAAGAGAACTAGGCCGGGGAATATTTGTATTGTATAATTATAAGTGCATAGGACGAAGATATATATATATTTGCATGTGTATATAAAATTTTCTCTTGCTTTATACAAACAAAAATGCAATTTATACATTTCTGTTTGTATAAGCGAGAGAGGCAAGGGAGAGACTGGCGAACAAGATTTGGGAGAGTGGCGAGTGAGATCTGGGAGAGGGGAGAGAGGGGAACGAAAATATATGTATATATACAATTTTCCCTCGCTTTATACAAACACAAGCGCATTTTATACATTTGTGTTTGTATAAAAAGTGAGAGAGGCGAGGGAGAGAATGAGAATGGCGAGCGAGATTCACAAGGAGAGAGTCGAAATAGCAACAGTTTGCTATGGGATACAATTAAATCAAACTATGCTTATAGCATTTAATTTGAATTAATAGTTTTCTATTATATACAATTTTCCCTATACAAAATTAGGGAGTGATAGAACCCATGTAAAGATGGAATGTGTCATGTAAAGATGAAATGTGTCCATGAGATTTAGGCTATAATTCAAGGAAGACCGAAATTAAGGAGTTATGATCGAAAACTAAGTGCAGAGTTCTTATAAGCAATTCTTCTCAAAATTTGAAGTTAATTAAAAAAGATTTGACTTATTTCGAATGGAGTTTGTAGTTAAAGTTCGTAGAAAATCAAACACAATTTTTGTATAATAGCATAAAAGTGTTTATCATGTTGTATAAACATTGTTGTCGGAAAGAAAGAGTTAGTGCAGGCTTATTAGTATTAGCCGTATGTTTTTGTTAAAATCCCTTTTTTATAGTCACATATTTTTCAAAAATTAGTATTTATTTATTTATTTTATTATATTAACCTTTACTTATAAAAATTTAAAAGATCTAATTGTATAATTATATTTGTGCAATTAAACTTGACATTTGTAATTATGTTATAACAAACGAATAAATCTTGATAATAACCATATTGTGTAATTATCAAGTTACGAAATTACCACTATAACAATTACTTTCATATCTAATTACGAGGTGACTTTTAAATAGACCTTTACCGTATGGTTTATCTTTAGCCAAAGTGGTTATTAGATGTTTTTGTTTCTTTTTTCTGAAAATCAGATACAATTTAAGTCCAATGTTCTCAGGTGAAATATTAGGATTTTCCATATTCAATGAATTTTAACAATTTGTATCACTTGCACCTAGCTATAGGAGGCCAAAACTATTTATTTTGAGAAAAAAACACTTTTGTTAAAAAATAAGGTGTTTGAAAAATCAGTAAAAATGCTTTTAAATGAAAGCATAAATAGTTTTTCTGTTATTGGAAAGAAACTAAAAAAATTTGTCTCTTAAAAAAAAGCAGAAGCAGAAATAAGAAAATATTTTTATCAAGACTAATATATCATTTTCATATGTACATATTTACCAATATATCTGTTATTAATTAATCAACATATTTTATTTAAGAATTTTATTTTTTATTTTTATATAATAAATTTTTTACGTTTATATATTATTATTTTATATATTATATATTATTTTACGTATTATTTTGTAAAACTAGAAAAAAGGTAACATCAATATTTTCACAAGATTAGAGAAAACAAAAAAATAACAATTAAAAATTTTAGCCTCCCAAAAAAGGTATAATATTGATTGAAAATTTAAATATGTTTTTTTTTTTTTTTTTTTGGTAATTAAAAACCTTTTTCATTACCAAAATGAAGCTGTCCAGAGTTTAATAGTTGTAGTGGCATAGCAACCATACAACCAGTGGCGGAGCCACATGTAGTTGAGGGGTGTCGACAGGCACCCCTTCGTCGGAAAATTACATTGAATAGGTAGAGTAAAAATATTTTTTTATGTATATATATTACATATTGACACTCCTTGACTTCTAAGCAATTTTACTTTTTTATATTTTGATACCCCTTAGTCAAAGTTCTAGCTCCGCCACTGCGTACAACTAGCAATCTAACCATTATTACATCATTTCATTAGAAACCAGAGAATTACTATGACTAGAAACTAGGGATAGAAATTAAGCTCGACGATTCTTTTGTCCAGTAGAGGAATCATGGATCCTCTGAAACAAACCTCTTATATTATTTTCCTTGTAATCACCTGAGGGGACTTATTTTGCTTTGGAATATTCTCTGATACACAGTTGTTGTCAAGCTCATTTTGTATGTTGTGTCTCTACTCCCTTTCCCGTTAGCATATGTACATGCCCAACTCAACTCCTTTTGCCATGATAGTGCTTGTCTATGTATACCTTGTCATTGCAGAATTTTGGACCATATGTTCTTGGCATAGTCACAACAGAAGAACAAATGGTTTGTGGTCTCATAGGCTCTTTCACATAATGCACATTGTTGCTCATCAAGTACTCCCCATTTCATCATCTATCTTTGGTATGAAGTCTTTTTAAAGCTGTCAATCTAAATATAAAAATTCATTTGAGCAGTCCTGGATTTTTACAAATGATCCAGCTCCATTGAATCTTTGGAAAAGTGTCCCTCATAGCCATATACATCTTCTTGATAGGAGTATTGTTGCATGGTAATAAGGTCTGATTCTACAATCCCAGCAGCCTGCAGATACTCTCTATATTTCATGATTTTTTGCATCACCCAAGAAGCTTGATTTAGAACATATTAAATTAAATATGTTCATTTTAATTTAATAAAAAAAAAATAATTAATTTTTTTAATAACAAATATTTCAAAATATAGTTTCTCACTATAAAATAATCTTAATATTAAAAGTACATAAATAGTTGTCATTTTTGTAATTTGACTCTCAAAAGTACTTTTTAAAAAAGATTAGTCAAATACAATTTGCTACTTTTCAAATAAATTAGCCAAACACAAATTCTTTTTTTTCCAAAAGCACTTTTCTGAAAATTATTTTTTAAAAAATACTTCTAAAAATAAGTTATTTTTAGCAGTAATGTCAAAGAGGCTAAATTTCATTTTCAGTCCTCACAAAGTTAAAATATTTTAATGTTGTGAATACTACACATTAGAAACAGTTCTGCTCATTAAAATTTCAAAACATGTTAGAATATATCTAGACACACTATCAAAATTATTTCTAGCAATAATTAATTAATAGCAATAGCTTGATTGTCGCTAAATATGTCTTTTTAGAGACAATTAATGTTCTTTGTAAATGTCTCTAAAACCTATAGTAAGGGGCGGAGCTATAGCCACTCAAGGCGTCCAACTGGACACCCTTTGTCGGAAAATTACATTATATATATATTAAATCCTGCATTTAAAGATATATATTTAAAGTTGGACACCTTTGACAAAAGTTATGCCTTTGACGCAATAGTAATGGGTGTCCATTTGAATCAAGAAGTTCTGTGTTTGAACCTCAAACAGCATAATGTTTTTTTTGTCAAAATACCTCCACTTCCTATAGCGACATTGGATCTAATGACACATAACTAATATCGATAAAGACTCTAACACTCTTTGTTAACATTGCATATTTATTTGTTTTTGTTGTAGTAACCCATTTATTCAAGGGGTGTCAAGTGTCAATTGACATACTTTGTTGGAAATTTACACTTGTGTAGTTAGGTAAACATTTTTTTTGGGTATATATACTATACATCGATTTCTCTTGACTTCTTGAGAGTTAATTTGCTTTTTTTTTTTACCTCCGATCCTTTAATAATTTTTTTGACTTGATAAGTGCAAGAACTCTAAAAAGAACAAAGAAAGGAGGACGAAAGCAACCACGAAGCAGTCTAGCGGTGCAGGTGTACGTTCTTATAAGCAGTTCTTCTCAAAATCTGAATAAATCGCCTTTCGTTGAGTAACTGTAAATGAATTTTACTTATAACGAGCAATATAAAAGATCTTTTACATTATAATGATAGTAACAACATTATTTCTCGCCTTTCCTACTCAAGCAGATGCGTAATATAGACCACTCCTCTTAATTATTAATGGTTTAAACGACCTAATAATGTAAAAAATCTTTAGCAATGAATATAAAATTGTGCAACAAAATTTTCGAATGGAAAATAAAAAATAAAAAAACCTCATCAACTCTTAGTACATAGTAAATTGCAACGTTTCATCATAGAATAACTGAAGTTTTGTTACATTCATATGATAACTTTTTTGAAAATTTGGATCATATTTATGTTCAGGAGGGCCAGTTTCTATACCAACCAGCCCATGCAGAAACTAAACCACTAATGCCTAAAATAACTGTATGATTGCAGAATGGATTTGGTTCAATTTCAGCTAATGCTATTATAAGGTCAGCAATATTAGCTGCCACACCCATCAATCTCATTATTCTATCCATTCTAATTTTCTTAATTTCCCCTTCTGTTTCTTCAGAATCCTTCTCTTCAGTCAGTAGCTTCCTTTCTGCTTTTAATCCCCTTGTAATGAGAATAAAATCCGAAATAACGAAAAACACGTATCCAACAGACTCACCAAATGCTGAAATAAAGCTCATCCTTTTCGCATATTTGGCATCGATTACTCCAATTCTCGCCAGCCAAAGGAAATGGTCGAAGAAGAAATAAACCATTTCCCCTGAATTGGCGAGAACTGCTAGCAACCTGAAACCCGGGGAAGTTCCCGGGCTTCTTCGGAGAGCGTTGAATCCCGTGAGGGATCGACCTGTACGGAAGGCTTTTCGGCTGAGGCCAGAGGCCACTTCCCATTGCTTGGCTCTGGTGGCTATGTCAGGGTACGTCGTCTCGATGTGCCAATTTACGAGCTTGGAGACGTACTGGAAAGTTTTGACAAGCTTGTCGATTCCATCTCTCTTTGCTAAGAAAATTACCAGCTTGTCCACTGTGTCATTCATTGTAAGATAGAGTTAGGGAAATTGGATGAATTTTTTTTTTGTTTTGTTTTGGTTGCTCTGCTTGGACAGAGAGCTAAGT
This sequence comes from Solanum bulbocastanum, assembly GCA_037074985.1. Classification (NCBI taxonomy): domain Eukaryota; kingdom Viridiplantae; phylum Streptophyta; class Magnoliopsida; order Solanales; family Solanaceae; genus Solanum; species Solanum bulbocastanum. The sequence continues at coordinate 37,883,506 of CM073599.1, forward strand.
GTGCTATCTTCTTTGATAGAAGATTAGTTGTTATTGTTACAATTTGGGAATATTAAAGGATGCCACAAATTAAAGTTCTTGGATAAATCCAGGAATTTTTGTTTGGACATTATTTTTTTGCCTTCTAGTAATACTTGGTGCAAACCATAATTATTTTTATTTTGTATATCCTTTGGAAGTCGTAATAAAATAGAAAATGGCGATGTTAGATCATTGGCTTAAAAGACCACAAGCGGAACTTTCGCTACCACCAAATGGGTGTCTTGTCCTATCTAAGGGACATAAGAGTTCTGATTACCAATCGAAAGAAACACCAAAATTTCTTCCAACCTTAAACCAGAAAGACACACAGACACTTATCACGCTCTAGGCGCAGAGGCGTATCTAGACAGGGTGCCGTGGGTTCACGTGAACCCATGCTCCCCTGTCTAAATCATATATAATAGTGTTATATTTTTTAAAAAATATTTAAATATAAATGTGTGAACTCGTGCTCAAAATATCATATAATAATACAATGATGATTAGGTGCACCTCTCTAAGTGAGGATAGAAATTTAAATCTTATATCTATCTTGTCTTTTTGAGTAATACCACTCCAAGTGATTATCGGTGACACTTTTGACGTTTCAACTAATTTTTCTTTTGTATTTTTGCCTTTAATCTTTCAAAATTTTCAAGTGTCTTACATTGTAAATTCCTAAAAGTTTTAGCACTGTAAATTTTTAATATAATTAAATCAAATGTGTATATTAAAATTTAAAACTAATAGTATTATATATTTTGGATCTATAGTTTTTAAAATTTAATGGTTCATATTTAGAACCTAAAAGTCAAATGATCAAATTTATATTTAAGATACATTTCTTCGTAATCGTGCACCCATCTAGTCAAAATCCTGGATACGCCTCTGTCTAGGCGAGACCAACTTTGATGTCATTGTTGGCCCAAGAATACTCATAACATGGCATGAAATATGAGCATACATCTAGACATGGACGAAAATATAATTTTTAAAAGTATTTAAAAAGACATGCCCTGTAAAAGAAATACTTATCATAAAAATGTGTCATAATATTGAAATCTATGAAAAGGGACACGAAGGCCCAAAACTAGACATAGCTAATTGTAAGTCTATGAAGCCTCTAAACATAATGGAGAAATGCCAATTGGGATAGGCCTCTCAGTATACCTAAAGTAAATAGTCATAAAATACTAGAAAATCTGCAGACTAAGCCTCTAAAAATAGAGAGGGATCATCGATAGCAGAAGATATATATCCAAGCGAGCAGTCTGTTTTGGTATCTGAGTCTGCATAAGTAAAAAATGGAGTGTTCCTGATAAAAAGGACGAAAATGCACATAAAATAGTACAATATGTAAAATAGCAGAATGAAACATGAATGTACGTATAAACAACCAATAGAGTTAGATCCATAACATAGAAGGGCAAAGAGATTCAACTCATTTAGGTTATCTTAGTATCAAGTCTTTCATCATATTCTAATGGAAAAGTGATCAAAAATGTCATTCGTTTATACTTTGGTTCATTTATGCCCTTAATGTTAGAGAAATGGGCCAAAAATGCCCTTAATAAAATGGAAAAGTAACGGAAGATTCTTAAACAATTTAACTTAGTCTTAATTTTTCTACCCTCCTCTCTCTATCTGAACTCAACTCCATTTCCTCACAAGTTGATTTCTTCCTCTTTCAAAACCCTAGCCCCCTCTTCTAGATTGCTCAAATATACTTAATACTTAATTGGGTTGGGTGTAACTTTGCAGTACTTATTCAATAAGAAGTTTAGTGTTAATACCGACAAATTTGCCTTATTCACCAACTAAAACTACTTGGAAAGGTAAGGCAACAACTACACTTCATCAGCTACAAAATGAAGGAAAAAAAGAAGAGATTGAAGATGATGACTAGAAAGGGACAAGGAATTCCAGATAATGATGTTAACTTTTAAAGACTAGGAATGGTACTTAATGTTTTGCTTGAATGCACTTGGAATATTACCTTAGAAAATGTTTTGGTGGTTCTTTTTTAAATTCACATTTGTCTTGGTGATAGTTGACCACTAAAATGTGGATGTGAATTTGGTTGGATGGTGTAACTTGTTAGTTGACAGTTGACACTAGAACTTGGTGTTGACGTGCAGTACTGAATCTGCATTTTTTTGGTGTAATGGTTTAAAGTGAATACTTGTTCCTCTATTTAGATTAATGGTTTAATATTTGGTCTTGTTAGTATTGCTTCCTTTTGGAGTTGGGTTTAGATAAAGAGAAGGGGCAGAAAAATTAAGACTAATTAAATTGTTTAAGAATCTTTCGTAACTTCGGTTTCATTAAGGGCATTTTCGCCCATTTCTCTTATATTTAGGGCATAAATGAACCAAAGTATAAGCGAAGGGTATTTTTGATCTTTTCATATAGTACAGGGGCATTTTTGACCCTTTTCCCTATTCTAATTTATTGTGAGGGTCTAATAGTATAATTGATATAAATCGTCATGTGAGAGCATAAAGGCTAATCTCAACCTGATTAGCTAAACCATCTCATATCTTGCCGGATATGAGACATACGTACATGTCATGTGAATCCATAATTAGCTCTTATTTGAGGAGTCTCCTTAATCAACGGTACAATCCTTAACCTACATCAACACACGTAGTTTCAGACATTTATCTTTTAGACTTACGCCTTCTCGATTTAACATTTAACTATCTTAAGCTCATGTGACCATAGATTATCCTGAAGGCTCATGTTCATAAGTTTTAAGAATTATAATTCATAACTTGAGTTCATGTCGCGTCATAAAATTTACAGTTCAAGTATCATAAGTTGGATCACAGACGGTATCTCCCCATGGCCTTTCGCCTCTGAAAGCGTCCTTCCTTCTCAATGCCCGGGCATCCATCCAATGCATTCTTTTCGATCTTGTACCCTATGTAGGCTTGCAAAGCATAGGCTAGACAAGCGGTACATTTCACACCAATCCAATCTCGACGAAAAAAAGGAAAAGCAAGTACATCCTTAGCGGCCTCTATTCCTGACGTGAACGACCGCTTTCTTGGAACTCATTCATAGAATTCCTCTTTGCTTTCCCCTTTGACCTGTGCCAAACTCCACTTTTGTTGTTGCCAAGTGGAATGATTCATTCAACCTCGGCATCGGCAACCAAGACACCCTTCTCTGTCGAATGAATCTTCAAATCATCATCTTCAAACCAAGACTTTGATCACAGTTTTCAGTTGACTTTATCTCTGGTGACAGGGGTCATTCATCAAAAAATATACCATATCATAGTTCATGTATAGTAAAAACAAACATATTGTGATTAGGGGCGGACCCACCTTAAATCAAGGGGGGTCAGCCGGCACGCTTCGTTGAATTTTTTTAGTATTTATATATATATATATATATATATATATATATATATATATATATATATATATAAAAGAACTATAAATTTTATAAATGACACCCCTTGAACAAGGAAGCTTCTTGGCTTGTTGGTTCACGCCCCAACAAATCTGTCATGTCATTCAACATACCCGAGTTCGAATCTCAGTAGGTGCGTTTTTTGCTTTTAATTTTTCAGCGCTTTTTCAGAGAAAAAGAGAAAAGTTTAAGAAGGATTCCAACCTCCCTATTCCTACTCAAATTAGGCTAAAACAACCCAGTTAAACTAGAATACTACATATAACCTACTATAGAAATTTTATTACTTATTCAAATCAGAATTGTATACAATAATAAGTTAGAAAGTAAAATCTAACTTGAAAAGAAACCTTCAAATTTAAGTGTTGTTGCGCTCTGCGTTGATAGCTTGATGTTACTGTTGTTTTTTCTTTAATTGTAAGTTCTCTTTTCTTTTTAGTTTTCATTGAAATTTCTTGAAATATCAACTTTTATAGATTTAATTTCTTGAAATTATTTAGAGTTATCTAATTTATTTAAATTTGTAATTCAGACCAATTCAATGGAGAGATATTATTCTAAAGTATCTTGCAACCTTTTAAAATCAAGTTCAACACCTCAAAATTCTTTTAACTTAGAAGAAGAAAACAGTAATGAGGAACAACGTCGACAAAGTGAAAGAGTTGATTTAACTTCCTTAAAATGTGATCTCGGAGAAAAGTTACCAATTCGAAAGTATCATCCGAATGAGCGTGATGCAGTAAGAAGAATGTATCTTCAAAATGATCCTTTTCAACCAAAAACTCATCAATTTCCTAGGTCGGATTTTTATGGTGACTTACGTCGTTTTAATGATGAGTGGTTTCGTGAGTATGATTGGTTGGAGTATAGTGTAACAAAAGATGCAGCATTTAATTGTCTCTATTGTTATTTGTTTCAAGATGAAAGCATTAATCAATGAGGAGGCAATGTATTTTCAACCATAGGGTTTACAAGTTGGAATAAGAAGCGTAGCCTTGATGTGCATATTGGTAAGTCAAATAATGTTCATAATCAATCAAGATGAAATTGTGAAGATTTATTGAGACAAAAGCAATCCATTCAAAGTGCATTTGCTAAACAATCTGATCAGCAAAAGTTAGAATATCGTACTCGTTTGGAAGCTGCAATTAATGTGATAAGATATCTTTTGAAGCAAGGATTGTCATTTCGAGGCCATCATGAAGATGTCTAGAGGTAATTATATTGTTCTCCTTACTTGGTATGCGAAGCTATGTGATAATATTGACAATGCATTTAAAAAAGCTCCAAAGAATAATCAACTAACTTCTCCATGTATTCAAAAAGATATTATCAATGCATGTAAGATTGAAACAATTAAGTGTATAATTGAGGATTTAAATGATGATCACTATTCCATCTTAGTTGATGAATCTCGTGATATTTCATGTAAGGAGAAAATGGCTATTGTCTTACAATATGTTGATAGAAGGGGAAGTGTGATGGAATGATTTCTTGGTATTGTTCATGTTCGTGATACTACTGCTTTGTCTTTAAAGAATGGAATTATTGGTTTACTTGCTCAACATTCTTTAAGTCAATCTTATATACGTGGACAATGTTATGATGGAGCAAGTAATATGCAAGGTGATATAAATGGGCTAAAAAAATTGAGACAACAAGAAAGTAAATGTGCTCATTTTATTCATTATTTTGCTCATCAACTTCAATTAACTCTTGTTACGGTTTCTAGAAGATGTGATGAAGTGTAAGAACTTTTATTATTGGTTTCTGATATACTAAATATGGTGGGAGCTTCTTTAAAGTGTAGAGATGAACTTAGCGAAGCTCAAGCAAAAGAAATTGAAAAGGCATTACAAAAAGGTGAACTTGAAACTGGTAAGGACTAGAATCAAGAGTTAGGTCTTGCTAGAGCAGGTGATACTCGATGGGGATCTCATTACAAATTTTTTAACAATTTTATCCTCATGTTTGGTCCTATCATTGATGTACTTGATGCTATTGCTGTTAATGCTCGTTTTGAAGAGAAATGTAGGGCAAAAGGATATCTTCTAGCATGTTTAACATTTGATGTTGTCTTTATGTTGCATTTCATGCGCATTGTTTTAGCAATTACAAATGATCTAAATGCTGCTTTTCCAAAGAAAGAGCAAGACATTGCAAATGCCATGTTACTCGTTGCAAAGAATCGGTTGCAACAACTATAAGATGAAGGTTGGGATTCACTTATGAATGAGGTATCTAAGTTTTGTATCAAATATGATATTTTGATACCTAAATTTGATGAGTTTTATGTTATTCGTGGAAGATCACGTCGTAGAATTGCTGAGTATACTATTTTACATCACTATTGAGTTGAAGTATTTTATAAAATTATTGATTGGCAACGTCAAGAACTCAATAATCACTTTGATGAGGTGACAACTGATTTGCTTCTACGAATTGCTTGCTTGAACCCAATTGATTATTTTTCTAACTCTGAGATGGAAAAGATATTGAGATTGGCTGAGTTATACCCTGATGATTTTGATAAATACTCTATAGTTGACCTTCGCTTTCAGCTTGAAAATTACATTGTTGATGTTAGAGATCATGATAAAAAGTTCTTCGGTCTTAAGAGATTTTCTAATCTTTCTAAGATACTCGTAGAGAAGAAAAAGCAGAACTTATCCTCTTGTGTTTCGACTAGTTAAATTTGCTTTACCTTTACCGGTGGCTACTGCTACAGTTGAAAGAGCTTTCTCGGCGATGAAGTTGATTAAGACTGATTTACGAAATCGAATGGATGATGAGTTTTTGAGTGGTTGTTTGGTGCCTTATATAGAGAAAGAAATATTTAATACTATCCCCAATGAGGCTATTATGAATACATTTCAAAATATGAAAACTCGTCGAGGAGAGTTGTAGTAGTTTACTTGATTTATGTTTTATTAGTACATTTTTAATTAATTTTATTAATTTAATATTTTTATATTAATTATTTATTTATTTTTAAATATCAACACCACTTACAAAAAATCATGCGTACGCCACTGATTGTGATATCATAAGATTTACATTTAAGGTGATTGCATAGTTTATAATCAAATGAGATCAAAAAATTATTGAACTTAGTTTAAAGTTGTCAAATGGGCCGGTCCGTCTGACTTCGGCCCACTAAGGCTAGCCTGGTAACGGTTCGCTTTTGATCAGGCCCAAACAGGCACCCGCCCCCCTTACTTTGTGGATTGGGCTAGTTAGAATTTTTTTTTTGCCTCAGCCCGGTAAGTGCCCGGTAGACGGCCCACCGGTGCACTGACCTGATAAGAATTATTTTTTAAGTATATATATTATATAATTTAAGTATATATATTATATAAAATGTAACTATTTTATTATTTAGATAGTATATTATGTGTATTTTTTAGTTATGTTATAAGTATATATATAAATAATAAAATGTAATAAATCTATAGATAGCAATCACTATATTGATAATTGACTCAAACTTTCGACTTAATAATTAATAAACGGTGGTGTTAAAAAATGCTAATCAGGCCCGGCCGATGGGCCGAAACCCGAACCTGGCCCATCAGACTAGTAAAAATGCTTAAATGGGCACAAGCCCCTTTTTTCCTCCACAATTTACTGTTCCGCCCGATATCGGCCTAGATCATTATTGGAGTACTGGATCCGGCCCGATTCTATGTATCCTTCCCGGCCTAGTAAACAAGCTTAAGTCTTAACTTACTTTTAAAGATAGAAATCATTCATTTTTATAATATGATATAATATTATACATCACGTATATATCAATCTTGTTAAAATATATACTAGTATATAAAAGGTGTTTATGCATACTTTTATATTTTTATAGTGTTATACAGAAACTATATATCATTATACAAACTTCTTCATCTATTAAAATAATATATACTCTTTCAATTATATTTTATTTATTCCATTACAATGTACTATAATTTGTTTTTATCTGCTTGATCCCATTTTTCTTTATTTCTTCTGTTTATCTGTAACAATATTATATGCTTGGTCACATTTAATATTGTCTGAATGCAATATAAAATGTGCAGTTTGTGTTCACTTGAAAAGACTCTACTTCTTGCTCTTGCCCGATTTTATAATTGTCAAAGTTGGAATATGTGGATACTGAATAGTACTATTTGACTTGAGACTCTACGATAAAATATTTTTATATTTCTTAATTAAATTTTAGTAAATCTATTTTTGTTTTCTTCCTATCAAATGTCATATTTGTTGTAAATAATTTTGAAGATTATGTTTCTAGCTAACATCAACGATGAATAACAAGTGACATCTAGGATGCCAGCTTCTCAAATTGTTTAAGTATTGACTAAATTAGATAACAAAATCATATATGGGCTAAAACTGGTAATATGTTCTCCCATATATTATACGATATATTCTGTTCTTTATTAAATTCAAGTATAAAGTTCATTTCATTTTGCGGCATAAATTCATACCACATATCAAAATAATGTGGCATTTCAGTCAGTAAAGTTCAAGACCAATAAAAGGTAGTGGCGAAATCAAGATTTTCATTAATGGTCTGTTTGGAAAGTCACCCTGGTAATTAAATTTGGTGTAATTGAGTGTAATTAAACTGTCTGACGTGTTTGGTTGGCTAATTACTTGGTCAACATGTAATTGAGTGTAGTTGGCAGAGGGTAATTACACTCTCTTATTCTCAGGGAGGGGCAGTGAATTGCTGGTAATTACTTGATGTAATTATAAGTTGATTACTTTTTAATTTTTTCTTTTTATTTCTATTTTAATTTTTTCATCTTAATTTATTTCTATTATTTTAGTTTATTTATTTTTTATCAAGAAAATATTTTTTGTTTTTTTTCTAAAAAAATATTTTTTATTTTTATTTTTTATATTTCATTTCTTTCTCATTTTAACCTTTACTTCATGTGATTCCATGTAATTTTTTGTATTATCTATTTTTATGCCATGTGTGTTTTTTTCATTAGCATAATTTTGTTAGTATTCCATTTTTTAAAAATTAAAGTAGAATTCATTGTTGAGTAAGGTTATAAATTTACATTTTCTTTTATTTTAAATTATATTTATGTATGTTATGTTGAAATTTGACATAAGAGTATTATGTTAAATTTTTTGTTTTGAATTTAGAACTTATGTTATATTTTCAGTTTCATTTGTTCTAGTAGTATTGACTTGACACTTCACATTGCAAGGCATTTATATTTTAGTTACACTTGATAGATTATCTTTTTTTTGTTAATATTTTAATAATTTGTGATATTTTATTTATAATACTAATCTTTTTGTCAAACATGCATTTCATGATGTTCATAGAAATCTTGTACATTTAGTTTTTATGATTAATTCAATTGAAATATACTAATTTGAAAAATATAAATCAATTATATTTTCATAATATTAGTTAACAACATATGTTTATTAATTAACATATTTCAAAAGACAATATATATCTTAAATATTTAATTTAATGGCATTTATAAAGTTTTTTATTTGTCTAATATATATTTTTAATAAGTAACTTTTATTTTTAAAATTTAATAGAATCTTATGATTGTAATTGTACATCCAAACAATACATTTGTAATTACACTGTGACAAACAAATATGTCAGCGTAATTACTAGGCAGTGTAATTAAGTAGTGTCAAAATATAAAGAAGTAAATATACAAGAAAGCTAATAAAATAAATTTTTAAAAAGGAAAAAAAAGTTGCATCCAAAAAGTACTATTATGATGCTAGCAAGAGTAGAACTCACGACCTTAAGTAAAATTTGCTACCCCTTAATCATTACACTAGATCTAATCAAATTTGATCTATATATAATGAAATTTTTTGACGGAGGGGTGTCGCTTGACATCCCTCGGGTAAAGATGACCCTGATACGAGGATTCCACGTGTTCAAATGATTTGGCAATTTTAAGTCAAACTAACTTATCACAAGCAGCCAATTGTTCAAAATGAGTTGTCTTAACCAATCACGAGCAACTTGAGCATATAACATTTATGATAAATTTGATGATACACACGAACTAATCAGACTAAGAGAAGAAAGTTCGTTCACACTTAAATTGTTCACTCCTTGTAACTACTAGTTAAAGATTACATAACTTTCTATGAATTCAACAAACATTGGAGCAAATATCATCATCGACTACATGGTTCTTCAAACGAGTGGCCAATGGAGTTCTTCTGGAGATCAATCTGGAATGATGAAACGCTACTCCACATTTCAAGCAATCCAAAATACATCTCTACCAAGTCTGAATCATTTTATAATTTGTTTAGTATATTGAATACAAATCAGATAGAAGTTGCAATAAAATTATACTTAACAAAATTGATCAATAAAGTTACTTTTTATTTTACTTTAATTGCAGTTGTTTTTTAGCATTTATTTGAATTCACATATTACAAGATCTATTTTTGAGATTGACGCTCCAAACAAGAATATTTCCATACGTAGAATTCAAACCCCAACCACATACCCTTGGTTAAGAGAAGAAGGGATCCCAATCATCTCACAACCCTAGTTGATATTTGATTTGTCTTTTAGCTGGTGTGCGATATCAACACTAAAGCTTGACTAGTTTAACTCGCGTTGTATGACCCTTTCTAAGGGTGACGCTTCTAGTTAAGAAAATATATGCAGAAGCCGAACTTAAAATCTCTTGATAAAAGATGGAGAAATTTTCAGGTTTAAAATCCTTTGTATGCTTACTTGATAAAACTCATTGCATGAGACTTATCTAGTACCTCTCCCCTATATGATAAATAATAAAGATTATAGAAAATAAATTTCATACGTGAATATCAGAAAGAAAAAATCATGTATATAAACTCTAAATTGCAAATTTAAGAGTAATATTTTCCCTAAATCTAAAATAGAAGGGGAGTAGTGTAATTTATCAGTTGTAGTTGGAGGAGCAAAGTAGAAAATAATAAAAAGCAAGCAATCCCAATTAGGCCCTCCTCGGAGAAACATTACCTTTGTCCTCTGTCGGCTCCGACTTGTCATCAAACTCTACTCTGAAACCCTAATTTATACTCCCAACATATAAACGAGAAGAATTACATCAAATTGATTTAAAGTCTTTCAATTGATTGGAGTTAGCCCCAAGATTTTGCAGATTTTTCAGCCATGGACGCTCAGAGAGCTTTGTTGGATGAACTGATGGGCTCAGGTATGCTTTGTTCAACCTTAATTGAAGAAATCGGTGTCCCATAGAATGAGTTATTTTTGAATCATTTGTTTAGTTTTAAGCTTAGTTATCTTTGATTTGCTGTATAGAGTAGAGTTTATATACAGAAAAGTACCAATTTTGATATGTTATTATTTTTGAATATGTAGCTCGGAATTTAACTGAAGACGAGAGGAGAGGGTTCAAGGAAGTGAAATGGGATGACAAAGAAGTCTGTGCATACTATATGGTTCGATTTTGCCCCCACGATCTGTTCGTGAATACTCGTAGTGATTTGGGTCAGTTCCGAAATCCTAATCCTGTATTTGGTTGATGAAAGGAAAAAAATAATCTTTTGTTGTGTTTGAAAAAAATTGTTTCTTTAATCATGGATATGGTAATCCTGATTGTTTTATACTTCTTGTGTTATGCAGGACCCTGCTCGAAAATTCATGAAGTGAAGTTGAAGGAAAGGTAAGATTGAATCTCCCCGGGGACTGCAAAGCTTGTTCATTTTTTTCGTTCAAACTGAGATATATTTCAGGCCTTCATGCATAAGATTAGTTAGTTTTCCTTGCAACACTTCTTCCCCCAACCAAATTTTAAAAAGAACATTGATATACTGTTATCTGCCAGTACGACTTCTGAGGTTTCTGCCTCTACTTTTCACGCGAAGCACATGATGAAATGGTTATTTGTTATATTAACTTAATTGGGTCAAATAAGTTCATCAAGACACAGGAATGAAAAAAAGTTACTCGATGTATCCGATTTTATATGTTACTACCATTATTGGAAGAGTTAAATGGTCTTTTGATTGACTACTATTGTTGCGAACATTTTCAAAATATTTTTAATCCTAAAAGTTTGTGCTTTATATTTCTTTTTATGTAGTTTCTACAAATGAAAGTTTTATTTTAAATAAAATTAGAGTAATTTATGAATTCACCTTGTCGAAGAAGAAGATTGTTTAACCCTATAGTCAAATCTTCTCGTTGTTTTTAGGATGAAAAGAGTAGTTTTTATTACGAAGTGTCTAAACATGATGAATGAAGAAATAAATGTTGAAAGCTTGAACTTCACTTCGTGGGTACTCGTGGCCAGGGGTGGATCTACATGGAGCATTCCGGGTGCTCGAGCACCCACTGACTCCAACAAAAAAATTCTATATCTATAGAGAAAATATGAAAAAATGGATATAAAAAATAAATAAGCACCCATTAAACAAAGAAAAGTAGTGGCTGCTTTGGTTCTGGCTTTAATGTTAAGGCGTGTAAGTGCCTACTAGTCACGAGTTCGAATCTCTGTAGCAGCATATTTTATGCACCTTTTCTTATTTCAATTAAAAAAAATCCGTTCTTTTCTCTCCTTTTTATTTTTTGATTTTATGCAGTGTCATTTACCTTTTTAATCTTTTCTAATTTTAAAAACTTTTGGTCTCTTTTTCTTTAGTGTAACTTGTGCTTATAAGTTATTTTTGGTGATGATAAATTAATCGTTGTTTTATCATGTACTTTTCATTGATGTGCTCAAGTTGCTATACATTTATACTTTGTGATCACTAGCAATTTTATGTTAAATAAAGTGAGCATCCACGACCTCCAAATCCTGGATCCACTGCTACTCCTGGCACCTACAAACTTTTTAAGAAGGGTTGAGGAAATGGAACAATAGTGGGTTGAGTGCTACTTATCCCTCATCTCGTGGACACTTTTTCGTAAGAGAGAAAAGAGACTGGGGTCTTTAACCATAGAGATACCACTTGTCTTAATTTACCAAGGTTGTTTACTGCCTAGTCTTGAAATTTTCTCCTAGCTGGAACTTTTTTATTCATGAATTAAGGTATTTCTTGCCTGTTAGGCTAAAACTTCTGGGAAGGCGAAAGTGTTTTTTTTATTTTTATGTTTTTTAAAATGCTTATTTTAGAGAATCGAGGTGCTTGGACAAGCTTTTAGGGAAAAATAAGTGTGTTTGAGTAATAACAGAAGTAGTTTTCCAGGAAGCTGGAAAAAAAGTAGCTTCTCTACAGCAGCATTTTCTGAAAGCTTGGTCAAGCATAATTTGTTGCTCTAATATGGGCGAAATAATTTTTTTCAAATTGATTAGCCAAAGAGAAACTGCAACTCTCCAAAATTACTTTTTTGAAATGTACTTGTGATTTGTGAAGTACTTTTCAAAATAAGCAGATTTTGGTAGCTTGATCTAACAGACTATTCATTCAAAAGGCATCAAGGAGATGCAACTTACGAAAGACCAAAAGTACAGAATTGTCAGCCCCTTTACTATGTGTCAATCTAATACCAAGGAACTAACAAAGTCCAAAAAATGGTCAGTGTAATTAGAGGGGTAATCTTAGTCCAACAAAAAAAGGTTAAGCAAACATCAAGAATGGTCCAGAGTTGAGATTCCATCAAACATATCTGATTCCGTTTAGTCCACAAACACCAAAAAAATAACTGCTGGTATCATCACCCAGAGTTCTTGTTGATCTTGTCAACTTCCCATAGGTTCCAGGCTTCCAGCTTGTATATGCTTCTCCAAGTTGGAACTCTTGAACTATAGTTCTGCCAGATGGTTCCAAGATGCTTGGAGCTTGATACTCTTCTCTTTTCTCAGTATGGTTCACATGGCTGGTGAAATCTACTGTCAATTGGCTGTCTGCCTGAAATTCATAGAGACTACGTTCCTTTCTTAGATGATTGATTACCAAATTCTGATGCAACATTTAGTGGATATGACTGTTATATGATATTTTGATTCAAAATAAATAATGTGAAGTTATGCTCTGCTACTTCCTTTAAAAGGATTGCTAGTTCTTAGAGCTTAACTTAATGAAACTGCAAATTATGTACAGACAAACAAGATTTCAATCTTGTGGTAATTAGCATAAGCAGGTTGAACTTCTTGTACATCTAGTTTCAGATTAGTTCTTTTGTGTGGTTACTGGTAAGATCATCATACCATAAGTTTTAAATTTTCATGTTAACAACCATAATCTGTAAGTTATGTTGGAATTATGATACTCGCATTACAGTTGCCGTACTTGAGCTGGAAAGAGTGAAATGGAAGCCTCAAAGCTAGTTTTGTTTGTAGGCAACTGAGAGCAGCAGTTAGAGTTCTTCAAGTGTTGAAAAGGTTCCTCATAGAGCTTGAACTTGTCCACGCTCATCAGTTTGCATACCTGGAAAGGTGTTTCAAATTGGTTAAATAACCCATGATAGTACCATGGAAAGGTCAAAGACCAGTGCAAACTGATATAGGATTATATGAGTCCTGTATGACTAAATGAGCAGCATCCTTTAGGTTCCAATGTTATTTCTTGTTTGAAAGAGTAGTAATTTCCTTTAGGTTCCAGTGTATTGCCAATCTCAATGACTTCCTTGTTTGTTGCTCTGTATCAAGGACAATCAGCAAATCCAGCATTTTTTATTTTATGCTACAGCTTTGGTATTGATGCAGCTGTGTGTCTTGATTGCCGGCTCATCGTGAAGCATGACCTTGATATTTTACTTGACCACAAGGCATTTTGGCAGATTTTGATCACTGGTCTCCTTTATGATGGAAGTACCAGCTTATACCACCTATATTATGATGGAAGTACCAGCTTATACCACCTATATTATCAGTTGGTACTTCATCACAATTTCATCTCTTAGGGATCGTTTGGTGTGAGGGATAAAAATAAATAGTCTTGGGATAAAAAAATAGTAGAGGGATAAAAATTTTGGTGTCTTGTTTGGTTGCCGTGTTTAGGATAACTTATCCCACAATTTATACCATAGAGATGAGATAATTTATCCCATATACATGGTGGGATAATTTATCTCAGGATAGCTAAACCCAGGATAATTATAACTCGTTCCCAACCAAACGACCCCTTAAATCATTTGCTGGTGTACTAGTCTTCCCTGTTTGTATGGAGATCTTCTAGTGCTGTAGCTTGAGTGATTTTACCTGCCTTTCCAAAAGTTGCATGCAAGATTATTGTGCATTATGATTTCTCATTTGTGCACTACTATTTCATTGTTCTGAAAGTTTTTGTTTCTTCTTCAGTTTTGAGAAATCTCCAAGACATGATTCTTATGTTCCCAAGTTTGAAGCAGAACTAGCCCATTTTTGTGAGAAATTGGTAGGTTGTTGACTGACGAGTTTCACAGTGCTGTTTCAACATGTTATCTGAATAAATATACCATATAGTTAATTTGTGGTTTTTATAGGTGATGGACTTGGATAAGAAAGTGAGGCGAGGTCGAGAACGCCTTGCTCAGGAGGTTGAAGTTCCCCCACCTCCTCCAATATCAGCAGAAAAATCTGAGCAGCTATCTGTCTTGGAGGAGAAGATTAAGAACTTGCTAGAACAAGTGGAGTCTCTTGGTGAAGCTGGGAAAGTTGATGAAGCTGAAGCTCTCATGAGAAAGGTTTGGTTGAGGGGCCTACTATTCATTTTTGTCTTGAATTTTGCAATATCGTGATGGTATAGTCTTCTGACAGTATCTGAACTTCTTGATATTCGTGTAGGTGGAAATGCTTAACGTTGAAAAGACTGCCTTGACTCAGCAATCCCAGCAGAACAGTGCACTGATGATTGCACCAGAGAAAAAGATGGCTCTGTGCGAGACATGTGGTTCCTTTCTTGTTGCAAATGATGCTGCAGAGAGAACTCAGTCTCACGTCACTGGTAAGCAGCATGTTGGTTATGGGATGGTTCGAGATTTCTTATCCGAGTACAAGGTATTTCTCACCAAATTTTCCTTTTTATTTCCTTATAAAACCACAGAATGCAACTTTATTTTTCTGCCTTTAGCTACAAATGATATTCTATGCAATGGGCTGTAAATGTTGCTTCCAGGCTGCTAAAGAGAAGGCTAGGGAAGAGGAAAGGTTAGCCAGGGAGAAAGAAGCAGAAGAAAGGAAAAAGCTGAGGGAGAAAGAACATGATAGCAGACGACGAAGAAGTGACTCATCTGACAGGGACAAGCACAAAGATCGTGATCATGACAGGGAACGGGATCACTACCGGGGAAGAGATCGTGACCCTGACAGGTCCCTTGACAGAAATGGCAGAGGAGGGCGTGATTTTGATAGGGGATCAGGTTGGAAACATGGGACTTCCAGAAATGGGAGAAACAGAAGCAGGGAGAGATACCGGGAACGTGTTAGAAGCCGGTCACGGTCTCCTATTAGACATGGTTCCAAGAGGTCCAGGAGTCCAGTTCACAAGTACTAGAGGATTATAAAACGTAGATGTCTGAACTTTGAAATTTGAAGAGGTAGACTTTTTTATAACTCACCAAATTCATGAATGTATGTGTTGGAGTCCGAAGTGCCATTGTCATCATGTGTGAAAATGTTTTTTTGAGACTATCATCTCTCTATCTTTAATATAATTAGCGGTAGGTATAACTTCATTGTCGTGACTCTTTAATGATCTATTTTGGTTTAACGTTGTCAGAGATTCTGATCCCCGCTCATCTGGGGTCACCTATTCTCATGAAGTTAAAAAAACAGATTCATTAGTTATGCATGGATAATGCTGCTAGAGGGAGATCGTTGGATGGTTATTCCTTAAGTGAGGTAACAAATTTTATTAATTCCGGATTGCGGAATGAGTTGCTGACCATAGTTGGTTTAGTTCGTTTATCTTTTGGTCATTCAGATGATAAAACAGAATCTTTTTCATTTGGTTATTCAGATGGCTCTAGTGTTATTTGTTATTGCATATTTGGCGTGTCAATGAGCTCATGAATATATGAAAGGCTCCATGTAGTTTGTGTATCATCCGAGCTCTAATAGGTAACCCTCTATTTTGACTTACTTACCGTCCCTCTACCCTCTTGTGTATAGAGCTGTATTCATGCAGGCAACAATGTGGATATAAGGCAGCTAATGATTCTAATGTGCAATCAACAATCGATCATTCAATAGGTAATAATTGTCATCAACACTAAACACATGCATATTTGTCCACTTGGGTTAGTACCTGCAGGCTTCATTCATGTATAAGATGGGAATCTTCAGCTCTTACTAAGTTCTAGAAATGTCTGTGGGTGAAATTATGGAAACTGTGTCTAGACTAAGATAGGCTAAGGTCCGTGCTGAGCACAAACCCAATATGGTGATTATAGCTGTGACCAGACATTGAAGTACATTTTGGGAGCAAAAGTTTAAAAAACTCTACCACCAATGTAATAAAGAATAGATGAGATAATGACTTTTCAGCATCTCATTGGGAGTCCCTTCAACAAGAGTAACGGAGACCAAGCATGAAGTTCGGCCTACTTCTTTTTTTTCCCCCTCATACAACATGTATTTGCAAAAAAACAACAATTTGTTGTTTTGAGGAGTTTTGGGCTAGAAAGCTTTTTTTTTTTTGAAGGTTTTGGAGCGTGAGTTTGCATGATCTAAACAAATAAATTTATATATATTGATTTTGTTTGAATAATATTTTTATTATTGATTTGTTTGAATAATTTTTCTCTATTGTTAATTTTAGGTAAAAGTTCATAAATTTCGATGTTGAAAAGCATTCTTTTGCTAAAGCAATTATTACAAGAATTTTGTTAACATAATTTTCTAAGCAATTGATTGACAAATTTTAGATAAAAATAATAAAGTTCCAATAATAGAATTTGATTCAATAATCAATATTCTTTTTTAAAATATAATTAACACATAAGTTTATTCTTGATTTTTAAAAGGAAAAATTAACCTAGCCATAAATTTAGGCGTTATATACGCAGTTTTTTTTTTTTTTTTTTTTTTACACCTTCTGATTTGTGAAGAAATAGTCACAACATAATATGTAAAATATTTTGGCGAATTTTTTATTGGGCAAAACTTATATTTATATTTAGGTTTAGCGAACAATTTCAAGAGCTGGTGATTCATCCCACTATGTACTGAAGAATTAACTTTACCCTTCGCGAGAATATCTAATAAACCTGTTAAAACAGAAAATCCTTGGAGCGTTACGTGGTTCTTCAATATTTATTCATTGTTGCTTATCATAACATATTTCGTTTGGTTTTTAAAATGCTCTATTAGTTTGTTTCAAACCACCATTAACACCATTGCTTTTCAATTTTTCTATACTCGATTGATCAAAATTCTTGAAAAAATACTCTCCTTAAAAATGAGGTAAATAACTTCCATGGTAAAAATAGAATAGAAAAACAAAATGCATGCAACAAATCTGCAAATGTTCACAATATGTATGTATACAAATCTAGATTGCAAGAAAATTCAACAATCAGTACTATATACATTAGGTGTATCAACTCAAATTGCGGTACTCCCTCTGTCCCAAAACGCTTAGGGGTCATTTGGTAGGAAGTATTAGGAGAAATAGTCTATGTATTATGTATGATATTAATTAGTACTATGTTTGGTAGAATTTTTGGGCTTAAGTATAACTAATCCATGCATTAGTTATACACCCTCATGGTATTATAAGATGTATTACTAATACCTTCCGTTTGATGGTATTTGTAATACATTGGATTTAATACTATGAGATTATCTATGTAAAGACAAACATATCCCTAAAATCATTTTATTTATTTTCAAGATTTTATATTTTATATTTTATATTTGTACTAGTAAATTAATTTTAAATAAATTAGCTTATTTTATTATTTAGAGAGAGTTTTTTGTTGATAAATAAATGCAATACATATCAATATAATATTTAAAATGTGAGTTGTTTAACATTTACTAATTGAAAAAGCGAATATATCACCACATGACGTTTGTGATTTTAATTGAATATATTATTGTTGATTTATACATGGTTTCTAATTATTTGTATTTTGAACAATTTATAAATTGCATATATATTAAAATTACAACTTGCAAATTTTATGAATGAATATAGATGATTTATTTGATTTTACTATTGTTTACCGTATTTTCGGTTTTAAAGTAGATGGTCGATCTATTCTAAATTAAAAATTAATGTTTTTTAAGTGATTAATTTATTAAGATGACAATTATTTATTCTCAAATAATTCAAGAGAAAATAGCAAACATGACAACAAACTTGTTCTTCTCCTAGCTAGTTAGAAGGCCATAGAAAAATAATATTGTCCGATAATTATCTACCTTGTCCCAATTACATAAAATAGAAAATCTCATAATAATTCAAGGGTATAATTGGAAATAAGCTTTTTGTAGAGTTCTAATCGAAACACAAGATAAGTTGGGAAGCAACGAACCAAACACTTGATACAAAATATATCCTGCATTACTAATCCCACTATTAATTCCTGCATTACTAATCCCTGCGTTACTAATCTCCGCTATTTATTTTTTTACCAAACGACCCCTTGCCGTATTACATTCATATTCATCCCCGTATATCATAAATATTCACCATCATACTTGTCAACAATTATATTGATGATTAATTTGTAGAAATTTCAATAAGCAAAAGTATATCAAGCCATGAGGTATTTAGAAATTCGAAATAAACAGAATTGTACAATATTCAAACAATCTACAAAGATATAAACTTCATTATTCAATCAATAAAAGATAGACAGTAAATAAATTCGAAATGAAATTTCCTGAAAAAAGTAATTCAAAACTCTCTTTGTGATTTAAACTTCAATGCTTGGTTATGAAAGGTAAAGATATGGTACCTGAGCCTAACTCAACCTTAAAAATTAGCTCATGAGGGAAGGATTGACCAAGTCTATATAAGGAGACCACCAGTCCATTTCCCAACCAATGTGGGACATTTACTCACTCTAACATGAAAAATAATTTGTTCAAATTCCTCTCATTTTACTTCGATTTTAGGTCTGAGGAGATCTTGCATGTGATGAATTTGAAATTTTGGATGTGAAATCTTCAAAATCAAAATCATTAGCTTGACTTTTTATAATTATTTTCAAAAAAAAATTCTTTGTAAAAGCCCTAGAATTCTTTTTGAAAATAATTGTGTTTTTTCTTTATAAAATCTCATATGATTAACCAATATATGGACAATGTAGAGATTCTTGTGAATTAATTTGAGAAATTTACAAATTAAAATAGAGAGATTTTATGAGGAGAGATTAAAAGATGAAAGAAGAGATATTTTAGGAGAAAGGGAAAAAAAAATAAAAAATTATGAATCATTATTTATTACTTTTATTCGCTAAAAAAATAGCCATTTTATGTCATTTTTTCAAAATTATGCTAATAAATAATACTACCAATTTCTTCTCTTAATTGGTACACCACGCCAAATTTTCTTAGTCCGATTGTCAAGCCTCTACATATTGCCAAAGGTCTACAAGAAAACAGTTCCGTTGTGCAAAGGCCTTTTTTGTGGACCTCTTTAAACTCTCCCTGTTAATCTAATGAGTTAAATTTCGACAAATTTTTGCAAATAGTCACTATAATAACTTAATTATATAAATTATGAATTATATAAATATGTGAATTCTACAAATTCGAAACCCCAACCCACGTAATTATCATTGAATACTAATCGAGAGTGGTAAATAATTAACTAAAATTATAATTATAATAACTAATTAACTAATACTTATATGTTTGTTTAACTGTGTAATTTTCCCTTAAATTTCACCATTAAAAAACTTGCTGAATGGAGTTTGTTTTTTCTTTTAGCTTACAAATTTAACGAATTGATTTAAAAGAGTGATCTAAAAAAAGGCTTTTGTACAGAGGGCGCCGGTTTGAATGATTTGCTGCACCGCAGACGAAAAGAAGACTGAAATTGAAGAGGCTATTAGCTCTCTCTCTACCGTGATATGCTCAAAACTACAATCATAAGGACCTGCCGCCGGTGGTAACAACGCCATTCTCCATTCTAGAATGACCAAGCATAGACTTGGGCTACACACTCGTTTGTGCTTCCATCTCTATATACATTAGGTGTATCAACTCAAATTGCGGTACTCCCTCTGTCCCAAAACACTTAGGGGTCGTTTGGCAGGAAGTATTAGGAAAAATAGTCTATGTATTATGTATGATATTAATTAGTACTATGTTTGGTAGAATTTTTGGGCTTAAGTATAACTAATCCATGCATTAGTTATACACCCTCATGGTATTATAAGATGTATTACTAATACCTTCAATTTGATGGTATTTGTAATACATTGGATTTAATACTATGAGATTATCTATGTAAAGACAAACATATCCCTAAAATCATTTTATTTATTTTCAAGATTTTATATTTTATATTTTATATTTGTACTAGTAAATTAATTTTAAATAAATTAGCTTATTTTATTATTTAGAGAGAGTTTTTTGTTGATAAATAAATGCAATACATATCAATATAATATTTAAAATGTGAGTTGTTTAACATTTACTAATTGAAAAAGCGAATATATCACCACATGACGTTTGTGATTTTAATTGAATATATTATTGTTGATTTATACATGGTTTCTAATTATTTGTATTTTGAACAATTTATAAATTGCATATATATTAAAATTACAATTTGCAAATTTTATGTATGAATATAGATGATTTATTTGATTTTACTATTGTTTACCGTATTTTCGGTTTTAAAGTAGATGGTCGATCTATTCTAAATTAAAAATTAATGTTTTTTAAGTGATTAATTTATTAAGATGACAATTATTTATTCTCAAATAATTCAAGAGAAAATAGCAAACATGACAACAAACTTGTTCTTCTCCTAGCTAGTTAGAAGGCCATAGAAAAATAATATTGTCCGATAATTATCTACCTTGTCCCGATTACATAAAATAGAAAATCTCATAATAATTCAAGGGTATAATTGGAAATAAGCTTTTTGTAGAATTCTAATTGAAACACAAGATAAGTTGGGAAGCAACGAACCAAACACTTGATACAAAATATATCCTGCATTACTAATCCCACTATTAATTCCTGCATTACTAATCCCTGCGTTACTAATCTCCGCTATTTATTTTTTTACCAAACGACCCTGAAAATTTTATATTTGTATGATCGAATCCATGGAAGTTACTCTTCCATGGATGGGAATGAAGAGAACAGTATGTTTTGAGAAGAATTGTAAAATGTGTTATTATGAAAATGAAGGAGAGACCTCCTTTTATATTTGTTACATCATGTAGCACTTGCATTCTTCTAACAAACTCAATGCACCTAATACAATTTGGAATTCAGTTACTCTGACAGATTGTAACTGAATCTTGTAACTGAATCCTAGCTACTGCCAACTCATTACAAGCATATACTACTATTATTTATTCACTTCTTTAACATTCCCCCTCAAGCTTTAGTTTGAATATAAGTTGAAAACTCCAAGCTTGGATAACAACATATGCTGAGAAGTTGCACCTAAGCCCTTTGTGAGTAGATCAGCTGGTTGTTGTTTGGTATTAACATAAGTTGGCTGGATCAACCCACTCTTGATTCTTTCCCTTACAAAATGACAATCAATCTCTATATGTTTGGTTCGTTCATGGAAAATAGGATTGGCAGCAATCTGCATCGCTGCTTTACTATCACAATGCAATCTGACAGGTGTTGTAATGACAACATTCAGCTCTTTCAATATTCCTAGTAGCCAAACAATCTCTGCAACCACTCATGCCATACTCCTGTATTCAGCCTCTGCAGAGCTTCTGCTCACTGTATGCTGTTTTTTTGATTTCCATGATATAAGGGAGTCTCCTAGCTTGACCATATATCCTGTTACAGATCTTTTAGTATTGGGGCATGCTGCCCAGTCTGAGTCACAAAATGCTTAAAGTTCTAGGCTCTTTTTGCTACTTAGCAGTATACCTTGGCCAGGGCTACCTTTGATGTATCTTACCAACCTTATAGCTGCCTCCCAGTGTGATTGCTTAGGCTGCTGCATGAATTGTGATAACACTTAAACAGCAAAGCTAATATCAGGTCTAGTAATAGTCAAGTATAACAACCTACCAACCAACCTTTGATAACTTGTGATATCCTTCAGATTAGGATCATTATCAGCAGTTCCAGTCAGTTCATCATACTCCACTGTGGTGAGCTTAATGTTTACTTCTAAGGGTGTATTTACTGGTTTTGCACCACTAAGACCAGTGTCTGAAATTAGCTCAAGAGCATACTTCCTTTGGTTTAGCAATATCCCAGCTTTGGACCTTAGGATTTCAATGCCTAGAAAATACTTTAGATTACCAAGATCCTTCATTTTGAACTTACTATGTAGTGAGTCTTTTAATTCCTGTATCAGCTTACTACTACTGCCTGTTAGAAGCAAATCATCCACATAGATAAGAATCACAGCTATGTCCTGTCCATCTCTCTTTGTAAAAAGAGAATGATCATAAGGACTTTGTGAGTAACCAGTTGCCAATAAAACTTCTGTAAGCCTTAAATTCCACTGCCTGGAGGCTTGTTTTAATCCATATAAGGATTTGAGTAGCTTACACACCTTGTACTCCCCTTGTCTCTGAAAACCCTGAGGCATCTCCATATATACATCTTCCATAAGATCACCCTGTAAAAATGCATTATGAACATCCATTTGATAGAGAGGCCAATTGTGTGAAGCTGCTACACTGATGGTAGTCCTAACTGTGACCATTTTGGCTACAGGTGAGAAGGTCTCATGATAGTCTAAACCTTCTTGTTGGTTATAACCCTTGGCAACCAGCCTTGCTTTGTATCTTTCAACCTCTCCATTGGCTTTAAGTTTGACCTTATACACCCATTTGGAACCAATGGGCCTTTTACCAGGTGGAAGATCTACCACTGTCCATGTATGATTGAGTTCTAAAGGTGCAATTTCATCTTGCATTGCAGCCACCCACTCTGGACATTTAGATGCTTCCTTGAAAGTGGCAGGCTCAGGAATTGTGGAAAGGGAAGTCAAGAATGTCATATAGGAGCAATTCAGTCTGGAATAGGCAACATAATCACTTATAGGATAAAGACATGCTGTGTGAGCTTGTTTGGAAGATGCAGATGTAGGCATAAAGTAATCTTTATGCCATATAGGAGGTTTAAGGGACCTACTTGGTCTTGACCTTTCATGGACTTGAATACCAATATGTGCATCACTACATTCGATAACAGCTGGTACTGCATCCCTAGAATCTGGTATGTCTCTTTCTTCTTCAATTATGGAAGTAGAGACCTCATCAGATATATTAGGCAACTCAGCCTCTTCCAAGGGAACTACAGGGTTGACAGGCTCAGCATGAACACCAGTTGTGACATCTTCAGAAACTGTAAGATCATGTGACAAAGGTGTGTATAGATGCTCAACAAGACTGTCTTTCTTGAAAGGGAATTGAGATTCTATAAAAGTAACATCTCTGCTGACATGAAAGGTGTGAGTCTCTAGATCAAGCACTCTATATCCTTTCTGTGTTTCTGCATATCCCATTAGTACTCCTTTTCTCGCTCTTGGTGCAAACTTATCAGACCTGGGCAAAATAGAAGTAAAACAAAGACATCCAAACACCCTCAAGTGACTCAGTGTTGGTTTAGTTCCATAAAGCATCTCATGTGGGGATTTTCCTTGCAAAACTGCAGATGGAATCCTGTTGATCAAGTAAACTGCTGCCTTTATACAATGACCCCAATAAGAAATAGGAACATTAGACTGTAGTCTTAAGGCTCTAGCAGTATTCAAGATATGTCTATGTTTTCTTTCAACCACCCCATTCTGTTGAGGTGTGTATGCACAGGAAGTTTGATGTACAATGCCAAGAGAAGAAAATAAATCTCTGCAATTGGAATTTATGAATTCTGTGCCATTATCTGATCTTAACACCTTCACTTTTATTCCAAACTGAGTATTCACCATTAACAGGAAATTTTTAAGAACAGTACACACTTCAGCTTTTGAATGAATCAAGCAAACCCAAGAAAACCTGCTATAATCATCAACTATTGTGACAAAATATTGCTTCTTATCATATGTTGGAGTCTTATAAGGACCCCATACATCTACATGTATTAACTGAAAAACAACACTAGATGTATGTAAACTATCCGGAAATGAAGGCCTACTTTGCTTGGCTTGAGGACATATATCGCAGCATGTTCGATCAGATAGATGGACATTAATAGAGGAGATATGTTTCATAGCGTGAAAAGAGGGATGTCCAAGTCTTAAATGCCATAGTGTGGCTAAACTATCATCCTTAATGGCAGCACTAGCTACAACCTTTATTTTGTCTTTCAACAAGTACAGTCCAGCACATTCTCTACCAATCCCAATCAGCTTCCCACTTGAGAGAGCCTGCAATACACAAAAGTTAGGGAAAAAACTGATACTACATAGTAGTACTTTAGTTAGCTTGGCAACTGACAACAAGTTAAACTTGAAGTCAGGTACATGTAACACATCCTGCACTGGATATTTTCCAAAAACCACAGAGTTGCCTGTGCCTTGAATGTGAGCCTTATTCCCTGTAGGCAATTGAACAGTACTTGATCTTGGAATATCTATATAACTCATTTTATCTAGAAGAGCTCTAGAAGATGTAACATGATGAGTAGCACCAGAATCAATAATCCAAGCATGTTCATGAAAGGTAGGTGTCATTGACACATTACCTGCCATGTTTGCCTTGCAGTCACCAGTCTCTGCAGCCTCTGTGTGCTTGGTATTGTGCCTGAGATTCTGTATATGATTGTATTCCTCCTCAGTGAGATCCAAACCACGTCCTTGATCCTCAGGAGCTACATAGTTAGCATAAGGTTTGAAACTAGGCCCTGCATTCTGAGTATTATTTGTTGATCTATAACCACTGCTGCCTTCTTGAAATACATTTGGTCCTTGCTTCTTTTTACTCTTAAAATCTGCAGGATAGCCTATAACCTTGTAGCAGTCTTTGGTTAAGTGATTCCTGTAACCACAGTGTTCACAAGCTATGTCTAACAACTTCTTTCCCTTAAAACCTTGTCTTCGATTGACCAACATGGTAAGAGGCTCTTTGTTAATGTCTACGACACCTAGTAACCTCTGACTTTCTTCTTGTATTACAGTCGCATACGCTTGATTAACAGTAGGTACATTAGTTTTAAGTAAAATGTCACTCCTCACATGACTGTAGGACTCATTCAACCCCATTAGAAACATCAATAACCTCTGCTGATTTAGATGTTCAATGTAAGGCTTAGCCTCATCACAATTACACAATGGAGCTGGAACTAAGACATCCAATTCATCCCATAGATCTCTCAATTTTGAATAGTAAGTAGTTACAGAATCAGTACCTTGTTTCATAGAAGATACTTCTGCCCATAGTTGATACACTCTGGTGAGGTTAGATTTGTCAAATCTCTCCTTGAAATCATCCCAAACTCTTTTAGCATTTGATGCATATACGATGGTAGTGATAAATTCTGGAGCTACAGTACTGCTGATCCATGAAAGTATTACAGCATTACACCTTTCCCACTGTGTGCCTAAATCATCTTTGAATGAACTTTTTAAGCAGGTTCCATCTACAAATCCAAGCTTGTTTTTGACCAATAATGCAAGACGTAACGATCTACTCCAAAGCCCATAATTCTCTGGACCTGTGAGTTTAGTCGCAATTAGGGCTGCACCTGGCATATCTGAAGCTTGAAGATAGAGGGGATGACTGTGCTCAAGTGTGGCTACTGTTAATTCTTCCATATCAAACAGTTCAGTTGATGAATCGAAGATGACGAGACACTAAAAAACCGATCCCAGTCCCGCTGCTCTGATACCATGAAAATTTTATATTTGTATGATCGAATCCATGGAAGTTACTCTTCCATGGATGGGAATGAAGAGAACAGTATGTTTTGAGAAGAATTGTAAAATGTGTTATTATGAAAATGAAGGAGAGACCTCCTTTTATATTTGTTACATCATGTAGCACTTGCATTCTTCTAACAAACTCAATGCACCTAATACAATTTGGAATTCAGTTACTCTGACAGATTGTAACTGAATCTTGTAACTGAATCCTAGCTACTGCCAACTCATTACAAGCATATACTACTATTATTTATTCACTTCTTTAACAGACCCCTTGCCGTATTACATTCAAATTCATCCCCGTATATCATAAATATTCACCATCATACTTGTCAACAATTATATTGATGATTAATTTGTAGAAATTTCAATAAGCAAAAGTATATCAAGCCATGAGGTATTTAGAAATTCGAAATAAACAGAATTGTACAATATTCAAACAATCTACAAAGATATAAACTTCATTATTCAATCAATAAAAGATAGACAGTAAATAAATTCGAAATGAAATTTCCTGAAAAAAGTAATTCAAAACTCTCTTTGTGATTTAAACTTCAATGCTTGGTTATGAAATGTAAAGATATGGTACCTGAGCCTAACTCAACCTTAAAAACTAGCTCATGAGGGGAGGATTGACCAAGTCTATATAAGGAGACCACCAGTCCATTTTCCAACCAATGTGGGACATTTACTCACTCTAACATGAAAAATAATTTGTTCAAATTCCTCTCATTTTACTTCGAATTTAGGTCTGAGAAGATCTTGCATGTGATGAATTTGAAATTTTGGATGTGAAATCTTCAAAATCGGAATCATTAGCTTGACTTTTTATAATTATTTTCAAAAAAAAATTCTTTGTAAAAGCCCTAGAATTCTTTTTGAAAATAATTGTGTTTTTTCTTTATAAAATCTCATATGCTTAACCAATATATGGACAATGTAGAGATTCTTGTGAATTAATTTGAGAAATTTACAAATTAAAATAGAGAGATTTTATGAGGAGAGATTAAAAGATGAAAGAAGAGATATTTTAGGAGAAAGGGAAAAAAAAATAAAAAATTATGAATCATTATTTATTACTTTTATTCGCTAAAAAAATAGCCATTTTATGTCATTTTTTCAAAATTAAGCTAATAAATAATACTACCAATTTCTTCTCTTAATTGGTACACCGCGCCAAATTTTCTTAGTCCGATTGTCAAGCCTCTACATATTGCCAAAGGCCTACAAGAAAACAGTTCCGTTGTGCAAAGGCCTTTTTTGTGGACCTCTTTAAACTCTCCCTGTTAATCTAATGAGTTAAATTTCGAGAAAATTTTGCAAATAGTCATTATAATAAACTTAATTATATAAATTATGAATTATATAAATATGTGAATTCTACAAATTCGAAACCCCAACCCACGTAATTATCATTGAATACTAATCGAGAGTGGTAAATAATTAACTAAAATTATAATTATAATAACTAATTAACTAATACTTATATGTTTGTTTAACCGTGTAATTTTCCCTTAAATTTCACCATTAAAAAACTTGCTGAATGGAGTTTGTTTTTTCTTTTAGCTTACAAATTTAACGAATTGATTTAAAAGAGTGACCTAAAAAAAGGCATTTGTGCAGAGGGCGCCGGTTTGAATGATTTGCTGCACCGCAGACGAAAAGAAGACTGAAATTGAAGAGGCTATTAGCTCTCTCTCTACCGTGATATGCTCAAAAATACAATCATAAGGACCTGCCGCCGGTGGTAACAACGCCATTCTCCATTCTAGAATGACCAAGCATAGACTTGGGCTACACACTCGTTTGTGCTTCCATCTCTCAAGAACAAACAGACCTTTAACTACTTCCCCTTTACCTTCGGAAGCAATATCATGTGTTCACACTTCCCCAGTTAATCACAAGACCTTGTGTTTTTCACTTGCAGATAATTTAATAGTTCGTGGGTTGTTCGATTCAGCTCAGAAAGTAATTCGGAGAATCATCAAGCGTTCCTCATCAGTCTCTGAAGCTATCTCTGCTGTTGAATTTTCTATTTCTCGTGGAGTTGAGCCTGATGCAACTAGCTATGCTTTTCTCATTCGGCAACTTGTGACATCTGGAGAAACCCTGAAGGCCGAGGCTCTCTATGTAGATTGCATTTTGAACAGAGGTATTGAGCCGGGCCATTCTGTATTAAATTCCATGGCGATTTGTAATTGTAAATTGGGTAAATTGGAGGAAGCTAAGTTGCTCTTTGATAAACTTGTGGATATGAAGTTCATGCCTTGTAGTAGCACGTGTAATGAGCTTATTAAGGGATTTTGTAGCCAAGATAGAATCTTGGATGGATTTGATGTTTTTGTTGAAGCTATTAATTCAGAGGTTTTACTGGCTTTCAGTTGTTACAATAAGTTAGTGGATGGTTTGTGCTTCCGCGGGTACTTAGACGAAGCACTCTATGTGTTTGACGAAATGTGTGATAGAGGGGTACCACCCACAGTTCATTTGTTTAAAACATTGATTCTTTCGTTGTCTAAGAGAGGCAGAGTTGAGGAAGCGCAATTGTTGAGCATGGATATGGAATCTTATGGTTTTGTTTTGGATAAAGTCATGTACACGACTCTCATCAACGGTTATTCCAAGATCCAGAAAATGAAAACGGCTATGATGTTATTTCTCAGAATGCATAAGTTGGGCTGTGAACCGGATAAGTATACTTACAACACGCTGATAAATGGGTTTCTAAACTTGGGCATGTTCGACAAGGGTTGGATGCTGAATGAGCAGATGGCTGAATTTGGATTAGAACCTGATGCGGTAAGTTACCAAATCATGATTGCCAAGTATTGCAAGGACCATAAAGTTGATTGCGCATTGACGCTATTGGATGACATTAATCAGTGCAATGTTCCTCTCAGTGTTCACTCTTATACTGCTTTGATCTCTGCACTTTATAAAGAGAATCGGTTAGCTGAAGTAGATGACTTATACAGGAAGATGTTGTACACTGGATTGGTTCCTGACCATGTTCTGTTTTTTACCTTGATCAACAATCATCCAAGAGGGTCAGAGATTAGTCTAGCATGCACATTTTTGCGGGCTATTGCGAAGAAAGGTTGTGGTATTGACCTCTCTTACATCCCTAGCCCTACCAGTCGTAAAGTTACTACAGATATCATGCTTGATATTGATTATCTCTTGGAAGAAATTGCGGCAAGAAACTTACCTCTGGCTAGTGTTGCTTTCAATATATATATGATTGCTTTGTGTCTAGGAGGAGAACTTGATTCTGCTCAGCTTTGCATGGATAAGATGTCAAGCCTTTCTCTTCAGCCTTCACTGTCAGCTTATAATTCCATGATCAAGTGCCTTTACCAAAAGGGACTACATGAGGATGCCAAGTTCCTTGTTGAAGTTATGCAAGATCAAGGTCAAGTTCCAAATCAAGCAACATTCTTGATTATGGTAAATGAATACTGTAAACAGGGCGACATACAATCAGCATTAGAAGTTCTGGACCAAATGGAGGAGAGTGGATTGAAGCCTAGTGTTGCTATATATGACTCCGTCATTGGGTGTTTGGGTAGAAAAAAGAGAATAGACGAGGCACTTGGAGTTTTCCGGAGAATGCTCGAGGCTGGAATTTATCCTGATAAAACTTTGTTTGTGACAATGATTAATGCTCTATCAAGAAATGGGCAAGCTATTCAGGCCCATGAGCTCTTCGTTCAAATGTTGGAAGATGGAGTTCAACCAAGCCACTATGCTTATACTGCTCTTATAAATGGGTTAGTTAAGAAAAACATGATAAAAAAGGGTTGTGCATACCTCAATCGAATGATAGAAGAGGGTTTCATGCCAAATGCTGTTCTTTATACTTCTCTTATAAAACAATTCTTAAGGAAGCGAGAGTTTGAGTTCGCATTTAAGTTGGTTGATTTGATGGAAAGAAGTGAGATTGAGCGAGACTTGGTAACTTATATTACTTTGGTCAGTGGTGTTTCTAGAAATATTAGGTCAGTCGATGGGGAAGGGCTTGTTCCACAGAGACAGTATGAAGAATCTAAGGAAATGTTGTTCCGTCTACTTCATCAGAGTGCTATGTTGCCTAAGGAAAAATGTTTGAAAATCTCAGTTAGCTCTCAGGAACAAATAAAATTTCTTGCACTTCGGCTGATAAATAAAGTGAAGGACTCACCCCTAATGCCAAATTTGTACTTATATAATGGCATAATTTCTGGGTTTTGCTGGGCAGAGAGTATGGAAGATGCATACAAGCACCTTCATACGATGCAAAATGAAGGCATCCAACCAAATCAAGTTACTTTTACTATTCTAATTGATGGGCATTTCCGAAGTGGTGAAATTGATTGTGCTGTTAGTCTTTTCAACAGAATGAATGCACAGGGCTGTCCTCCAGATGACATCGTCTACAACACTTTAATTAGAGGTCTATGCAAGCATGGAAGGCTCATGAATGCTCTATCACTCTCATACACTATGCTTAAAAAAGGATTGGCCCCTTCTAAGGCATCATATGAAAGTCTTCTCAGTTCTCTTTGTGCTAATAATTGGAGAGTTCATGCACTGAAGATATGTCACGATATGCTTGCCAATAAATATGTTCCTTGTTGCCATAATCTTAAATTGTTGATTTGTATACTAGGTGAAGAAAATAAGTGGCATGAAGCTCGTTTTATATATGATTTACTTCTTAAGAAAAGAAGATTTATGATGAGCACAAGCTAGAGGCTGGGTATGATCTCTGTGATGTTGTTGGGCTTCCTTCCCTTGTCCATGTGTATCAACAGAATATGGACTTTGTATGGAGCTGCACATTGTAGCTTGTGTACACTCAGAATTCCATTTGTAATTTGTTGTAAGCAACCGGCTCTCTGTATTTCTTAACTCTATTTTTTTGCGTACAGTTTCTAGTTAGTATATTATTCTCTGATGACCTATTGACCTGGCGGTTCTCAGGTGTACATAATCCTAATTGTTATTCTTTTTTCAGGAATATGATAAGCGGCTCCTATGTACTGGTCGTGTCTAATTTGTGAAGTGATCGTATGCTATGTGGAGTTGATAACCTTTAGGTAATCCTGGATATGTGTTCTCCGTTCTCCTGATTATTCATGTTTAGATTTTTGGATAAACTACATAGGCACCCAAATAGGTTAAACACAAGTTGGTGGATCAATTCTGCCACTGGGAAGAAGACTAGATACTGAACAAAATGTAAATCCTATAGAGGGTATGTTGAATGCTGAATTAATTTGATATTTTTTTTTTTTTTTGTTTTTCTTTTTGAAAAGAGGAGTCTCCTTATCTTATTTTCGTCATTTTCAGTTTTGTCACGTTTATTTTTTTCCTGATCCTGAATTGCAGCAAAGCTCTACGAGTTCAGAGGCAACAAAAAAAGAAGTGTCATTCTCAGATGAAAGAGTTGGCATACATTTGCCAGTAAATAAAAAATCCTCTGGATGGTATGTGCTTTACAAACTCATTGTTGGGAGGCAGATGTCTAAGATCACTTGAATGTTGCTGTGGAAAACATTGAGGATGGTTCACTGACCATTGAGAAAGAAGATTTTTTCTTGGGAGTGTAATAGAATGCTGCTGTTGGCCAAGGTGATGTTATTGCTCACAGAATGTATTATCCGGAATATTTCAGAGGAAATTAAGCCATTAATAGTCTATGGCGACTAAGTGAAAATCAACAGGTCCTGTCAGATTTGTTGCTGGACATCTTACTGTATGCACCATCACCTGACAGTGAATATCCAACTTCGATCAAGTATAAGCAAATATCTGAAGAAATAACTGTGTGGACTACTGAATTCAGGTACATTCTGTAATTTTCTCTTCCTTTTTTTTGTTTAATTAACTTGCTATGCTGGCAGATGAGTTATTAGTTATATTAACATGTTAATTTCACGTGTGGTCACTAAACTTTAACCCCTGTATTTGTATAGTTATAAACTATTTTTTAAATGTTATGGTGGAACGGCTATAATTATTGTCACGGACAAAATAAAAATCGTTCCAGATTGAAAAACCTAGTCTTCTTCCCACACCTAGGCATTCTTTTTTTTTTTCTTTTCTTATTTCATTTTTTATTTTAATTTTTGTTTTATGGATTTTATTATTTTCTTAATGATTCTGTTTGTTGGATTGGAAAATAAGGTCAAATGTGTGTTAGTTTATAACATCAAGAGATTGACTCCGACTATAAATGGAGTGTATTGTCAATTTTTTGTTTAATGGCTCTCAAATTGATAGTCTTGCCATTAAATAGAGAGTAGACAAATTACATCCCTAAAGATCCGTTATTCCTATCCCTAAATATCAGCTATTTTATCCCTCTAAAGCTGCTTTATTATCCCCCAAATCTGCTATTCTATCACAATATTTATTCTATTTGATTACTACAACAAGTCTCTATGATCACACTTATATACAACACTATATAGTTACGTTAATAATACAATTATTCACTATTAATTCATAATCTATGAGCTGTCCATCATGCTAACATCCCCTCAAATTGATGTTGGTGTATCAAGAAGCATCATTTTTTCTATTAGAAACTGATGTGTCCCCGAGCATCTTTAGTCTTCCATTTACTTAACTTTGTAGGATCAGTTGGAGCAGGATCACCTCCATTTGTATGACCCCATAGTTCTTTTCCGGTGACAAATAACTAAAATTGAATTCCCCAGGAAGAATAATTTTTCGGTGAAACAAACACTGAAGGACCAAAAGTGATGTGAATTCATGCTCTTGAATAGCTATGCAAACATCATAATCAAAAAATAGCTATGAAAATTAGAAACAATATGACTCAAGAAAACAACTAGAATGACCAAGACCAAAAGTTTTAGGTGTTAAGGACTGATTGTCGACGAACAGTCAACAAAACCAAGATTTTCATTTATTTTTTTTGGAAGGAACATGGATTCTATGAAACAAGACAGCCAAGAGAAGGGTCTAACACCATGTCAAATTTCTGCTGAATGCCTCTCAAATTGAGAATCTTGCAATTAAATAGAAAGTATACAAATTATATTTCATAAGATCAACTATTCTATCCCTGTAAATCTGTAATATCATTCCTCCAAATCTGCAATTTTATCACAATATATATTCTCTTTGAGTACTACAACAAATCTCTATGATTACACTTATATACAATACTATATAGTTACATTAATATATACAATTATTCACTATTAATTCATGATCTATGAGCTGTCCATCATGCTAACATGCATATCTAGACCATTTCGCGAAGTTTAGGGGCATTTGACCCTCTACCCTAGTTTGAAAATATATGGTTATGACAAGCTGGAATTTTTATAGCTGGCTCAAGATTCCATATAGACATTAAGGTACATATTGATTTGGAAAGATACATAATGATCCAAAAACCTTGGACTTGTGTCACTTATTTGTCTTGGTTTTCACATTGATAAACAAACTTGTTTGTTGTATGTCAATTTGTCTTTGACCTTCCCTTTTCTTTTTGGGGTGGTGTGCAGAGAATAATCACATTATCTTCTCAGATGCCCACCAGCTGATTAGGCTAAATTCATGAAAATTCAAGGTAACTCAATGCCTATCATCTGTGTCAAGTTTTTTATTTTTTTGATGTACTTGTTTCCAAATTTCCTTGTCACTGAATTGCATTTCCTTTTTTATTACTGAGACAAGTGTTTCATCTCTTAGACAAACAGTTCATATAGCAGTGAACTGATCCGAACAAATGCGTTCTGTTGACAGTAATCAGAGGCTTGTATAAAGCTGTGCAAAGAGGTGAATCTGAAGGTTGTTGATCTTTGGACTACAGTTCAGAAAAGAGAAGATGGTTGGTTGCTTGCTTTATATAAGTTCAGTTAACCGTGAGTTGCGTGTTTGTATCTCTTCCAGATTGAGAACATTTGCAATCATCTTATCTGTATCATTTCTTTACTATTGAGCCATGTCATATTTATAGGATACTTCTAGCTCAGTGTTAGTTCGTTTTTCACCTTTTTGCTTGTTCTTGTATTATCTTGATGCGACGGTTAATGCTGAATTTGGCCCCGTGTTTTCTATCATTGATCTTTGAAGCTTTCAATTAGCAAAATGATATGTTGTGGATTTTTCTGTTTGAAGGGCAGCCATGCTTTTTTGGGTTTAGATGCTATTGCTTCTCTTTTTCTGATGTGTGTTCTTCTGCTGTCAAATAGTGCTGCTTTTGATTTTATTTTTATGCTGTTGCTGCTCCTTTTTGGGTATGGTTGCTTATGGCTGTTATTACTTCTCTCGGTGGGACTTCTTTTGTTGCTTTTATAGTTGATTACAGAACTGCTTTTGGTTACCAGAAGATGAAGTGAAATGCTACTGCTGCTGTCATATGAAGTGAAACTTCCTATTTTGGTGTTTGATTCTTTTGTGAAGAAATCTTTGTTAGTGTAAAAACATATTTAAGCTAAATTTATGTTTCTAATTGGTGTATTAATGTGCATCTATAGCTTAAAAAGTTTCTTTAAGCTACATTTCGTTGATTGGTGTAATTATTCCAAAGTACTTTGTATCAGTAAAAATATTCCAATATTTTAATCTATAGTGTACTCCCTCTATCCCAATTTATATGATTGACTTTCCTTTTTAGTAACACATTTCTATATTTAGTAACAATTTAACTTTAAAATGCCTATTTTATCCTTAATGAAATGATTTATAGCTAGCTACACAAACATCTATGACTTATTTTAGACTACAGGTTTAAAAAGTCTTTTTTTTTACTATAACTCCTTGCCAAGACAAACTACATCACATAAATTGGGACTCCCTTTTTGTTAGAAATTCATATTAATAAGGAGAAATGTGTTTTCAAACTCTATATCAATCAGGATGATCAAATGTCTAAATGGGCAATTAGCGAAGAGAAATTTTACCCTTAAATGTTTGGTCATTGAAAGTTCACACAATTAGTATATGGAAACAGCCATCAAAAAGTTTATAATGACTGGAGATAACATTAACATTTACTGAAGCAAAAGCAGGGCTTTTTGCGACCGGTGACAATTCCATTTTTTCAGTCTTAATTGATTGATATCGATCAGATCTGGACTTCAAGTGACTGAATGTCCGTTCGTTAAAAGTTTTTTTCCTTGTAGTTTTATATGTTGTAACAATGAAAGAAAGCTGCTTCCTTTTTTAATGGTCTCTGTATTTATCTTACTCGTGGTAGTATAATGTGATGTGGTTGACTTTTTGGCATTAAACAGGTCATGGAGCTGGAGAAAATGCTCTTCATGAACAAGCTGTTACCTTGTAATAGAATTTTATTTGTTTTTCTTCATGTTCCAATCAGTTTGCTGCGAACGTATCCACAGACCACAGAAACATCTCTACA
This sequence comes from Solanum bulbocastanum, assembly GCA_037074985.1. Lineage (NCBI taxonomy): Eukaryota > Viridiplantae > Streptophyta > Magnoliopsida > Solanales > Solanaceae > Solanum > Solanum bulbocastanum. The sequence goes on from CM073599.1 coordinate 37,919,246, forward strand.
TTGATGCTGATGTTTTAAAGAGTGAGTTAGAGCCTAGAGGAAGGTGCAAGTTGTGGCATTTATGGCCTCTGAAATTGCTATAGATAAGACACGTGCCACCAATGCCACTCCCGTTTGGCACAATCCGGGCGCCGTAGTTGAACACAGCAGCTGAAAGGAAAATCCCAGCAGGTGGCATTCCCAAAACGTGAGTAGCAGGTTTATTTTCCTCATCAAAATGGATCCAGTTTCTGAAACTGTAATGATTCTGAATGACCTATTATTGCATCCCAGGTCCTAGTAGCTGTGGTGGACTGTGCTGAAAATGTATGATTTAGCTGGACTTTATGTTGCTCCTTTACTTTGGAACGAAGGAAATAGAACCTTCTTTGGGAGAGAAAATAATTTTGTGTTGATGAAAGTCTGGTGTCTGTTCCTAGTCAATTTGGTGCACCAATTAGGTTCCTGCTAACATAGGTGACTGGGTGTTAATTGTGACCAGTGAGTTCTCTACTTTTTGTAAACCAGTTGTATACTAAACTGGATATTGAATCCCTTAACATCAATAAACAACCTTTTGTGGCATTTGAGGTTTGATTTCTCCAAATAACTTAGTTTATAAATTTTTACAGCACCATTTTCCAGCATGATGTGCAGTTTGAGGTATGCATAATCCCATTAAGTTATTTATGTTGACCTCTGAGAAAGATTAAAGCTGTTTGCTTCCCTCTGGCTTTCCTTGATTACTGTCTTGCTGAAATGGGTTTTAAAGAAAACCTTTTGATGGTGATACTATCAAATTATTCTTTCCGCGTTATACTGCCGAGTTTAAGTACACCAGATTTTCCTCCTCATCTAATTAATTTATGTTAGATTTTCATGATAAGCAGTATCTATGATGTGATATTTTCTGCAGTGTGTGTTTCTCATTTGTATAAAAGATTTCTTGGTTCTGGTCCATGCCTGTTAGTTCACTACCAGCATCCTCTTCTTGTCAAGGGAGTTTTCTAATTACTGCATTCATGTTTCGCATCAATGAATGCATCGTTGTCATAAACAGGTTCCTGAGAAGTCTTCCCAGAAATTGCAAAATTGTTGTGGCTTTTTTGGTCTGACTATCTTAAGTCCTAAAGTTGAAGAACACAATGGCTCGATTCCTTTCCTCCACCTTTTATTGTAGGAAAAAGACTTTACTTTCGTGAAAGGCCTGAAGACTATGATTAAAGGATGCTCTCTCACATGGGAAATACGAGGTAAACTCATTGCTGCTTTATGTTCTTTTATTTGTAAAAATAAGCTTAGATAACATGCAATTTTTCCTTGTGCTGAGTATAAAATCACTATGGTATAAATGGTGGGATAAGTTATCCCAAACATGACAACCAAATAAGACAACATAATTTTATCTCAGGACTATTTTTTTATTCCAAGACTAGTTATTCTTATTCCTCACACCAAACGACTCCTAACTATAATATAAGTGCGAGTTTGGAGATGGAGAAGGAACTTCTGGGATTTACTAAATTTTGAGTGACTAAATTCTCATTTATGACTTTATGCTCTTCCCAGCAGTTCATTGGTTGCTTTGCGGTGGCACCTGTTTTTTCCTTCGCTTGCCTCAACATTCTCGTCTTTCTTCGACTCTCTTTTTTGTTATTCTGCTTTCTCTCTTCTAATTACCTTATTTGTTGGGTTTCTTTTCTTGTCTTTACCTTATCTATCTTTGTTAGATGAGCTCTTGTTTCTCTGCCTCTCTGGTTGTCTATTTTCTAATCTTTTTTAGATCAATGTATCTGTGACTAATTTTGTAATGTATAAAATTCGATTGTATTTTTTCTCTAAGCTACCCGAATGTAAATGTTAGTTCATGTTTTACAAACCTTGGTTTTCTTTCTGAAATTGGGTGTACATTATAGCCCTGCTTTCCTCATGTTCCCTGTATCTTCTTCCTGAGATTTTTCTTTCTTTTCTTTGTTTTACTACCCTTCTCTGGACCATGCATGTTCTGATTTGTCCAAAACTCTTGTAGCCAATAGCTTGGCCTTGGCCTTTTGTCGGAGCGCAGATTCTATCTTTGTTTCCACTTGCTACAGAAGCTGTTCATCTAAACTCTCCGGTATAAGGAACACAGGAATCTCATGAAGAGAGATGTGTCATTTGTGTTAAGAAAGAGAAATTATTGGGAAGGGTTGAGTAATTCTACATCAATAGAATTTTGCAATTCATGGAGGATATTACTGTGAAAAAATAAGAATGTGTTCTAGTAGTAGTTTGATTACTTCATTAAGCAGAAGAAACAAGGGAAACACAATATTCAAGTTAAACGCAATCTAACATGGATCGTTCTTGTAATATAATATATTCTCATGTGACTTTCTTAAACTTTAGCCTTTTATGAATTATAATAATTAAAGTACAGTGGTGAGTTATTTTACATAGTAGTGATTTAATGTTCTTTGGTATATAAGATGGCAAAAAAAAAAAAAAACCTTGAGGGATGTATTTTATTATGTCGTCAATGTCTTGAGCAGTGACATTGCAGAAGTCATAACATAAAGTAGACAAAGGCAAACAAAGTCATTCTGTCCTTTGTTTATGTCTAGCGACCTTCTAAATATTTGTTTATTGTTTCAAAATTTTGACCAAGCTGTTGTGCATCTTCTTTCACTTGAGTGCAAGTTTACCATTGATTCCCATGGAATGTTTATGGTGTTTCAGTTTGTCATTATAAAAAACCAAAGTCGTTTGGTTGGGAACAAGTCATTTTGGGATAACTTTTCCCATCACTATGATATAAATGGTGAGATAAGTTATTCCAAACACGACAATCAAAATTTTTTATCCCAAAACTATTTTTTTATCCCAAGACTATTTATTTTTGTCTCTTACCCCAAACGACTCTTTTGTGTTGAGCATGATGGTTCACTTTATCGCCTGATTGATTAGACGAAGTCTGCGGTCAGGGACTTGTTACGTTGCTCAGCTCAATCAGTGATATGAGATAGTCTGTAAAACATCTCATTTGCTTCTCTTTATTTGCCTTTGAATGACTTATTGACTATTCTTCACCAACTATTAAGAACTGCCTTTCCTTGAACTGAACTACCACGACTCTCGCTAACTGCATCGGATAGGTTTTTCATGTTTTATCTAATCTAATAAGCATAACTCTGAGTGTTAATCAGTAAAATATAATCTGAAATACTTTCTCCAATTAGTAGGGGTTCGCTATTGTGGTTGGGGGTGTGCAAAAATCAAATCGATAAATCAAATTGAAAAAAATGTTATTGGTTTATTGTTATTGACTTATTGAGTTAACGTTTATTTAATGGTTTTAAAAAAAAAATTATTGGGTTAATGGTTTTATAAAAAAAATTTATTAGGTTATAATCAGTTCGATATTAGTTTTTTTAATATTGAGTTATTGGGTTAACCGATAACTCATTAAGAATATAATAATTTACTATTTTAATTTTTAGTCATACATAGATATCTAACAAAAAACATTAATATAATCACTATATTAAACTATAACTACAAGGACCCTGCACAATTAACACTACTCAAAACCTAAAGGGTTTGCAACAATGACGAAGACAAGGGTTAGGAGACGGCCTATAAATTGTGAGTATTTTCTGTACTTTTATTACACTATCAGAATTTTTACATTTAATGAGTAATTTGAGTTCTCTCTTTTTTTAGTGTGGTTTGCTTTTTTCGATGTATGTCTCTATCACGTCAAATTATTGAACAAGTCATATATTTATTTTGAAAGCATTTTCTTATTGATTTAAACTGAAAATCGAACGTTAAAGATCAAAAACTGATAAATCACAAATATCTTATTAGTTTTGTTATTGATTAAGCATATTTAAAAACCAAAAACTAATACATCAACCCGATAAAATTTAAAAACGAACCGATCGATACAGAACCTAAGTCTTAACATATGATTCCTACACTTTCATAATGTTATAAACTCCACTGGCTTTTTATGAGAAAACCTCTTGGTGAGTTATTTCCTATTCATATCAGGAAAGGAAATGCATAATTTTTCGCTTTAAATGCCAAGTTTTGGTCTGTTGACTCTTTGAAATTATCTTTATTTCTCTTGTTATTTGGCTAATTAGCTTACACTATGAATTTATGATTACTAAAATTAAAAATTTCTGAAGAGTGGCACAGCTGGAGAAGGGTACCTACGTGAATGAGTCAATATAATTCTTTTTAAAATATTGTACAATACTTTATTAAATAATCATATAATAATTTTTATTAAAAAAAATCGTAAAAATATGATGAATCGTAATCCTATTTAATTAGCTCAATAAAGATTATTATGTGACAAATAATACTTCATAAAATGTTATACATGAATATTTAATTATTTAAAAAGGCATTTTTGTCTTTCGAATAGTTTGATCCATGCAATAATTAATGGGTTAAAATTATTTTTATCCTTCAATTTTACTTTGAAAATCGAACTCTTCTCCTTTCATCTTCCTCTCAAATTTGAATAATTGATTTTCTCCTCCCCTTTTCTAATTGACTTTTCTAAAGACTTATTTAACTCATAGAGTATCAGTCTTTTTCTCCTTTTCACTTTTTTTTTTTTTTAAATCATGATATATTTTTTTAATCTATGAAACAATTTTTTATAAAAAAATAAATATTATTTTCAAGACAAAAATAAAAAAATATTGATAGAATATCTGAGATAACTTTTATAATTAAATATATGAGTAATAAAAATACTGAAAATGCTCATAAATATCCTTGTTTTTCATCTTTTGGTCTAAAAATACTCAAAATTTATTTATTTTGGTTCCATACTCAAATCAAATCACCCCGTAATGCAATATTATAATGGATTTCATGGAAAAGAAAAATTAATTGTCGAAAATTATGTGATAGTTCATATTTGTATTTTCAAATCCGGACTACTCCCTTCTTTTCTATATGTAGTATTTTTCTTATAGGATTACAAAACAAATTGTAATTTTACTTTTATAAAACTTTCTTTCAAGAAAAATGTTCACTTCTCTTCCTAACAAAAATAATAATAACTAATAACAATAATTTATTTTTTAGAAAGTATTAATCAATTTTATCAGAAATATTTATGTCAAATAAAAGAAAGACTTATATAAAATAAGTTTTTGATTTATTTTAAAGTTATAAATATTTAAACTTCATAGTTCAAATAAGGAAATACTTAATAATCTAAATTTTAGTTGATTTTGAATTCTTAAGAATAATTGAATTACAATTTTAGGTGATGTGTGTTCTATTTTTAAAGAGTAATAATTGCATCAGGCTAGGCTCAATCTTAAATCTCTTTAGGGTTATGTTGTTGAAAGTGGGGAAGGAAACAAAACTAAAGAACTAAATGACATAATATACTTTAGTGGATCACTAGCATCATACAAGTTGAGAATGTATCAAATAAGAAGGTAGTTGGAATCTCATTTGGATAAGCTTTGGATGATAAAATTACAAAAATATGAATAATATAAAGATGATTGATTTGGTGATTATTTATACAAAGATAAATGGGATGGAGATAAATGAAGTGAAAGACGAGGACTATGGATGACTTGTTTCTTTTGAAGCTTATTCTAACTTACAAGATATATGACACTATAATATAATTAATTAAACTTAAACTTTTGTCTAATGCTATTTTTGTCAACACATCACTTATTGCTATGATAGTATTGAATGATCATGATAAACATTATTTACAAAGGCATTTTTTTTTATTTATATTCAAGTCTTAAAATATGAAATAATGAGTAAATTTGATTCTTTAATTCCTTAATAAGAAAATTCTTCTTCGTAGTTAATACATGTGTTGTACGCGTTAGAAATTAGTACAACCATTGTTGTTTAAGGGTTCATAGTTTATAATTGTAGTATTCGTACAAATTTGATATGATATATAGCTTCATGTTAGACATTTGATAGTAATAGTTATTATATTAGGTAATGATTTCTTCAAATTAACAAAATGTTTATCATTTGTTTCAATATATATTATATTGATTTTCAAATTTGATATGATATATAGCTTCATGTTAGACATTTGATAGTAGTAGTTATTATATTAGGTAATGATTTCTTCAAATTAACAAAATGTTAATCATTTGTTTCAATAAATTACATTGATTTTTGTTGTCAAAAACTTTGTTGGCATACGAATATTTGACTAGTTTAGTTTAAAATTTTAAAATATTAGGTGAAGTTCTAATGTAGAAAATTCGAAAAAACTTAAATTGGAAAGTAGTTTTGCTGCATATCTAATGTTAATGACCAAAGAATTAATAGTTTTTTTTTTATATGAATGTTGTATTCGGACCAATTTTCGCACACCTTCACTAATTATATTGAATATCTACCATCTCCCACCAATAATAAGTACCAGAAATAAGAGTTTTTATTAAGTGAAAAGGTTAAAATAATGAAGTTTGTAAATATTAATCGCAACTTTTTTGATACACAATGGTCATTTATGGTAGTTTTAAGAAAGACACGTGCTGAAATACTACAAATTAATCGTAACTTGGAAATAAAACTAAAAACATACAATTTCGGGGAAATAAATTGTAACTGCATTTTTATGTGTGTTCGTGGTTGGCCCATGAAAAAAATAAATCATGATAAGCCTTTTCTCAAAATTCAATGGTATATTTGAGTTTTTTCCTTGGATTAAAAAGACTTGCAAATGATGTTTAATGAGTTCCTAGATTACTTTCTTTTACTTATGTATTAAACTTGGAATATAATAACTTAAAGCTTTATATAATCTAAAAGGTTTAAATAGATAGGAATAAATTATCGCTTTATTTTTCTTCAACTCTCTTTGATTTTATTCTTCTACTATCTCTTTTTAAATCTCCATGTCTATTAGGTTTCTTATCTTGTCTTTACCTTGCCTATTTTTTCAGATAAGCTTATGCTACTCCTGATTTCTCTCTGGTTCATCTATTTGCTAAATTATTTGTATCAATGTATCCGTGATTAATTTTGTTATTAAAATTTGTGTAATATTTTTTTGGATTTTAAGGTAACAGACGAAGTTAAATTTGTGCTCATAAATGGGTGAAGTGCCCGTTTTAATCTGAGAGGGTCCGTTTTGATTTGTAGAGAGTTCAAAAAGTGTCCATTTTGGTGGTTGGACTCGTATGATCATATTTTTTTCTCAGAGCTATAATCAAGAGAAGAAATACTAAATTCTCTCTGGTTGTCATTTGTCTTAATAATAGAGAAATTATTGGGAATGGTTGAGTAATACTATAATCCATATGATTTAATCAGGTTACAGGATTGAAGGTATCCACATAATATTGCAATTCAGGTAAGCCTATAGTAACATTGAATCCAATGACAACTAACTAATGTCGATAAAGACTTTAGTAGTATAAAAATTCAATAGGCAAACAAAGTCTTTTTCATATCTAGCGACCTTTCATAGTTTTTTCTTGTTTCCCCTTTCTCTTCACCTTGAATTTATCTACAAGTTCACAAAATTTGACCATGTTGTGCATCTTCAATCACTTGAATGCAAGTTTTAACATTGATTCCCATTTTGTCACATGAGTATTTAAGGTGTTTCAGGTTTTCATTATAAAAGCACGATGAGTTTTTTGGATCGCATTATTTCCTAATTGATTAGACAAAGTCCGTCATTATGAGTTAAGTTGTTCCTAACAATTTGGTCGACATGGAAATAAAAGAGCATTTGGGGTCAGCTCATCATGGAAATAAAAGTGGATCAAGAATTTGAAGTTTGTTGTAGGTACATATTTTTTGAAGTTTGTTATAGCTAGGTACATAGTTAGCAAATTCTTAATAAATATGTGCAATGTTTGAATCAAAAGTTAATGAATTATGTCGAATCTGTACTTCTCCAGCCATCCCTATTACAACTTGGATTTTACATAAAGGTAAAACAGGTTGTGTGGCCTATTTCATTCATTACTTAGTATTGCTTGATACGGAAAAGATAAGAAGTGTAATGAATAATGAGTTATCTCTTTCCATCCTTTTGGCGTAATTCCAAGTTTTCAAAGAAAGTGAATGAAAGTATTTGGATAATTCTAGTTCAAACCACAAGCAAGTTGATACAATGTCCCCCACTTGATTGCAACAAAGAACTTTTCATATTGCCCACATATCGCTCCCAAAAAAAAAAGAAGGATTTTGCGGTGATTATTTAGCGGCAATAATATAGTAATTTTTGCTATATATTATATTTAGCAATTAGTGGCAATAATAACAATAGATATTTTTAATCAGCTCTCTCTATATATATTCAACTATTCTTGCAATTCCTGTGCATTTTTGATCTATTTCGATCATATCTTCATTTTTTTATACATTTCCATAGTTAGAATTTGTAACCGTGTACAAAGCTTGGTAATATGTACTCATAATATGATTACCTGGTTTGAATATGTCATTTTTTTTTAACCTGAAAGTGCAAGCTTAATTGATCATTAAAGTCTGCATCTTTTAGTGAAATACAATACTTTGGATACTATGTAAATAGGAGCTTGGTGTAGGCTAGATTACATTCAACTATACCAAGATTTCATTTTCTGACATTAATAAACCTTTTATCAGAAAGATTGACTATAATAGGATATATATATATATATATATATATATATATATATCATTAAATATTTTAGCAACTTTAGACGCAAAGACATTGACTCAATCCTTTTTTTCTTGAAGTATATAGACTTGTACTGAAGGGACTACCACTGCTTCTTAGGTTCATTTTCTTGCTGATTTTTAATGGTCTAGGGATTTTGGGATAAGTAAGGAAAACGCTGGCAAAAGCCCAAACTGAAAGCGATTGAAGTTGGTAACGAAGTTTCTACTTCTTATCCTCCATACCTATCAATTATTTCAAACGAGACAAAAAAAGATGTTTAATTATAGATATTCTATCCCAGTTTATATGACTTACTTTTCTTTTTAATCCGTTTAAAAAAGAATGACACGTTTTTATACTTTAAAATATCAATTTTATCCTTAATGAAATAATTTTTAGTCACACAAATACATGTCTCATTTTAGGCTACAAATTTCAAAAGTCTTTCTTTTTTTCTTAAATTCTACGTCAATTCAAACTAATTCATACAAATTGGGATGGAGAGAGTAATAAATTCTCCTGTTCCTTTTTAGTTGTCACAGTTCTTTTTTTAGAGTCAAATGATATGAATTTTGACTAACACTTTAAGATGTATTTTTTCATCATATTGATATAAAAAAAGATGCAATTTATAGTACTTTCCATATAGTTTTTGAATATCTAAAAATTTATTTAAAAAAATATTGAATTAATGTAATCTAATTTAGTTTTAAAAATTAATCAAATTAAATCTTAAAAATATAACGGGACAACTAAAAAGAAACAAACGGAGCTTATTATTTGAACCTCAAAAATATATGTGGTGGACCTAAAGAGAGACAAGGCGGTTCTAGTGAACTTATTACACCAAAATGTACATTTTTCCTACGTAAATTTTTGGCTCCATCACTATTACTAGCTCTGATCTAAGCCTCATAAATTCATTGTCGATTTGTATCCTAGTTGAGGTTGGTGTAAGGAGGTCCTTGTTTATTCAATGTGCTACTCCAATTTGTTGTAAAGAGAATCTATGAACTTTGTATTTTAGGTTCATTGATTCTATAGACACCAATAACCTACCATTGTTATTCAATTGGTCCACTAATTAAAAGTAAAGCACTAGTTGACGAATATGTTGACTAGACAACCATTCACTATTATTTTATTATATTTATGTTTTTCCAGTAGGATGGTAAATAAAATCTGGTCCAAGAGAAAATCCACGTCATCCATCAGATTTGCCACATCATCCACCAAATTTGCCACGTAGGATCAGTGAGGTAGGCCAAGCTGGAGGAAGAATCAGAGAATATACGCAAGGAATTATGCTTTTTGTGGATGCGAATATCCGTTTTCGCATTGGTTCAAATATCTATTTTGCAGTCACTCATGACCCTCAGTTTCTCAATTTTAATTGGTTTAAATGCCGGCTGATTCAATGACAAAAATACCCCGAGTTTTATCGGAATTGCAATGGAGTAAATTACATATATGTCCTTTCTGCAATAATATGGACATTTTTGATAAATGACTGCAAACCACATGATATATAATTAATAGATATGTACCCACAATTGACTGCAATTTTATGGGGTCGATTTGATATACGAACAAAAATGCAGATATAAGTCGTGGCTGTTATCGATTGATATAGATTTGTCATGTTAATTATATTATCAATGGAAATAATTATCTATGGATATGGATCTAGATATTCCAGGTGGCTCTAGATTTCAATTTCAAGATAATTTTATCTGTAATCTTTACATCTTTTACTCATAATTTCAAATGCAATTCTTACAAAATATGTAAATACAACCTGTAACTTGACGACGATACTCGTTCAAGATAAGATGATGACTAGCTGACTTATCAAACGGACGAATACTTTGATCCTTTTCTATTTTATAAACATTTTTTTTTTTAAAAAAAAAGACTTCTTGATTCTCCAAGAGTTAATGGCATTCAATTTATATAAGATGTGCCACTAGATCTAAGCAAGATAGAGATTGGAATGCATGGAAATGCCCACATACAAAGAGTTGTCTTGTCCTAAAAGGACAAGAAAGTGCTGTTGAGGCCCATAATGTATTGACATGGAGATTTTGTTACAAGAAAGTTCTCTGACAAAAAGCACAAACTGAAACAAATATGAAGTGTGATAATTTATTTCAATTTATTTGGTGTTTATTTTTAAATTCATTGAAGAAAAAGAATTAAATTTCTACTTTTTACAGGATATGTTGAAAATCAGAAAATTAAAAATTATTTTAGTACATTTATACTCAATTTTCTTAACTTACTTTTGAATAGGTAGATAATACGAGTAGTACATTTCTACTCAATCTTCTCAACTTACTTTTGAATAAATCAAACGATTGTCTCGTTCCAAATATTGATCTATATCCTTTTAGTTTTAACACGTAGATATTCATTTCAATGTATGTGATATTTGTAAGATTTCAAGAGTTAAAGTTTTAGTAAAACGATAAATTCGGACATGAAGTTTTTAAATTTTTTAAAATAAAATTTATATATATATTCGAAAGCTATGTAAAAGATACTATAAACCACAATAATTAATAATTTAAATATTTAATTAATAGACTTTTAAAAAAACAGTCAATAAGAAATTGATTGTGTTGCACCCAAGTGTGTGTCATAATGGTCAATGAAGTGGTTGAAAATCAGGTTAATATCTCAAAAGGTCCCTCAACTTTGAGAATTTATCTAGCAAAGTCATTAAACTTTGTTTTGTATTAATAAAATCACTCAACTTAGCCATTTGTATCAATAAAATCACTCAATTTAGACATTTATATCAATAAAATCACTCAACCACATTTATAATTAAAACAAATTTTATATGACAAAATAATTATTTTTATACTATATTAATGATTGAATAATAAATAAATGAGTCAAAATTCTTCATTTATAGATAGGAGTTGCCTCCATATATTCTTTCCTGCTACTTTCTCCATCAACGTCTATCATGGTCTCTCTTGGCATGACCGTCAATCAGTAACCCGTAAAACTTTCTTCCTTATTCAATTTAAACGGAAGATAATATCTTTTACTTTTTAAAAAAAGATCACCTTTTATTTATTTGATGTTCGCTAATATAAAAAGGTAAAGACATAGAAATTAAGATGATTCAATGTTTATCATATGAATATAAAAATAATTTTTAATTTTACATATATAATATAATTTTTCACTCAATCTTTTTATGATATCCTGATGACACCCCTACTTATGCAGTTATAAACAAAAAAAATATGATTTTGATGTAGTAGTGATTATGCAGGTTTAAACCCCTTTACGGTATCTCTGTATAATGTTGTAGTAGTAATTTTAAGTCATTTGCTTATTATTTCAATTATGATGAACATGACAATGTCAATAATTTATTTTGTCATGTTAAATTTATTTTAATGATGAATTTTACTAAGTGATTTTATTGATATAAAGTCTTAAGTTGAGTGATTTTATTGATACAAAATAAAGTTTAATGACTTTATTAGATAAATTCTTAAAGTTGAGTGACCTTTTGAGATATTAAGTCTTGAAAGTCTTGATGTGTGATGTTCAAAACTCAACAGAGACAAAATATTAGGTGATTCTTATCATCTATCTTAATCTTGGTAGATAAAGTTACCTAATACCTGTTGTGGGAGGTGATAGTATGTATCTCATAGAATTAATCGATGCGTGAAAGCTGATTCGAATATCACAATCATAAACAATAATTTATTTAATTCTTTGAAATTCAAAACATATCAACACGTAAATTGAAATGAAAAAGAGTAAACAGATAGGGCAAAGTGAAGTTGATTTTGTACCTAAAATATTGATAATGATTACTATGCATCTTAAACAAGTAATTTCATTGATATTTTGTAATAGCACTCGTGAATATTTTTTTCCATCGCTTCTTATGTCACTAATAATACCTACCATGCTAAGCTAAGTGGTGCAATTATAAAATTAACTAATCGTTTGATTAATTAAACAAATCCACCATTCATGGTAGTCGGTAGAGTAAAATATGTCTAAGTGTCTAATATTTTATTTATAGTAGAACACTTGCCAAGTGAAATTCCATGTCATCCACTTTACATGTAGCCAGTTTGCCACGTAAGATCGTGTGGGTCCAGCGAAACAGAAAATATACACACTGCACGTAAGGAATTATGCTATTTGTGTTATGCGAATATCCGTTTTTCTTGATTTCAATTATAGCCTTGATGCCGGCTGATTCAATGACAAAAATACCCCTGAAATTTGGTCGAATTCACAAAGGACATACTTAGGGTAGTTCTATTGGCACGATGATGAAGTTACGCAAGTGCCCTTTCCATAATTATGTGCTCGTGATCTCTTTACTTTTTTCAAATTAATAAATTTAAAAATTAAGAAAGGCCAAGTGATTCTTATTGACTGCTAAACATTACTATCATTAGTGATTAAGACATGAATTCAGTATTCTTTAAGTTGAAAAATAGTATTCGAATGTAAAGTTATGTTTGGACATGTATTTTAGTCGGAAAAAGGTTTATGTGAGTGAAAAAAGTTTCAATTGATTTTTCAAATTAAAAGAAAAATCATCTTCACAAAATAATTCTGATGTATCGCAGAAAAAAGTTCATCTCCAAATGACTTCTAATTAGTCTGCATTTATGAAAAAATCAACATAAATAAGAGTATAATAAAAAAGAGAACAATCATCAAGCAACCTTACAAGTGAGAATAATTTCCTAAAAAAAAAAAAAAAAAAAGGAAGAGTTATTTTATAGTAAAAATTTTGAAAACCAAACATTGAACTGATCTAGACTCTTGAGGCAAACCTACAAGTAGTACAAAATCTAATGAATTTCGCATATGTTTGTAAATGAAAATTCAACTAGAATTTAGGTTTGCAAGAACATTCTTTAGGTTGAACTTACAAAAACCTTAACTTATTATTAGTAATTTCCACTATGACAAATAGAGTATCACTTGTTGGCCTGTTTTAAAGGTGTGAACATGAAATGAAGGTTTGTGATTCTCCTCAAAGGTTGTGGCTATGTCGAAGGGTTTGACCTTTATGAAAGGTTGTGTCCTTTCTAAAGAGTTGTGACCGTTTAAAAGGTTGTGTCGTTTCCAAAGTGTTGTGACCTTTCTGAAAGGTTGTCTTCTTTCCAAAGAGTTGTGACATTTACCCTTTGTTGGCTATAAATAGGGAGACTTTCTCTCATTTTTCTGTATTGAATTCTTCCCTTTTTTTGCATAAATTTCTTACAAAACAAAATCGATCGATCAATCGTGTCTGTGTATGTGATTCGTTGTTGTCTTTTTGAGTTTGTTGAAATTATTGAAGTTTGAGGTACCGCTACTTCTTTAATGGTTAATCCATTTTATCTTGGGAGGAATTAATCTGCAATCTCGGGTACTTGAGAGGATTAAAATTCTTAAGGACACATTGTGGGTTCTGTGGATTCAGATAGTTCTTTTATTTTTCTTTTCATCTTTTATTATTTCTGCTTTGCTAATCTGAATACAGGAGATAACAAGTTTAAGAAATTTAGTATTGATGGTATTTTCTGTAGTAAGGAAATTACTTTTATTTTCTGTGTTCTTTGTGTTGGAAAAAACAAAAAGAAGGAAAAGAGAATTAATTTATCATATGATAAAAGAGATTTGGGATGAATTAGTACTTCTTTAATATGTTCAAATATATTTTTTGTAGTAAGTTTTCCTTGGATGGGTAAGATTATTTTTATTTTCTTCCCAAGTGTATTGAAGCATTGCGCCCCTTCAATTTTCTTTTCAATAAGAAAAGTTATTTTGTGCATAAAGGTTTGCACTTTAATTTTTTATTCTTATATGAGAAAAAGTAAATGAACAAATGTTGTCTCCTAACAATATTTGAACATGAGTTTAGTTTCTCATTGAAATTCAATGTCTTCTGAAGAAAATTGAAATATGACGGAAACTGAGAAAGAAGGAAAAAATTAGCAAGAAAAGTGACTTGCATGGAATCATTGCTGACATATAGAATACAATTCAATGAGAGTAAAAATCATTATTATTTTTTCTCTATCCTTTATAAGTTATGAGATTTATCTCATAAATGTTAGGATAAATGGTCATTATGTAATGATCTCAGAATATATCTTTATTATTATTAATATGTATTATGTTTAGAGGAGGGAAGTTTTTTTTTTTTGTAGTTTTCTACTCCATGTGAAATTTGATTGTGTCTGACTTTTGGAGACTAAAATCTTTTGATTTTTTATTCCGTTGGCTTGAAGAATATAAGAATTTCACGAACAAATCAAATTGTGCATTGATTTGAAAAATATAGAAATTCACCTATTTGTTAAACACTTTGTTTGAATGAATATTCTGACTTGAAGAGTACAAAATCTTTGTCAGAAATATTAAGCCTAAATGATTCGAAAAAGATAAAATCTTCATCGTTAGCTAAAAACAGTGTTGTATTTGAGGTTTCTGGAGATTAAAACCTTTTGGGTTACTACTCTGTCTAACTATGAAACTGATTCGAAGAATATAAAAGAACATTCATCAGAATTCAAGGTTCATTCGGTTAACGATTAGAAGAATATAAAACTTCATCGTTAAACTAGAAACAAGTTGTATAAAGATTGAATCTTTATTTTTAGTATTCTAAATACTAAATGGTCTGTCTAATTGTGACAGAAATGGGGGAAAAAATGCTAGTGACATAAAGTTAGTGATTTTTGTGCCTGCAATGAGTGTTTATATGGATTAAATCTCCAAAAGAAGGTTTTGTGTTGCCAATATGTATTTTGATGGTATACAATATGAAAGCATGGAAAAAAAATATGTGGAAAATAATTTCAAATACTTGAAAAATATTTTTGAGAACATATTTAAAATGTGGGGGGTTCTTTACTTGTGATAAAGATAAAATTAGACTTACTATCTAATTTAAATTTGAAGGTAAAAGATATGAAATTTAATGACATTCTTGTATTATGTTAGACCCACAAAATTCTTGGAGTATATTTGATATTGTGGTCATTGAGTCTCTCTTTACTAGTATATGATATGACTAGTATAAAACCACAAAATTATATTACTCGTTCAAAAGAATTGTATTCTTTGATGAAAAAGTTTCCCTTAAAATATTGTGATTTTTCATGAAAAGATATGTCTATTAAAATAATTTTCTTTTTTGTATAGACATGAACATTGGTGAAAAGTGATCTATTGGACCGATGAGACTATGGTCATGGGTAATTCTATAACAAATTGAATGTTATGAAAAGGTCCTTCTGAAAAGGTCATATGGCAAGGTGTTGACTCTAAAACAATGTCTGTATTTGAGAAAGTTATAAAAAGTAAAGAACAAAATATTTGTGGGAAAAGGTTACC
Organism: Solanum bulbocastanum; assembly: GCA_037074985.1. NCBI lineage: Eukaryota > Viridiplantae > Streptophyta > Magnoliopsida > Solanales > Solanaceae > Solanum > Solanum bulbocastanum. The sequence continues at coordinate 37,935,270 of CM073599.1, forward strand.
TCGCATAAGGTCTTTTCAAACTTAGTACTTCTGTTTGTTCTTACTTGGTTGAATCAAATTGTTTGTGACATAAATGTTTGGGACATGTCAATCACGAAACCTTGCAAAAACTTATCAACTTAGAAGTTTTGCCTAACTTCTAGTGCAATAAATCAAAATGTCAAGTATGTGTTGTTGAAAGGAATTTTAATACCTTAGAATTGATTTACACTAACATTTGTGATATGAAGTCAACACCATCTCGTGGTGGGAAAAAGTATTTCATAAATTTTATTGACAATTGCACTAGACATTGTTATGTTTATTTGCTGAATGGTAAGAATGAAGCAATAGAAACATTTATGAAGTATAAAACTGAAGTTGAAAATCAGTTGGATAAAAAGATTGTCATGATTAGAAGTGGTAGATGTGGAGAATATAAATCTTCTTTTGCAGAAATATGTTTGGAAAATGGAATCATCTATCAAATTACTGCACATTCTCACCTCAATCTAATGAAATTGTTAACAGGAAAAAACCAAACTTTGAAGAAAATGTTGAATGTCCTATTCATAAGTTCAAATTTACCACAAAATTTGTGCGAGGGGAGGGGTGCTATCATTATAGAAAAAGAGAACAACAAAAGTTTGTCTGTTCAGAAAGAGAAACAAAAAGTTTTGTTTGTTAGTAAAGGGAGTAACAAATAAAAATAAAAATAAAAATAAAAACTTTTGTTTGTTAAGAAAGGGAGCAACAAAAAGTTATGTTTGTTCAGGCTTTGTTGTATCATAGAAAATTGCTTGTCCTCCCTTAAAGTATATACAAGCAATAACTCTTGAAAGATAGTGATCTAGCAATTTCCAATATAGTTTATTCCATATGAGAAATGGAAATGAGGGTACTATTTCCAAAAGGGTCAAAATAGGACCTAAGACTGTGGATTGTATGTTTATTAGATATATTACAAATAGTAAAGCATGTCGATTTATGGTTCATAAGTCTAAACTATTGAATATTCAAGTGAAGGGTCTAAACGACCTTGGAAAGAACCAAATGAGAATGTACTTAATAAAGAGATTCAGAGGCGTAGTAAATGTCAATGGACAAATTACTTCCTTCAAGTTTGATTTTGTAACATTTCTTCCTGAAAATAAGTCTCCTATATTCTAAAAGTTATGTCCTTTGTGGACTCATTCTCTTTGAAAAAAAGGCTGTCAATAGTAAGATAGATTCAATCTTGAGAAACCATACTTGAGAGTTGGTTGATCTTTATCCACGAAATAAACTTTTGGGTTCAAAGTGGATCTACAAAAGGAAAAGAAAGTTGACAATACTATTGACAAATATAAAGAAAGACTTGTTGTCATATGCTTTAGACAATAAGAAAGCCTTGTTTGACACATAATAGCCATTACATCAATTCAGATGTTAATTGAGCTAGTTGCAGTATATTCCTTTCAAATTAGTCAAAATGAATGTGAAAACATATTTTTTTTAAATGAAAAATTGGAGGAAGAAAGTCTGACCTGGTAAAGAAAAGAAAGTCTGTGAACTTGTTAAGTCATTCTATGGACTAAAAACAAGCGCCCAAATAATGACATGCGAAGTTTGACCAAATTATGTTGGCAAATAAATTTAAGATTAATGAATGTGATAAATGTTTTTACATTAAAGACACTTCAAATCACAAAGTCATTGTTTGTTTTTATGTTGATGACATGTTGATCATCAAAAGAAACATTTCTGACATAAATGTTACTAAGCATATGCTAGAAAGTAACTTCGATATGAAAGACATTGAAGTTACTGATGTGATTGAAAATGTACTTGACAAGTTCAAGCATTTGGATTTCAATATTGTCAAGACTCCAATAAATGTGAGATTTGTACTTCAAAAGAATGAAGGCAAAAGTAACTCACAATTGGATTGTGCTAGAGTATTGAGAAGTATGATATATATCATGAAGTGTACGCGATCAGATATAGCATGTGATATTAGTAAACTGAGTCGATTCATGAGTAATCTCAATCAAACTCACTGGATGACAATGAAAAGAGTTTTGGAGTATTTAAAACATACTTAAAAAACTATTGCTTTGCATTATAACTAATATTCAACAGTATTGAAAAAATATAGTGATGCAAATTGAATCACCAGGTCAAATGAAGTAAAATCCACGAGTGGATATGTATTTACTCTTGGTGGAGGAGCACTCTCTTGGAAATCTTCCAAACAGAAATGTATCGCTCGTTCAACTATGAAATCTGAGTTTATCACTCTAGATAAGGCCAGTGAAGAAGTTGAATGACTCCAAAATTTCTTGAAAGATTTTTGGCTCAAACCTTTTAGCTCCAGTATGCATACACTGTAAGAGTTAATTTGCAATAGTAAGGCATGAAGCATGATGTATAATGGAAAGTCTCGTCATAAATGACGTAGACATAATATCGTCAGAGAACTACTCTCTAGTGGAATTATCATAATTGACTATGTAAGTCGAAAGATAATGTGTCGGATCCACTTATAAAAGGCCTAACTACATAGGGAGTTGATAGATTGTCAAAGGGAATGGGACTATTGCCGAGAACAAGTCATTGTGGCGGTAACTCTACCTAGAAGACTGGAGATCCCAAGATCTAGGTTCAAGGAGATCAAACAAAGTCATTGATAATGGTTCAACATTGTCAAAATATTTTTTATGGTCCATTCTCATGATAAGACAATGTTCAGTAACAAGGATAAATGCATTAGGACTTTTTAATGGTTTCGAAGTTTGATACAAGGTATATCAAATGGTGTATCTACGGGATAACACATTTAGAAATCACCTATGCAAGTGTGAAGTGTAAGCCGCTTCAAGGAGAATTCGATAAGGCCAGTTCTCTACGCACTTATAAATCAAGACGTGTTCATGCCTGAAATGAACAAAATAATGAGAACCAAAAACAATTCAAGGGTTGATTATGTGACTTATGTTGTCTAGTTATACACCAAAGCTCGATGGTTCAAAGATATCAAATCTACCGATTGACCGGGTATATCCGATATATGTTCACTATGGAAAGTTCAAAGAGAAACCCACTTATCCAGATGCAATCAATCCTTACTTACGAATCACACAGTTTTTCATGCATATGTTTTAACAATAGTCATTCCCTATTCATGTGGGGGATTGTTGGGTTTTAAAAGTGTGAACAGGAAATGAAGGGTTTTGACTCTCCTGAAAAGTTGTGACTATGCCGAAGGGTTTGACCTTTATGAAAAGGTTGTGTCCTTTCTAAAGAGTTATGACCGTTTGAAAGGTTGTGCCTTTTCCAAAATGTTGTGACCTTTCTGAAAGGTTGTCTTTTTTCCAAAGAGTTGTGACCTTTACCCTTTGTTGGCTATTAATATAGAAGCTTTCTCTCATTTTTCTGTATTGAATTCTTCCCTTCTTTTGCATACATTTCTTACAAAACAAAATCGATCGATCGTGTCTCTGTGTGTGATTCGTTGCTGTCTTTTTGAGTTCGTTGAAATTATCGAAGTTTGAGGTACCACTACTTTTTTAATGATTAATCCATTTTAACTTGGGAAGAATTAATCTGCAACATTGGGTACTTGAGGGGATTAAATTTCTTAAGGATGCACAGTGGGTGCTATGGACTCGAATAGTTCTTTTATTTTTTTTTCATCTTTTATTATTTCTAATTTGCTAATTTGAATATAGGAGAATAATCACTTAGCTCAATTATATATACTGATAACGTAAATCATTTGCAACAACGTTAGTAGATATTGTTACAGTAGGTAACTTGCATAATTAATTTTCAAGTAATTAGCTTATTTCACATTTTTATAAAATATCATTTATGAGATATGATAATTTTTAATACCTTCATAGATGGAACTTAAACGCAATAAATAAATTAACAAAATTATTCCATACTTTGTCTTATATTAAAGTCAAGAGTTGCGTATGTTTGTTAAATAGTACAACCATTCACGCTGTAACTTAATTACATGATGTACAACTACAAATAAATAATTAAGGTGGAATATATAGTTGAAATTTGAAAGCATTAGCTAAAATTTTAATTACGTATACACAGTTCCCAATGCGAACACTAATCGCTAGATGCAAATTAAAGCAAGTATACCTAATACTAGGGATACGCACTAGAATGATTATTTAATTTATTGGTCAATGACTAATTAGGATCAGCTTTCCTAATTAAACAACTTTAAGGGGTGATTTTTTATTTTATTTTTTAAATTAAAAAATATTGTTTAGTCTCTTTGGGTTAAAGTTTGCAAATACAGTGTTTATCATGTGGCCACTTTAGATATTTCTGTGGCAAAAGTTATTCAAAGTCGTTATATTCATATTTAATTTGTTCATGAACTTTGACATATATGATCTTATAATAAATCTCTTATGACGGTAAAACAAATGTACAATATATGATAATATTGTTCATTATTTTAAATAAAGAGTGATGGAATTAAGAGCATGAAGATCAACTCATTCAATTTTAGTTTAATTCGAATAATAATTCCTTCATTTAAAATAATTTTATATATTTTGAAAATATATAAGACAGATGTTTCTCACAAAATTATCTAAAGAAAATAATGAAAATATTTTAAGTCATCTGAGTTTTCGTTTAATTTGGATGTTAATTCCTTAATTCGAAAAGAAATTTATATATTTTAAAAATATATTCAGAACGTTGATATAAGCTATAATTCTCTTACAAAAATGTGCGAATACTTAAATTAAAATAGTTTGCACAATATTTCTCTATTCAACAAAAAATAACTTTAATCGTGTCATATATATAGATTTGTTAGGAAGCAATTAATTAGTATTTTTGTCATTGAATGTCTAAATAGAGTGGAGTAATATGTACAATCAGTTTAAATAACTTTTATACTATTAGATCATTTTTATCTATCTTAATAAATAGCATAAAATTTTAATAAAAATTGTTAAATCGATTACTGATGAGAATCGTAAAGTGAGAAAATGTGTAAAATGTTTAGAGGTCATATTCTTATAAAAACTTAAAAGCCTACTTTAGTTTGTCTTTCTGTATCATGTTAAACGTTATGTTTTTTTATTTTCAATATTTTGTTTTTTAACAAGATTAAAATATGAAGGGAAAAGAAAAAAAAAACAAATGAAAGCAGTTAGAAAATTTTACTAATGCGCCATATTTTTCAAAGAGATAAGCTACTTCACTGTTTCTTTATCTCATTTTATCCCCATTTAATTTGATACGCCATTTAATAAGTACTAATTAATAAAATAATAATATTTCTTTTTTAATATAATTAATTTATTAATTTCAAAAATAACTATAATTAATAATAAAAATAAATCAAAAACTTAAATAATATCTTTTTCTAATTTTAAAAACTAAATAAGTAGAAATAATAAACAAGAACATAATTATTAGAATTAATTAGGACTATAAAAGGAATTCCATTTAATTAGAACAAATAAATCACTCTGCTTAGCAAAATCTGACTCTTCATATTCTAATTTCAATATATTGCTTCTTACCGCTTTCTTTTCCGAGTCATAATAATGCACTCATACATACTAGTAACCATTTTCGAGGTATAGTAATATACTAGTAAACTTAGTCATGATTCACGCGATTATAAATAGCTCGTTAAATTCATCAAATAATTAATTTTTAAAATAATTGAGTACTAAAAATATTCTAAAGATTCTTTGTAGTGTTTAATCAAAATATATCAAATTTTAAGACTTAATTAAGTTTATTATTAGTACTTAAATTTTATACCTTTCGTAATTTTAAATCACTTAAGGATTTTGATCTTATGAAAAAAATTTGCCTAAAATTATTCTCCTTATTTTAGTAAGAAAAGTAAGTTTAACTTAATAAGTTGAACTCTTTATACATATGTTTGTCAATACATAATTTTTTCTTTCATTTATTTTGAAATATACATAAGCTTAATGTAAATATATTTAATAAACTTTTTTACGAAAAGATGGTGTTTTTTTTAATATCTGTTTTTTGTTCCTTTAAACAAAGATTTAATTTTTTATGATATCAAATATATATATATATTATTCTTTTCTTTAGTAATGAATTGATTTTTTTTCATCTTTCACTAATTTTAGCTTATGAAATATTTATAAATCACCTTCTATCTTGACTAATTTTTACTACAATTATAATATACTACCTTTTATTATTTATATAAAAATGAATAGATTGAAAAATACATAATCTCAATTTCGCAAAGAATATAAAGTATTCAAATAAATTAAACTCAAACTATTTATATGTATTAACTAAAAATACTCCTTTATATTTATCTACATTTTAGTTAATATTTCTAAATTATTCTAAAAAATAAACACAAACAAAAATTGTGGAAATTCCTAATTCTCAAAATTATTGTCATTATTCACAATCTTTACATAAGAACACAAGAATTAAATTCACTTTTGTGAAAAAAAAACATTTACAATGTTGAAACAATAAAAAAAATCTTGAAGGATAATGAACAAAACAATTCAAGCCTTTACAGTTAAAAATAATTTACCCAAAATTTTAAAAATATTATTAGTGTAAGAATAAATCAAAATTAATTAAATAAATAAAAGAATCTTTGTTGGAGTACCAAAGAAAATTAGAATAAATTAAAATTAAATAAATAAATAAAAGAATCTTTGTAGAATACCAAAGAAAATTATCCTGGCCTGTAATATTTAATTTGTACACACGGTCAACATTCGCTACACCATTAAAGGTTAATGGACAAAATAGTGACGTAGGGATTCCTTTTCCTAGTGGGTTCATCAAACTTGAACTTAAATCCCCAAATATTGTCAATGTTCATCTTATCTTTCACTATAAACAATAAAGATTATTTTTTAAAAAATATGCATAGAATAATAAGTACGGTAAATTCACCAACAATGAGGAAAAAAGCAACAAAATAAAAAAATAAAATAAAAAAGAATACTATAAATAAGAGACATCAAACAAACTAAAATGAGAATAGTAGCATAAGTTAAATATTCTACTCATCAAGATTGAATTTGAATTTGGATTTGAATTTCTAAAATTGTCATATACTCATCTTATCTTCCACACAGTAAACAATAGAAGTTAGTCACAAATAATATATATATATATATATATATATATATATATATATATATATATATATATATATATATATATATATATATTATAAAGTTAGACATAATCAAATTAATGTACTTTGGCAACATAAATTAGATATTGTACTCGTCAAGAATGAATTTGAATTCTCAAAATTGTCATATGCTCAATCATCTTATCTTCCACACCCTAAACAATAGAAGTTTGTCACAAATAATCTATATATTATAAAATTAGACACAACCAAGTGATGTATTTCAATATAAATATAATGAAGAAAGAAAAAAACGAAGAAATTATTGCATTGATGAAGATGACATGCTCTAGTATTTATAGTAATAAATAAACTTTTAACTTATTGAATAATATAAATTAAAAGAGTAATGTAATCAATAAAATTGTAACTTATATTGGTAATTAGTGTCTTAATTGTAATTTAGTAATACTTTTAAAAAGGAATAGAGAAAGATTTTAGGAAAATGTCATTAATAGTGTTAAAATGGTGAATAAAATAAATAAAATTATTTTTAATTTCTACAAAATATGTAGGCAAGAAAATAAGGAAAAAGACACAAAATCTAGTGAGAAAAAAGAGAGAGGATGAGTTGGAAACGTAAAAAGGAGTAATTGTAAGAAATTAAGCAAAGAGAAGACATGGTGACCTTTGCAATTCTTCAATAATATTTATAATAATTAACAATTAATGTAATAGCTTATTATAGACAGTAAAGTAATATGGTCATTAAAAAAATTAATGCAACTTCATAAATAAGATGGAGTATGGTTAATTTTTTAATTGAAAAATAAGATAAAATAGAAAAAAAGTATCAAAAAAAGGTAAAAAAAGATAAATAGCAATAGAGGCATTAGAGATGTGTCACATCACCTTGTTTACATTTGACTTTATATTATATATAGATATTAGATTATTTTAAGAAAATATTTGAAGACATAAATTGAAGATTACTTTTTACTAGTAGCTGTTTGATTATTCTCAGTTTGTTCTATTAGAAAATAATAATAACTTCATTAGATGAATGGTAAATATGAAAAAAAAAAACTCCAATAATTTTCTTAAATATTGAATAATTCATTTATTTTGAATTATGAATTTTTTTTAAACAATTCACTTAATCCGTACTAGAGAGATAGTGTTAAGTATATTGTACATGTCATGTAAAAATATAATAAAAAATTTCCTATTTCAACCAATATAAAGCAAATTATTAAAAAAAAAAAAATACTTGCGTGCTTCCAGCTTGTTAACTCTTACCAATATCTAGTCATCTAGAAAAAATTATAACGAAAATTGTAGGAAATAAATCAAAAGTAAATATTGTTAATAGTTTAGGATTTATTATTTTTGATATTTATGTAATTATGTTTAATTATAATTTGTTAGATAAGGGAATTTTCTAATCGCAATTTAATTTGATTTGTTAATATTACAAATAGGGGTTTCTTATTACACATTTTTCAATATAAAGAGATAAAAGAGTTTTAGAATTATTAAATAAATATAAAAAATAACAAATTTTAAACAACTTAAAATTCCAAACTCCAAATTTAAATTATTATTCTTCCCTTTTTTTGAAATATTCAACACAGTAAATGGTGGTCACAATCATATAATTTTGTGGGTCTGTTAAAAAAAAAAAGAAAGAAAGGAAGGAGCTGTGTGCTTGTCAATTAGGAAAGGGGCAAAAAAGTAATTGGAAAATCATCAATCTCCTAAGCAAGGGACAAAACTGTCAATTCAGACCTATCAAGCATCACAGCTAAAAACAGGTTGCGGGGTTAATATTGTCCTTTTGAAATTCAACTGTGTTGTTCTCCTCCGCTTTAAATGCTGCAATCTTCAGTTCATCAGCTCTCAGCTTTGCTCAGCCTATTTTTATCAATTCCTCAAAACGCAACTTTACTATATTTGAAAATATATATATTTTTCTTTCTTTTATCATACATTCAAATCAGGGAGATTTTTGTGTTTCCAAAGAGACGCAGCAACATTCTTCTCCTAATTCACAAATTACAAGGTTAGCTTCGATTTTATCGACGTTCTTTCTATTTCGATTACTGTTTTGTTTTCATATGGTTAGCAAATTATCATCTTTTGATCTTTTTGCGTGAGTTTGAGGTCGGATTATTCGCTTATGGGAATATTTTCCAATTTGCGTGAGTTCTGAAGTTGGATTATTCGTTTATGGGAATATTTTCTAAAAAAATGTTGTTCTTATTTTTTTTCACGAATCTTTTTTTAGTAATTTTAGGAAGAAAAGAGAAATATGCTCTTCTTTAATTGATTTGGTTGGTGGCGTGTTGTTGTTCTTTTGCAGAATTACACCCTTTTGCCAAATTAAACAATAATTAGTTTTTCGTCCTTGTTGTTCCTTGTAGGTCAGCTTTGAGTAATTGAATATCAAATAATAATAGGAATTTTATGTAGCTTCTTATGTAATCCAATTAAATGCTAAATTAGTGAATGAGCGAATTTTAAAGGTTTTCTTTGAGATCGTTGGTGGGTTCTGCGAAATTTTGGTTAAACCCCCCACTAATTAAACCTGAGATAATCGAATCCTGTTTTCTCAAGTTTATGATTTTGTAGACAACTGAATCACATCAAATCTTTTGCTAAGTATTTTAGTTTAGATATAAAAGAGGGATTATTATTGTGCAGTGAGTTTCTCAATTTATAGTTATGCAGTTATTGATGTTAAATTTTCCGTCTTGTTTATCTTGTTACAGGTAGTTTTCTTGATCTGTAAAAGAGGAAAAGTTTTTTTTATCTTCCTCTTTTATCAGTTTCTTTGGGTAGCAATTGATGAGATCTCTACCGGAGCCAATTATGGAAGAAACTTACAGCAAGCCCCCTGGAATTAGGGTGATGGAGAGGGCAAAGAAGTCTAACCTCTCTTTCAAGACATATCAAGGCATTGTGTTAATTGTAACATTTTTAGCTTATACAAGTTACCATGCTACTAGAAAAACTACAAGCATTGTGAAAAGTGCTTTGGATCCCCAGTCTCCTGATGTTGGTTTAAAGTTTCTGTGGCAAAGGCGTAATACCACTTATGAGCAAAATCAAGGTTCAAAACTTTCTTGGATGCTTAAAGATGGTTGGGTACCATTTAACGGACCTGATGGTACATCGATGCTTGGTGAACTTGATGTGTCTTTCCTTTTTGTATATGCCATGGGAATGTATTTCTCCGGGCATGTTGGTGATAGGATGGATCTGAGAATATTTTTGACAATTGGAATGGTGGGGACTGGTGTATTCACTGCCCTTTTTGGAGTTGGATATTGGGCAAATGTACACATCTTTTATTACTATCTAATTGTCCAAATGATGGCTGGATTGTTCCAATCCACAGGATGGCCCTCAGTGGTTGCAGTAGTGGGGAATTGGTTTGGGAAAAAGAAAAGAGGACTCATAATGGGTATTTGGAATGCTCACACCTCGATCGGTAATATTACGGGTTCTTTGGTTGCTTCATTATTGTTGAAGTATGGATGGGGTTGGTCAATGGTTGTTCCTGGTACCCTTATTGCTGTCGTTGGTGTGGTAGTATTCCTTTTCTTGCCGGTTAATCCTGAATCTGTGGGAGCTAATAAAGATGAAGATGAAGTGTTTTCTCCTAGAAAAGAAGGCGATGAAGTAACAGAGCCTTTCTTGAGATCAGATAGAGAAGAGGAATCAGCCGTGGGTTTTATTGAAGCATGGAAGATTCCAGGGGTGGCGCCGTTTGCGTTTTGCCTTTTCTTCGCAAAGTTGGTAGCATACACATTTTTGTATTGGCTGCCTTTCTACATTAGCCACACAGGTATGCTGAATTGCAGTCTTTTATATCAGTATTTTATCGCACCATATTAGTTGAAAGTTTCTCTGAACTCTTTGTTACCTGTTGATATTTTTGCAGCTATAGAAGGAAGGTATTTATCCAATGAGGAGGCTGGAAGCTTGTCGACATTGTTTGATGTTGGAGGTGTATTAGGTGGAATCCTAGCAGGTTACATATCTGACCGCTTAGATGCCAGAGCTATAACTGCTGCCAGCTTCATGTACTGTGCTATCCCAGTTCTCTACTTCTATCGGAGCTATGGACACGTCTCCATGACCATAAACATCATCCTCATGTTGATCACTGGAGTATTCGTGAATGGTCCTTATGCATTGATCACAACTGCTGTTTCGGCTGACCTGGGAACACATAGCTCTTTGAAAGGCAATTCACGAGCGCTTGCAACTGTCACTGCTATTATTGATGGAACTGGCTCAATTGGAGCTGCCATTGGACCACTTCTAACCGGTTACATTTCAACTAGTAGCTGGAGTGGTGTATTTACAATGCTGATGGGATCAGCTTTTATAGCTGGTTTGTTTCTAACCAGGCTTGTTGTAGCTGAAGTGGGTGAAAAGATTCAACAATTAGGGCCCCAAGGATCATCACTTATATCAAGGTCCCCTGACCTTCTAGTGTGAAAATAATAATTGTGGTATTCTTGTATTGCTTTTTGTGAATGCATTTCGAAGCCTCGATTCAAATGTTAGCCTAGGATCATAGAGATATATAGAGTTGGAGATGCATTTCTTGACAAGAAATGAAAGGGTTTCTAGTATCCTTGTGTACAGTGTGGGAGTGAGTTTAAAAGGGGGATCACTCCCAGTATCATGAAATAGCATTTCCACATTCTTCTGTGCTAGAAAAGGATCAAATACATCATTTTAGTATAGTGGAAACCTGGGTTATTGGGCGTTTTGTACATCATCTTTTTTTTTTTTTTCGATTGAACTTATTGAATTAAGGCAGTGAATCCTCTCAAAAGTTTCACATAGTGAATTTACTTAAATTTTTAAAAATTGAAGAACAATTATTGAAAGTTGTATCCATAAAAAATAATGGCTATGGTAAGACATCAATTCAATCGAATTTCTCATCTTTCGCATCTATTTCTGATTGAATAGCAGACAAAGTTGTGCTGCAATTTTCTTAATGAGTGAGAAAGCTTCGTCGAGTAATGGAAATTATTGAAGCTTACATCCTGTTCCAAAAGAAGGAAAAAAATAATCTTTCTTTAAAAAAATCGTATATCCTTAAAATATACTCTTCACAATAATATAGGACATTTAATTAGTTCTCACAAATTGAGGTCTTGAGTAGAGAAAGAAAGACCAAACTCTATCGGTCAGACGTCATCAGAAGTATGTGATTTTGCCTTTCCCATCAAATGTTGTAACCCTGTACCTATACATTTTGTGGTGGTGAGACGAGATGTAACGAAACACATCTAGTTTGTATAGCCATTTTTTTAGTAGTGTAACCTTGATATGGTGGCCTTCTAAGTATAGTGCTGTTTCTGCACAAATTTTTATGTTTCGAAATTTTGGCATCACTTCACATTGATATAATAGACAATGAAAAGATGAGTTTGGAGAGGTGTAATCCAAAAGGTATTTTTTTCGATGCAATTCCAAAGGTCTTTTCTTATATTCCATTCACACCAATGTGCACCTAATGATAAAAACAATGCTTTCTTTTTTTTAAAAATAAAATAACTTGCTTCATATCAACCACAAATTTATAATTACAGACCTAATACTAGAAGAATAGTGGTGAGGTGGGGAGTAAAAAATCTTAATCAAATTAGGCAATAAAATATGCATCATCACCTATTTAACTAAGCGCTATTGATTGAGGAATATAGACTATAGTGGATATCTACTCGAATTAGATTCATTATAGAGATCACCACAATATTTAAACTTGTAGCCAATTATATATATAGTTAAATGAGCAATAATTAAGAAAGTTTATACCTTCTAGCTTACTTGAGCAACATAGTACGATAATTGCATTTTTTTAATCATGGACCACTCTGATCTTGCTTATTTTATTAGAATTTGGACAATTTTTTGTTCATAATTTCAAATGAGGGGGACCACTCTTTCTTCTATTATTTTCTTTTGATGGGTTCAATCAACGGGCATTGGGCTAGAAGTTCCGACTATGAATTCAGCTGAACTTAGTAATTTTTGCTCAAATATTGTACTTGTATTAAGAAATTTATTAAAGATGTACAAATATTAAGTTTAGAATCCAGTTATTAATATTTTAACTCATCGTTATAAATTTAATAATTTATAAGATTAATATTAATATGTCATAGTCTTATGTAAATTATAATGACAAGCAAAGAATAGGACCTTTGATAGGACGGAGGTACGTGTTTACAGTTACAACCAAGTTTCAAGTTGTTATTAATGTAAACCAACCATATTTCTCGTGCAAAAATTGTCTCTTCAAAGCAGAAACAGCCAGTTGAACTCCTACTAGTATGATAGTTACATCTCCATCATATTATCAAACAACATAATTTATTTGGGGTGATAAAATTAGCTCGTAAAATTATCATCCGATCAATCCAGCCCCAAACGATTCTATAATAACAATTATTGTATGTCTCAGTGGCGGAGGCAACATATAATGAGGGGGGACCCCCCTCGGCGAAAAATATTACTATTTATACATGGTTAAAATTATTTTTTAGGTATGTATAATAGATGTTGAACCCCCTTCCACTAGTTCGTGTGTTTTCTTCTCAGATTTTGAACTCCCTTATTAAATTTTCTAGATCCGCCACTAGTATGACTTATTATTTTATTTTATGTCTGAGGCCAACAAAAGAAGGTCCCTTGGATATATTGAAAAAGAAAAATACTTTTAGTAATAAAAACTAGAGAAAGTTATACTGACAAACGTTTGAAATGGGTCCAAATGAAACATAATCGGGCACAAAAGATTCATATCAGCGACGTAATCGCATACGTCTTTAAGTTGTACTTCATCCATCCCCTTTATGTTGCGTTGTTGTATTTAACTGAACATAGAGTTTAAAAAAAAAGTTTTTTTTAAATTAAAATTACAGTTATATCATTTTTCTAAAGCTAAAATTAAAAAATTAAAGTTTATTTCTAAATAAAGAAGTACTATAGAAAGAAAAAAAAAATGCCGTACAACAATTTATAAATAATCACTTTTCGGCGTTGTAATTAAAAAATAAGTATAGCATTGAAGTTTCAATTTCTACTAATGAAACTCCAAAATATCATCCTTCAATTTTACTTGTTAAAGCAAAATTCTAGGAAAATGACTATTTTTAAGACGAGTAGAAAAATGAAACGGACTATATTTTTACTATAAATTAGAGTGGGACGGTGGCAGAGGTGGATTCAAAATTTAAAATTTCTGGGTGCCAAGTAGGCACATTGATTAGATCACTAAATCAACCTTAGGCTTTGATTTCGCGCAAAGTCCACGAAACATAATTTTAAAATTTTTTTTTACTAATATTATAAGTATATATTATTCATTTATAATTGTTCTCGATGAGTTTACATATTTTCAAAACGATCAATGAGAACATCATTACTTACATTTGTAAATACATAACACATTATGTAACAAACTAGTTTGAATATTAATCACCAATCTTGTTTCATACTACATTTTATATCTATTTCATAGAAGAGAATGATATTTCCACAATTAAGATAGTTACAGGTAAAATATTTGCTTAATCAATTTCGAAAAGATCAAAACATCAAAATATTTTTTTAATTTTATTATGAAAAAAGGATTTTACAATTCTCTTAATAAAAAATAAAAACGAAGTTACTATGATATTATTTAAAAAGTACTTGAAGTTATTCTATTTAAATTATAAAACGAGATTAAGAAAAATATTACTTCCGACTTTGTTTTTGAGTTAAAAGAATTTTAAAAGAAAAGAAACAAGAAAGGGTTCTTTAAAAATAATAATTTTATTAGAGAAATAAAAAGTTATTATGTTTATTAGGAAAAAAATGTATTTTTAATACAATAAAGTAACAACCGAGACATTTTTGGAATCAAACTATTAATAGTGGAGATATTTTTTAAACAAATTATTAATGGTAAGGATATTTTAAAACCAAATTATTAACGAAGAATATTTTTACTCAATATGACATAGTTTAAAGTTAACTTTAACACTTCTCCATCAAGCAAATAACTAATATAAAATTATAAAAAAAAACAAAGATTAATAAATTAAATTAGTCAAAAATAGTTACTAATTAAAACTAAGCCAACTAGAATTAGCAAGAAAAAAGAAAAGGATCTGGCTCCTCTCCATTTTTCTTCTCTCCATTTTCTTCAAGATCCTACTTAGATGTATGACACTTGTATTATTTAAATATCAATGGTGCATATTTTTAAGTAATCAAATATCTTAATCATGATTAAAAGGATATATATTACCATTTAAATCTATCTAATTATTGCTATAAAAAAACCATCTCACAATTTTTTCGCACCATAGTTCAAATCATTTTCGTTATCTATAGTTTTTGCATTCACAAAAGAAAAATGTTTCTTCATAGACTAAATTTCTGTCAATTTAAAATAAACATTTAAATAAGCTATTTTATGAAGAAAAAAATATTGTAAAATCATAAAATAGAATTTTTAGCATTCAGATATTAAATAATAGGTATTGAAAATTACTTTGCCATAAAATATCAAATGAAACTAACAGTTAGACAAACTTTTTCAAAAAATAGATAGAATTTATTTTAAAAAACAAAATGTCAATAAATTTGATTGTGACTCAAGTTGTTGAATTATAGAAGAACTCTTTTTATATCAAAAGCTTAATGCTATTTAATTGAAGTAAATCCATTTTTTTTTCACAAAATTTTGGAAAATGAATATTTTCTTACTAAAGTTGGGAATCTTAAATATCTTTTTTAATCATGGTTAATTAGTATACTTTTTTGATTAAGAAAATTAATTAATCCTCACATTTAATATTAAAGTAACAAAGGTATCATATATCTAAGTAGGAACTTGGGGAAAATGAAGAGGAGAAATGGAGAGGAAAAATAAAATCATTAAAACCATGCATTGTTGAAGTTAAATTTGCTATCTATTTTAGGCTGCAAATTAATTTTTATAAAACAAAACAGAACTCCCTAGATTCGATCCCGAATCTGGTAGGAGGGAGGTTCTCCTTTGACCAGTGGCACCCTAGCACCTTCAGGTTCTGTGGGTGCCATTTGTTTATTTATACAAGTATTACATATATACACCTATATATACATCCTGTTTCGATCAAAGCTTGTGGGTGGTGTGACACCTTCACCGAGCTTAGTAGATTCGCTGGTTGGTGGGGGTAATTGTTTTGTTGATGATGTTAGAAATGAAGTTCGAAGTTTTGACTGAACAAACATGACTTTCCACATTGTATTATGAAACAAATCTGATTTCCAATATAAATACTGATATATAATATTATTGCGGAAAACAAATTACAACGTAGAATACACACAATAACTAACTGATAGCCAAAGATTCAACATAATTTGTATAACAATTCTTTCTAATCCCTAGACCTTTTTAACAATAGCTAATAGGTCTAGATCCCAAATAAAATTCTCAAATATTTTACTCGGTTCAATAATATCAACTGAATCAATCTTGTTTACCATGTCTAGCCCCTATACCCTTAGGGGTCGTTTGATAGAGTGTTTTAGCAAAAATAATGCATGCATTAATTATATGTATTAATAATCCCTTGTTTGGTGCATTTTTTCATGCATGCACTAACTAATGCTTGCATTAGTTATACACTCTATTGTGTATTGAGGAGTGTATTACTAATATTAGTAATGCAAATGATTTAATACATGCATTAATATGGTTAAAGACTCAATTACCCCTCAAAAGTACTTTTACATCTTTTCCATCATAATTGTGAAAGATATTTTTGTAAATAAATATTTTTATACAATGCATACTATTTTTAATACACCAAACCAAAGAATGCATAACTAATACAAGTATAACTAATATATGCATTACTAATACACTCTATTGGATATTATTTTTATACACTCTACTAAACGACTTATAGAGTTATATTGGTTCACAACAGATTATCGGCCCAATCCAGTGAAGGGAGCAATTTATTCGCAGCCCAATGTACGAGTCAGGCCTGATTGAACTAAGATCAGATCACCAACATGCAGAAGGTTAATGATTTTGAGATTAGTCTTTTAAAAATTAGGGCCTATCTGACGAGAAGTACCAAATGGGCTTCCTACGTAACTATACAGGCAATAAAATTGAGATACTCCGGTGTATAGACCATTTGATTAAAAAAAAATACCATTTTTAATGTGAATTGTGTCGAGCAAATTATATATCAAAAAATTTGAAATATCGAGAAGATTTTATTTTTTTAATTTGGAACTTTGTATATGTTATTTTAAGTTGATCGAGATTAAATAGTCAAAGTATATTTTATGTATAGTCAGTGTATACTTCATGTATAGTTAAGTTATATTCAACTTTTTGATTGTACATAATGTGTAGTCAATGTATAGCTCATGCGCATATAAGTTATATTGCATACTCAATGTATACTTTTTAAAACTTTGGGTAAGTTATAACTTATATTGTATGGTCAGTGTATACTTTCTAAGACTTTGTGTAAGTTATATTGTATAGTTAGTGTATACTTTTATGACTTCTAGCTATTTTTTTTTATGTAAATAAGAACATGTCTATATTTATTATAAACTAATTACTTTATTGTATATATTTGAAACTATCCCAATAAAATTTTGGACATTTAATTATGTAAAATGTCAATCCATAAAATTTACTTATGTTTTTAGTACAATTTTGTAAAATTAAGCCAAAAAAAGAGTAAGTAACCACACGAGACGTAGCACCACGATAACAGTCTTAACAAATCTATATAAGTTCATCCAACGACTATCATGCATCTAGCATAATCTTAGAACGGAAAATTTAGTTCCACATAGACATTTAGGAATTTTTTTATAACAAAACAAATAAAGAAAACTATAAAGATAATAAACATGGAGAAGAAAAAAAATAAAATTTCTCCGGCCTCCATGCTACGACACATAACCCAATATCCTATATTCCATTTTCATAATATAGGAAAAACCAATTTAAACTTAATATCAAAATGGATTCATAAGCATATGAGTAACACATTTGGCCATTCAGGTAATACTCCCTCCATTTTTTATGTCGTTTTTGTTAAAAATAGATGTTATTTAATATTTGTTATTTCATAAATTTAATGTATAAATGACATTATTTTATTTTATTTTATCCTTGAGAGTAATTAGTCTTGAAACTTGAAAGTATGCATTTGATCAATAAAGAAAAACTAAGTAATTAGTTCATGTTTATTAGCTATATAAAAACTAAAATCACTCAGCTAATAATTATAACATAAATGCAGAAAAGTTATTACATTTATTTTTCTAACCATAAAATTACTCAACTTTCACTTAATTTTTTAAAATATTACACTCACCTCCTTTCTAGATGATAATAAAAATTCTTCGCTGTTCCAAAATATCCTCTTGAATTTATTTTTTGGAGTCATAAACTATTCAGGCCTTTCTAAAATAAAACACTATTTGAATGGAGTATTTTTTTTTCAGTTTTGTATTGAGTTTCAATTTTTTTTTAAAAAAAATACTTCTGATCTATTGCCATCTGTGTCCAGCTAAGTAGGTGCTCTTGGTCACAAGGCCAGAAAATCAACATTTTTGATTGATCACACTATAAAGATAACGTGTCTATGGTTAATACTATTCTATATATAACTCTTAATATGGTGGAAGCTTGGACTAGTTATAAGTCAATTCTTTTTATTTATATATACTTGAATAAAATATTCTGAATAACATATAGTGCTGCCTGCAGGGGAACTTTTATTTTCTTCTTCTTGTTTGAACATGGAGAATCATGGTTAATAAAATATTTTGAATGAACTAAATGCATGCAAATGCACTTTGGAAAGTGTACATGATATAAAAAATGAAAAGGCCAATTGAAAATGGTGAAGAACTAATCCAATAGTAATTTACGATATTCGTACTCTTCTTCAAAAATGTTATAGAATACATATTAAAATATGCATATTAAAATTATTGAAGATATAATAATATACTTAGAGAGTCTGAACAATATAGATAACAACAATTTACTTGAACAATATAGATAATAACAATTTACATGAATTAATAAAGTAAAAATATGAGATAATGACAATATTATTGAATAGTCCGAACAATATAGATAGGAACAACTTACACGGATGGAGTAGGAGGACTATGGAATTAAATGCACAAATTTGAATTGAAATGGTAAAAGGGCCAGCTGGTTGGTCCACAGATTTATATCCCATGCATGTAAGATGTAATTAGATCCAAACTGTAATACGCTTTAATTTTACTTACTCTTACATGTTTAATCGAGTATAACACGGTGATTATTATAGAAAAATTACATAACTTAATTATAATAAACTAACATAATTTAGTGTAAACATTCTTAAGTCGAAGATCTATAAAAAAATAATCCTTCTATCTTGTAAAATAGAAATAAGATTTACAAATATACAATCTAATTCTCATATTTCACTTGTATGATTTATAGCAGATATTATGTTGTAATTTAGTGTAAACATATAATATGAGTGAATTTTTTAAATATATTTTTGGATTTGACTTATTCTTTTCCATTTTTATTTGAAGGAGCGTAGAATAGGATATACCAGGCCTACGCGTACGCTTAATTACTTTGGTACACTTGAATACCACAATCTATAGATTAAAGTTGAACTAATTCCAATGAAAATGCTAAGAGGGAGAGTTGGAAATAGCAGTAAATTGGCTGTCACTTAGCTTTGCTACCATCACTTTTTTTCCTGTCGCCAGCTCGAATATTCATTTTTTTTTTTCTGCTTTCTGTTTTACTTTGAACCTTCCTCCTTATTTCCTCAAGCCTACCCCCTACACGCTTGGGCTGCTAAAGTGGGCTGGTATAAACCCTTATAAAACCCCATCTACCTATCCAAGTCTAATTCATCCAACAAACTTTGAAATCTTAAAATGGCTTCTTCTTCTAAGTTAGTACTTGTAATGTGTTTTATGATTAGTGCTTTTGGCATTGCAATTGGGAACACGTTAGATCAAGAATTTGAGATAACATGGGGTGATGGCAGAGCAAAGATACTCAACAATGGGGACCTCCTAACTCTCTCACTTGACAAAATCTCTGGCTCTGGTTTTCAATCCAAGAATGAATATCTCTTTGGTAAAATTGACATGCAGCTCAAACTTGTCTCTGGAAATTCTGCTGGCACTGTCACTGCTTACTATGTAATTCCCTTAATTTCTTTTCTTATATAATTTTTGAGCTACATTTTATTATTGAGTAGAAATCAAATTGAACCTTTTTTTTGTTTTGGAATT
The DNA here is from genome assembly GCA_037074985.1 of Solanum bulbocastanum. NCBI lineage: Eukaryota > Viridiplantae > Streptophyta > Magnoliopsida > Solanales > Solanaceae > Solanum > Solanum bulbocastanum. The sequence goes on from CM073599.1 coordinate 37,955,746, forward strand.
TTATGCAGTTATCATCACAAGGACCAACACATGATGAGATAGATTTTGAGTTCTTGGGAAATCTAAGTGGTGATCCTTATACTCTCCACACTAATGTATTTAGCCAAGGAAAAGGAAACAGAGAGCAGCAATTTCATCTCTGGTTTGATCCTACAGCTGATTTCCACACTTATTCCATCACTTGGAATCCACAACGCATCATGTAAGTAGTTATACATTCAATCTTTCTTCAAATCTAACACATTCTTTTGGAATAAATCTTGATTTGGGGTTCTCTTATTTTTTGATTGAACAGATTCTATGTGGACGGAACACCGATTAGAGAATACAAAAATAGTGAATCAATGGGAGTTTCATATCCGAAGAACCAACCAATGAGGATTTACTCGAGTCTTTGGAATGCAGATGATTGGGCTACAAGAGGAGGACTTGTCAAGACTGCTTGGAGCCAAGCACCCTTCAGTGCTTCTTACAGAAACTTCAGTGCTAATGCTTGTATTTCCAGTTCTTCATCTTCTTGCAATTCCAATACTACAACTTCAACAAGCAATTCATGGTTGAATGAAGAGTTAGATAACACAAGCCAAGAGAGGCTTAAATGGGTGCAGAAGAATTACATGGTCTATAATTACTGCACTGATTCTAAGCGATTTCCACAAGGATTTCCAGCAGATTGTGTTCAGAATAACTGAGCATTTATAGTGAAAAAATAGTGTATTCTCTTATATATTTTTGATCTCTAGAACTATTGTAATGATTCTTTTATTGTTTTGTACCCATCAGTAGAAGATGCAATAATTATTGAGGATTAGAAACATCTTAGTTTTGTACTAAGTTTATATAAACAATGAAACATATATTTTCTTTTATACTTTGTGTTTTGCATATGTTTTTTTTAAAAAATTAATGAGGAACTTTTGCAAATAGTCAACGTAATAAACTTAATTATGTTCTATAGCTATAATTTATATATTTACGGACTGCAGCTATAGCTTAAGCTGGCTCGTTTATATAATTTACGGGTACATTTGTATAATTCAGTTATTTTTGTATAAACTCGAAATAACGAATTTATACAATTACAAACATCAGAAGTGTAAACAGATGTACAAATTTCAAATTATACAAAAGTTATACAAATAATATTATACAAATTCTGAATTATACAAACGTGCGAATTATACAAAACTAAAAAGTTGAGCGGTATAATTATAGCTAAAAGTAGATTGTGAATTGTAATTAAAGCAAACTATAATTATATTAACTAATTAACTAGTATATATTTGCTTATACGCTTAATTTTTCCAAAATTAAATTTGACCTAGTGGGCCAATTTTATTGATAAATATGCAAACAATAAAGCTGAAAAGGAGGTCCAAAAGTGAACAACCCAAAGCCTAAAAAATATGATGGAAAACAAAACAAAACAAAAAAAAAAAAATCTAGATTTATCTTCTGCATCTTCTCTTTGCATTTAGAAAAGTAACTTTTCAACTTCTATATATTGCTCATGGCAGCATCAAGTTGTCTTAACTTAGTCCAATCTCTGATGTATCTTTATTCATCAATATGTCGAATATCTCCCTTCTAACGTTTGTAAAAGGTCGATTTATTTATCTCCCTTCCCGCAATTAATCGTCTTCATTTTTTACTTTCAAATCTCAAGAATAGTTAACAAGTTTCGGTGGTCCTCCATACTCCTACTACCTTACCTTTCTGACCAATTTTCAGGTAAAGTAAAGTGCCTCGTGTAAATTGATCTTTTCCGCATATGACCTCCAAATCTTCTTTGATTCAATTGGAGTTTTTATGTGTTCTTGATAGATTCAGCTCCATGTGACATGTATTGATTGTGCTATTTTTTATTCTTCCACAAAAGTGTGAATAAAATAACATGAATTGTTTACTGCCTCTCTTGAAAGCTATCATGATATAACTGTTGTTTGTGGTTGATTTGGAGAACTATTATTCAAATCTATATAATTGGAGAAATAGTGAGTGTTTGAAGAGAACATTTTTTATTTTACTCTCAAAATATAGAAAATGAAGAGTAAAATAGAGAGGGTTTGAGATGGAAGTACAATAGACGAAAGGTGAATTTGCATCATTTCAAATTCCTATCTTAATTGGTGAGAAGGCGGGAGAAAAGTCTAAATACTTAGGACCCGTTTGACGATAAATATATTTGCGAAGAACTTGGAAAATGGTTTTTCAAATATCTCAAGTTTTCAAATAATAGAAAAAAACTAATATTTGGGCTTAAGTTCTAATATTTGAGAATTTTTAAAAATTTAAAAATACCCCAAACTTTATATTTTATAAAAAACACCCATCATTTATTAATTCCAACTAATATTTATCTATCATATTACTCCATTAATAACTTATAAAAATTGAGAAAAAAGAACAATTTATTTTTAATGGGTTATAATTAATTATGAATCAGTTCCAAGTTTGAGTATGCAATTAAGATATTTCTCTTTCCCATATTGCTATTTGTTGTCGTTAATTCTTATCAATTATGTTATAATATAAGGTTATTTATTAACGGAACATGCTCATTATAAAATGATAATACAAATTTAAAGGAATTTTTAATAATTTTAAGAATTTATGGGTATAAAATCATATTTTTTGAAATAGTCAAATATTTCTGTCAAAATTTATGATCAAACGCATGGTGAAATTTCACCCAAAAAATGTTTTGCCAAGAATATTTGAAAATTTGGAGCCAAATGCTAACTTATACTTAATTATATAATTATATTTATGCAATCAAAAAATATATTTATAATTACACCGTGATTACATTAGACAAATAAGCAAATCATTATAATTACTAGGTTATACTCCCTATAGTTCATATTAACTAAATTTGTGAGACAATGCACTCCATTAAGAAAAATAATTTAGGACATAAATTGAACTATAGTTATTCTCAAATTATTTTTGAAAATAGAAATAATTTAAAGCAAAATCATAAATATGAGCAATTAACTCTCTTAAACTTATCACCTAAAAGATGTAAATGAAATGCAAAAATGAAAGAAATTTATAACAACTCTCTTAAATATGAAACAATTAACTTACTTTGAACATTAAATAAAGACTAAAAAAATCAATTACTTCCTTTATCTACTTTTAATTATTATGTTGCGCTTTTCAAAAGTTAGTTTGACTAATTTTCAAAATTAAATTAAATTACATTAATTCGATATTTTAAACAAAAAATTTAAATATTCAAAAATTATACAAAAAGTATTATAAATTTCATTTTGTTTTTTTGCATATCAATTTGATGAAAAAATATATCGTAAAATGTTAGTCAAAATTATTATCGTTTGACTCTAAAAAAGAAAATTATGACAATTAAAAGTGGACGGAAGTAGTATTATGATTTGAGGAAGTATAATTATACAAATTTCAATTATTAGGTGACCTAAAAATAATCCTTGGGTTAAGACACAAGTGTCATTCATTCATTGTTTTCCTCTTATTTATGGGCTGTCACTTAGCTTTGATGGCATCATTTTTTTTCCTGTTTTCAGTTCAATCTTTTTTTCTTGCTTTCTGTTTTACTTTGAACCTTCCTCTTTATTTGTTGGTGAGGACTGAGGTGGGCTGGTATAAACCCTTATAAAACCCCATCTACCTATCCAATTCTAATTCATCCAACTAACTTTGAAATCTTAAAATGGCTTCTTCTAAGTTAGTACTTGTAATGTGTTTTATGATCAGTGCTTTTGGCATTGCAATTGGGGCCAAATTCGATCAAGAATTCGACATCACATGCGGTGATGGCAGAGCAAATATACTCAACAATGGGGACCTCCAAACTCTCTCACTTGACAAAATCTCTGGCTCTGGTTTTCAATCCAAGAATGAAATATCTCTTTGGTAAAATTGACATGCAGGTCAAACTTGTCCTCAGAAACTCTGCTGGCACTGTCACTGCTTACTATGTAATTTCCTTAATTTCTTTTTTCTGAATCATTTTTGAGCTATACATGTTTATTAAGTTGAAATGAAATTGAACTCTTTTATTTTGGAAATTTATTGCAGTTGTCATCACAAGGACCAACACATGATGAGATAGATTTTGAGTTCTTGGGAAATCTAAGTGGTGATCCTTATACTCTCCACACTAATGTATTTAGCCAAGGAAAAGGAAACAGAGAGCAGCAATTTCATCTCTGGTTTGATCCTACAGCTGATTTCCACACTTATTCCATCACTTGGAATCCACAACGCATCATGTAAGTAGTTATACATTCAATCTTTCTTCAAATCTAACACATTCTTTTGGAATAAATCTTGATTTGGGGTTCTCTTATTTTTTGATTGAACAGATTCTATGTGGACGGAACACCGATTAGAGAATACAAAAATAGTGAATCAATGGGAGTTTCATATCCGAAGAACCAACCAATGAGGATTTACTCGAGTCTTTGGAATGCAGATGATTGGGCTACAAGAGGAGGACTTGTCAAGACTGATTGGAGCCAAGCACCCTTTAGTGCTTCTTACAGAAACTTCAGTGCTAATGCTTGTATTCCCAGTTCTTCATCTTCTTGCAATTCCAATACTACAACTTCAACAAGCAATTCATGGTTGAATGAAGAGTTAGATAGCACAAGTCAAGAGAGGCTCAAATGGGTGCAGAAGAATTACATGGTTTATAGTTACTGCATTGATTCTAAACGATTTCCACAAGGATTTCCAGCAGATTGTGTTCAGAACAGCTAAGCATTTACAGTGAAAAATAGTGTATTTTTTTAATTTACTGTACTGATTCTTTTATTGTTCTGCATCAACCAGAAGATGCATTAATTATTGAGGATTAGAAACATCTTTTTATTGTATTGACAATGAAATAGATATATTCTTTTATAGCTTAGTGTTTTGGATATGAAAAATTATGCTACTGCAGCTCTTTTGCCAAGTACAAAAGACGTGAATTGGCATCATTTTTAAGATTCCTATCTAAATTGATGAGAAGGCGGGAGAAAAGTCAAATTATTTAAACTTAATTATGTAATAATATTTGTGTAATCAAATAATCCATTTGTAATTACCCTATAATGATTATGACAAATAAACAAATCGTTATAATTACTAAATTATATACTCCCTCTATCTCATTTTATGTGAGGTAGTTGACTTGACACAGAGTTTAAGAAAGAAAGGAAGACTTTTAAAACTTATAGTTCAAAATGAATGATATAAATTTGTGTGATGGTAAATTATTTCACTAAGGGCAAAATAGATATTTTATAGTTAAATTGATAGCACTTAATATATAAATGTGTTATTATTTTTGAAACTGACTAAAAAAGAAAGTAAGTCAGATAAATTGAGATAGAGGGAGTAATTATATAAACATCGAATGAATTAAATGCACTTTGGAAAGTGTACATGATAAACAATGAAAAGCCCAATCGAAAATGGTAAGAAACTGATCCAATCTAATTTCCACCGTCACAAAATATTGTATCATTTATATGCCTTAATCAACAAATATCATATATTTAGTATAATATCAAATAATTCAGTCTTAATTTTAAATAGAGATATGACACAAGTATTCCTAGAATATGACTGAAATTTCGGAGAGACACATAAACTTAACTAGGATCCTATCACTCCGAACTCATTTTTTTGTAGTTTTGTGCACCTTTTATGCTGACGTGACACCTTCAACCACCCAAATTTGATTGTGTTTGTACACATGCGTCTGCCATGTTTGTAAATGTTTTCTAAAAATTTTTAATTTGTTTTTTTTAAAAAAAATATTTTTATTTTCTTTATCATATATTTAAATTAAGTTAATACATATTTTCTTACCTTGTATCTAAACTTTTTTTTTTTTTTAACTTCATTCATTGTTTTTTTTTCTTTTATATACTCTTTTTATTTTCTTTATCGTTCCTTTTGATTTGATTTCAAACATCCTATATTTAAGATAAGTTAATTTCGAAGGGATAGCAAAATAAGTGAAGAAATCAAATGAAACATTAGAAAAATTAAAACGTTAAAATTAAAGGATACTTTTTATTTTATTTTTAAAAAATAAGTATAATTTTTTAAAAATAATTAAAAGTGAAAAAAATAAGAAATTAATGAAATAAAAAATATAAAAAGTTTAAAGTGAGAAACAAAATAAAATAAATATTTTACAAAGAAAGAAATGTAAATAATTAAATATATATAAATTTTAATATCAATAAATAAGTGTGCTAACTAATTATAAAGTTACCACTTAAAAATTTACATGTGTTTAATTTTGTTCACTCATCACTTGCCTTATAATGTATTTATTCCATTTTAAATTAGTTTAGAAGGTAATAAGATCCTTGTTAAGTTTATGCGTGTCTTTAAAATTTCAGTCATAACGAAAAAAAAAAGTCATATTCTAAGGATACTTGAAGCTTATCATTTTTAAATACTTAGATTTCTTTTTAAATCCATCAGGTGACACCATTTCTAATATTCTGGATACCATATAGTGCTTGAAACTTGTATTTTCTTCTTGTTTTTTGAGCCTGGAGAATCATGGTTAATAAATATTAAATGAACGAAAATCAAATGCACTTTGGAAAGTGTACACGATAAATAAATGAAATTTAAAAAGCCAATCGAGGAGCAAAGGTAACACGAATGTAGTATAACTGTGGGATTATATGCACATCTTGAATTGAAATTTGTAAAAAGCCAGCTAATTGGTCCACAGATAATATAGCCACGCTATATAATCCCCTGCTAGACGAATATTTTAAAGGGTAACTAAACCCAACTAGTAGAAATAATACAATGTAGGTACACTTGAATAAACAAAGGGAAACAATACACAAGTTGAAGTAGTTCCAATGATCAACGAGAGTTTGTAGTGGAGTGGTAAATACTTCTTCATTCTTAATTAAAAGTTTTAGATTCTAGTCTCCGGGGTATAGAGTCGCCTTTGTTAGAGAGCCTATTCGATTTGAGATTTTCCAATGCAAATTTAGATTTAATCGGACTTCAGTTCCAATGAAAATGATAGTGTGAGGGTTGGAAAGACTCACCATATATGTATGGGCTGTCACTTAGCTTTGATGCCATCATTTTTAATCCTGTTTCCAGCTCAAATCTTTTTTTCCTGCTTTCGGTTTTACTTTGAACCTTCCTCTTTATTTCCTTAAGCCTAACTCCACACGCTCTAGCTACTTCTTTGTTGCTGACGTGGGGTGGTATAAACCCTTATAAAACCTCACTTACCTATCCAACTCTAATTCATCCAACAAATTAAAGTTTGAAATCTTTAGAACTAAACATGGCTTCTTCTTCTTCTAAGTTAATTATCAAAACTCACAGTAATGGTCAGTGTTCAATCAAACAGAAACAAGCAAGCCATGGATGGCAATCGAAAGAGAAAGAGAGAAACTGTGAGAAAATGAATTTTAAGAGAATAAAAACTGCAACCGTTTCATTGATCACTGAGACATTATATACATGTGACTAAGACCTTTTAGAAGAATCAAATACACAAGTAATCTTCTAACTAACTAATTGACATATTAACAAACTACTATATCATGACACTACTAAAAAATTGTCAAAAAGAGACGGAAAAGCGATGCAGTCAATCTCGTAGCTTTTTGGCTCGACACTTTTCAAAAGCGACGGACTGTGTCGCAAAAAAGCAACGGACAACGTTGCTTTTGTTTTTTTTTTAATTTATTTTTTTTGACAAATGCGACGCCGTCCTTCGCTTTTTTTATATTTTTTATTTTTCAAAAAGAGACAAAGTCCGTTGCTTTTCTTAATTTTTAATTTTTTTAGAATCTTGAAAAGTGACTGACTAAAAAACCCCATCCGTCGCTTTTCTGGATTTTTCAAAAAATAAAATCCAAAAAAGCGACGGACAAAGCCACCCTGTTTGTCGCTTTTTCTGCAAAACTTTTGAAGCAATTCAATTCAATTCAATTCAACCCAATCAATTCCAAAACATTATAAAGAAGCTACACAAAATATAAAACAACAAACTTAAATTAACATTCAAAAATATCTAAATCACAATTTAAAGACTTATAAAGACTTTCAAAATTCGTTTCAAGATTTCAAGTAATTCAAACTTCAAATTAAATTCAAAGTCTTAATTAAGTTCAAATTATGTTCAAGCTTAATTAAATTGTTCATAAAGACTATATTTTATCAACATTTCTAAAATTCAACCTAACAATTAGTTCATAAATTCTATAAATCAAGATTCCTAAAGTTCACAATCAAAAGTTTAAAATCCTACAATAATTCAAGATTCCTAAAGTTCACAACTTAAAGTTCTAAAATCCCACAATAATTCAAGGTTTCTAAAGTCCACAACCTAAAGTACTAAAATCCTACAACAATTCAAGATTTCTAAAGTTCACAACCTAAAGTTTAAAATCCTACAATAATTCAAGATTTCTAAAGTTCACAACTTAAAGTTCTAAAATCCCATAATAATTCAAGATTTCTAAAGTTCACAACCTAAAGTTCTAAAATCCTAAAATAATTCAAGATTTCTAAAGTTCTAAAATCCTACAAAAATTCAAGTTCTCTAAAGTTCACAACTTAAAGTTCTAAAATCCTACAAAAATTCAAGTTTTCTAAAATTCATAACTTAAAGTTCTAAAATCCTACAAAAATTCAAGTTTTCTAAAATTCATAACTTAAAGTTCTAATATTCTACAATAATTCAAGATTTCTAACGTTTCACATCCTAAAGTTCTAAAATCTTACAAAAATTCAAGTTCTCTAAAGTTCACAACTTAAAGTTCTAAAATCCTACAAAAATTCAAGTTTTCTAAAATTCATAACTTAAAGTTCTAATATTCTACAATAATTCAAGATTTCTAACGTTTCACACCCTAAAGTTCTAAAATCTTACAAAAATTCAAGTTCTCTAAAGTTCACAACTTAAAGTTCTAAAATCCTACAAAAATTCAAGTTCTCTAAAATTCACTACTTAAAGTTCTAAAATCCCACAATAATTCAAGATTTCTAAAGTTCACAACCTAAAGTTCTAAAATCCTATTTTAATTCAAGATTTTCAAAGTTCACAACCTAATTAATGTTCTAAAATCCTACAAAAATTCAAGTTCATATCTAATTTCTAGAATTTCTAAGTTCAAGAATATAAGTCAAGTAACCGAATTTTCAACAACAATATAATATATAAGCACAAATACAATGACAAATTGAAAAATTCAACTAATCTCTAACTTCTAACTTCTAATAATTAATTTACAATCATATTTAAAAATCCTCAATTTAAAAGAAAACTAATCCTAAAATCTAAAATCTTCAATTCTCTCCCTAACTAACAATAATCAAATGTACAAATTAACAATTGAATAACACAATTCTTCAAACTAAAAAAATATACAAACTAAGAAATCAAATATAATTACTAGAATTGAAAAAAAAAACTAAAATTAAACCCTAAATTTAAGTACTCAAAAGTTCATAACTTAAATTTCTAAAATCCTATAATAATTCAAGATTTCTAAAGTTCACAACCTAAGTTCTAAAATCCTACAATCATTCAAGATTTCTAATGTTCACAATCTAAAGTTCTATAATCCTACAAAAATTCAAGTTCATGTCTAATTTCTAAAATTAATTCTATATAAACTTCAAATTCAAGAATTTCCAAGTTCAAGAATTCAACTAACCTAATTTCAACTTTCATATAATATCCAACATTTTTCTAACTTTAAAGTAATCTAACTTTCATGTACAATCTAATATTTTTCTAACTTCAACTTTCAAAGTTACTAAATTCAAGACCTTCTAAGTTGAAAATTCAACTAATCTAATTTCGAATTTCATATGCTAATATTTTCTAACTTCAAAGTAATCTAACTTTCATATACAATTCAATGTTTTTCTAACTTCAACCGTCAAACATACAAAATTCAAGAATTTCAAAGTTGGAAGATGCAACTAATCTAACTTCTAACTTTATAACTTCTAACTTCTAACTTCTAACTTTATAACTTCTAACTTCTAACTTCTAATTATTTGTTAGTTCTAACTTCTAATACTCAATTCACAATTATATTTTTAAAAAAACCCAATTTAGAAGAAAATCCTAAAATTAAAAATCCCCAATTCTCTCCTAACTAACAATAATCAAATATACAAATTAGTAATTGACTAACATAATTCATCAAACTAAAACAATATACTAATTTATAACAAATCAAATATTACTAGAATTGAAAAAAAACTAAAATTAAATCCTAACCTTAACAAGCTAAGGAAAAGAGGCAGTGAGGACAATGGGTGGCGGCCCGACGGGGCAAGGCGGCGATGGGACTAATGCTCAAGGAGAGAAGGGCGACGGCGGCGCAACAACTTGGTTTTAGAGAGAAGGGAGAGAAGAGAGAAGAGAGAAGAGAGAGAAGAGAGAAGAGAGATGGGAAAATGGGGGGAAAACCCGTTTTTGGTTCAACATAATATAAAAAAAGCGACGGACAATGTCTCTTTGTCCGTCGCTTTTTTAAAAATATTTGACCGAAATTTTGACTAAAAAGCGTCGGACTAAGAGATGCTGTCCGTCGTTTTTTAAAAATGTTTGACTAGATATTTTGACCAAAAAGCAGTAGACTAAGAGATGCCGTCCGTCGCTTTTTTAAAAAACTAATTAATAAAATAAAGTAAATAAAAAATGACGGACATCGTGGTTATTGTTTAATTTATAAATAATTATTTTTAATAAAAAGCAACGGACGGCGTCTCGATATATATTAAATAAATAATTATTAATTATATATATATAGCGCAAAAATCTGCAAAAAAAAGCGACGCACGAAGAGATGCCGTCCGTCGCTTTTTGTAAAATAATTTTAAAAATAATATTTTTATTAAAAAGTGACGGACAGTGTGACAATTGGCGTCGCTTTTTTGGAGTGACGCTTTCCATCATTTTTTCTTCCGTCGTTTTTTAGCAGTTTTTAGTTGTGTGACTAACTAACTAACTACTGACTAATCTAGATAATTAAGTTTAGCTTTAATTCTCAATACCCCTTCTCAAGTTGGTGGTGAGGATCTCACAGTCAACTTGTTCAAAGCTATAACATGTTTGATACCAGTGAGGGACTTAGTGAGGATGTCTGCCAGTTGTTCAGTAGTGGTCACGTGGTGAATAGAAATGGGCCCCTCATGCAACTTATTACGCACAAAATGACAAGCAACTTCAATGTGCTTAGTTCTCTCATGGAAGACAGGGTTGTGAGCTATATATATAGCAGCCTGACTGTCACAGTATACAACAATTGGAGAAGAATAAGGTATGGTCAATTCAGTGATTAACTTGTGCAGCCAAACCAATTCACCTACCACTTTCCTAAGTGTTTTGTATTCTGCCTTCTGTAGATGACAAGAATATTGTTTCTTGCTTTTTAAACTTCCAACTGATAGGGCTGTCACCAAGTAAGACCAAAGATCCACTTACATATTTCTTGAAATCTGGGCATGTGGCCCAGTCTGAATCACAGTATGCCTTCATAGTACAATGAGGGTCATTTGACAAGTAAATTCCCAAGGTAGGATCCTGTTTTAAGTATCTAAGCAAGTGTAAAACTGCTTGTAGGTGGGGGAGTTCTGGGATCCTGCATGAACTGACTCAGTTGTTTGGCACTAAAGGCTATGTCCAATCTAGTGTTAGTTAGGAAATTCAACTTGCCTACAAGTTTCCTGTAATAAATGGGATCAGAAAGTGGAGTTCCCTCCTTGGCCCTGAGTTTAATATTAGGATCAAGAGGAGATGATAATGAAGTGTAATTAAGACAGTCATACTCCTTTAGTAAGTCCAATACAAACATCCTTTGTGAAATGAGTACCCCTGCTGCTATATCAAGAATCTCCATTCCCAAAAAATAATGTAGTCTGCCAAGGTCTTTGATCTTAAAGGTCTTGTCTAGGTAGGTCTTTAACTGTGTTATTTCATCTGTGTCTGTGCCTGTCAAGAATATGTTATCAACATAAATTGCCATAAAGACTACCGATGAATTAGATTTCTTGTAAAACAATGAGTAATCATGGTGTGAATGCGTATAGCTTCTAAGGGACAGTGCTTCAGTCAACTTAGCATACCACTGTCTGCTGGCTTATTTAAGACCATATAAAGACTTGTTAAACTTGCATACCAGGTTTGCTTCACTCACATCAAGACCTTGTGGCGTGTCATATATACTTCTTCATGAAGATCACCATGTAAAAATGCATTATTGACATCAAGTTCGAACATTTCCCAACCTTTTTTCACAGCATATGCTACTAAGGTTCTCACAATGTTCATTTTAACAACAGGTGAATATGTTTCTGTGTAATCTATTCCAGCATGTTGAGTGTAGCCCTTAACAACTAGTCTAGCCTTGAACCTCTCTATGCTACCATCAACTTTGTCCTTCACTTTGTAAACCCATTTACATCCAATAGCTTGCTTGTCTGTAGATAGTTTGATCAAATCCCAAGATCTATTGGCATGTAATGCATCAAACTCTTGTTGCATGGCCTTTTGCCAGGTAGGACTTAGAGATTCTTCTTTATAAGAACATGGTTTACTGTCACAACAAATGCTTTAAGCCAAGACTGGACTGTTAGAAGCAATGACATCAGGAGTTATGTAATGGCGTTTATTGAATAGTGCATTAAGGGACATGTTGTTTTGGCATTACTGAGAATGGTAGTAGTGGAAATGGAACTGGTAGGGGTCTTTAGAGTGGGGAGAGACTGAACATAATCTTTTAAATGATAAGTTGTCTTAATTTCCCTATGAGTCTTCTCTGTGGTATTGTTGGAGCTGGTACTTCAGTGTGTATGTGGTGATGAGTATGTGGACTGAGGACTAAGTGACAAATCAGTATGATCATCAATTACATCCAAGTGATTGTTTAATAATGTATCACAAGGTTCAGTATAATCAGAGGAACAAGATTTAAAAATGAAAGGAAAAGTGCATTTTCATGAAGATAATGTAAATAGAAAAACATTCTCATGAAATACCACATCTCTAGAAACTTGTATCCTTTTTGTGGCAAGACTCATTACCTTGTACCCTTTAGTTTCAGAGGGATATCCTACAATAATATGGGGTGTGATTCTTGGTTCTAGCTTGTCCTCATGGACTTTGGGCACTATGGGGGTAGCGAAGACATCCAAAGGATCTTAATTGGTTGTATTTTGGTTTTTCTTTGTACAACACTTTATAAGGACACTTGTTCTTGAGAAAGATGGAAGGAAGCTTGTTTATAAGGTACGTGGTTGTAAGAATACATTCACCTAAGTACCTTACATATAATTTAGATTGAAAAAGGAGAGCTCTGGCTGTTTCTAGCAAGTATTTGTGCTTTCTTTCTACTATGTTGTTCTGTTGTGGTGTAAAGGAAGCTTTTCTATGTGATGCCTTTGGCTTGAAGGAATTTGTTTGTTTCAGTGTAATTAAACTCCTGTCCATTGTCAAACCTAATGCATTTTATGGTTGTTTTGAACTGATTTTCTATCATGTTTATGAAGGTTTGAAGAACTTGTAAGGCATGACTTTTGGTACTCAACAAATATGTCTAGGTAGCCCTACTGTAATCATCTACAAGGGTGATGAAATATTTGTAATTATTGTATGTAGGTACATGGTAAGGCCCCTATAGATTAATGTGTTGAAGGTCAAAAATTCCCTTAGAATGAGTGGTGTTGTGGGTGAATGACAACCTGACCTACCTTGCCATAGGGCATATGGTACACATAAAAGGTTGCTTGGGGGAAAATTTGAGTGGAATAGTAGGTATATTTCTCATCTTCACAAATGGCACATGGCCAAGTCTATTATGCCACAGTAAGTCTATATTATTTTTAGGAGATTCAAGAGATGCACCATTATTCAACACATTTGTATTATTGAAAGTAGAAGAGCAAACCGAGATATCATGAAGTTTCCTGGTGTGTTCAATACAAGAATAAGGATTCATGAATACATTGCATGTTCTAACAGATGATTTATTACAAATTGAAACTGGGAAAGAAAGACATTTATGAGATATACAACTACACACAAAAGTATTGGAATCAACAGTATCCTTCAAGCATCTGCCACACATATAGTAAATACCATCCTTGCTGCTACCAATTGCCTGAGGCCTCTTCACTGAAGGGGCCTATAATAGACAGGTTGTATCAGTGAATAAGACCATACACTTCATTGAAGAAACCAAGGATTGAACTGAAATGAGATTATACTTGAAAGAGGGAACATGTAAAACTTTGTTTAAGACAATTTTAGATGTAATATGTACATCACCATATTCGGTCACTTTGACCTTGTATCAATTAGGGAGTGAGACAAATATAAGGTAAGGTAATGTTTGGATATTTGTTAGGGAGGATTTATTAAAGGTCATATGGTTTGAAGCTCCTGAGTCAATGATCCATAAGTCAATACTTGATCTAAAATATTTGCATGAAGCAATACCAAAATTAATAGAAAAAGTGCACACTACTGTACTTGTAAAAGTGTTAGGCTCAGGATTAGCCTTGGAATCCTCTCCTGAGCCATCAATCTAAAACTACTGCAGCAAATTCATAATCTGACCATATTGTTCCTATGTGATACAATGTTTGAGTTCCTACTCCCTTGTGAGCATTCTTCACCATGTGATGTATCAAGCATTGTGCCATGTGCATTAGCCACAATCTTCCTTCCTTGGAAATTCTGATTACTGTTTTACCTGAACTGTTGTCCATTGTTATGATTGTTTGTTATATAATTAAGAATGTTATTCCCTGATGGATATCTATGTAGCTTATATCATTTCTCCTTAGTATGGCCCTGTTTCTTACAAAACTCACAGATTATGACACTCCTATTATTGTTGTTGCCTGAGTAAGGACCATTACCTGCATAATTGTTGTTGTTTCTTGAGTCATTGTTATTCGAAAAATTTGTTCTGTAGGTTCTACCACCTCTACTAGTATTCACATTCAAGGAGGTTGACTCCATAGGGATACAACTAACAGGTCTAAATTCTCTTTGTTTCTCCTCCTGAATCAACAAGGAAAAAGCCTGTGCAGTAGAGGGAAGAGGATTCATCATGAGTATGCTACCTCTGATCACAGTGTTGACTTCATTCAGTCCCATGAAAAAATGTATCAATCGTCTATCATTTTAGATTTGTGCATACTATTTTTGGCACCACAAGTGCATAGACTCTTTGCATTCAAGGTACTCAATTCCTCCCATAACTTCTTCATCCTTGTGTAATAGATAGTGATGTTTAGAACACCCTGTGTTAAGTCATTAGTTTCCTTTTGAATTTGATACAATTTCGCACCATTGATCTGGTCATATCTGTCTTCTAGTTCCTTCCAAAGTTCAGTAGAATTGTTGACATATTCAACACTATTGCGATTTTTTTGGTTAGGGAATTCAATATCCATGATGTTACCATATCATCACACCTCTGCCATTGGCGAGATTGGGGAGAGTTTTCAGCTGGCTTCACATAGCTCCCATCAATGAAAACCGACTTATTTTTCACAGATAAAGCTCATAAAACGCCTCTTCTCCAGGATCTGTATCCAACTCAATCAAATTGAGATGAAACAAGTGACATTCCTGGATCATCTAAAGGATGAACATAGAAAACACTGCTTGTGTCAATCCCAGTAGTAGTTGCTACCTCTGTTATGATGAAAAAGATGAAAAACGAAACTAGATTGAATTTGAAAATAGAAACTAGATCTAGAAGATTGAAGAAAAGATGAATTAAAACAGATGTGGCTCTGATATCATATCAAAACTCACAGTAATGGTAACTATTCAATCAAACAGAAACAAGCAAGCCATGGATGACAATCGAAAGAGAAAGAGAGAAACTGTGAGAGAATGTATTTTGAGAGAATGAAAAAAACTGCAACCGTTGCATTGATCACTGAGGCATTATATACATGTGACTAAGAACTTTCTAGAAGAATCAAATACACAAGTAATCTTCTAGCTAACTGACATATTAACAAACTACTATATCATGACTAACTAACTAACTACTGACTAATCTAGATAATTAAGTTTAGCTTTAATTCTCAATATTAGTACTTTTGATGTGTTTTATGGTCAGTGCTTTTGGCATTGCAATTGCACCCAAGTTCGATGAAAAATTCGACATCACATGGGGTGATGGCAGAGCAAAAATACTCAACAATGGCGACCTCCTTATTCTCTCACTTGACAAAATCTCTGGCTTTGGTTTTCAATCCAAGAATAAATATCTCTTTGGTAAAATTGACATGCAGCTCAAACTTATCCCTGGAAATTCTCCGGGCACCGTCACTGCCTACTATGTAATTCCCTTATTTTCCTTTTTCTTAAATGATTTTTGAATTTATTTAGTTGAAATGTAATTGAACTTCTTTTTTGAAAATTTATTGCAGTTGTCATCACAAGGACCAACACACGATGAGATAGATTTCAATCTAATGTATTTTGCCAAGGCAAAGGAAACAGAGAGCAATAATTTCATCTTTGGTTTGACCCTACTGCTGATTCCCACACATATTCAATAACTTGTAATCCACTACGCATCATGTAAGTAATTAAATATTCGATCTTTCATAAAAAAATATGTGACTTTTTAAATCAAATCTTGATTTGGGGTTATCTTATTTTTGATTGCACAAATTCTATGTGGATGGAACGCCGATTAGAGAATACAAGTATAGTGAATCAATGGGAGTTTCATATCTGAAGAACCAACCAATGAGGATATACTCAAGTCTTTGGAATGCAGATGATTGGGCTACAAGAGGAGGACTTGTCAAGATTGATTGGAGCCAAGCACCCTTTAGTGCTTCTTATAGAAACTTCAATGCCAATGCTTGTATTCCCAGTTCTCCATCTTCTTGCAATTCCAATACTACAACTTCAACAAGCAATTCATGGTTGAATGAAGAGTTAGATAACACAAGTCAAGAGAGGCTCAAATGGGTACAGAAGAATTACATGATTTATAATTACTGCACTGATTCTAAATGATTTCCATCAGATTGTGTTCAGAATAGCTGAGTATTTACAGTGGAAATTTTTGTATTCTTTTACTTATGATCTATAAAACTATTATATTGATTCTTTTATTGTTCTGTACCAACCAGCAGCAGAGGATTACAAACATCTTAATTCTTAGTTTTGTTACTAAGGGATCGTTTGGTGAAATTACAAAGTTTGTTTTCCCCAAGTTTTCTTAGGATTATTTGACTATTTCAAAAAATATGATTTATACTCATAAGTTCTAGAAATTATTAAAAATATCCATAAATTGATATTATATATTTATAGTGAATATGCTCAATTTAAAAATAACCTTATAACATAATTGATACTCCCTTTGTCCCTTATTACTTATCTACTTTTCTTTTTATAGTTGTCCCTAATTATTTGTTCATTTTGACAAATCAAGAAAGGACAAAATAATTTTACCTATTATACCGTCAATTAATTACTTTGGAAAAGGTAGAATTTCTTGAAAATCTTAATTTTTTAACCCATTCACTTTATAATTAATAGGGGTAAAATAGTAAACTTACTATGTCAATAATTGCTTTCTTAATAGGTGTGCCAATTCAAAAGTGGACAAGTAATTAGGAACAGACGGAGTAAAAATCAACAACAACAAAATAACAATATATGCAAGAGCAATACATAAATCGCATATTCAAACTTGTCATTGATTCAATTATAATTATAATCCATTAGAAACAAATTGTTCTTTTTTCTCAATTTTGTCACTCAAGCTAGAATACGAACTCTTCCAGAGAATGTGGTAACAAACTATTCCTTTATATAATCTTCCCACATTCTATGGACAATCTCTTCCCTACAAGCTTTCATATTTAGATCAGATGACAGAGAAGACGAAACAATATTGTTAATT
Organism: Solanum bulbocastanum; assembly: GCA_037074985.1. NCBI lineage: Eukaryota > Viridiplantae > Streptophyta > Magnoliopsida > Solanales > Solanaceae > Solanum > Solanum bulbocastanum. The sequence goes on from CM073599.1 coordinate 37,973,688, forward strand.
TGAGTCGATTGTTCGTCATCTTCATCAATAAGCGTATCATCACGTTTATGTTCATTGAATATTTCATCATTGTTTTTATTTTCACGCAAAAATATTATATAATATATACAACACAAACAACTACTATTTTAACTTGCATGCCTAAATCATTAGCTGTTCATGTCTTGTCGTAGTATTCTGAATCTACTTTTCCACGCATCAAATGTTCTTTCAATTACATTACGCAAAAAGGCATGTCTATAAATAATTCTTTGTCATGCTTAGACTCTCTTTCACTTTCCTTGTAGTCCTACAAATGATATCGCATAGTCGGCATAGAGATGTTTACTATGATTGGTGAGCATGTTGTTTAATAGAATTATTTATTGGTAGTAATAGATAGATATGGTAGATAAATATTATGGAATTTTTTTTATAAAATATAAAAGTTTGGGGTGATTTTTTAATTTTTTAAAATTCTCAAGTACTATAACTTGACCCAAAAACTATTTTTTTCTAGTATTTGGAAACTTGAGATTCTTGACAAATATATTTGCCAAGTTATGTAACCAAACACCATTGGCAAAGTTTTTTCCAAAGTTTTATTTGGGGCATATCTCTTGTTATATTTTCGGTTCAAAATATACCACCTTATGCTATACTTTTAGTCCAAATATTTTATTATACTTTGACTCAAATTTATTTTTCATCTTAACAAAACAAATATGTTTCAAGCTTATAATCAAATAACTTGCTCTGAATTTTAAATATTTTGATTTCTTTTTAAATCTATTAGGTGATACCATTTCTAATGTTCTGGATACCATATATTGCAGGGGAACTTTTGCCTATTTTCTGATATTTTTGTTGTTTGAACATGGATGATCATGGTTAGTAAAATATTGATCAATGAACAAAATGCAAATGCACAGTGGAAAGTGTACGCGTTAAATAAATGAAATTAAAAAGGCCAATCGAGGAGCAAGAAATTACCTGAATGTTTTAGGAGTACAGCGGGATTAGAATTGAAATTTGTAAAAGGTCAGCTGGTTGGTCTACAGATAATATTGCCACGGGATATAACCTCTTGCTACTCAAATACCTTAAGGCGGTACTCTAGGTACACTTGAATAAACAAAGGGAACAATACACAAGTTTAACTAGTTCCAATAATAACGAGCTAGAGTTATGGTGAAATGATAAGTATTTCTTTATTAAATTTCAAATTCAAGTCTCACCTTTGTTAGATTTAGGTGGGACTTTTCAATGCGAATTCAGATTTAGTGAGGTTTCAATATAAATATCAAACACCACATTAAAAAAAAAAAAAAAAAAAAAATAGTTCCAACGAAAATGATAGTGCGAGTCTTGGAAAGACTGACCATATATGGGCTGTCACTTAGCTTTGATGCCATCATTTTTTATCCTGTTTCCAGCTCAATCTCTTTTTCTGTTTTACTTTGAACCTTCCTCTTTATTTCCTTAAGCCTATCCCCACACGCTCTACCTACTTCTTCATTGCTGAGGTATAAAACCTCACCTAGCTATCCAATTCTGATTCATCCAACAAACTTTAAAATCTTAAGAATTAAACATGGCTTCTTCTTCTTCTAAGTTTGTGTTTTTGATGTGTTTTATGATTAGTGCTTTTGGCAATGCAATTGCAGCCAAGTTCGATCAAGAATTTGATATCACATGGGGTGATGGCAGAGCAAAAATACTCAACAATGGGGACCTTCTAACTCTCTCACTTGACAAAATCTCTGGCTCTGGTTTTCAATCCAAGAATGAATATCTCTTTGGTAAAATTGACATGCAGCTCAAACTTGTCCCCGGAAATTCTGCTGGCACTGTCACTGCTTACTATGTAATTAATTAACCCCTTCCCTTAGTTTCTTTTTCTGAATCATTTTTGAGCTATACATGTTTATTAAGTTGAAATGAAATTAAACTCATTTATTTTGGGAATTTATTGCAGTTGTCATCACAAGGACCAACACATGATGAGATAGATTTTGAATTCTTGGGAAATCTAAGTGGTGATCCTTATACTCTCCATACTAATGTATTTAGCCAAGGAAAAGGAAACAGAGAGCAGCAGTTCCATCTCTGGTTTGATCCTACTGCTGATTTCCACACTTATTCCATCACTTGGAATCCACAACGCATCATGTAAGTAGTTAAACATTCAATCTTTCTTCAAATCTAACACATTCTTTTGGAATAAATCTTGATTTGGGGTTCTCTTATTTATCGATTGAACAGATTTTATGTGGATGGAACGCCAATTAGAGAATACAAGAATAGTGAATCAATGGGAGTTTCATATCCTAAGAACCAACCAATGAGGATATATTCAAGTCTTTGGAATGCAGATGATTGGGCTACAAGAGGAGGACTTGTCAAGACTGATTGGAGCCAAGCACCCTTTAGTGCTTCTTACAGAAACTTCAATGCCAATGCTTGTATTACCAGTTCTCCATCTTCTTGCAGTTCCAATTCTGCAACTTCAACAAGGAGTTCATGGTTGAATGAAGAGTTAGATAATACAAGCCAAGAGAGGCTCAAATGGGTGCACAAGAATTATATGGTTTATAATTACTGCACTGATTCTAAACGATTTCCACAAGGATTTCCAGCAGATTGTCTTCGGAATAACTGAGCATTTATAGTGAAATTTTTTATATTCTTTTACTTATGTTCTATAAAACTATTGTATTGATTCTTTCATTGTTTTGCACCAACCAGTAGAAGATGAGGATTAGAAACATCTTAATTTTGTACTAAAAGTTTATATAAACAACGAAATACATATATTCCTTTATAGTGTGTTTGGATATGAAAAAATTATGCTAATACAGTTCTTTTGCCAAATACAATAGAATGAAAGGTGAATTGGCATCATTTCAAATTCCTATCTTAATTGAGTTGAAGGTGGGTGAATAGTCTAAATATTTATGCCTGATTATATAACTATGTTTGTGCAATCAAATAGAGTAATACGTTTATAGTTACGCTATGATCACATTACGATTTACGGCAAATAGGCAAATCGTTATAATTACTAGGTTATATAATTATACAAAACATTGAACGAATTAAATGCACTTTGGAAAGTGTACATGATAAATAAATGAAAAGCTCAATCGAAAATGGTGAGAATCAATAATTACCATATATCGTAATCTCATAAGTTGAATTTGTATTTAGAGTGGCAAGGGGATCAAGCTTTACCATTTCGAACCTATCCGGTGGATCTGATTTTGTTAGTCGGTATAGGATCGGATATTGGGGATACCGGAACAGGTCCCATAATTTTTTCCCTTGACCAAAACTATCATCATATCATATAATATATTATACTAAAAGTGGGAAGCCACAAAAGTAAAAGTTGAAATAGTATTTTATCCCTATTTTAATTCAAAATGTTATAAAATATCTAAGCAATTAAATATTAAATAATAATTATATCATATTATATTAAGTACTAAAAATGAAAAGGTGTTTTAAAACGCATATTAAGAATGTCTCTCCATTCTCTAACATAACTTTTTGTCTTTCTACAGAATTCTAGGCAAACTTTTGGCGTATAAATATCATGTGGTAAAATTATTATTGGCAAGGAAAAATCTTTTTTGCTAGAAAATTTGGCCAAAATTTGGTCAGAATGATATTTTATCTATGTTATTTTACCTTTTAAAATATTTTCACCCTTTTAACTAAAAAATGAAAAAAAGATCTGTTTATTTTAAAATAAAAAAAAAATTTAGTTTTTTTAATTCTCTGGCCAAATTTTCTGGCTATTTAGCATTTCCCTATTAACAAATACATAATCTAATTCGCCTTTCATAGCTCAGAAGAATAAAGAAACTGATTTCATCAATTACAGAAAATGCTTAAGCATGGAGATCACAGATTAAGGTAGAAGGTTATAGTGGAGCGTTCTCTTGCTTTCCGAAGGGTTTAGACTTAGTGGTGTTTGTCATAGTAGTACTCTTATTCTTGTACTGTCTTTCTTTTGCTTTCTACCACCAATTGTTGTTATGGCATTTTGGTTATTGCACTTCTTTTTGTTGTTGTTATTGTTTTCATAATAGTTGTTATATAATATTACATTATATTTTCTTCACTGTCATTTTTCTTTTTCATATTTACTCTGATTTGCTATATTATATATGTATATGTTATGGTGTGTGAAGCAATGAATATGATGTCAAGCACCGCTGGTAAATTTTGTCTCTACTTTTGTCAATAAGTATTATCTTATTCTGGAGAAAAATATGATGCATACTTCGTTATACATAATTTGCAAATTATAGGATTTGTTAGTGCAATTACTTCCCTCTCATGGTCTGTGCCTTTTGTTTTTCCCTCTTTAAACTTGTAGCTTCTGAATTCCGAATATGGATAACTTATTGATTCTATATTTATTTTCTATCTATAATCTATATGAATAAAGTCTTGCAAATGATGTGTATGTTTTATTTTTCTTTTATTTTTTGTGTCGTTTTTCTCTATTAGACTTTACCAATCTAATTTTTATGAATTTTTTTTACCATTATCGCAAGTATATATTGTTATTTGGTTCAAATTAGTCATGTGACTATACCTGGTCAAAATAATTCTCCATGTAGTGAAAAGGGTGTGATTGAAAATTTTCATGACAGTGAGAAGAGGCAAGATATTAGTAATGCCTCAAGAGACTTATTATGTTCGAATAGCTTTGATACTTTATTGAAGACTACTGGAAAGCAAGTATAGTTAACAGAGAATGACAACAATTTGATCCAAAAAAACAGGTCTCACCACCTACTTTGAATAGCTAATTAAGTCCAGAACCTCCCGTATTTGTGCCTAAATGTGTGATTGCAAAGAAGAATGAGTCAAGGGCCTTAGTGTCAAACACAATTGATTTGGGCGAGGATTCTCTTGATGAAGATGAGGAAGACAATATGCTTGATTTGGGCGAGGATTCTCTTGATGAAGATGAGGAAGATATGCTTGACATATGCGTTGATAGAGTGGCTAGAGAGGGAAATATATCACCTAGACAACAAAGAAGTGGAAGCAACGAAAGCAAAAAGAAAACACATGGAAGGCAACATAGTTGGGATGGTAAAATGACTGAGGAGTTTGTTCCAAGGCACCTACCGATGCGACAGGCAAAGCAAAACCATTTGACAGTATCAATAGGTTCAATAAGATCCAATAAATCTATAAAGAAAGTATGAATTATCAAGTGTTGTTGGATATGTTTGAAGAAGAAGACAAGAGAAAAATACTTCAAGTTACTTTTGATGGGCAATTAATCTTTTTTAATTCATGTGGTGTAATAGAAAGTTTGATGCAGATAACTCAACTTTCTTTATTGACATATTTTTACATTATTTAAGCATCCCATTTATAATGGAGTGTATTACAAATTTTGTGGTGATTAGAAAATACTTAGTGGTAAATTTGCAGGGAAAAAAAAATATGTTTCAAGCTTAGAATCAAATAACTTGCTCTGAATTTTAATAATTTGATTTATTTTTAAATCCATTAGGTGATACCATTTCTAATATTCTGGATACCATATAGTGCAGGGGAACTTTTGCCTATTTTCAAATATTTTTGTTGTTTGAACATGGATGATCATGGTTAGTAAATGTTGATTAATGAACAAAATGCAAATGCACAATGGAAAGTGTACACGTTAAATAAATGAAATTAAAAAGACCAATCGAGGAGCAAGAAATTACCCGAATGTTTTAGGAGTACAGCGGGATTAGAATTGAAATTTGTAAAAGGTCAGCTGGTTGGTCCACAGTAATATTGCCACGGGATATAACCTCTTGCTACTCAAATACCTTAAGGTGGTACAATAGGTACACTTGAATAAACAAAGGGTACAAATACGCAGGTTTAACTAATTCCAATAATAACGAGCTAGAGTTATGGTGAAATGGTAAATATTTCTTTATTAAATTTCAAATTTGAGTCTCACCTTTGTTACAGAGCCTTTATCCTCCAATGTGAGATTTTTCAATGCAAATCCATATTTAGTGAGGCTTTGATATAATATCGAACACTAGATTAAAAAAAGCTAAAAAAAAAAAAACTAGTTCCAATGAAAATGATAGTGCGAGTTCTTGGAAAGACTGACCATATATGGGCTGTCACTTAGCTTTGATGGTATAATTTTTTTTCCTGTTTCCAGCTCAATCTTTTTTTTCTTGCTTTCTGTTTTACTTTGAACCTTCCTCTTTATTTCCTCAAGCCTATACCCACACGCTCTACCTACTTCTTTGTTGGTGAGGTGGGGACCAATAAACCCTTATAAAACCCCATCTAGCTTTCCAATTCTAATTCATCCAACAAACTTTGAAATCTTAAGAATTAAACATGGCTTCTTCTAAGTTAGTACTTGTAATGTGTTTTATGATCAGTGTTTTTGGCATTGCGATTGGGGCCAAATTCGATCAAGAATTCGACATAACATGGGGTGATGGCAGAGCAAAGATACTCAACAATGGGGACCTCCTAACTCTCTCACTTGACAAAATCTCTGGCGCTGGTTTTCAATCCAAGAATGAATATCTCTTTGGTAAAATCGACATGCAGCTCAAACTAGTCCCCGGAAACTCTGCTGGCACTGTCACTGCCTACTATGTAATTCCCTTATTTTCTTTTCTTATATAATTTTTGAGCTACATTTTTATTATTGAATAGAAATCAAATTGAACCTTTTTTTTTGTTTTGGAATTTTATGCAGTTATCATCACAAGGACCAACACATGATGAGATAGATTTTGAGTTCTTGGGAAACCTAAGTGGTGATCCTTATACTCTCCACACTAATGTATTTAGCCAAGGAAAAGGAAACAGAGAGCAGCAGTTTCATCTCTGGTTTGATCCTACTGCTGATTTCCACACTTATTCCATCACTTGGAATCCACAACGCATCATGTAAGTAGTTAAACATTCAATCTTTCTTCAAATCTAACACATTCTTTTGGAATAAATCTTGATTTGGAGTTCTCTTATTTTTTGGTTGAACAGATTCTATGTGGACGGAACACCAATTAGAGAATACAAGAATAGTGAATCAATGGGAGTTTCATATCCTAAGAACCAACCAATGAGGATATACTCGAGTCTTTGGAATGCAGATGATTGGGCTACAAGAGGAGGACTTGTCAAGACTGATTGGAGCCAAGCACCCTTTAGTGCTTCTTACAGAAACTTCAATGCCAATGCTTGTATTACCAGTTCTCCGTCTTCTTGCAATTCCAATACTACAACTTCAACTAGCAGTTCATGGTTGAATGAAGAGTTAGATAACACAAGCCAAGAGAGGCTCAAATGGGTGCACAAGAATTACTTGGTCTATAATTACTGCACTGATTCTAAGCGATTTCCACAAGGATTTCCAGCTGACTGTCTTCAGAATAGCTGAGTATTTACAGTGAAAAATATTGTATTACTTTATGATCTATAAAACTATTGTATTGATTCTTTTATCGAAGATTAATAAATATCTTAGTTTTCTACCAAATTCGTATATATAATGGAGATGGATATATTCTTTTATACTTTGTGTTTTGGGTATGAAAAACAATGGCCGCACAAGAGAAAGAAGTTGAATTTGCATCATAAGATAGAGTCGAATGTCGATGTATTTAAATTGGTATTAGTCTAAAACAAGAAGGTTCTGCACTTTGTAGCACCAATCAGAATCATCTAATAGCTGGAGTGAAGTGATATTTTGGATATATATAATTTGATTTATCATCATATTTCAAGACGTGTATGAAAAGTTTTTTTGTATGAATTTGCTTTAATATGCATGTTGTTCTACCATTATAAAATACATTGTTTCTATTAGGGGTGTACATCATCGGGTTGGTTCGGATTTTTCAAATATCAAACCAAATTGTTTGTGTAAAAAAATTAAATTTATAAATCAAACCAAGCTAATTAAATTCGAAGTTTTTCGGGTTTTTCAACCTCAGGTTGGTTCGAGTTTTTCAAATACCAAACCAAATCATTGTATCAAATTTTTAAATTTATAAATCAAACCAAACTAATAAACCTCGGATTTTTGCAGATTTTTGGATTTTTTGGGTAAAGTTTGCATACAAACATATAATTAACTTGTGCTCCAAATATTTCTTTAGTCCAACCAAAATACAATTATCTAAGGTGTTTCTTAAGAAGATAACACAAAATATGAGATGAGTAGTGGTGACACTAAAATATTCAGTAAAAAATAATAATGAAATCATCATATAAAATAAATATTGCAAAGTCATAATGAAAATAATCATAATTTAAAAGTACTCAATCATGCTAAAATAAGTTTAATAAGTAATATTTCAGGAAAATTAAAGTTATATTATGTATTTTAATTGTCTAAACCAATGTAAAATTAAAGAACAAATATTCAATATTATTGTCATTTTTAGCGTTGAATTGATTTTCTTTTTGCATTAGTATTAATTTTATTTTGATTTAAGTTTTATTATAATTATCTCATTTATGAACTATAATCTTTATTGGACCATTCCGAATTCTAAGTTTTAAACTTGAAATAATATATTAAAAGATAAAAATTATGAAATAGTAAAAGAAATATTTTAAAATTATATCAAAGTAAATATTTTTATGTATAAAATAAAATTTTAAAATTACATATATAATGTTGGGTTGGTTTGGTCTCGAATTGATTTTTTTTAGTTAAGACCAAACCAATCCAAATATAGTCGGATTTTTTTTCCAATACCAAATCAAGTCAAACCAAACCACTAGTCAGATTTTTTTTTTTTATTTGACTCTATTTGCGGTTTGGTTCAATTTTCGATTCGATTTTGTACACCCCTAATTTCTATTTAGAGCTAATTCACTTAAAAATAGTTTGGAGAACTTTTTGCCTTGCTCAACAAAAGTTTTGTAGGAATTAATTTATGCAACACAAATAATTTAGTATTTTCTTCAAAATTTGCCAGTGTGTTTAGAAAATGGAGCTATACTTTTTGGGACACATGCTCTTTATCCTTTTTAGAGAACTTTTTTGGATCTGTATACCACCTGTGAAATATTATGATACGAACATACACATAATTATATTGCAAAAAAATTATTTGTTATTTTGATGACAACCATTTAACTTGTTATGCTTTTTATGACACAATTTATATGATATCATAATATGTATAAAAATATAAATTTATGCCCGAAATAAATTATTTATTATTTCAATATTAAGAATATTTACGACTACTTACTTTTTACTTAAACAGTTGAAGGAACACCCCAAAATAAGAATATCCAGTGAATTACCTTTTTTTGAGTCCCATTTAAATTGTGGCTCATAGGTCCAACCCAAGTTAGCTTAGTTTGTTGACCCTTGAGGCTGGGCCTGGGTTGGCTTCGTGGACCAACATAATTTAAATCAAATTCAATACTTAGAAAAGGGAAATTTTCACAAATAGCCATTATGATAAATTTAATTATGCTTCATAGCTATAGTTTGATATTTATGGGTTGTAGCTATAGTTTAAGCAGCCTCGTTTATATAATTCGCGGGTATATTTATATAATTGAACTACTTTTTGTATAAACTCGAAATAACAAATTTATATAAACACAAACATCTGAACTTTAAATAGTTATACAAATTATAGTATACAAAATTACATTATACAAAAGTTATACAAATTATATTATAAAAATTTTGAATTATACAAACTTGAAACCCCAGGCCATGTAATTATAACTGAATGTTGACCGCGAGTGATAGTTAACTAAAACTATTACTATGATGACTAATTAACTAGAATATATTTGCCTACCCATGTCCCCCAAAAATTAACTTTAAAAAGCTTACACTTAACTGTTGACAGATATTCCAGTTTAAGTTTTTTTTTTTCGTTGTTTTGGTGTCATCAATTTAATGAAGTTTCAAACCAATACTTCCTTCCAAAATATTACTTATATGATTAGGGGATTACGTTTTAAAAAAATCTTAAAAATAAAAAAAACTATTAAAAAAAAATCAAGGGCTAGTTAGCCTCCGGTGCTTTTATGATTGGGTTAGACCAACCATATTAGAGTCATTTCAAATGAAGGATTAATCCGTCCTAATTCATCAAATCAAATTCTTTGACTTTTTTTTTATTTGGTTTCCATCTCCGAATAAATCCGAATTGGGTACTACAAGACTCATTTGGCGAAACATGATTTTCTCCATATTCAGGACTCAAATCCAAAACCTCTGATTAAAGGTGAAACAGTTCCAGGATTGCATCACTAACTTATGTTGGTAAATTCCTTGACTTATGAGACGAGTTGAGTTGGACCGGTGTTTTAACAACTCTCTACTTTTTGTGTATTTCTCCTCCATTATAAATTAGTTGCTACAACTTTTAGGCATATCTTCTCATGAACCAACACTTTGAAAAAGACTAATATCAATCATGATTCCCCTTTTGTTTTCATCTTCATCTTATCTCTCCTTCTTCTTACTTTTGGTCATCATCATCATTTACTTTCCCAGCCATCCATCTATTGCTCGCAAGTCACTACCTAACAAGGTACAGTTCAACTTATAATTACAATTCGAAACTAGCTAGCTATGTCTTATTTATTTATTTATATATAAACATTATTTACTTGCAAAATTATGCACATGCAGCAGGCTGTATTAGAGGAGCTTTATTTTAGCTATGATTCATCTCGTCTAGAAAACAGGAGTCCTAAAGGAATCGCCAAAAGATCAATCCAAGACTTCCACAAAGAAAATAATTATGTTATTAAAGTCACGTTTTCAGGTGCGCTCTCTTATTCTTCATTCATTTCGTTTCATATGATATGATACTATTCGAAAGATATTCATTTCTAATCAAGCTGCATCACATAAATTAAATGGAGCTTAACACACCTGATAAATAAAAATATATATTTGAGAGCTGACGACAATTCATTTAGTGTGTTAAGCTTACACGTTTTTGAATCAATGCTTTCAATCATAGTTTATAATTTCCTACTAGAATATGAAGTTCTGAAATTTTCTATTTTTTTTTTTCCTCCGTTTGTTTTGTTTCTCAAGTCTTGTGCAAGTGGAATATGAATGTAGAATAATTTGGCCTTGCTTTCATTTCAACTGTTTGTTTCGTTATATTAGTATGTATAATTTGCATGTTATTGATGGGATTAGACATGCAGGTAGTGAAATGATTGGCTCTGATTTGTCTCTATCAGCTTTGCCCCACGCAGTACGTTTGCTCAAGGCAGCAAAAACAATGGCAATTAAATTCAAGAAAGTGTCTTTAATATAAGAAAGACATAATACTTAAACATGCTTAATATATAACTATGTTTTTTTAAAAAACTTGATTTCATGTGACATCTCTGTTCTTCAAGTTTAATTGGGAGTGTACAAATAGATACTTAAACTAGTATGAAATTGAACAAATAGACACATGTGTCCTACATAATATAATACACATATGACGCCATGTAGGAACCTGAATGAATGTAATAAATAATATATACCCTGAATGAATGTAACAAATAATATTTTTATGAGCTAATTTTATCAACACCCACTTTTAAATATCTAATGAATCAAGGTGGACACCACATTTCATCAAGTTTGTTCAGTTCCACAAAATGTATGGCGCATGGAATTCTTGACCCTACTTATAAGCAAAAGAATCAACTACTCAGTACTACGTTAATGTGTATTGTAAGCAAGCTCCGTATCTCTGATATGCACGAAAATATCAAAATCATATTTCCATAATTACATTAGTACTAAATAGACAAGCCATTTTAATTAATCTTGATATCTAATTTGAGAAAAAGAAGGTAATTTAATTACCTGTCTATGTAAATGCGCTTGGAACCATATTTTCTATTTACGTATCAAACACTAGAAAATAAGTACCGAGAAAACATTTTCCTTAGTACGTACCAAACACACCCTTCAAGTATGGATAGTGTTGTTGTTAGATAATGTTAAATGCGAAAGCTATTGAGGTAGCATGATTTGTTAATGGTTTTGTAGGGTGCAAGATGGTCAAATGAAATACACATGGCTTCCAAGAGTGGGAATATGAAGAATTGATATGGATACATTATAGAGATGGATTACGACCCACCACACCGTAAACCACCCATTCATAATTAATATATATTTTCCTGTATACTATTACAGCATCACTCAACAGTATTTAACTATTTATCTCCTCTGTGGTAGCCTACCTCAATAATTAGATTCATATATAGCTTACGTTGAGATGTTTGTTTTCATTCAACTACATATGTACTTGGTTCCATTGAAATCATATATAGTACATATGTATAGTTGCATTTTAAGACGTTACGTTCTTATAGTGTGTTTTTATTTTTATTTCATATATATGATGGTTATATCCATATAACTATCACTTTTTTCCACAAAAGTCACGTAATTATCTTCTTAAACATATGGAACACAACCAATATATGTAAAAAGAAAATGGAAAACCAAAGTAGTCACATGAATTGGATGAAAGGAGTATAAGTTTTCTGAAATGTTACTTATTAGTTGATTAATATCAAAAAATGAAAAATGTTACATAAATTATCACTTATTCTGAACTGAACAAGAGGTCGCTCACAAGCAGATACTAATTGTAATAAAAGCTAGGTAGATATCAATCACATACTGCTCAACAAGTGAAACCAGTAGGAGGATTCTTTCCACGTACAGCTGTTGAGAACGAGGCTTAGAGAGAGTGGTATTATTCAAATTTATTCCCTGCACATTTGCTCTTGTGGAGCTTTGAACTTTACTCTTATTCGAAGTTTGTTGAGTTATACATTGTGATTAGGCTGTTAAAGAGAAAAATGATACAACAAGCTGAAAATATCAATTCCAAGACTTGAATATTCACACCCTAATTTTATGCACCAACTTTTAGAAAGTTTCAGTCGATATTTGGTAGATACTTGGTAAACAAACCAACCATGCATATTATTACTTGAGCAAATTTGTTCCACTTTATGATATCTCCATTCTCTTCGAGATATGCATGTTGCATTATATTCATATAAGATCGTGGATATTTATTGGCATCAGCCACTCACATTTTTGACTTGTTTCATAAGTAACTATATTATCTTAATATGATTTGATGAAGTAGTCATGATAAATAATTTTTTAGATCATATCCCTAAGATATGATAGCACCCCCACAAACATTTACACCCTGTTTGGATCATTGTTACTCATTGTATTGTTATCATATATACCATATATGTTTTGATTGTTACTTAAAATGTATTGTATTGTATTGTTAAATTTCATTGTTGTTGACACCCAATTTTGACCCTCCACGATATAAATTAATCATTGAGGTTCTTCAATTTCAAACGATTTAAAATAATTATTTTATAAAATTTCCAAAAAAATAAAATAAACATAGTTTACAAGTTATTTCAAATAATTTTGTCACTTTTTAATAATATGTATGTTTCGTTTCGTTATGTCTATAATCAATGAATTTTATGAGTATTCAAAATCATCTCGGAAGGATTTTATATTTTTAATACTTTATTAGAGGTAAGGGTCGTAATCTGAATTAATGAATTTTATAAAATTCAAGGTACTTTCAAGTTATTTTAGCGTATTTTTTTTATCATTTTAATAAATTTAATAATTTTAATAATAAATGTATGTATTTTTATAATCACGTTATTTTATAAATATTTGAAAATCATCAAAAGATTTTACATTTTTAGTTAAATGTTTCATTACTTTAAATTATTGTTAGAATTTAGAGCTAATTAAATTAACTATTCTTATAATGGAAATAATTATTATATTTTGTTAAGATTAAGAAGCTCGGTAATTAATTAATATTAATTCATCTAAATTAAACCCTTTATGTTTATCTCTTAAAGGATCTAAATTTTTTTTTTATTTTTTATTTATTTATTTATTTATTTTGGGCCAATTCCAGGCCACTTCCACAAATGACAACAATTCAAACAATTCCTAGTACCAAACGGCCCAATCTTGACCAAAAAAGTAAAATAAAAATAAAATAAAATACAACAACTCCAGCAGCCGCCCCAGCCCATTCTCACAACCATACAATTCCAAATACAACACCACACCCGACCCATTCACCTCTTCTTCTCCTTTGCAACAAAATCAACAGAGATACATAGATCCAACAACATTCCAGACGATCTCGAAAATCGCGCAGCCGCTGCAAATCCAGCAGAAACTCGACCCCACTGATACCGGCTCCCGTTTTCTTCAAGGAACCCAGCGAAAGTCGCGTCAACAACGACTCCAAGCAGACCCGCCTGCCACAACCACCAACTTCAATCTTTCTCCCGAATTTCATGGGATTTCCGTTGAAATCTCGTGCAGAGAACAGCTTTTCCCCATCCCTTGGTAAGATTTTCAAATGGAAGAAGGAATCAAGTTCCAATTCTACCCTTCTCCATTTCGATTTGAACCCTACAATTTCCCCTATATATACTCTACTTTTGTTCATTGAAAAAAAAAAATTCTTTTTTACAAGAAAATACAGAGGACAATAGCTACAATACACGCTAAAAATACCACTAGAATTAAGAGGAGATAATAAATTTTGGTGTTCGAGTTTGATTGTTGCTCGAGTCGGAACTCGTGTGGTAGAAGTCGTCATCTCCTGCTTTTCTTGTCGTCCCCGTTCGCTGTCCGGAAATAGGTAAATCCTTTCTTGGCTTCATTTAATTCTAGTTCTTCCATGTTGTTTTGTTTGTAGTGTGGTATTGGCTGCGTTTGTATTCTGTTTTTGGTTAACCTTATGTTGATCTCCATTGTTAGGATTTAGGTTGATAAGTTTTAGCTAATAATATCTTTTTCGTTCTATATGAGTATCATCGGTGTAAATTCTGTTTGGAGTTAGTTTAGCGTTATTCGTAAGCATGGCCGACCTCTTCCCGCCTGACTATGAGCTCTTCACGGGTTAATTCTGGCATGTTGCATTTTCACATTTTTAGTTTTAGTTGAATACAAAAGGATCTTTCTAGTTGTCGGGAGTCATGTGTTTTTTTTTTCTTTTTTTTTTTTAGGTATTTTTCTATCGTTTTCTCTTAGGCAGTGATTCAAAATTTGGATGAAAATCACTCTTATTTTTCCATGTCTCCCCCTTTGTTTATGTTTTATTTCGATTTCGAGAGTTATTCTGATGGCAGGCCTATTTTCTCTCTTTTGATTATGATCTCTTGTTAAACAGTGGTTTAGCTTTGCATAATAGATATTTTTTTTTTCTTTCTATTCTCTGGTTTTATATGGTCTGAATGATAGTCATGCTTAGTTTGATTAAACTCGTGATATTATGTTCATACCTCATGCTATTGTATTGTGTCAATTTAGCTAAGGTTACTTTCATTTTCCAACAAGTAACCCCCTCAACCTGGTATAATTAGAAAGCATCTATCTTGAAAATAGCTTGTCCTTTAGTGTAGTCGTTGGTTCGGTATTATTGCCCAATAGTGTTTTCTCTTTGGAGTTTTTTGTGTATTTATGCCGATTTGTGCTAGTGTCCAGCATGAGCGCTTGAGTTTTTTTTACTTAATCATTCACAGTCTCTTTTTTTTCTTTTGATTGTAATGATCTGGTAAGCTACTGCTTTCAATATTTATGTGCTTATTTTAGTGTGATAAATTAGCATCATTAAGCTTCATTGATAGAATTAATTTGGATCTTGTCGATTATGTGATATGTTTTTCTCTCTATATTTCAAGTTATTGTTGATTATTGGTTGTGTATTCCTCAAGGTATAATCTGCTCTTGTTTTCCTCTTTATATGACCTTTTTCCCTAGATTTTATTGCTTACTTCCATATGTTTACTCAAGCTTTGTTCGATGATTTTTGTCAAGTTAATTCAGTTTTGCCCTTCTTAAGTCATCTATTACTTTTCGGTTCAATATTTGGGTTGGTTGCTTTCTTGATTTTGATCCTTTTAGTTGGTTTTTCATTTCAATTGAGCTACGTTTTGTGTTAAGTTATCTCATTTACTTTGTTATTTCAAATGCTAATGTTGCCTCTTTTCATTTGATGTATGAACTCCTCCCGAGTCCTTGGTGGACTTTTCTTCTTTGCAT
Source organism: Solanum bulbocastanum (assembly GCA_037074985.1). NCBI lineage: Eukaryota > Viridiplantae > Streptophyta > Magnoliopsida > Solanales > Solanaceae > Solanum > Solanum bulbocastanum. The sequence goes on from CM073599.1 coordinate 37,989,799, forward strand.
TCCCGAGGCGAGCCATAAAAGCTCTCTTCTTTGTCATTTGAGTCGGCCAGGCCGTCGAGAACAGGTGTACAGGTTGAAATCAGGGCTGGAAGGTCAAATTACAGGTCCCGAAAAGCTAAAAACAGGCTGTATACATGATGTATACGACATTATACACTAATATACAGGCCAAAAACGCAAAAATACAGGACTGGAACAGTGTACAGGTGTTCGGAAGCAAGAAATATGTGAAAAGAGCTGATATACATGCTCATATACACTGATATATAGAGAATGTATACCAAAAACGGGACTGGGCTATAGCTCAAGGACTTGCTGCGAAATTGGCCCAATAAAGGCCCAATTTCATTATCTCTTTTACCCTCTACTTGTTTGATTATGCTTGATTTAACTCTAACTTTATAATTATTAACTAACTTAATTAGATTCCCCGAAGACGAGTTTATTCCGTTGTGTTGATTTGTTTTTTTTTTTAGCACACTTCTTTGGTGTCCATTTGTTTTATCAAGCAAATCATGTTTCTTTTAAATTAAAGTATTTTCTCGAATAAACTTTAAAAATGCTAGTCAAAATCTTTTCATATATATATATATATATATACATACACTCATTTAGTCATGTTCTCAAAAAGGGTAATCAATTAAATAGAAATGATTTCCATACGTTAATTCATCAAATTAGTTTAAATTATTATTTCAAAATGAATTAAGCAAATGCTAATTAATATAGTTTGGTTAAAATTTTATTCACATGCAATTTAATTGAAATGTTTCATTTTTAGGTCCCTTCCCCTAAAAACTAAAATGTGTCGTTTATTTATTTTCTTAAAGTTAATCAACTATTGTGAATTGTTATTTTAGGTTAAATCATTTTTCTAAACAATTAGTCAAAAATCATTTTAGTCAAATTGCAGGTCAACCACATGTTAGCGGACACTTCGAATGCCTAAACCCTTCTCGAAGTGTAAATTGAACCCGAACCCTCTTTGGTATTTTCAAATGATTTTTCTGTTTAAATCTTTGAAAATTACAAGTTTTCTTGATTTCTTTAAAAAATTAAGTGGCGACTCTCTTCTAAGTATCTTGTTTAAATTGTTTTATACTTAGAACATTCCAAAAAGTGATTTTTCTGCATATAGAAAAATTACGGCACAACAATTGTTACATAACGATGAAAACCCCCTATTTTATGGAACAACCGATTTGGTGTGTTTCTATTGTTACTTAATTTCTTTTTCTAATTATATCTTTACTTAATATTTCATAATACTAGTTTAGCCTTTATCATATAATATTAATCCCAGTCAAACTTCCCAACCTAGAATAATTAAGGATATTTTGGTAAATTTATAAATTACAATACAATACGATACAGTCAAACCAAAAAATAAGAATGTTATTAAACAACATCAAACAATACAGTCTAGATGAACATTATATCTACCATACTGTACAATACAATACAATACATTGTGAAACAATGGATAATAATGAACCAAATAGAGTGCTAGTCTCTTTGAAATCAAACTTTGAGTGAGTCAAATCAATATTTTGCGTATAAGCTTAACCAACAAAAAGGGAACTGGAATAATTAGATTAGAATAAAATAAATATATATCGATAGTCCCTTTTAGATACTCCAATATGTGTTTGATTCTATTTCTAATGCCTCCTGACGAGAGCAATACTATACCTTGCTAATCACATAACCGAAAATGTTTTAGGTCAAACCTTGTAATATTAGCAAGATAAAAATAGTGTACTAAAGGATAGTTTGGTTACTGGTTAGAGTTATGTAGGTAGTTATGAAGGTATTAGTTATGTATGTATTAGTTATGCAGGTATTAATTATGCAGGTATTATTTATGCATGTATTAGTTATGTGAGTAGTATTTATGCATGTATTAGTTATGTGAATATTAGTTATGCACATATTGATTATGTGGGTATTAATTATACAAGAATTGATTATGTAGAAATTTTTTGTGTAGGATTTAGTTATGCAGAAATTATAATACATAAATTATTGTTGACACCCAATATTGAACCTCCACAATATAAATTAATCATCGAGCTTCTTCATTTTAGAACGATTTGAAATAATTAGTTTTATAAAATTTCAAATACTTTTCAAAATCATTGTGAGTAATTTTGGTCGATTTTCATAATTTATAAATATATTTCATAAGCTTTATATATCCATAATTAGTATATTTTATAACCATTTCAAAGTCATACAAAAAGATTTTAATTTTAGTAAGTATGTTATTAAATTAGTTTAGTTTAAATTATGGTTATAATTTTGAATCATTAGTTTACAATTAAGTTAGTTATTTTATGTCATTAAAATTAAGAAGCTCGTTAATTAATTAATATTAATTTCTCTTGTTTAGGATTTAGCCGAATTTGTTAATTTAACTCAACTTGGCTATTTCTTAAACTCTAAATATAACCCATTTTGATCTCACATTTTTAAACCCATAAAAGACTCCTTTTGGGCTTATCTGGAAATTTTCCAGCAGCCCAACAATTTCCAGCAGCCCAAAAGAATTCCCAGCATGTACACAGCAGCCCAAAACGCCCCAGCCCACTCCAATTCCCATTCAATAACCCATACATACAGCAACACCAAAATCCAGCAAACAACAATTCCAAACGACCCTACCTCTACACGTTCTTCTTCTTCTTCCAGCTGTGATGCAAACCCAGAAGAAATCCCATCAAAATCGTGAGAAATTCCCACCTAAACGCTGCAAACCGAGCAGTCCAGCAGCAAGCAAACGACCCCACTGCACCTGCCTTCTTTTTCTTTACACCAAATCCACCAGAAAATCGCGTCTGCCAGACCCACCTGCTGCAACCGCCCAACTTCAGTCTTTTCGTCCGGATTTCACGGGATTTCCGTTGAAATCTTATGCAAACGGATAAATTTCCGATCCTTTGGAGAAGAGACCTCAAATCAAGGTTGAATTCAAATTCCGACTCTACCCTTTTCCCCTAATTCCCTTGCTATAAATACCCTCTGCTTGTTCTTGATTTGGGGGGGCGGCTTTTTTTTTTTGGATTTGAAATTAAAAGGTTGGGGAATAGTATTCTCCGGAATCAAACCCACGAAGGTTTGAGCCTCGAAATTTCGATATTTCGATATTTCTTTCAAGTTCTTTGGCTTATTTGATTATGGATAAGTAGCCACCGAAAGCTTTCTCAGCTCGTTTGCCTCAGTTTGCTGCTCCAAAGAAGGTAATTTTATTTCAATTTCGATTTCATTGCTTAGTCCACTAGCTTATAGTTGGATTGTTGTAGGTTGTGTGAATCGATTACTCATTGTTATTCTATCTCTGTATTGAATGCCATAGGCTTAGTGAAGATGTAGTTTCCGAAAATGATAATAAAAATACCAGATTGCCTTGTTGTATTGATAATGTTCTGATCTATTGGAGCATTTCATAGCACTGTGTATATATTGTTTCATTTTGATTTTGTTGAGTATGTCTTGTTACAGCTTTACTTTGGGTATGTGTTAATAAAATTTCCTCACTTATATTGAACCTAATGGTCTGGTGTGTTGCTTTAACCTTTCAATTATTTCGAGACAACTCGTTAATTACTGTCATATCAGAAAAATGCATATTTGCCATTTATTGCTCTTAGTTATCATGTTTAAGAAACTCTAAGCTATAGCTTTTCACGCCTATCCTGTGATTTGATCTAAATAGAGTAGTAGCTTTGTTGCATAAAAATGAGTTTGGTCTTATTCCTCTTAGCATGTTCATGATTAATATAATTTTTTTTTTTAGTTCATGATTGGTGTTTCAGTAAAGCCATAAGTATTCCCTTTTAGGCATCTTAACTTAGAGTTATTAGATAGTTCAATGAAATCATGTCTTTCGTCATATAATGCTTCTTGTTATTTTACCTCTTAAGTCTTTGGTGGAATGTTAATACTTGGATCAAATTTGGTTGTCTCTCATGTTGTATGTTTGTTTTGTTGGTTAGTTACAAATGCATAAAGGTAGGTATTATAGAAGTTATCTCTTGATTTTGACTTAAATTATTGTTTGGTATTTCAATAAACATTGGTACTAGTTTGCATAATGTAATTGTTGTTGGTTATAATACTATTTCTTACTCTTTTGATTAATTTTACTGTATGTGCCTTCAATCCTTAGGATTAGATATGTGTAAGCCCCTTTATTTGTGTACAAATAGGATACTCCCTAATTTAGAACTTTAAAAGCATAATTATGTATTTCCTTAACTTAGACAAATAAGTTTCTTATGTGATTTTGTCTTCTTCTTTTACATGTGACATCCATCCGAGTTCACTTTGGACTCGTACCTAGCATCCTCGAATTGAGCCATAAAGGCTCGATGTTATTTTTTCTTCATAGTCCAAGTCAGCTGGGTGAAGAAAACCGCAGCACAAGGCTGAAAAACAGAGAATGTGGACATCTAGAGTCGAAAATGGGTTGTACACATGTTGTATACAGCAGCAGGTGCCGATATACAAGTTCGGAGCTGCAAATGCAGGTCCAAAACGTGAAAAAACAGGGCTGGGACAATGTACAGGTGTTCGGAAGCAAGAAACATGTGAAAAGAGCTGATATACATGCTCGTATACATCGATATACAGCCTGTATATACCCAAAACGGGATTGGGCAAAAGTCCAAAATTTCCAGCGAATTTGGCCCAAAATGAGGCCCAAATTCAAATTTCTCCCTTACTTTAATTATTTAATTGTGATTATTTATTATTGTCGACTAACTCTAACTTTATAATTGTTAACTAACTTAATTAAATCCCCAAAGGATGAGCTATTTATCTTGCGTTAATTTACTTTGATAAATTTCACTTTTTATCAACTCTTGCATCTTTATGTTCTTATTCAAATGTTTTCTATTCAAAACTTTCGCTCACTTTTAATTAATTTGAAATGCTCTCTCTTGGTTTATAAACTAAATTGGCGTAAATTATTTTTTAAAAATAATTCAAACGGATGCTAACTAATCTAGTTTTCTGTAAATTCTAAATTTTATAGAAACGTTTCATTTTTAGGTCCCTTTCCTTAAAAAATAGAAAAATAAAATAAAATGTGTCATTTATTTATTTTCTTAAAAGTTAATCTAATATTGGGATTTATATATTGTTTTTTTTATGTTGAATTATTTTCTAAAGAATTAGTCAAATTCATTTAGTCAAATCGCAGGTAAACCGCGTGTTAGCGGGCACTTCGAATGCCTAAACCCTTCTCGAAGTGTAAATTGAACCTCGAACCCTCTTTGGTATTTTCAAATGATTTTTTCTGTTTAAATCTTTGAAGATTATAAGTTTTCTTAATTTCTTTAAAAAATTTAGTGGCGACTCTTTTCTAAGTATTTTTCTTAAAATGTTTTATACTTGGAACATTTCAAAAAGTAATTTTTCTACAGATAAGAAGATTACGGCACAACAATTATTACTTATTGATTATTTAATTTATTGTAAATTAATATACTTTTTTTCTAACAAAAATAGAAAATTATAAAATCCATGCTTATAAACTAGTATCCAAAATAAAATGCAACAGTATATATATATATATATATATATATATATATATATATATATATATATATATATATATATATATATATATATAGTACCTTTATTTTCTTATTGTTTTGTCTATGCAATCAAGTAGATACAAAAAAAAATTAACTAAGCTAAGATGCATGACTTGCAAGAAGAAAGTAAAATTAATAGGATTTACTTGTCGATATAAAGGAATGTTTTGTAGTGTTCATAGGTATCCTGAAGAACATGCATGTACTTTCGATTTCAAATCTGCTGGCCATGTGACTTTGGCTAAGGAAAATCCTCCATGTAGATGTGATATACTTGAGACTCGAATCTATGATGTTGTTATAATTGTTTCGATTTGCTTTCAAATTTTATATTTCCTTTTCTTTGTACAATCAAATTTGTATTTGCATCTCTCAATAAAATGCTTTAATTACTATCCCAAATTGTATGTTAATTTGTTGCTATCGTTACTGTAAAGTTTGCTAATTTGTAAGGGTGAAAAAATAATCCATTTTCCTCTAACTTTGTGGAAAAAAAATAAAATCACTTAATTTTGAAGCTAATTCCACTATTTCTCCATCTCAATTTACGCATATTTTTTGAATTCTAAAAGTCAAACGCATTTAAATATTTCAATTATTGTAACATTACTTTTATAAAAAAAAAAATTGAGGTAATTTCCAAATATGTCAATTTTATATTTCAAAGCACTTATAGATTCCATATCTGATCTAAACTTAGATAAAAATTTACAGTAATATATTTCCTATTAAATCCGTGTTGGAAAAGGAAATTAATATTCCCCAAAATGGAAAACAAATCAAAAAAGGAAAGGGCAAACCACCGCTAATCAAAATTAGGGAAGTCCTAATTTGATACTCCCTCTGTGTCCCTGTAACGACCGGGTTCCGTCGTTATAGAAAAGTCAATGGGGAAAAATTTTGGGTCGGAAAACTTTTTCGTAGTAACTTAAAATTTCCCAACCTAGTCCAGATTTGGACGAAATCGGAGTCTTTCAGGTAGGGCTGTTTAAAAACGAACCGAAATCGATAATTCAAACCGACAAAAAAGTTATTGGTTTATAGTATTAGGTTATTGGTTTAGCGGTTTCGATAATGGTTTTGATTTTTTTTTGTTATCGGGTTATCGGTCCTTAACGGTTTGAAGTTTTTTCTTAACGGGTTAACCGATAACCCGATAGTATATTAAATAATTATATTTATACCATTTTGTATATAAAGTCCTCGACTTAGAGTTTGATTTCCTACTTTTATTTTTGATCGTCTCAAATACTTGGTTCTTTTACAATGTAAAAGTGTTTGCTTTTGAGCAAGATGTAACTTGTGAACTCATGTGCATGGTTTATTTGGTTTGCCACCTTGTTTCTAAGTAATTTTCAATGTTTTATTTTTGTGTTAAATCTTAACGGTTAAACCGATAACCGAACCGATAATGATAAAAAACCGATAAATCAATAACCGATAAGTCAATATCTTAATGGTTCTATAATTGTTTAGCATCTCTATAAACCGATAACCAATAAGCCAACCCGATAAACTTCAAAACCAAACCGAACCGATCGATACGCAGCCCTACTTTCAGGTGTAGGGAAATCTGGTAACAATTGGATGACTTATTTATGAGTTTGATTACATGAGTAGTTAGATAAGTCATTAAGGAATCCGAACGACTTTACGAAATTGAATTCGAGTGAGTAGAACTCTCGAAATCGATCTTAGTGTGAACGGTATTTTCTGAGCGTTGTTGGTTAAAGGTGTGTTGTGAAATGGGGGTCTTGGAATTATTAAAATTGCTCACTATTTCGTGCAAGCCGCTTTGGTGCTGGGTTTTGTTGCTCTGACGGGGCCGCTGTGGCTGGCTAGACGCGACTTAAAGTAGTAAATAAACCCCTAAACGACTTTATTCTGCACTTTTCGATTTTTAGAGCTAAGGAATGAACCCCAGGGGACTCTTGACAGTTTTCCACCATTCTTGAGGCTAAAGGTAAGTTTTTCACTCCTCAAATTCATTTTTTGATCTGTAGAACGTAATAAAATGGGTAATTATTGATGGGGGAGGGTTTTGATCTACATTCTATGGTGGAAACAACCCTATTTTGGATACTTGGGATCATGTGTATGATCTAGGGTTCATAGAATTGTTAGCAATTCGGATAATTAGTGATTATTGATTCTTGTATTATATTGATTATTTGTAGACCAAGAACAAACGAAACGAATTCGAAAAGGGAAGGATCAAGTTTCTTAGGGTTTCAAACTTGTTTTGAGGTAGGTGATGATTGTGATTCTATGATTGTGTGATGTATGTTTGTTCTTGCTTCATTTTGATACATGTATGTATATGAATGTTGCATTATTGATCATAATTGAGATAGATGAATGATGGTTACCATGAAATCATGACTTCAATGTATGATCTTGAAAATGTGTTTGTGATTGTGATTGTGGTGTGTTGAAATGATCGGTTGCCACGTTCCGACGTAACTAATTGGGATCGGTTGCCACGTTCCGGCATAATTATGGGATCGGTTACCAAGTTCCGGCATAAAGTGTATCTTGAGAAAGGTGAAGTTTTTTGTTGTCCATAATTGTTGATAATATTATATATGTTCGATATATGCATATGTCTATAATGTTGTATTGACTTACTTGTGTTACACTTAGTGGGATAGCCACGTGATCCTACCAATACACTGTGGTTGTGTACTGATACTGCACTTGCTCTTATTTTTATTAAGTACATGGCATCTTCAAGCGGCAACTGATAGACCTCGCTTAGGAGGTCATTGATTGTTGTTTCAATTCAATGGTGAGCCAGTTCTTCTGGGCTGCCATGGGTTATCTTTCGTCTATGTCCACCATTTTGGGCTTAGACTTTTTCTAGTTAGTTATTAGTTTATTAGTTGAGGTTATATCCCTTCTTGTCTAGACTTGTTGAACTTTAGATGTTTTTGTACATTGACTTTCAGGTTCTAGGTTATTTCTTTCACAATTGTTTAGTTAATAGAATTTTGTTGGAGTTTATGCAAAGTCCTTATTTTCCTTAGTATTTAACTTGTTTCGTATCCTTAAATTGTTTAGTTTTTGGTTTAGGTTGTAGTAGTGGTTCTCCCACCGAAGGATTAGTGTGGGTGCCAATCACGATGGTTTGGGTCGTGACAAAGGTGGTATCACTGCCTAGGTTTGTTGATCTTGATGTACCAAAACGAGTTTAGTAGAGTCTTGCGGAACTGTACAGGGACACCTTTACTTTTCTTCGAGAGGCTATAGGACTTTAGGAAATCTCTCTGTTTTCTCTTGTCTCCTTTCGTGCTATGACTTGAATCCAATTGGTATCTGACTTTAGGAAATCTCTCTGTTTTCTCTTGTCTCCTTTCGTGCTATGACTTGAATCCAATTGGTATCTGGCGATTCAAATTGATATCTAACCTCCTTCCTTTTCTGTCTGTAGATGATTAACACTAGATTCAGTGGCATCAGGCCCGTAGATCCCGTCAATGCTCCAGCTGAGGAATCTGCAGCGAGAGGTCGCGGTCGAGGCAGGGGTAGAGGAAAAGCTAGGGGTAGAGGCCGTGGAAGAGTAGCGCCTGTTGGGAATGGAGCTCCTATGAATGAGAACCATCGTGCGCATCATGAAGAGATAGATAAGAATGTTGATGTTGAGGATGTGGGACAAAAAGGAAGAGGTGCAGGCTGAGACTACCGATGTTCCTCCCATAGACCTGGTGTTAGCTCGACAGATCATGTCATTCTTGAAAGGGTTGGTTGGTCCTGGAGTGCTTCTTTCTATTTAAGCAACTCAAGCTCTAGTTAATCCGCCAGTTGCTCACTGCGCCCAAAGTGGGTGGGACTGGATGTAATGATTCTTTCTTCCGTCCTTTGTTGAGTTCTGTTATGACTCGTAATGAGTATAAGATATTGACTAAGTTCTTAAAACTAAAGCCTCCTGTGTTTCTTGGTTCTGAGAATGTGGATACTTATGAATTTATCTTAGATTGCTATGAGAGGCTTCATAAGTTGGGAATTATCCATCAGCATGGAGTTGAGTCTGTGTCCTTTCAACTTCAAGGTGAGGCTAAGCAATGGTGGAGAGTTTATATGAAATGCAGATCTTCTACTTTACCTCTACTTAATTGAACTCAATTTCATGCTTTGTTTTTGGAGAAATATGTGCCTAGGACTTTGAGGGATCGCAATTCATGGCTTAGGAGGAGCAAGGTGGTATGAATGTGGCTACTTATGAGGTCAAGTTCCATGTTTTATGTAGATATGCTAATCAATTGATGACTTCTGAGGAAGAGAGAATCTGTTTATTTATTAGGGGACTAAATTTTGAGTTGCAAATATTATCTGTTCATATGACTTCTATAGGGAGGAGCTTCAATGAGGTAACAAACTATGTCAAGAAAATGGAGGAGGTAAGGCGAGACAGTCAGGCTAAGGCATTGGCAAAAAGGGCCAATAATTCAGGCAACTTTTAAGGTTTTTATTCCAGAGGTTCAGGGAGGCCAACGCTTGCAGTCAAGCCAATTCAATCCGCTATGCGCGCCTCTACAGGTAATTACTCGAAAACTCCACCTCATAATTTGATTCAGGATAGTCAGAGAGTCGCACCTTTAGCGGGCAGTAGGGCATCTTTTGATCGTACATGCTACAACTGTGGTGAACCTGGGCATATGAGGAAAGATTGTCCCTGTAGCACCCCTAAATGTTAACAAGAGTCGTATATTGATTTACCGTTGCTAAACTACTTCAATATGGGTTACTCTATTGTTGGGAACTTTAAATGTTGTGAAAATTGATAGCTTGCTTAATATAAAGTGTATCGTAATTGATGGGATTGTATGGGGGTATTTACGTAAGAGGTTAATGAGAAAGTTGTATAATTGTAAAAAGAAGGTGAAGGATATATATATAAGTATATATGTAGGTATTTTGGGCAGCACACAACACTATTTGGGCAGCTTGAAGGACAGCTGTCCAAGTGATAAATATCACTTTGTGTGGCTATATATTTTAACACTTATCTAGTGAATTTCGTGGCTTTTGAAGACTTGGAACCTTAGAACTTTAACTTACCTTTTGTTCATCAAAATCACAAGAAAAAAACCTTGATTCTTTTGGCTGGAATTCGATACACACTTCTTGGTTGGTAAGTGGCTGAAATCTGTTTTTGAGCTAGGTAGTGTGTGGGAAATTGTGAATATCTTGTTCTCTAGAACTCCGTTTTGGGTGAATAAATATGATTTGGAAAGCTCATTCATGTACCTACAACTTTTATGTTTATGTGAAAGTCTAATTTAGCTGTTATGGATTTGAAATTTGGGATGCAACGCAGGACAAGTTTTGTCCAGACTTTGGATTTAGAAATCTGATAGGAACCACTGTTAGTGTACTGATGATATCTTTCTGTACAAAATGTATTTTTTGGTGATTCTTGTTGCGTTACAATCTTAAGAGATGTATCTACATCTTTCATGAAGGTTACAAAGTCTAGTTTAGCTGTTTTCCTGTTCAAATCTATTTTACAATATGAGGTACTAAACTGGTCAAATCACTGTTTTAGGAACAAAGATGTATCTGTGTGGGCTGAGCTTACTTGTGATGATAATCGTGTTTTATTTCGATATTATTGAGATATTAGGAATTAAAGAATTTATTTAATTGTATTTTTAAGGTTATATATATACTTGTGAACAAGTTGAGGACCTTGATACGTTGGTTGGTCTCCGGTTTGAGCTTGAGAAGTTGGTTGGACTGTTGCTACGCTAAAGTATTGAGGTTTGTGTATAAACTTGTACTTGCACTCTTGTAATGGCTGGTATATATGAAATTGATCTTGATACCTCAACTACCTCTTATCACTTTGCATTGTCGTGTTGGTATGATGCTCATGTAACTCGCCCATTTGTACGGATTGTTTGATCACTTGGCACTCTTGTTGGGACCATGTCCTTCTTGTGGATGTGACTTTGTCACTATTGGCAGGCCTCTTGATTCGGATCATTTGCCATCTTGACTCTAGATTTGTACTTCGTCTTAGGAATGGAAGTTATCCATTTTAAGTACGAACTAGAAAGCCATTTTTAATATGATTCTTGGTTCTCTTGATTATTGGGCTGTGACCCTTCTTGATACAGGGCTTCAGTCCTTATTGATACAGGGCAACGACCCTTCTTGATACTTGCTTGTGCTGGATGTAACGACATGAAGTATATATTGGGCGAGCCTTGCTATTGAATTTCTTGGAAAAATGGTGTTATGAGCTTCTTAACATTTGTATCTTTGAATATAGAACTTGATACTTGTTATCTATTGTTACTTGATTTATTTATTATGCTTCAAGTACACTACTCATTGGTTTGGAAAAAAGGTAGCTTGGTGAAATTTGAGGACTCCGACCCTATAGTTTTTACACCACTAAGTTATATGCTTAGCGATAGTTGTTTCTATCGTAGGGGCTGATCGAGAAGAGGAATGAATATGGCCATGGGAGATGGAAATTTTGAGAACTTTAAAGAAGATCACATTTGCATATAGGCATATATATTTTGTATAAATTTTGGTACTTATACACGATCTATGTGATGTATATTTGCATTCGATTTTGAGGGCTAACTGTATCATGTCCATGGGTTGTAATCTAAGATTTGGGTTATTTGGGGTGTGTAAGCCCATGTTTTTTAATATGTTACCTTTCCTACTTGTTTGGAATGATCGTATGAAGCATGAACCCAATTAGTTTGGGTACTTGAAAGTTGATGAATTTTTTTTTATTATCATTATTTACTTGCATCGAGACAATATATGTATAAAAATATCTCGTATTCATTTGTGTATGGAAATTGGAAAGGAATGTTACAGTCCCTACCCACGCATATTAGATTCCGCTCAGCAGCAATCTAGAGTTGTGGTACCTGCGGGGAATGGTAATAATGGTAGAGGGCGTCCACAAGGTGGGCGAGGAGGTAATCAGTGAGAATGTAGAGGTAGAGGAAATGGTAATGCAGGCAGGGGTAACGTGCAACAAGGCAGAGAAGTGGCTCGTCAAGATGATAGGGCTCAGTGATATGCCTTTTCGGACAAGAATGAGGCAGAAACGTCTGACACGGTGATCACAGGTACTATTCTTGTCTGTGACCGGATGACTAATGTGTTATTTGATCCAGTTTCTACTTATTCCTATGTATCCGTGCGATTTGCCTCAGAATTTGTTATGATTTGTGATATACTTGATACCCCTATCCATGTTTCTACCCCAATTGGAGAGTCTGTCATAGTCATCCATGTCTATCGTGCTTGTCCTATTTTGTTTATGAATTTTCATACCTGGGTTGATATGAAGATTTTGTGTATGACTGATTTTGATATAATCTTAGGCATGACTTGGTTGTCCTCCATGCTGTGCTTAGTTATAATACTAAGTCTGTAACTCTAGAAATTTCGGGAAGGGGAAAATTAGAGTGGGAAGGGCGTTATACCCATTTTAACTCAAGGTCAAAACGTGTACATATTGGTGATTTTCAAATTATTAACTAACTTAAGAAGTCGCCACCTAATTATTACGGTTAATTAGGGCACCTAAAACGATTAAAGTCTATCGTCTAAAGTTAACTTCATTTTCAGGTCTACTAAACATGAGATTCTAGGTAACGGTTCTAGTTATCCTAAAGAAAAGGGGTAAGACATTTGAAAAATTAAACTTAGGTTAATTAATTAAGCTAAAAATTAGTGCTAAAGAATTTGAAAAAAATCATAAGTTGGAAAACATTTTAACATTAAAAAAAATCTCTTTTATATTTTGAAAGAATTAACTTGCATTTTTCTTTTTTTTGAAAACAATAGATAATCACTTGTTAAAAATGACAATTGTTTATACAAAATTTGGTACCAAAATGTATACTAAAGAAATATGTCCGTACATGAAGTTAATATGCATGCCTTTAAAAAACATTGTTTATACCTTGAAATCGACAACACATTCTACACTTGAAAGACTCTTTCGAATTTAAAAAAAAAGAAGACAAAGCTTTAGTAAAATAAAATCATTTGTTTAAAGTAACTTTATTTGATCCAAAATTTATTACTAAAGATCTGAAAATAATAATGATAAAAATATTTGTTTTCGCAGAAGCACTGTAAGGACTTAAAAACTCCTTTAAGACATTTGTTGTCAAAAAAAATAAAATCAATGAAAAGCTTACCAATTTTCAAACAAAGAAAAACCTAAAAGCCTAATGGGGACCTTTGACATCCTTAAAAGGTCTTTCTTTTTTTTATGACCGACATCAAAGACTTGCAAAAACAAACAAAAAAAACGATCTGTTAACTAAAAAATAACCCACGGGCAAATGTCACATGACAAATGCTCACAAATGTCACATAAGCCAAGCGTAACAGAAGATGACTAAAAACTATAAAAGAACACTTTTCCAGATTTCCTTGCTGGATGAGTCTTGAGGATGCGAGAGGCACAAAAATGAGAGAGGATGCCGTTTTTAATGTCTAATGGCGGCAAGAGATTATACGGCGGTGAGAGTCTTTCAAATAGACTTCATTTTCGCTCTCAAAGCGTTCATGCAAATAAAGAGAGAGTAAAGGGGATTAATAAGACAATTCAATGTTATTCTATACCAAATAAACTAGATATGAAATCGAATTAAAAAACACAACAAATGTAACATACAAAAGACAAGATGTGTAAATTAATGCGAAACGAGAAAATTTTTGCACCATCTTAAACATAGTTAGATCTTTTAACAACTGCATTCTAAGCAAAATATTGGGTAATGCTAAATGGCCAGAAAATTTGACTAGAAAATTTTAAAAGTGTATAATATCTTTTTATTTTAAAATTAATTGATCTTTTTTCTATATTTTAATTAAAAGATATTAAAGGCAAAAGGTAAAAATATTTTAAAAAATAAAATAATATAGATAAAAAACCTTTTTTGCCAAATTCTGGCCAAAAAGATTTTTAATTCTTGGGTTCATACAGTAAACATTTTAAGACATAAAGGGAAAATGCAAACTCATACAAAACTTTTGTTGGAAAAGAAAAACCCAAACCAAAGTTAAAAACTATGTACATCGAAGTAAAGCGAGTTAAGCTTCAAGCAGTAACATATTAATATACTAGAATCATAATGCTACATAATTAATACAAGAAGACACATCACTTAAATTCTTTACAAAGATATATATATATATATATATATATATATATATATATATATATCTTAATCATCTCCAGGCATAATTGAATCAAAAATATATTTTAACATCACTTTTACTATAGTTGTGCTAAGCAGAAATCAGTCTTGATATATAACACATTTTAATATAGTAACTAGGAAAACAGAGAGGATGAGGAGGTGAATATCACCTGCTATAGGGCAGTGAATGGGGCTGCTGCGATCAAATGTCTATATTCGAACAATAATGAATTCGAACAAGCTTGAAACTTAGGTTTCGGTCGAGATCGAAAGAAGGATGCAAGGGCAATATTTTAGAGCAGAAAATAGTAGTTATGCAGTACTATGGTGTAACGGAAAAAGCTTCTTAAGAAATGAACGACAAAGCTGCTATGGAGGCAAAAGGCTTCTATGGAGGCTGAAAATCTCCCCCTTGCTAAAGATATAAGGATGTATTTATAGGTAGATTTTCTAGGGTTAACAACTTGAGTGGGAAATACATTTGAACTCGGTCAAAATGATTTTTCACATTCGAACGTTTGAAGCTTGAAACAGACTTCACGTGATACCTTGGAGAGTATGAAAACATGCTGAGAAAACTAATTGAATTGGAGAACTTTGAGAAGAAGAGAAAAATGAATGATCTAATTACTTTTTTTATCACTTACACTATATATATAGGCTTATACAATCATCTAGTAGCTTCTAGATTTTTCTAACTAACTCAGCCTCATCACAGTAACAACTTTCTAACTGAGTCAATGTAACAGTAAACTAACTCAATGAAACAGTAAAAACAAAACAATTATTTATTTTAAATCATTATTTCAACACTCCCCCTCAAGCTGTGGGGTGGAGAATGTTAAGCACACCAAACTTGCTTAACAGATGTAGATGTTGATCCTAACCCAAGCCCTTAGTCAATATATCTGCCACCTGATGTTGAGTAGGAACATATGTAGGAACATATATGGGCTTCACTATACTAGCTTTCACTTTGTCTCTTATAAAATGGCAATCGATCTCTATGTGTTTAGTTCGCTCATGAAATATAGGATTGACTGCTAACTGAATAGCATATTTACTATCACTTAAAACTGTGATTGACTTATGAATGGAAACATTTAGCTTTGCAAACAATCCTTCTAACCAAGTGATCTCTGCTACAGCTGAGGCCATACTCCTATATTTTGCCTCAACTAAACTTCTAGATAATGTATATTATTTTTTTTGATTTCCAGGAAACCAATGACCTTCCAAATTACACCACATACCTTGTGACAGACCTCCTTGTGTTGGGACATGCAGCTTAGTCTGCGTCACACCAACATACTAATTCTATAGCAGTTTGAGCCTTGAGCCAAATACCTTGCCCCACAGTACCCTTTAAATATTTGATCACCCTGTTTGAAGCTTCTAGGTGATATTTCTTGGGTTGTTGCATGAACTGGCTTAATGATTGTACAACATAACTAATATCATGTCTAGTTATTGTTGCATACAGTAATTTCCCAACCAACCTCTAGTAGCCAGTCATGTCATGTAAGACAACATCTCCAATGACTCCATTAGCTTTGTCAAACTCTACTGAGGTCAGTTTAGACTTAGATTCCAAAGGTGTACATGATGGCTTTACTCCCGTAAGACCTGTTTCAGAAATAAGCTCAAGAATATATTTTCTCTGATTCAATATAACTCCTTGTGCAGACCTTAGCACTTAAATTCCTAAGAAATATTTGAGTTCCCCCAAATCCTTGAGTTTAAATTGCTGATGTAACACTTCCTTTGCTTCTGTGATCATAGACTCATTGTTTTCAATAATGAGGAGATCATCAACATATATCAAGACTATAACCATTCCCTCATTCCTCTTCCAAGAAAACAAAGAATAGTCATAAGTACTCTACATGAATCCTGCCTTTAATAATGAAGTAGTAAGTTTGATCTTCCATCGTCTAGAGGCTTGTTTAAGTCCATACAATGACTTAAGTAACCTACAAACCTTGTGTTGGCCTTCCTGCCTAAACCCCTGTGGCATTTCCATATATACTTCTTCATCTAAATCCCCTTGTAAAAATGCATCGTACACATCCATCTGAGACAAATACCATCCTTTTTAAACAGCCAAGGCAATGATACATCTAACCGTCACCATTTTAGCAATAGGTGAAAAAGTTTCGTGATAGTCCAACCCTTCTTGTTGACCATATCCTTTTGCCACTAATCTAACTTTGAACCTTTCCATTTCTTCATTTGCCTTATATTTGATTTTATTCACCCACTTTGAGCCAATTGCATTCTTTCTAGGAGGCAGATCAACTATCTTCAAGTGCTTGTACCTCTAACTTCATAGCTTGCATCCATCTCTTATCTTTAACTGCCTGAGCAAACTTTTGTGGCTCAATTAATGTAGAGAACTTAGTCAAATATCATTGATAATTGGAAGTTGTATTATTATATGATAAGTAATTAGCTAGTGGATATCTTGTGCCTTTTCCTTTTCCAGGGGTTGCATAATCCCTCATCCAAACAGGTTGTTGTGAAACTCTAGAGGTTATTCTACGTGGAACAGTGCTATGTGTCTCAACACTTTCCTCAACTGGTTGGGATGCAGAGTGTGATGTAGGAACTGTTCTGCCATGAGTTAATGCCTCAGGAGTTGATAAGGGACTAGTATCAAGATTTGTATTATCTTTCAATACTATGTTTGAATCTGTATCATCATCCTCTACTTCATGAGATAGAGTCAACTTAGCATTTTTTTCTATATAAGGAATTATGAAATCTGTAGAATAATTGTTTGGACTCTTCTTCTTGGCAAATGAAAAAATATGTTCCTAAAAAATGACATCTCTATTGGAAAAGAACTTTTTAGTGGGATAATCCAATAGTAAGTATCCCTTTTGTGTAGCAGAATATCCCATCATGATTGCTTGTCTAGCCCTTTCTGGAAATTTATCCCCTCTTGGGAGTACTGAGGCATAACGTAAACAACCAATCACTCTTAGATGAGATAAGGAATGGCATTTAGAAAACAACATCTCAAATGGGCTTTTACCCCCAGTAGTTGATGATGGTAATCTGTTCATTAGATATACAACAACAGTAACACTCTGTCCCCATAATCTAATAGGCATGTGAAACTGAAATCTGATGGCCCTAGCTATATTCAATATATGTCTATGTTCCCTCTCAACCACACCATTCTGTTGAGATATGTGAGGACAACTACTTTGATATACTATTCCTAAAGATTGGACTAATTATTTGCACTGGGAGTTAAAGAACTCTGTGCCATTATTTGACCTTATGATATTTATAGAAACAACAAATTGAGTTTTAATCATTAAGAAGAAATTCTTGAGCGCCACAATAGTTTCAAACTTCAATTGCAACAAATGAACCCAAGTATACCTACTACAATCATCTACAACTGTAAGGAAATATTGTTTCTGATCAAAAGTTGGGGCCTTATATTGTCCCTAAAGATCTACATGTATAAGATCAAAACACATAGCTGCTCTATTTTTACTATCTGGAAATGGTAACCTAGCTTGTTTAGCTAAAGGACATACATGACAAGTACTTAAGGAATCTATGTCTTTATTCTTCTTTAAAAACACTAGTAACTTCAGAACTTGAGAGGAGGGATGGCCGAGTCTTTTTTGCCATAGATTACTATCTTGTACTACTACTCCTGCAATCAAGCTTTGCTGTTTTTGAGCCTTAGAAGCTTCCTTCATTCCATGTGTACCTTTGAAAATGTATAGTCCTCCCTTATCCTTACCAATCCCCTTCACCTTGCCACTGTGAAGGTCCTGAAACACACAAAAGTCAGGATAAAAGGATACAAAACAAGACAGCTATTTAGTAGCCTTGGATATTGACAGCAGGTTAAACTTGAAATCAACAAGTAACACATCTTTCACAACTGCATCTTCAAAAACAAATGCCTCTCCAATGTGTGATATATCTGCCTTAGCACTAGTAGGAAGATGTACCTTATCCCTCACTTCATGATTCTTTCTTAACACACTCTTATTTGCTGTCACATGGTGAGTAGCACCAGAATCTATGATCCACTCTTGTGACTCTATAGGAGACAATAAGCAAGTAGACATACCTGATATATTGATCTATTTCATCTCATGTGGATCCTTGTTCAACAGTTCCATGATTTGCTTGTATTCGCCATCTATAAATCCTTGTGCCTTGAGCAACACAACATTATTAACCTCTTTGTTCCCTTTATGACTTGATGATGCATTATGGTTGGTTTCTCCATTTGAATTGTTTCCAGCAAAGTTAGTTCTGACTTGATTTCTATATTGCTGTCCATTGTTGAACCCTCCAGACTGAGAATTTTACCCTGCTCCTCTATGATTCCCGTTATTATAGTTTCCTCTCCTTTTTTACTTCCAATCTATAGGATAACCTACCAATTTATAGAAGTTTTCTCTAGTATGTCCAGTGTAATGACAATAATCACATTTCTTTCCTTTGTAGTTTTGATTCCCATAGTTGATTTTTGGACTTCTATTCACTTGCATTGCAATTGGATTAACCTTTTCTCCTACAACAGTTATATATGCTGAATATTGAATCTCATCTTGCACTATCATAGCATATGCCTGATTGATAGTAGGTGTAACTCCTTTCAGTAATATTTTCCTTTGAGCTTGATCATATGAATCATTCAAGCCACTCAAAAACTGAATTAGCCTTAAATCATACAGGTGACTGCATAGTCCTTCGATTTTGGGCTAACACAAGTTGGAGCTGGTACCACAACATCATATTCATTCTATAAATTCTTCAGCCTAGTGAAGTAATTCGACACTGAATCAGTTCCTTGTACAAGTGAGTTGATTTTTCTGTGTAACTGATAAAGTTTCATATTATTCACCTTATCAAATCTTTCTTTCAGATCATGCAATAGTCATATCCACTCATTGCATACACAATTCTACTTAACAATTCTTTAGTTACAGAGCTTATCAACCACTACAAGACAATTATATTGCAAGTCTCCCATTGCTCATGCAATTCATCTTTGTACTGTGCTTTGCTACAAGCTCAAGTTACAAATTCATAATTCCTTTTCCCTAACAATTCAGTTCTCATTGATTGACTCCAAATTCCATAATTCTCTGATCCAATTGGCATGATAGGAATCAACATTGCACTTGATGCATCTGATGGATCTATATACAATGGATCACTTGGATCTATCTAAACACCTGCCATTTCTGAATCTCTTAACAATCTTCTCCAGATCTACTCTCCTTCAACCTTCGTCTATAACCTGCTCTACATACACAACAATGAACCTGCTTTGATACCATATGAAAACATGCTGAGAAAAGTAATTGAACTGGAGAACTTTTAGAAGAAGAGAAAAATGAATGATCTAATTACTTTTTTTCATCACTTACACTATATATATAGGCTTATACAATCATCTAGTAGCTTCTATAATCTTCTAACTAACTCACTCTCATCATAGTAACAACTCTCTAACTAACTCAATGTAACAGTAACTTCAATAGTAAACTTACTAACTCAATGAAATAGTAAAAATGAAACTGTCATTTATTTTCAATCACTATTCAACAGAGTTTTTCTTGGAACGGACCAAGCAAAGTCTGTCCATGGCTGAAGAGCAATGAAACATTAGCCAAAAATGGAGGAGAAAAAACAAACATTGAGTAAAGAGAAAAGACCTAAAAGATTTTGGGTCTTGAGCCATTTTACTGATAAATGAACGTTGGGTTGGGCCTATATTGGACTATTTTTTTTAGACAGATTTTGATTTGAAATGTGGGATGAAATAATTGAATGGATTTAGGCTTAATTGAGCTAAATTATTGGCCTTTTCTTTTTTTTTTTCTTTCAATTATTTTGAGCTTTTAACTTAATAACTAAAACCATATATATGATATGATAGGATGAAAAATACTAATTTACAAAATAAAATTATAAAAATATAGATGCATAATATGAACTTATAATTACTTTAATAAGTGTGAAACTTGAACTAAAGCGATGAAAAACCGATTATCTAATAAAAGAGGTGTGAAAAGTGATAATAGTAATAATTTCAATAATAGAATATATAATTTTGTTAGATAAGTATTTATAGTAGTAAAAATAGTTATCAAAAAGATAATTTTATATATTATTAATTTTGTAGCTTTAAAACAATAAATTAGAATAAATGAGGGTCAAATTGGGTGTCAACAAAGGTGTGTACAAGCCTAAGCAAGCTAAGATCATATCTTCCATTCAGGTTAGAAAATTGGTAGAGCAGGGTTGTTTGGCTTATTTGGCTCATATTAGGGATGTTGAGATTGAGGCTCTATCCACTGAGTCTATTTCTGTGGTGTCAGAATTTAGAGAAGTGTTTCCTAATGACTTGTTTGGTATGCCTCCGGATAGGAATATAAATTTCTACATTGATTTGGAGACTGACACGCGCCCCATTTGAATCCCTCCATATCGCATGGCCGTAGCAGAATTAAGAGAGCTTAAGACTCAAATCTAAGAGCTTCTTGAAAAGGGATTTATTCGTCTTAGTGCTTCCCCATATGGTGCTCCAATTTTGTTTGTTAAGAAAAAGGGTGGTAGTATAAGAATGTCTGTAGATTACCGGCAAATGAATAGGGTCACTATTCGAAACAAGTATCATCTTCCTCGAATAGATGATCTTTTTGACCAATTTCGAGGGGCGTCAATTTTCTATAAGATTGATCTAAGGTTTGGCTACCATCAGTTGAAAATTAGGCTAGAGGATGTGCCCAAGACAGTGTTTAGGACTTGTTATAGGCACCATGAGTTTTTGGTTATGTCTTTTGGTTTGACCAACGCGCCTGCAGCTTTCAGGAGTTTGATGAATGGGGTGTTCAAATCATTTCTTAATTCTTTTGTTATAGTCATTATTGATTATATTTTGGTATATTCGAAAAGCGAGGAAGAGCATGCCAACTAACTTCAAATTATTTTCGGTGTTTTTGAGAAACAAAGTTTGTATGTTAAATTTTCCAAGTGTGAATTTTGGTTGAGTGTTGTTGCATTTTTGGGACATGTAGTATCAAAAGAAGGGGTAATGGTAGATCCTCAAAAGATTGAGGTGGTTAAGAATTGGGTTCGGCCAGCTCTGTGATGGAAGTTAGGAGTTTTGTGGAGCTCGCTAGCTACTATTGTCGATTTGTGAAGAACTTTGCTTCTATTGCCACTCACTTGACTAGTTTGACCAAAAAAGAGATACCATTTGAATGGACGAAAAAATGTGAGGAGAGTTTTCAAAAGTTCAAGACTCTTTTGACCACCGCGCCTATTCTAGTATTATCGGTTGAAGGTAAATATTTTATTATTTTCTGTGATGCTTCACATTCTGGTTTGGGTGCTGTGTTGATGTAGGATAAGAATGTTATAGCTTATGCCTCGCGTCAATTAAAGGTGCATGAGAGGAATTATCTAACACATGATTTGAAGTTAGCAGTGGTAGTATTTGCTCTTAAGATCTAGCGGCATTACCTTTATGGTGTTAATTGTGAGGTGTTTACTGATCATCATAGTTTGCAGCATGTGTTCACTCAAAAGGATCTGAATTTGAGACAGTAAAGGTAGATGGAGTTACTCAAGGATTATGATGTGACCATTCAATACCATCCGGGTAAGGCTAATGTAATGGCAGACGCTTTGAGTCGAAAGGCGGTAATTCTGGATGGTTTAGCTTGTTTGAGTATAACTAAGCGACCTTTGGCTGAGGAAATTCAGACCTTAGAATCTAAGTTCATACAGTTGGGCATTTCAGAAAGAGGTGGGGTGTTAGCTAGTATTGAAGTGAATGCCGTGTTTATTGAGTAAATCAAGGCCAAACAATTTGAAGACGAAAATTTGAAGGAGCTTAGAAAGAAGACTGTGATTGGTAAGACACAAGAGACTACTTTTGATGCCGAAGGTGTACTTAGTTTCAAAGGGAGAATTTGTGTTCCTAAAGTAGATGACTTGATTCAAAAGTTGTTGATAGAGTCTCATAGTTCACGATATTCTATTCATCCGGGGTGACCAATTTGTATCGAGATTTAAAGTGAATTTATTGGTGGACAGGGATGAAGAAGGATATAGTGGAGTTTGTGGCTAAGTGTCAGAATTGTCAACAAGTAAAGTATGAACATCAAAGGCCTGCAGGTTGCTTCAAAGAATGCGAATTACGAAATGGAAGTGGGAAAGAATATCCATGGATTTTGTGGTAGGTCTTCCCAAGACTTTGGGGAAGTTTGATTCTATTTGGGTAGTGGTTATTAGATTCACTAAGTCAGCCCATTTTATTCCAGTAAGAATAAATTATAATGCTGAACAATTGGCTAAGGTATATGTGAAAGAGATAGTGAGGTTGCATGAGGTGCCCTTTTCTATCATCTCAGACCGTGGTACCCAATTCACCCTTAAATTTTGGAGGAAGTTACATGATAAATTAGTCACACAACTCACTTTTAGTACAACCTTCCATCCACAGATAAACCGGTAGTCAGAGAGAACTATTTAAGTGTTAGAAGACATGTTGAAGGCATGTGTGATTGATTTTGGAGGCATTGGGATAAATTCATATCTTTGTGTGAGTTCTCCTATAATAATAGTTAGCACTCCAACATAGATATGACACTATTTGATGCACACTGTGGGAGGAGATGTAGATCACCCATAGAAAGGTTTGAAACTAGAGATGTGAAATCGTTGGGGGTTAATTTAGTGAAGGATGCTTAAGATAAGGTGAGGTGTATTCAAGCTAAGCTTTTAGAAGCTCAGAGTAAACAGAAAAAGTATGCGAATGATAAGGTAAGAGACATAACGTTTTAAACCGGTGAGAATATTCTTCTTAAGGTATCACCCATGAAAGGGGTGATGAGATTTGGCAAGAAAGGTAAGCTAAGTCCATGATACATTGGTCCCTTTGAGGTTCATGAATGCATAGGACCGGTGGCGTACAAATTGGCTTTACCTCCTAATTTATCGGGACTTCATTCGGTATTTCATGTGTTCATGTTGAAGAGATACCATGGTGATAGGGATAATATCATTAAGTGGGACTCATTTGTATTAGACAAGGACCTCCAATATGAGGAGGAACTGATTGCAATCCTTTATCGTGATTTGTGCAAGTTGAGGACCAAAGAGATAAGGTCCGTGAAGGTTCAATGGAAGCATCGTCCAGTTGATGAAGCTATTTGGAAAACCGAGAGGGACATGTGAGACAAGTATCCCCAATTGTTCGTTGATTTATGTACTACTTCATTCCTTTCTTAGCCTATTTTTCCTAAGTTTGTCATTCGGGGACGAGTGATGGGTAAATTGGTATCTATTGTAACGACTGGGTTCTGTCGTTATAGAAAAGCCTATGGGGAAAAATTTTGGATTGGAAAACTTTTTTGTAGTAACTTGAAATTTTTCAACCTATTTCAGATTTGGACGAAATCGAAGTCTTTGAGGTGTAGGGAAATTTGATAACAATCGGGTGACTTATTTATGAGTTTGATTAGATGAGTAGTTAGATAAGTCGTTAAGGAATCTGTATGACTTTAGAAAATTGAATTCGGGTGAGTAGAACTCCCGAAATCGATCTTAGCGTTAACAGTATTTTCTGAGATTTGTTGGTTGAAGGTGTGTTATGATATGGGGGTTTTTGAATTATTAAAATAGCTCACTGTTTCTTGCTAGCTGCTATGGCGTTGTGTTTTGTCGCTCTGGCATGGCCACTGTGGCTAGGTAAATAAACCTCTAAATGACTTTATTCTACACTATTTTATTTTTAGAGCTAAGGAATGAACCCCATGCGACTCTTGACTATTTTCCACCATTCTTTAGGTTAAAGATAAGCTTTTTACTCCCTGAATCCATTTTTCGATCCGTATAATATAATAGAATGGGTAATTATTGATAGGGGAGGAATTTGATCTAGATTCTATGGTGGAAACAGCCTTATTTTAGATACTTGGGATCATAGGTATGCTCTAGGGTTCATAAAATTGTTAGCAATTCATGTAATTAGTGATTGTTTATTGATTCCAGTGTTATATTGATTGTTTGTAGACCAAGAACAAGCGAAATGAATTCGAAAAGGGAAGGATCAAGTTTCTTTGTATTTCAAGCTTGTTTCGAGGTAGGTGATGGTTGTGATTCTATGATTGTGTGATGTATGTTTGTTCTTGTTTCATTATGATACATGTATGTATATGAATGTTGCATTATCGATCACACTTGTTATAATTGAGATAGATGAATGATTGTTACCATGAAATCATGACATAAATGTATGATCTTGAGAATGTACTTGTGATTGTGATTGTAATTGTGGTGTGTTGAAAGGATTGATTGCCACGTTTTGACACTACTAATTGGGATTGGTTGCCACGTTTTGGCATAATTATGGATCGGTTGTGTAACGACCGGGTTCTGTTGTTATAGAAAAGCCAACAGGAGAAAATTTGGGGCTGAAAACCTTTTTCTTAGTATTTGGATTTTCCTAACCTAGTCCAAATTTAGACGAAATCGGAGTCTTTAAGGTATAGAGAAATCTGATAACAATCGGGTGATTTATTGATAATTCTGGTTACATAACTCGTTAAGAAATCCATATGACTTTACAAATTTGAATTCGGAGATGTGTTGTGAAATGGGGATTTTGGAATTCTTTAAATAACTCACTGTTTTGTGCAAGCCATTCTGGCAATGCTTTTTGTCCCTCTGACGGGGCCATTACAGCGAGGTGAGGGACGCTGTGGTGGGTTCGACGTGACTTAAAGTTGTAAATAACCCCATAAATGACCTTATTTTGTACTTTTCAATTTTTAGAGCTAAGGAACGAACCCAGGCGACTCCTAACAGTTTTCCACCATTCTTGATGCTAAAGGTAAGTTTTCACTCCCCAAATCTATTTTTTGATCCGTAGAACGTAATAGAATGGGTAATTATTGATGGGGGAGAGTTTTGATCTAGACTCTATAGTGGAAACAACCCTATTTTGGATACTTGGGGATCATGAGTTGGATCTAGCATTCATAGAATTGTTAGCAATTTGGGTAATTAGTGATTGTTTATTGATTCCCTATGATTGTTTGTAGACCAAGAACAAGCGGAACGAATTCAGAAAGGGAAGGATCGAGTTTCTTGGGGTTTCAAGGCTTATTTCGAGGTAGGTGATGGTTGTGATTCTATGATTGTGTGATATATGTTTGTTCTTTCTTTATTATGATACTTAAATGTATGCAAAGATTGCATTATTGATCACACTTGTTGGGTTTGGGTTCCATGAGAGGACCAATGACTTGTCATAGTTGCATATATTGTTGAGTATGTGATAATCGATATTGTATATATTCGATATTTTACATGTTTATAATGTTGTATTGACTTGCTTATGTTATGCCTAGTGGGATAACCGCGTAATCCTATCAGTACACTGTGGTTGTGTACAGATACTGCAGTTGCTCTTATTTTTGTTGAGTATAGGGAATCTTCAAGTAGCTATTGACAGACATCGTTTAGAAGATCAATGGTCGTTCGAATTCAAGGGTGAGCTAATTCTTTTGGGCTGTCATAAGTTATCTTTCGTCTATGTCCACCATTTCAGACTAGATTTTTCTTGTTAGTTGATTAGTTCGTTAGTTTGGGGTTGCATCCCTTTTTGTTTAGACTTGTTAAACTTTAGATGTTTTGGTATATTAACTTTCAGGTTGTAGGTTATTTCTTCCGTATTGTTTAGTTCGTTGTTAGACTTTTGTTGGAGTTTATGGGTACTCCCTATTTCTTTCATTAGTATTTAATTTGCTTTCGTATCCTTAAATGCCTTAGTTTTGGTTTAGTTGCTTGGTTTGGGTTATAGTAGTGGGTCTCCCACCGGAGAGGTAGTGTGGGTGTCAATCACAACGGTCTGGGTCGTGACAAAGTTGGTATCATAGCCTAGGTTTGTTGATCTCGATGTACCAAAATGAGTCTAGTAGAGTCTCGTGGAATAGTACGGGGACACCTTTATATTTATTCGAGAGGCTATAGGACTTTAGGAAATCTCTCTATTTTCTCTTGTCTCCTTTCGTGCTATGACTTGATTCCAATTCGTATCTAACGATTCAAATTGGTATCTAACTTCCTTCACTCTTCTGTCCGCAGATGGTTAATACTAGATACAGTGACGTCAGGTCCCTAGCTGCCATCAATGCTCCAGCCGAGGAATTTGTAGTAAGAGGTCGCGGTCGAGGCAAGGATAGAGGAAGAGTTAAGGGTAGAGGCCGTGGAAGAGTAGCACCTGCTGGGAATAAAGCTCCTATTGAGAATGCTCCTGTGAATGAGAACCCTCTTGCGTATCACGAAGAGATTGAAGAAGAGAATGTTAATATTCAGAATGTTGAGGATATGGAACAAGAGGAAGAAGTGCAGGCTGAGATTACCGATGTTTCTCCCATAGACCCAATGTTAGCTCAACAGATCATGTCATTCTTGAAAGGGTTGGTTGGTCGTGGATTTCTTTCTTTTGCTCAAGCAACTTGAGCTTTTACTTATCATTCTGTTACTAGCACTACGCCCAAGGTGGGTGAGACTGGAGGAAATGATGCTTTCTCTCATCCTTTGTTGGGTTCTGTTATGACTGGTAATGAACATGAAATGTTGACTAAGTTTTTAAAGCTAAAGCCTCCTGGGTTTCTTGGTTCTGAGAGTGAGGATACGTATGAGTTCATCTTAGATTGCTATGAGAGGCTTCATAATTGGGAATTGTCCATCAACATGGGGTTGAGTTTGTGTCTTTTCAACTTCAATGTGAGGCTAAGCAGTGGTAGAGAGCTTATATGGAATGCATATATTCTACTTTACCTCCACTTACTTGGACCCAATTTCATGATGTGCTTCTAGAAAAGTATATGCCTAGGACTTTAAGAGATCGTAAGAAAGATGAATTTATGGCTTTGGAACAATGTGGTATATCTGTGGCCTCTTATGAGGCTAAGTTCCATGTTTTGTCCAGATATGCTACTCATTGGTGAATACTGAGGAGGAGATGATCCAGTTATTTATTAGGGGACTACATTCCAAGTTGCAAGTATTATGTGTTCATATGACTTCTACAGAGAGGAGCTTTAATGAGGTAACAGACTATGTTAAGAAATTGGAGGGGGTAAGGCGAGACGGTCAAGCTAAGGTATAGGCAAAAAGGGGCAAGAACTCAGGTAACTTTCAAGGTTCTTATTCTAAGGGGTCTGAAAGGCCAACGCTTGTAGCGAAGCCAATTCAGTCCGCTATGCCCCCCTCTACATGTAATTACTCGGGAACTCTACCTTATAATTCGATTCAGGATAGCTAAGGAGTCGCACCTTCAGTAAGTAGTAGGCCATATTTTGATCGTACATGTTACAACTATGGTGAACCTCGGCATATGAGGAGAGATTGCGTCCACCCACGTGTGTTATATTCTGCGCAACAGCAGTCTAGAGCAGTGGTACCCACGAGGAATCGTAATAATGATAGAGGACGTGGAGGTAAGGGAAATGGTAATGCAGGCAGGGGTAACTCGCAACCAGGTAGGGAAATGGCTCATCAAGATGATAGGGCTCAATGTTATGCATTTTCGGGCAAGAATGAGGTAGAGGCGTCAGACGCATTGATCACATGCACTATTCTTGTTTGTGATCGGATGGCTAATGTGTTATTTGATCCGGGTTTTACTTATTATTATGTATCCGTGAGATTTGCCTCAAGGTTTGATATGATTTATGATATACTTGATGCCCCCATCTATGTTTCTACCTCAGTTGGAGAGTCAGTCATAGTCACCCATGTCTATCGTGCTTGTCCTATTTTATTTATTGGTTTCAAGACATGGGCTGATTTGGTAATTTTGAATATGACTGATCTTGATATAATCTTAGGCATGAATTGGTTGTCCCCCTATTATGCTGTGCTTAGTTGTAATACTAAGTCTGTAACTCTAGAAATTTCGGCAAGGGAAATTAGAGTGGGAAGGGATGTACATGCCTAAGCAAGCTAAGATCATATCCTCCATTCGGACTAGAAAATTGATAGGGCAGGGTTGTTTGGCTTATTTGACTCATTTTAGAGATGTTGAGATTGAGGCTCCATCCATTGAGTCTATTCATGTGGTGTCAGAATTTAGAGAAGTGTTTCCAAATGACTTGCCTGGTATGCCTTCAGATAGATATATAGACTTCTGCATTGATTTAGAACCTGATACATGTTCTATTTCGATCCCTTCATATTGCATGGCTCCGACAGAATTAAGAGAGTTTAAGGCTCAAATCCAAGAGCTTCTTGATAAGGGATTTATTTGTCCTAGTGCTTCCGCATGGGATGTTGTAGTTTTGTTTGTTAAGAAAAATAATGGTAGTATGAGAATGTGTATAGATTACAGAAAATTGAATAGGGTCACTATTCGAAATAAGTTTCATTTGCCTCGAATAGATGATCTTTTTGACCAATTGCAAGGGTCGTCAATTTTCTCTAAGATTGATCTAAGGTCTGGCTATCATCAATTGAAAATTAGGCCTGGGGATGTGCCTAAGACGACATTTAAAATTCGCTATGGGCACTATGAGTTTTTAGTTATGTCTTTTGGTTTGACCAATGCGCCTGCAACTTTTATGAGTTTGATGAATGGGGTGTTCAAACCATTCCTTAATTCGTTTGTTATAGTTTTTATTAATGATATTTTGAACTATTCGAAAAGTGAGGAAGAGCATGCCAACAATCTTCCTACTGTTTTGGGTGTTCTTGGGAAATAAAGGTTGTATGATAAATTTTCTAAGTGTGTAGTACTTGCTATTATGGACAAAGAAGACGATGGTGATCATAATATAGAATGCTAAAAGGGATATCCATCAACTAATATTTATCTTGAAAACATAGACTTTGTTATAGAATTTAACAATTAGTATACTCTCAATTTTTCTTGTAGTATATATATATATATATATATATATATATATATATATATATATATATATATATATATATATATAACATACCTTTATTTTCTTTTTGTTTTGTCTATGGAATCAAGTAGATACAACAAAATTTACTAAGCAAAGATGCATGACTTGCAAGAAGAAAGTGGGATTAATAGGATTTAGTTGTCGATATAAAGGAATGTTTGTAGTGTTCGTAGGTATCCTAAAGAACATGCATGTATTTTTGATTACAAGTCTGCTGGCGCTTGGCCGTGTGACTTTGGCTAAGGAAAATTCTCCATGTAGACGTGATAAACTTGATATTTATAAGCCAAAAGTTTGCACTAAAATATACTTAGTAAAAAAAAGTGCCCAAGTCAACTCGTTTTAAAAAAAAAAGTTGATATTCAGTTATTGTTCCCGGCTTGTGTATTAGTTTGCTTGTACTATCGCTCGCCTGCCTAATCTATTTTTTGTCTAACTCAATATTTCAATGTCACATAAGTTTTATTTGGTCGATGGTTAGAGGGGATTAAAATTCTTATTTTACTTGAATTTAAGTGTTCAATTGACAAAGTCATATATAAAAGAACTTGACTATCAATTCGAGCAAAGTGTAAGATGTAGGTCATTCCGCCAATAAAAAATAAACAAAAATGTCTTCCTTTGATTTTTGGTCTGATGATATAACTCACGCTAGTAGCATATATAGTGACCCAATTATGTCCCTATCTCATTTATGGATGCGATCCCCAGGATACGTGCACAAATATGTACTTTTGGGATCACCATTTAGCTTGTGCCTTTGTAATTTTTATCCACATTTACCTGCTTTGAGAATAAATTCAGACGTACGCAATTAAAATTGAAAGTTCGTCTCTGATTTTAGTCCTGACGAATTGAAGTTGAATATTGATGAATGTAGCAAAAAGAATTCAAGATTTTTAGAGATGACAAAGGCCACCTGACTATAGCATATGCAAAAATATTCAAAAGCTTCTCTAATGATATAACAAAGAGCAACTTGAATATATAGCAAACATAAAAATCATATTTGTATGCTATAGCTATAGTTTGCATAATTGCGCTCCATAATAAATTTTATGTTTGCTATGGAGTTTTTGATTTGTATAATTCGCTACAAATATCCAATTTTATACAAATTGTTCAGTTTTGTATAAATTCATTTATAAATTGTAATTTGTATAATAAGATCTGTATTTGTATAATTATAAGTGTATAGGACAAAAATATATGTATTTGTATTTGTGTATATACTTTTCTCTCACTTTATACAAACATAAACACATTTTATATCGAAATGTATAAAATAACTAATTGTATACCGAATCAGATGGCAAAAAGAGTTGTTGCGAATTGCAATTGAAATAAACTATGGCTATATCATTTAATTTGAATTCATAGTTTGCTATTTTCATACAATTTTTCCTATAACAAAATCCGAAAAAGAATTAGGCCCACATATGAGGGAGCGTGTTGAGAATACAATGAAAAAATAAAACTATACTCTCTAGTGGTTTAAGCTTTTGGATGAGATGATATTAGAGTAGACAAAGGTCTTGAAATCAAATCTCACCATCACCCTTATCACAAAGAGTTTTCACGTGCATAGCCTATTAACAAAGATTTTTTTAGAAATAACAAGGAACGCTTGATTATGACATATAGAGAATACTTTGGAGATTGCTTTAATAATATAGCAAAATCTAGGATATGGCTCCTCTCCATTTCTCTTCTCTCCATTTTCTCCAAGTTCTAGCTCTGATTGGAGACACATATCATAGTTTAAAATTAATGGTTGAGATTTAATTGATTAAAGCAAAATCCTAACCATAATTATTTACTTTCAGATATTTGCTTCTTAAATATTTTTGCAATCCAACAATTCTAGATTTACATTATATTTTTCCTAAATATATTTAAAAGAATTTCTTTTCTAAATTACTTGAGTAATTTTTTGCGGATTTATTTACTTTTTTTTTTCCTAACGTTTGCCATTTCTCAAGTAGTATTTGCCAAATTAAAAATTGTGAGCTGACCTTTTTTTTTTTTTTTTTTTAAATTTTAGGAGTAAAATAAATTTTGTCACTCAACTTTAAATTCTTTCTTACTTCCTAAATGGAGTCCATATTGCTCTATAGACACTGTAGCTCTTAATACTCTATTAGAATAATAAAAACGTTTAACTGTATTATAATTTTTTTCAAAAAAGTAAAAATATTTAGTAAAAGTTTTAAATATGTATGCAGGGCAGTAAAAAATGTTTTTAATATGTTTAAGTAAAATATAATGGATTGTAAAAATATTTAAGAAGTAAATCTATGAAAGTAAATAACTATGGTTAAGACTCTACTTTAATCAATTAGATCATGACAAGTGTCTCCAATCTAAGCTAGAACTTGGAGAAAATGGAGAGAAGAGAAATGGAGAGGAGCCGAATCCCAAAATCTAAGGCCATCCTCGTAGGAATTCATTGGTGATATACCAATGATTATTATTAATTTTTTATTATTATAATGTTGATGTTAAATTTGATTCACTCATCATTATTGATATCATAAATGATCATAACAATGTTAACTGGTAGATTGTGAATATTAACTCTTATAAGGAAAATCACTATTTAAAAAAATTAAAGCAACTGTTTATTTCAGTATTGCTATAGGGATGTCAATAGCTTGGAAGATTATCTGACAAATTTGGGAGAAAACAAGAAGCATAACTTATTCTTCACACAAAATTGAACTCCCACTTTCAGAATGCTTAGAAGGATAGTTATATATATTAAAATTTGAAATTTATGATGATCAATGATCTCAAAATGAAAAAAGAAAAAAGAAAAAAAAGAGAACATAAAGGTTTGTATGACTTTTTGTTAGAAATTATTAAGTTACGTATCAAAAATCAACACCTCATATATCCTAAAGGTCTCTAGATAATGATAAACTTATACTAGTGTTAGTTATCTATCTCTCTCTTTGTTAATATGGATCCATTTTGGATTCAAGTCTATGTCTTAGTATGAAAGAAAATAAATATTCAAGAAAAAATGTTTTTTTAAAAAAATAAGTGAATTTCTTACTTATTTTTTAATATTGATAAAAACGTAAAAAATTATTATTCCAAAAGCATTTATACATTGTCTAATAAAACATTATGCAAGTGGATAAAAATGGAGAGTGGGGTTTAGGGGTGGCGGTCTGGCGAATGGTGGGATGGCCAAAGAGTGAGGATTGGATGGGTTAGATGGGTGGAGATTAGGAGATAATAAACAGGAGCTGTAGTCAACCTAGTTTACAATTCTGCAAAGCTTTCCTCACAATCATCTGACCACTGAAACTTGACTGTCTTTTGAGTCAACTTAGTCAATGGAGAGGCAATGAATGAAAACCCTTCCACGAACCTTGTGTAATAGCCCGCTAGACCCAAGAAACTTCTGATATCTGTAGGAGAGGTAGGTCTGGGCCATTTTTTCACTGCTTTTATTTTCTGAGGATCCACTCGGATCCCTTCACTAGACACAATATGCCCAAGGAAAGTGATGGATTGCAACCAAAACTCGCATTTGCTAAACTTAGCGAATAAATGGCGATCTTTGAGAGTTTGCAAAACAACCCTCAAATGATTCGCATGTTCTTCCTCATTCCTAGTGTAAATGAGGATAATATCATCAATAAAGACGATAACGAGCAAGTCCAAATACTGCTTGAACACTCTGTTCATCAAATCCATGAAAGTTGCAGAGCATTGGTTAGTCCAAATGACATAACTAAAAATTCATAATAACCATATTGAGTTTTGAAGGCTGTTTTTCAAAATGTCACTATCTTTGACTTTAAGCTGATGATAACCCAATCTGAGATCTATTTTTGAGAAATGACTAGAACCCTGAAGTTGGTCAAACAAGTCGTCAATCCTGGGGATGAGATACTTATTCTTGATTGTGACATTGTTCAACTACCTATAGTCAATGCAGATTCTGAGAGAACCATCTTTCTTCTTCACAAACAATACTGGCGCACCCCATGACGAATACTAGGTCTGATGAAGCCCTTTTCTAGAAGGTCTTTCAACTACTCTTTCAATTCCTTAAGCTCAGCTGGAGCCATTCTGTAAGGAGGAATAGAGATAGGCCGGGTATCTAGAAGGAGATCAATTCCAAAGTCGATTTCCCTTTCGAAAGGAACTCCGAGAAAATCTTCTGGAAACACTTATGGGAACTTATTGACTATGGGAACTGACTCAAGAGTTGCGGTTTCGGAGCTTGAATCCTTAACCCGAACTAGATGATAGAGATACCACTTAGAAATCATCTTTCTATCCTTAAGGTAAGAAATAAATCGACCCATAGGCTCTAGACTACTACCTTTCCATTCTAAGATTGGTTTTTCTGGAAATTAAAAACAAAGAATCCTTATTCTACAATCGACTGAGGCATAACAGGAATGTAAACAATCCATGCCTAGAATGACATAGAAGTCTACCATTTCTAGATCTATAAGATCTGCTGAGGTGACTTTCTGAGAGACTATGATAGGGAAATTTCTATATACACGTCTAGCTATAATTGGGTCACCGACTAGAGTAGAGACTGAGAAGGGTTCTGAGAGAGTTTCTTGACTAACACTGAATTTGACTGCTATATAAGGAGTTACAAAAGACAAAGTATCCCATGGATCTAACAATGCATAAACATTAAGGTCAAAGACTTGTAATGTACCAGTGACTACATTAGGAGAGTCTTCTTGATCCTGGCGAGCCTGGAGAGCATACAACCTGTTTTGGCGCTGACCGCCAGCTATACCAGATGAGTTACCTTACTGAGTTGGGCGACCTGCTGGTGCTGTTGAAGTTGTAAACTAAGCTCTACTATTGTTACCTCTTTGACCCTATTTATAAGGATTATTTTTCAACCTGTGACCATACTGACCACACCCAAAGCATATTTCCTTTCCTGCAAGACACTCTCCCGGATGGTTCTTACCACATTTTGAATAAGTTGGGTAGGTTCTGGTGCCTGAAACACTACCTTGAGTCTTAGAGACTGGCACCCTACCTTTCTGATAATTACGGAACTTGGAGGATAGAACACTGGGTAATGAAGGTGCTGGAGTTGAAGATTTCTGCTAATATTATGAGCGATTTCCACCACTAGATTTCTGTTGATAATAGTCATAGTCTTTCTTATTCTTTTAGGCCTGTTCCCTAAGATTATCACCCTCAACCTGCTGAGCATGAGTCATGAGCCTAGAGATGTTCATATCTTTATGTAACATGGCATTCCTACACTCCATCTTCACTAAATCGGATACCCCATATATGAAATTATTCATTTGAGCCTTGGAGTCAGCAACCATGTGGGGAGCATACTTGGAAAGTTGGGTGAACTTTATTCCATACTCTTGGACTGTTATGGAACCCTGCCTCAAATTCATAAACTCTTGAGCTTTTGCCTCTCTCAACTCTCTTGGGAAGAACCTATCCAAAAAGGTCTCGCTGAAGCATTCCCAAGTGATAGGAGTGACATCTGTACCCATGTTCTCTTTCCACTGAGTATACTGGATATGAGCCTTATCCTTAAACAGTAAGATGCCAACTAAACCCGATCATTTCCAGTTACCTGCATTACTCTAAAGATCTTCTTGACCTCATCAATGAAGCTTTGGGGATCCTTACCAATCTATGATCCTAAGAACTCAAGCACATTTATCCTAACGAAGTCACGAACTCTAGTTGCAGCTGACCTAACATTAGCATTTGTCGGAACTCAAGCTTGCTGATTGTTCTGGTTGGTCACACTCTAAGCCAATAATTGAATAACATTTAGAAATTCAGCATTCGAAACTTTCTGATCTGGGACTGGAGGAGCTGCATTAGCATTACATGCATTCGAACCCCTTCCATAAGCTTTACGAGGTGGCATGATCTGACATGCAAATCGATGAGTCAGAGCGAGGAATTATATCATACCTTACGCATGATAAGAGTAACGAAGAAATTGAAGTTTTACCTAAAACTCTTTGCAGCCTCCTTCTCATTAGATGTGGTGCACTTCACACCCATGAAAAAAACTCTACTTAGTGCGGCTTTTTAGACATCCTAGGACTCTTAAACCTAATGCTCTGATACCAAGTTTGTCACGTCCCGAAGCTACCCCCTGGACGCAACATGGGATCTTAGATCACGAGTGACCCCAAACTAACCTTGCTGGCATAAACATGAGCATATTAAAGATAAAATGAGCAATAAAACTGTGCGGAAGCTGAATCATAAGAATAATCTAAAATGATAGGGAAAACCCATATACTATCAGAATAAATAAAAACTGAGAGTTTGAACAAAAATTGAATAGTCAAACTCTAACTCTATAGCTGAATCTAACTATGTCTGAAATAAAGCCTCTACTAACTAGAAATGCTGGGACATGCCCCAACTAGATCTAGAAAATCTGAAACTAAAACTAAAAGCGATAAACTAATCATGTCACTAGTCCTTAAAGGATGAGGACTCACCACTCATGCTGCTGAACTGAAGATTGAAAACCGATCTATGCATGATCTGACTGCTGAGGACCTGAACCTACTTCACGATAAGATGTAGGGCAGAGTATGCGTCAGTACTTGAAAGGTACTGAGCATGCAGGATATAGTAAAACTTTATAATAACATAACTGAAAACAATCATAAATCTGAACAATGACATAAGATAAGCATGATACAACTGAGAATACTGAACATGAAATACTTAATTCAATGACCAAGTTTATAACATGCTGCGACTGATTTTTGAACTATACTAATAACATGATCAATGCAATAGAGTCTGACCAAACTGTAAGAGAGCTACTAATAACCGACATAAAACCACATGAGCTAAATATGGAGTCCAATGTATACGCCCCATCGAGAGGACCCAATATACCCTGCCACAGGTATAGAGGCATGCTGGCGTGATCACTAAAATGATGCCCACAGAAGGGACTTACAGCCTACGGGGCACATAGTTTTGGGACTTGAGGGTGACTGACCCTAGTCCACTCGGTATTAAGCTTCCCAAATGATTAAGTAATACAGGATAGGTCAAAACTGACATACAAACTGAGAATGCAACATTTATATACTGATAATAATGCATTCAAAATCTGAGGCATGTTTATATATAAAACTGAATTTACTGACCTAGCATGTGTAATTTATGAAATAAAGGAACTACATTGCTAGCGTTCTGAGTTTATGTATGAATTTGGGCAAAACAATACTATAACAATATAATATGATCTAGATCATTCTAACAGCTGAAAGCCCAATAATTCTAACATTCAAGAAACCCTAAGTCTAGATAATAATAAGGGAATCAATAATCTGGCTAAAACCTAGGGACCTAATGGGTGAAAGGAACCCACTAGTGAAATCCCACATACCTGGTGATGAAATTCACGGAGAAATCTTTTGATTTCGGGGCTAGAACTGATGGAACCTTGCTGCAGTTTTGAACTAGGGTTGGTCACCTCTTTTTTCTCTCTACGCTCTAAGTTTCTAAGTTTTGATAAATGATTTGACTTAAGTAAGTTCTAGTTATGTTTCTAGGCTAAAACTAACCAAAACTACGTAGTTTAGGGATCCAACGCATAAGGAAAAGAACAAAAGACCCCTGACTTAACTACTGTCGAGATCACTGATGGACGGGACCAACAGACAGTCGATCGACTGACGGTCCCTGCTGCTCAACCATCGTTCATGACTGGAGGCTGGTTCTTAGGGGGTCTGATCCACAGACGCAGACCACAGTCTGTGGTCTGACCTACGATCTGTGGGTCTGGCCGTGGGGTCGACCTTTAGACTGAATTTTGGGACAGTTTTTGGGGAGGGCTACAATGACCATCCACGGACCACTAACATGGACCGTGGGGTGACTCACGATTCATAGGTTGTGCCCGTCGTGGAACATGTAGCTTCTGAAATCTGCAATCGGGTCTGTTTTCAAATACGAGGTGTTATAACTTCCTCTATATCTACTAGTGAACAATGCAGTAGGATCTGTCTGTCCCCCTAAGGTATAGTGTTCTCCACTTAATTCACATTGACTTTCATCTTAAATTATCATATCATAGCATTAATTAACAATACGTGGTGTATTCATCATAAGGATCTGACTTCTAGCATGTCTATAATTATCATTTAGGTCCATCAAAAATTGTAGAAGCTTTTGCCTAAAAATACTATCAATATACTCTTTAGATCTTTCACAATTACAAGAGGGAGAGGGGACAATCGAGTCAAATTCATCCTAGAGATCCTTCAGTTTCAAGTAATAAACTGAGATAGGGAAAGTACCTCGAGTATGTGTAACAATCGATTTTTTTAAGTGGAAGATTCTAGACATATTCACCTTATCAAAACTTTCTTTCAGATCACTCCAGACCAGTGTTGCATTAAAACGAAATAGAATTTCACTCATCAAGTCCCTGATCATATTGCTTATAAGCCACTAAAGCCCCTTTGCATTACATCGATCCCACTATTTCTTCTTAAAATTGATGGCGTAATTTTCACACATGACACTACCATCAACAAATCCCAATTTGTTCTTCGTTAACAAGGTCAATTCCATCGCCTTGCTCCACAAAGTGTATTTTTCCATTCTTGTGAGTTGAATTTCAATTTGAATTGCATCTAGTACATCAAAAGATTATAGATATAGAGATGATTATGGTCATTTTTGCATGTCATTGTCACCTCCTCGGATGTGTAAATTCCCTGATCAAAACAAGATAAGAATTCTTCAGAAATTGCAATCCTGCTCTGATACCATAATAAACTATCAACCGAATGAGTAAACCTAATTACGTTGAGAGAATGGGAGAAAAATGTTGATACATGAATATAATGATCTTATTCATATCTATCATAGTGAATGAATCAGATCCAATTTACAATGCTCAAGTATATATACACACAACTGCACTGGCGGGAACTAACTAACAGTGCTAATGAACCAATGGGAAGATGATATCTAGTTGACTTACTCAGCACAGTAATAACTAACTTATCAATTTCATTAATCAATCAACTTTTAGCAATATATGTCACGACCCAAGCCTACACCCTAGACGTGGCCCTCATCCTGGCTGACTACAAGCAGAAGACTACCCAAACATACAAAGCTTAAAACTGAATAAAATTCATGAAACTGAAATAAAAAGCTTTAACTCAAATGATTTACTCTGAATATAAATAGAATATTCGACTCGCCAGAAAAAGGCAACTCAAGTCTTTAAAATATTTAACAAAATAAATGAAATAGACTTCTCAAACTCTATTGTCTATCTATGAAGCCTCTACTATTACATAAGGATATTAGGACAAGTCCCACGACATCTCAAAACTACTAATTGTAAGATAAAGATGAAGTCCTCCAAAATGTAAGAAAGCTCACCCAAAGCTGACAGAAATACCCCATGACTTCAATGAAACGTCTCCTGATGATCCTGAATACCTGTATCTGCATTATGAAACAATGCGGGTTAAATGACTCAGTACCTGGAATGTATGAGCATGTAAGGGAAATTTTAAAGCATAAACATAAGCTTGAACTAATGGAAAAGAAAGATACTTACCTCTTCTCAACTCAAGCATAAGATACTCAACTCAAAGATATGATACTCAACTCAAGATACTCAAGGATAAAGCAACAGTAAATGATATAATATATATGGAAAGTTGTAAAAATGTATAGAGCAACTCAATGTATTGAAAAATACAATAATACTCAGTGTGTATAAAAAAAATATAATATAACTCTGTGGAAGTTTTTCTAACAAACAACCATCACTATCAGCTATGTGATGATACAATGTCTCATCCACGCTGCCAGAACTGTCATATACCTTGCCGAGGTATAAAACCTATCAACTAAGTAAATCCACTAGTCTATGCGAAAATGAAATACGGAATCATTTAAAAAGTATGACCCTTTCTACCCACGTTGGCTACATGGTTTATGGGGGCTGTGAGTTGTTTGAACCCATATTGGTACTCAATACTACTCCCAAAATACAACTAGCTCATATGTGTAAAAACATAACTCTTTTTGTGTTTTGAGATTATTACTCAAAAATCATTCTCTTAAAAGAGATGGTACTCAAACTGCTCAAAACTCTTTTGGAAATCTCAGTTTCCTCTCATCTTAAATGTGAAAACGTTTACTCTAGAATACTTAGTTCCTATATATCATTTTAAAGAAAATGAACTCAACTCTACTCTTCCTCAAACTCATATGCTCAAGTCTTAAAACAAGTTTTAAAATAATTTGTAAAAAGACTTCTTAAAATAGGGTTCATGCTGAATTATGGACGTGAACGACTCAATTCAAGGTTTTCAATAACCATGCATAAAACACTTGGAACTCAACAACTCTAGAACTCAAGGAGTCAATGATACTAATCATCCCAAGAATTCTCGACTCGGAGGGTTCATGCGGGATTATGAGCATGAACTACTCAACTCAAGGACTCGATGATACTTTTCATCTCAAGACTGCTTGACTCATAGGGTTCATACGGGATTAAGGGCATACACTACTCAACTCAAGGACTTTCATGGGTAACATGTAGTATCCCCATGATTAGGAATATAATTTCAAAAGGATTAGGAACTCAATACTTAAGACTTAGAACTTAAATATACTACTCCTCTCAAAGATGCTCAGTTTACGAAGTTCATGAGGAATTTATGGGCATGAACGACTCGACTCGAGGACTACATAAAAATATGGGGCTCATGTATAGGAATTTTCTCATTCTTATACTTACTTCCTCAAAATTTAGTTCAAATCAGTAGTTGATCTCAAAGGATTCACAATTGAACTCAAATACTTTCGTGAACTCTACTTTTAACTCTCTCTTGAATTTGAATTATGAATTCAAGAGTTATGATTCATGATATGAAGGATCTCGTAATGATAATGTAGACTCATGAATGCATTCTCCTCATTCTTATACTTACTTGAAGTCTTGAAATAAGTTATTTGAATTTGTAGAAGCTCCTAAAAAATACTCAAAGGGACTTTCTCAAAATGTTTGGTAGAACTCTCCAGATTTAACTCTTAATTCTACCTTGAATTTGAATTATGAATTCAAGGTTATGATTCATGTTATGAATGATTTCTAGCTATTTAGAAGTAGTTTAGAGTAGTTAGAATCATAAGGGGTGAAGATACACTTCAAAGGAACTCAAACGGGGACAACCGACGGAAAAAGAGTGGGGGAAGGTGACCCTGGTGCATTCCTGGCACGGGGAGCCAGCCCTTAAAGTTTAGAACCTCATTGGTGGTGCACTGTTGGGGCGCGGCATCCCAGCCTCTCACCATAACTCTCAAACGAATTTTCTTCTTTGAGTTTTTGCTCTAATTCGCCTAGAATCGAATGGTTTTTTCCCCAAATAACTTAGATTCGAATACTCAACATAAGTACACAAGAATCTACTCAAAAAACAACCCTCAAATTCAAAGGAGTTATCTCAATAACTCAACAAACACATCCTAACTCAAGAACGAAAGCAAAACTTCAAGAACACTCATCAAAAACTTAAATCTTTCAATCTTTATGGACAAATTAGAATATTTAAATCATGATTGGCATTTGGGTGAACGAATCCAACACTATGGAAACTTACATACCTCTTAGGGATAGCGAAAATCTGCAACGAAACTCAAGAATCTCGACGAACGCTTTGAACCTTTCCTCTTTTCTC
Organism: Solanum bulbocastanum; assembly: GCA_037074985.1. Classification (NCBI taxonomy): domain Eukaryota; kingdom Viridiplantae; phylum Streptophyta; class Magnoliopsida; order Solanales; family Solanaceae; genus Solanum; species Solanum bulbocastanum. The sequence continues at coordinate 38,031,300 of CM073599.1, forward strand.
TTCTTTGACTCTCTTCTAAAACCCTAAGCGTATTGGGGGTGAATGAAACTGATTCTAATCTGTTTAGACCCCTAAATTATTACTAAAAATGAAATAAATCTGATATGGTAAGAAAAAGATCGAAATACTCCTCATATTTTGGGGTAACTTTTGTTAACTAGAGAGCTTGGGCATATCTCACTCATAAGAGCTCGAAAATTAGCAAACTTAGTGCCGTTGGAAAGATAATTCAAAGACCTTTCATTTGATATCTTATGGTCCACCTAACTCATCATCTTTTACTGAAAGTTATGGTTGTTTGAAGTTGACCAAAAACTTAAAGGAACCTAGGAATGACTTGAATAAATTCTCTTTAATTCTTTTAGGAACTCAAGGTACTATATCTAGTGACCTTAACACTTACGAAATTTTAAATTCTTCGATAAAATCCTACTCACAACGAATGATGGTTTGAGTCTTGGCTCAAAAAATTTTTGGGATGTTACAATATATATATATATATATATATATATATATATATATATATATATATATAATTTTTGACAGGTGGGCAGCATATATTTATCAAAAAAATTATAGAAAAGTGACAAAGTCAGAAATTTCATGAAAGATGTTCAAAAATGAACAATCACATAGGTATTTTTTTTTACTAAATGGTGCATTAAAATTTTGTAAATCAAACAATGTAACACTAATAATTAACTTTTTTAGTTGATAAATGAACCAAAATATTTAAAATCAAACTACATAATATTTTAGCTTTAATGCTCATATTTAATTTAAATGAAAGGACAAAAATAAAGGAAAAAGAGAAAATTTAGCTTAGAATAAATCACTTGCTTAAAACTTTCACCAACATCTGATGACGATAACAATAACAATGAGATATGATAAATAGAGAGTAGGATCAAATGAGTTTTTTTAAAAAGAATTTATTATATGAAACTTTTTAACTTATAATAGCTTTATAGAAAGTAAAATAAAATAAAATTTGCTTATTAAATTTAAATTAAATAACTACTTAATTCAAAAAAGAAAGAAAAATGTCAAAAGTCTAAATGATTAAATATCCAATTGGCTACTAACCTTATATTTTTTTGCTTAAATATTTAAGTTGTAAGTTTTAAAATAACAGATTTAATAATTATAATTTAGATATTAATTTGGAACTCTTTGAAAAATTGTAAAAGAAAACGAGTGGTTGTAGGCATCTGGAACCACTGAGTTACACCACACTTTGTAGTTTCAAGGGTGTTCAAAATGTCTTATTTAATATTTAAAGTATCATTTTACTTATATATACAATGTAATTTTTTGACGAAGTGTGTCCGCTACAGTGTAGCTTTGCCCCTGGACAAGGCCCCTTTTGTCCTTTGTTTTTTGAGAAATTTCTTCAATAAAATTTTCAGAAAAGTGATGACGTTGTCCATCACTTTTTTTAATTCAAATATGGTGACGCCGTTTGTCGCTTTTGTTGAATTTGTTTTTTTTTTAAATGGGAAAAAGGATCTTGTCCGTTGTTCTAAAGAGATGCCGTCCATCGCAAATTAAAAATTGAAGAGGTTGTTTGCGATGAAAGTGATTGCATTGCTTTCACATTGTTTTTTATATGTTTAAAAAATAACGCACTCTATTGCTTTTGACCGTCTCTTTTTTTTTTTTAAAAAAAAAAATTTCTACCTATTATTCTTTTTATGTCAAACTATTGATGACAAAAACGGCTGACCTAGGGTTTCCTTCCTAGCCAGCAGTTGCGCAGCTCTCATGGCAGCTACGACCACTGGGCAACCTCCTTTCGAGGCTGCCCAGCCCGCCCCACAACCCCAAAAAACCACGTACACCACCCTTTTCAATTTCAATACTATAAATCCTAAATAATATGCCCTAATTAACTAAAAAACAATCGCAAAATCAATCGAAATTATTCTTGGAGAACCTACTATCACATTTTCAACAGAGGAAAGGCAAGACTTTATGATTGAAGAGAGATTGCATCAAGCAGTGGTGTTTAAATTATCCTATGGTGCACCAGATTTGAAGGTATTAAGGTTAATTTTACAGAAACATCTTGGTACCAAGGGCAATCGTTTAATTGGCTTACTTGCTCCAAGACAAATTTTGTTGAGGTTTGATCAATATGAAGATTATGTACTAGTTGTATCTCGCTCAGTTAATTATCTTCTCTACAATGGAGAGGAGCACCAATGTAGGGTTTTTTAATGGTCCATTGGATATAATCCTAAGAAGGAAACAACGTTAGCTGTGGTTTGAATTTCTTTACCGAAGTTATCTCCAGATTTGTTTGCAAAGAATTCTCGGTTGTCTATAGCATCAGCAGTTGGGAAACCAATAGCTATAGATAAAGCTACTCAAATCAAGTCAAGACCTAGCATAACTAGAGTCAAGGTTATACTTAATCTAATGGAAAAGCTTCCAAATCGTATACGATTGCAGTTTGTGGATGGAAAATCTGGTAAGTTGCTCGAGGTTTTTCAGGAGATTGTATATGATAATCTACCTTCGTATTGCAATTATTGTAAGCACCAAGGTCATGATGAAGATAGTTGTCGTTTGATCTCGAAAAGAAATCAAAATAACAAACAAATTGATGATACCACTGAAGTTGCTTCAAAATGTACTATCGATAGTGAAAAGTATCACGGTGATGCGAGAGAAATACTAAATGCAAAAAAGAAAGATTGTAGATGTCAATCAAAGTAAAACTACTTCTTTAGATCGATAGTTAGTTGTTGTCACTTCTGAGCAAAATCGTACACACTCAATGGATATTGTTACAAGTAATATTGGTGTTCAAACAACTACTGCGCAAAAACAAAGGGGGAACGCCAATAGTTGGGGTTGATGTGCCGCGAGTTGGTTCAGGACAAAAAATAGTGGATTCAGGACACAAACTAATGGATACGTCTGATGTTGAAGATGCTGAAAATTCTGGGCAGCATGTTTTGCAAGTTGAAACCAAGAATGCAACTAAAAATTGGACACTGATTGCACACAAAAATTCAACTATTAATCGGAGTCTTTCCCCAACTAGTCAAAATAATTCTCCATGTAGTGAAAAGGTACGACTAGAAATAGTGAGAAGAGGCAAGATATTAGTAATGCCTCAAGAGACCTATTATGTTCGAATAGCTCTGATGCTTTATCGAAGACAACTGGAAAGCAAGTAGAGTTTACAGAGAAGGACACGATTTGATCCAAGAAAAGCAGGGTCTCACCACCTACTTTGAATAGAAAATTAAGTCCAGAAGCTCGTGTATTTGTACCTAAATGTGTGATTGCAAAGAAGAATGAGTCAAGGGCCTTAGTGTCAAATACAATTGATTTGGGCGATGATTCTCTTGATGAAGATAAGGAAGACAATATGCTTGATTTGGGTGAGGATTCTTTTGATGAAGATGAGGAAGATATGCTAGACATACGCTTTGATAGAGTGGCTAGGGAAGGAGATATATCACCTAGGCAGCAAAGAAGTGGAAGCAACAAAAGCAAAAAGAAAGACATATGGAAGTCAACATAGTTGGGACTGTAACATGATTGAGGAGTTTGTTCCAAGGCACCTACCAATACGACAGGCAAAGTAGAACCATTTGACAGTATCAATAGGTTCAACAAGATCCAATAAATCCATAAATAAAGTATGAATTATCAAGTGTTGTTGGATAGGTTTGAAGAAGAAGACAAAAGAAAATATATCAAGTTACTTTTGATGGGCAATCAATCTTTTTTAATTCATGCATTTGTAATAGAAAGTTTGAGGCTGATAACTCAAATTTCTTCTTGATTGGCATATTTTTACATTATTTAAGCATCCTCATTTGTAATATCATCATGGAGTGTATTACAAACTCTGTGGTGGTCAGAAAATACTTAGTTCTCTCTAGCTCTTATTTTCTTCATGCTTGTTAGGTAGAAGACGTTAGGTACTTCATTAGGATTAGTAAGGTAAGGCCTAGCCCCCCTTGCTTGCACTTATCCCTATTGATATTTTTATTTTTAATAAAAGGTCACTAGACAGAGTCTAGTGGTAAATTTGCGGGGAAAAAACTGTCTCTTTTTAGACATTTTTGGGTAATGGTTAGGGTTTGTTGTCAATATTGTGAGTAGAGAGTTTTTTTAAAAATTCTATCTATTATAACATTGTCATTCATTATACCGATACACTCTTTATAAAAATTTTCTTTAAAAGTCATACTCAAATGTTCTCCAATAATATTTTGTAAGAAATATATGAGATATAAAAATAAAATGTTAACATATTTATGTTAATCATCATTAATGTCATGCACATAGTATATTTAAGTATAATTTTCTAGAAGGAAAAAAATATTTATTAGTTATGATCATAACTTTACGAGAAAAGGCTATTGTTGTTTGCCTTCATACATTTACACTCTTCTATTTGTTTTTTTTTTTTTGTTGTTGGTTAAATTAGTTAATGAATACATTCCTTATTCTTGGTACCTCAAATCATTAAACTAATATATCGCGTTCTTTTATTTGTAACGAGCTAAATGATATATATACATGGAATAATACATAAATACCTCCTTAAATTATGATTGAATTCGTAATGACACATCTTAACTTAACCGGTGATCGTTGAAATTTCGCTCATAATTTAGAGGGATACTTATGCATTATCTCTATCTTACTTATATCAGTAATACAATTTTCAAACATGACAAGGGTTGATTGTAATTATCAATTTTTGCTTAAGGGAAAGGGAATTTTGTTAAATATCAAAAAATGAAACTGTGATGTAAACTTGTAACAGAAGGATAATAACTTTTCTGCAATGAAACTTATAAATTTCTGTTTACAGCATAGGGAATAAAAAACATTCGATTCATTGAATTGTAACATTTGTAAATTAAACACGTCCAAAAACATAAAGACTTAAGACTGTTGTGTGTTGACCACATAACAGAACTATGTAAACTGAATTGATGAAGCTGCATTTATATATATGCAAAGCTCACTTATTCTGAACTGAACGAGAGGTCGACGTCCAAAATTCCACAAAAACAAAGGAAAATTGATTGATAAAAGCCGCGCTATTGGCAAGCATATATGATCACACTAACAAGATGAGAAATTTGATAAAAGCTAAATAGATATCAATCATGTGCTGCTCAACAAGTGAATCCAGTAGGAGGATTCCTTCCACAGTTGTTGAGTACAAGCAGAGGCGAATCCAGAATTTCAAGAAAACGGGTGCACCATTACTTTAAAGATAAGCCATCTTGAGAACGGGTTCAACAAGTTTTAATTTAATACATTCTTTAATAATTATAGAAGTAATATATCGAGTTTAGTCGGATGAGTACGGGTTCGGATGACCCAAAATTAACACATACATTCGCCACTAAGTACAAGGCTTAGAGAGAGTGGTATATTCAAATTAATTCCCAGAACATTTGCTCTTATGGCTGTGCACAAGCAAACCGCTGCCCCTAGGTCTAGGGATGGCAATGGGCGGGCGGATGCGGAGTGGATTGCGGGTATATGTGATTTCATGTGGGTTCAAACTTAATTTTAACTCCTTACAAGTCATAAGAGTGATAGACATTATTTATTAAAATAATTTCTTTAAAACTACTAAAATATTCAAGAAAAAAAAAATGAAAATGGTTAAATAAAAAATAATACAATTTTTTACATGTTACCAATTGACCTCTAAAAAATAAAATTTTAAGTCACTATCCTATTAAATTAATACAACTTAATGAAAAAATGAATTTTATTTTTTTATCAAAGTTAACTAGAAAAAGAAAATATTAAAAAAGTTATGTGGGGCAGGGTGGGACTATATTTTCTCTTCTTAGTTCATTCAATCAACAATACAAAAAATAATTTAAAACAAACTTTGATTCATTTACTATTATATGTACTCCAATTTATTAAAATAATACTCAAAGTCGATTGTCTCAAAAATATTTGAAAGTTCTTTCAAAAAATAAATCTTAGATCGGTAAAACTTGTTTTAAAAAATTAAAAATATAAAGAAAAAGAGAAGCTGAAAAATCATTAATCTTTAAATGTAAAAATATAACAATCAAATTTTTTTAAAAGTAGTATTTCTAAATATGAAGAATAATTTTGTTGTGCATGCTTAGTGGAGAGAAGTTAATCTCAATATTAATTACTTGAGACCTTAATATAAACTCTCACACATTGTCATTACTTGCGCTTTCGCAACGGTTCCATTCTATAGTTGAGTATGAAAAAGAAAAAAAACAATTTTATTGGTTCGATCGGATTGTGGTCTCTAATGTTTCTTTTTTTCTTCTTTTAAAATATTATATCATTTTTATAAATGATCAAAGCTTTGAAATATAAGTAGGAGCCTTAGAATCACGGGATGTGGTTATTGCATTATATAACCTAATTGCGTTAATTAGTCATGATGTGAAGTATATATATTAGTTTAGTTGTCATATCAACACAAACGATATCTACACCCTTAGGGGTCGTTTGGTAGCATAATAAAACAAGTCTTAGCTTATTCATGCAACAGAGTCTATAACTTAACAACGTGTGATAGATGGATAAGAATTATTCATGAATATAATTAATAAGATGTTTGGTAGGTGAATAAGAAAAAAGTTATCCATAATTAATACAACGTTCGATACATATATATAAAAAAGTTATTCATGTATAAAATTAATTCGGCGTTTGATTGACAATTTTGAAATTCTGAGGACCTTAATATAAACTCTCACCCATTGTCATTATTTGCTTTTCATAATCTAAAGTTGAGTATTAAAAAAGAAAAAAAATAATTTGTAGGTTCGATCGGGCTGTGGTCTCTACTGTTTTTTTCTTCTTCTTTCAAACATGGAATATCATTTTTATAATTATGTAGACATCGAAATTTTGTAGGACACTACCATATGAGTTCTATTTCAGTTAGGGTTCTTGGAAGCTACTTTTTACCTTAAATCCTAGCTTATGCCCACACAAAGAGGTATTATATTGCCTTGAAAAGACATTTCAAATATTTCGCAAATTCACAAAATATTCACAAAAATCAATGGAGATTAAATAAATCTCAAGAAAGTCCAAATCGTCCCAGTTCGAGAAATACATCATTAACGATCCTCGAATCATAGAGAAATCTCAAGAGAGAAGTATCAAGCTAATAAACAAATTTGTACCTATAATGTTTATCAATAAAATGATGCTTCTTCATATTTTATTTGTGATTGCAATTTATTCGGTGACTTTAAGATTTGTTGCAAACAGTTCAAAGCTTTGAAATATAAGTAGGGCCTTAATTAGAATCACCGGATGTGGTTGTTGCATTAATTAACTTAATTACGTTAACTACTCCTGCAGGTCATGATGTGAAGTATGTTAGTTTAGTTGTCATATCAAAATAAACGATATCTACCTCCAGAGCCCAGCGGAGCCATGATTAAGAGTTTGAAGGTTCTAAATTTTAAAACAAAAGAGAAAGGAGTTCTAAACCACAACAAATGTGTGAAAAGCATTTTCACCGCTCAACCTTACCACTGGACTGTCAATTAATTTTGTTACGGGTTCACAAGTTAAAATACATATATATTTATTAAATTTTTAAATACAAATACAAACTTAACGGAAAAGCTAGTGGATTCATCTGAACCCACGAACCCCAACCTAGCTCTGCCTGCCTCTGTCTACATCCTAATTGTCTTTTGCTTGAGGGTTTGAACTTTGAACTTTTAGATATTCTTAAGTCATAAAATATATGTGCGTGTGAAACCTTTTTTCTCGCTGAGACTAACGATGGAGGTTAATTTTTGTTAATTAGTGGAAAATTAGGAAAAGGGCATCGCTTAAAATATATCATGCAGATTCCAGTTAAGTCACGGGCATAACTATAGTAGAAGGTTCCATTTGCTAGAATAATAGAGCTGTAAACAATAAAAATGATGATTTCCATCTGTGAGAAACTTTTTTATTTCAACAGCACGCAGCATAAGAAAGTGTTTTATGCTTTAAATATTAGATTTTTGTTATTAGCAGTTAAATATTGCAGTATTAATATGTAAAAAACGATGTAAAAGTGATCAATAAAGTAGAATAGAAAGTGAGTCATATGAAGCTTAAGGCAGATGAGCACTGAATCCGGATCCAATGTTGCTAGCTTTATCTTCGAGAACGATTCAATGTGTGAATTCAGAATGAATATATTACACAAGTGTGTGAAACCTGTAGGAATTATTATTAATTAATTCTTACTTATGACCCAAGTCTACTTGAAAACCAAGTAATACCATAAATAATATTTAATAAGGAATAGATCTCGTCCGTGCATTGGTTACTTGATGGACGTACCAGATTAAGTCATAACCTCTATAAATTGGTCCTCCCTCCACCCATTAGGGTTACCACATATTCTCTACAATAATTCCATCGCTAATAGTTGTGGTATCATAAAGTTAGGGCAAGGAGGTAGAAACCAATTTACAACTAACGCTTCCGCTTCTCTCAGTGATTATGTCTTCTGCATTAGGTATGTGCCTCCTAACGATCTCTATGTAAGATTATCGTGTTCAAGATCTTATAATATTTAATCTTACATGTGGCATCAGAGCCTGGATTGTTTGAACAGATAATCTTCGTATTTAAAACTTACGTTGACATGATCCACGATTTTCTTCAAAAAAAAAAAAATAAAATAAAATTCCATGGGATTACGTGACTGGAAAGCATAAAAATTCCATGGGATTACGTGCTATGCCCATTACATGAGTTTTATTATTATTATTATTATTATTTTATTATTTTTCTTTTTGTATGAACTCAAGAAAAGAAAACATTGATTTTCAAGTCTTAGTATGGGCATCTTTAATGTTAATGTGAGTGTTGTTTGATGTGATGAAAAATGTTTGAGAAAAACATATTACCTTCAAATTTCAAATATAATTGTTAAGTCTTTCTGATGTTGAATGTTTCCGGTATAGTTGAAGTTTGATAGTGTTTTATAGTATCTATTTTTTGTACTTGATTATTTAAGGTGTTTGGACTCTTAAGTTAATGAAGTTTTGTTTGCAAAGTTTAACTTGCACAAATTCTGAAAATTCTTAATCTTTCCATGATGTAATAGTTATGCTTTGTTTTAGATTGTGCAATAACTTAAAGTGGTCGTTATACTAAGCAATAAATAATATGTGTGTACTTTTGTGCAAAATAGTTTGTTAGTCACCAAAGTGGCCAAACTAGATAAATTAACGTCTACACATAATATTTATGATCACTTAATGCATGTATTATGTTACTATAGTTTGTTAGTCACCAAAGTGGCCAAACTAAAATGTATATAATTATTCACATGCACAAAAATTTTATGATACTATGTGTATTTGTATTTATATAGTTTGTTAGTCACCAAAGTGGCCAAACTAGTATGGTTAAGAAAAATATGCATTCATAAAATTGTCATTTATCTATGAAAGTTAATTAAATGCCTATATATATTGAAAATAAATAGATAAATTGATTTTCACTATTGCTAGAACTTAAGAATTTACCCAAAGGTTAATTAATTATTCTACGAATAGTGAACATTATGAGGTAAATTAATATTTTCAGTCAAACATATATTGTATATCCAAAGATGTCGTATATGTTTGATTAAATATATTTAATTGCCTATTAAAGATTAAAAAAAAAAAAAGGCATTTAAATTATGATAGTGTGTCGTAGTATCTACCCAAAGGAGAATTACGATGTACTTTTATCGTTTTACTGAATTCACATTATTTTTAATTTGTGAGCATGTATATTTTTTTGCAGTTATTCCTCTTCATTCGCATGCTTCGTCTACTACTGTATTCAATGGATTGAACTTCTCTGAATGGCATGAACAAGTACAGTTCCACTTAGGTGTAATGGACCTTGACTTGGCTCTGCTGAATGACAAACCTACTGCCATTACTGATAAGAGCAGTGAGGATGAGAAGTCTTTTCATAAATCATGGGAACACTCTAACAGATTAAGCCTTATGTTCATGCGAATGACTGTTGCTAACAACATTAAGAGTACTATTCCACAAACAGAAATTGCCAGGGAATACCTAAAGTTTGTGGAAGAACGTTTTCGTTCTACTGATAAGTCTCTTGCTAGTACACTAATGGCTGAACTCAAGACCATGAAGTTTGATGGGTCACGTAGTATGCAAAATCATATCATCGAGATGACTAACATTGCAGCAAGACTTAGGACCTTGGGGATGAAAGTGGATGACACCTTATTGGTTCAGTTCATTCTGAACTCATTGCCTCTTGAGTATAGACCATTCCAAATTAACTATAACACTATTAAGGATAAGTGGGATGTTAGTGAATTGTCCAGTATGCTTACTCAAGAAGAGTCAAGACTTAAGAAACAAGGAGGTCATTCCATTAATCTTATAGGTCAAGGAGCTGGTAAAGGACTTAAAGTGAAGGCCAACAAGTTTAAGAAAAAGAAAGCACATGCTAAAGTTCCACAGGATGCTTATAAGGAACTCAAGGTTGATGTGTGTCGTTTCTGTAAAAAGGAAGGACACTATCAGAAAGATTGCCTGAAACGTAAAGCTTGGTTTGAAAAGAAAGGTACATTTAGTGCTTTTGTATGTTTCGAATCAAATTTAGTAGAAGTTCCTAATAATACTTGGTGGCTTGATTCTGGTGCAACTACTCATGTATCCACTATGTTGCAGGGATTCACTATGATCCAAACTACAAATCCAAATAAGGATTTCTTGTTCATGGGAAATCGCATGAAGGCTCAAATTGAAGGCATAGGGACTTATCGATTGATCTTGGAGACTGGACATCACCTTGATCTATTACAGACTCTTTATGTTCCTTCAGTTTCTAGGAATTTGATTTCCCTTTCAAGACTTGATGTTTCTGGATTTGATTTTAAGTTTGGATATGGATGTTTCAATTTATATAAGAATACTATTTTTTATGGTTCTGATGTTCTTATTGATGGTCTATATAGATTGAAACTCGATAATAATTTTTCTGAATCCCTGCTTATTATTCATCAAAATGTTGGAATTAAACGTAGTTCACTAAATAAAAGTTCTGCTTATTTGTGGCATAAACGTTTGGGTCATGTATCCAAAGAACGATTAAAAAGATTAGTAAAGAATGAAATTCTTCCGAATTTGAATTTTGCTGATCTTGATATATGTTTGGATTGCATTAAAGGAAAGCAAACCAAACATACCAAGAAAGGTGCCACAAGGAGCACTCAGCTTCTTGAAATTATACACACTGATATTTGCGTACCCTTTGATTGTTCCATCTTTTGGTGGAGAAAAATATTTTATCACCTTTATTAATGATTTTTCACGTTATGGATTTATCTATTTGTTGAAAGAAAAATCTCAAGCAGCGGACGCTCTCAAAGTGTACGTTAATGAGGTTGAAAGACAATTAGATAGAAAAGTGAAAATCATTAGGTCAGATAGAGGTGGTGAATATTATGGAAAGTATAACGAATCAGGACAATGTCCAGGTTCATTTGCAAAATTCCTTGAAGAACATGGCATATGTGCACAGTATACTATGCCAGGAACACCTCAACAAAATGGTGTTGCAGAAAGGCGTAATCGAACACTTATGAATATGGTTAGGAGTATGATGAGTAATTCCCCATTACCCAAATCATTGTGGATGTATGCTCTTAAAACTGCTGTATATTTTTTAAACAGGATTCCTAGTAAGGCAGTTCCAAAGACCCCTTTTGAACTGTGGACGGGAAGGAAGCCTAGTTTAAGACACCTACATGTTTGGGGATGTCAAGCAGAAGCTAGAGTTTATAATCCACATGAAAAGAAATTAGATTCTCGAACGGTAAGTGGTTACTTTATTGGTTATCCAGAGAAATCTAAAGGGTATAGGTTTTACTGTCCAAATCATAGTTCGAGAATTGTTGAAACCGGTAATGCAAAATTCATTGAGAATGGTGAAGTTAGTGGGAGTGTTGAACAACAAAGTCTAGAAATTAATGAGGTAAGGGTAAATATTTCATTGCCCATAAATGTACCTACTTTCACACCAATAACAAATGTTGTTCCTGTTGTTGAAGAACACTTTAACAATGTTGAACAATATTGGGTGAAACACTTCAAGAAGGCACTAACTCACAAATATCTGATGCAAATGAACCACAAACAGTGCCATTAAGAAAATCTCAAAGAGAAAGAAAAACGACCATTTCTGATGATTATGTGATTTATTTGCAAGAGACAAATTTTGACATTGGAATTAATAAAGATCCGGTTTCATTTTCACAGGCCATAGAAAGCACTGAGTCTGATAAATGGATTAATGCCATGAATGAAGAGTTAAAATCTATGGAACACAACAAAGTATGGGATCTTGTTCATTTACTAGAAAGTTCTAAAAGAATCGGATGTAGATGGGTCTTTAAGACCAAACGCGATTCTAATGGTAATATTTAACGATATAAAGCCAGACTTGTTGCCAAAGGATACACTCAAAAAGGAGGTATTGATTATAAAGAGACCTTTTCACCGGTCTCAAAGAAAGACTCATTAAGAATTGTTTTGGCTTTGGTAGCTCATTATGATTTAGAGTTACATCAAATGGATGTGAAAACTGCCTTTCTTAATGGAGACCTCGAGGAGGATGTTTATATGGACCAACTAGAGGGTTTCGAAATTAAAGGAAAAGATCATATGGTGTGTAATCTAAAGAAGTCAATATATGGACTCAAACAAGCCTCACGACAATGGTATATAAAGTTTAATGATACCATAACATCTTTTGGATTTAAGGAAATTACCGTTGATCGGTGCATATACCAAAAGATTAGTGGGAGTAAGTTTATATTTTTAGTTCTGTATGTTGATGACATTTTACTTGCTGCTAATGATTTAGGCATATTGCGTGAGACAAAAGACTTTCTCTCTATGAACTTTGAAATGAAAGAGATGGGTGAGGCATCCTATGTGATAGGGATAGAAATATTCCGTGATAGATCACAAGGATTATTGGGACTGTCTCAAAAATGTTATATCGAAAGAGTTCTAGAAAGATTTAACATGAACAATTGTTCAGCAGGAATAGTTCCTATTCAAAAAGGGGACAAATTTAATCTCATGCAATGCCCAAAGAATGATATAGAACGAAAAGAAATGGAAACAATTCCTTGCTCTTCTATTGTTGGAAGTTTGATGTATGTTCACACTTGCACAAGACCGGATATTAGTTTTGCGGTCGGAATGCTAGGAAGATATCAAAGTAACCCTGGAATTGATCACTGGCAAGCTGCAAAGAAAGTCTTAAGGTACCTGAAAGGAACGAAAGATTACATGCTCATGTATAGGAGATCCAATCACTTAGAAGTTATTGGATACTCGGATTCAAATTTTGCTGGATGCATTGACACTAGAAAGTCCACATTTGGTTACTTGTTCCTATTAGCTGAAGGAGCAATATCGTGGAAGAGTGTTAAGCAATCTGTTATTGCTACATCCACAATGGAAGCAGAATTTGTGGCATGTTATGAAGCCACAATTCATGCATTATGGCTGCGAAACTTCATTTTAGGACTTGGGGTTGTCGACACCATTACCAAGCCGTTGAAAATTTATTGTGATAATACTGCAGCAGTATTCTTCTCCAAGAACGATAAGTACTCCAAAGGTGCCAAACATCCATAAAGTACTTTACCGTCAAGGAAGAAGTTCAAAAACAAAGAGTGTTACTTGAGAATATTAGAACTGATCTCATGATTGCAGATCCGTTAACAAAAGACATACAACCAAAGACATTTAAAGAACATGTTCAAAGAATGGGTCTTGGTTGTATTTATGATTGATGCATTTATGATGTTTTTAACACCCTGAGCTCAAATTATGTGTTTTTGATATACATTAATGAATTTCTTGTTTCTCATAATGGTGTACACATTATTGTTTTGAGATATTACAAGATAAGTCTCTATGAGACATTATTGTGGACCATAATGTTATATGTTTTATAGCTTATGAACCTAGTATGATGAGTTGCTAATGTAGTAGTATATGAAAGGAAGTATGTAGCTTAAAATTTATGTACAACCGCCATAACTCGCATTAGTAGTTTGTTATATTGTGGTATGTATGATGGACATCATAGAAGAGATTTATTGTATGCACAACTAATGTTTATTAAATATTAATGTTATATATGGTCATTGGGCCAAGTGGGAGAATGTAGGAATTATTATTAATTATTATTAATTAATTCTTACTTATGACCCAAGTCTACTTGAAAACCAAGTAATACCATAAATAATATTTAATAAGGAATAGATCTCGTCCGTACATTGGTTACTTGATGGACGTACCAGATTAAGTCATAACCTCTATAAATTGGTCCTCCCTCCACCCATTAGGGTTACCACATATTCTCTACAATAATTCCATCGCTAATAGTTGTGGTATCATAAAGTTAGGGCAAGGAGGTAGAAACCAATTTACAACTAACGCTTCCGCTTCTCTCAGTGATTGTGTCTTCTGCATCAGGTATGTGCCTCCTAACGATCTCTATGTAAGATTATCGTGTTCAAGATCTTATAATATTTAATCTTACATGTGGCATCAGAGCCTGGATTGTTTGAACAGATAATCTTCGTATTTAAAACTTACGTTGACATGATCCACGATTTTCTTCAAAAAAAAAATAAAAATAAAATTCCATGGGATTACGTGACTGGAAAGCATAAAAATTCCATGGGATTACGTGCTATGCCCATTACATGAGTTTTATTATTATTATTATTATTATTTTATTATTTTTCTTTTTGTATGAACTCAAGAAAAGAAAACATTGATTTTCAAGTCTTAGTATGGGCATCTTTAATGTTAATGTGAGTGCTGTTTGATGTGATGAAAAATGTTTGAGAAAAACATATTACCTTCAAATTTCAAATATAATTGTTAAGTCTTTCTGATGTTGAATGTTTCCGGTATAGTTGAAGTTTGATAGTGTTTTGTAGTATCTATTTTTTGTACTTGATTATTTAAGGTGTTTGGACTCTTAAGTTAATGAAGTTTTGTTAGCAAAGTTTACTTTGCACAAATTCTGAAAATTCTTAATCTTTCCATGATGTAATAGTTATGCTTTATTTTAGATTGTGCAATAACTTAAAGTGGTCGTTATACTAAGCAATAAATAATATGTGTACTTTTGTGCAAAATAGTTTGTTAGTCACCAAAGTGGCCAAACTAGATAAATTAATGTCTACACATATAATATTATGATCACTTAATGCATGTATTATGTTACTATAGTTTGTTAGTCACCAAAGTGGCCAAACTAAAATGTATAAAATTATTCACATGCACAAAAATTTTATGATACTATGTGTGCATTTGTATTTATATAGTTTGTTAGTCACCAAAGTGGCCAAACTAGTATGGTTAAGAAAAATATGCATTCATAAAATTGTCATTTATCTATGAAAGTTAATTAAATGCCTATATATATTGAAAATAAATAGATAAATTGATTTTCACTATTGCTAGAACTTAAGAATTTACCCAAAGGTTAATTAATTATTCTACGAATAGTGAACATTATGAGGTAAATTAATATTTTCAGTCAAACATATATTGTATATCCAAAGATGTCGTATATGTTTGATTAAATATATTTAATTGCCTATTAAAGATTAAAAAAAAAAAAAGGCATTTAAATTATGATAGTGTGTCGTAGTATCTACCCAAAGGAGAATTACGATGTACTTTTATCGTTTTACTGAATTCACATTATTTTTAATTTGTGAGCATGCATATTTTTTTTGCAGTTATTCCTCTTCATTCGCATGCTTCGTCTGTTACTGTATTCAATGGATTGAACTTCTTTGAATGGCATGAACAAGTACAGTTCCACTTAGGTGTAATGGACCTTGACTTGGCTCTGCTGAATGACAAACCTACTGCCATTACTTCAAGGTCGCCACTAAAACATGTAATTGTGACTTACTCACTTCACTTCACTTCAATGTAAATATTGTGGTCTAACCTTAGAAGATCCTAAACTATTATTTTGTAATGATTGAGTACACTCAAACTACAGAAGCTAAGGTACTTACAGAGTTAAGGCACAAGGTGGAATTGCACGTTTTTTACTTTTGACCCAAAAAAAGAAAAACTTAAGAGTAGTCGAACGAAACTCAAAATATAAATATTCTTATTATTATATTATGAAATAGAAAAGACAGTCCATATATATAATAGTAGTAAACCTTTTGAGTACAAATGTAAAATGATCAACTGGTTCACGAATCTTGCTTAATAAGTTGATGTTGCAAATTCGCTTATTTACAACAATATAACTATCATAAGACAAGGAAATTCATGATAATGATAAGAGACATATAAGAAAGAGCAGAATGCTTAGCAAGTGAAGCCACTATTATTCATTCCACAGTTGTTGAGAATAAGGCTAAGAGTGAGTTGCACATTCAGATTTAAGCCCAGTATGTTTGCTCTTATGGCTGTGCACAAACAAGCTGCCACCTCTAGATCTGCCAGTCCCTGTATCAAACTGCAGCATGGCAAAGTTGGTGGAGACCCCACTACTACATTCACCAAATTAAGTATATTAGCACACACACCAAGTTTCAAAGCATCTCTTGGACACCTTACTTGTCCACCTCCACCTCCACCCCCACTTTTACCTCCACCTCCACTGCCTGAACCGCCACCTCCACTGCCCGAACCACCACCTCCACTTCCACCTCCACTGCCCGAACCACCACCTCCACTTCCCGTACCTCCACCTCCACCTCCACTGCCTGAACCGCCGCCGCCACCTCCACTGCCACCACTACCAGGAGGATGATAAGGACAGAAGGCACAATCAGTATTAGTTGCAGTGACTATGGCAAAGAAAAGGAGATTGAAGGAGAGGAAAAGGGTAACCAATGAGGCTTTAGTTTTAGAAGCCATGTTATTGTAAGGAAGCTAAAGCACACAAATCGTTGCAAAGATGAATGAACAAATGTAATGGCATGCAGGGTATTTATACTGCTACAAGGAATATAATATTCTTTCTATCCTAAATTACACTATTCACTTTTTTTAATCAGTTCTTAAAAAAATACTCCCTAAATTATGATATTTTTAATTTTTCGATAGAAATAGTTTAAGTTTGATTGAGAATTTGCTCATGAAAGCTTAATTTTTTTAAAATGAAATTTATATATTGTAAACTATGTAAAAATTACTAGAAGTCACAATAATTAAAAATTTAAAATATTTAAAAAATATACGAAAAATTTATGCAAAAAAAAGAAGTTAAATTAATTTCTAATTAGAGTAAGATGACATTCTTGTTGATATAAACTAAAAAGGAAATAGTGACGTATAAAATGAGATGGAGGGTGTAACAATTTGAACTTTGAAAGGTTTATTTTACTCTTAATGAAATAGTTTATAATTATACAAATATTTATAATTTAATTTAGATTACAAATTTTAAAAGTCTTTCTTTTTTTTTTCTCAAAAATTTATATTAAATTAAATTTTCCATTAAAATTGAAACAAAGTTTATATTTAATTAAATTTTCTCATATAAATTGAAACAGAAAGAATATACAACTTTCTAGGTGAACAATAAAAGTTGCCCTTGAGAAAAAATGTTTTATCATGGAAGGGAATTATTAGATCAACACTTTTTATGGATTACATCTTCATAGCTGGAATCTGTTAGGCTATGGTAGCTCCTTTTCTACTTTTCACTGCTTCACAAATTATTCTCCATATTAGGACAACTTCCATGTCTATCTATGTAATGGTAACCCACATTCCTCCTTAGTACATATTTTAACCATAGGTGAATGACTTTAAATAATGGAAGAAAAAGGACAAAAAATGCACTTGGACTATTGTAAAATGTCTAAACATATCTTTGGCTTCGTCCACCTATTTTGCTAAGAATATCTATCTAGTTATACTTTTTGCTCAGATATGTCCTTAGACTGAATTTTAAAAAACAATATATATATACATACGATATTTTATTATTGATCCAATTAAATTATTTTGACTTACCAATCAAACACTGATCTGCTCGAAAAATATAAAATGTCTACCAAAAATGGTCAAAAATCGACTATTTAAATTATTATTTTTATCGAATTGATCTCTTGAAGGCATTTTTTCTAATGCCAAAAAATTTGCACAAAATCTCTGCATATCGGTTTTTCTTTATTAAAAATTTGCTAAACACCAACATGTAAAGGGCATTTATAAATCCATTGAATAGTGGATTGTCCATTTGGTTTATTCATGAACTACCAAATTCATGTATGTATATTCCCTAGGAAATATGAACCCCTTTTTGGATAACAATATGGATAACAATGTATCTTCTAGTTTGGGCATTGAATTTGGTGACCTTTGGAGTGATATCTCAACTTATAAATTATATTTTGCATATATCTTGTTCATATATGTACATTTTAAGGACTTGGGGTGAGTCTTAAAGCACTTCAGACTATGATGTTAATTAATGATTGAGGGTAACACGATGAATTCAAGTTTCATCGCACCAAGAAGGTAAGACATCAATTTGAGTTTTGATGCACCATAATGATAAGGTATTGGGTTCGAGTCTCATAGAATTATGGCCTAACGTGCCTTGTATGGATAAGGCATTGAGTTTGAGTATCAATGCACCATAGTGATGATAAAATGATGACTAAGGCAAAAATAATATATTTTTATGAAAAGTCTTGAAGTCTTGAAATCCATCTCATTGAATTTGATTCATCCCTTGAAAAGAATGTGATAGCAATGTATGATAACTTTGAAACCCGCCAATTGATTTGCTCCATTCTATCATATGAATGTGGTAGTAGTGAATAATAAGTTTGAAAGACGTTAAATGATTGAATGTATGAATAAGGACGTGGAGGGACAAAATTATAATAATCATCATTGTGGTAATTATAAAAGGAAGAATGATATGAGTTCTTCAAATAGTCCTTCAAACCGTGAAAATAATTTTATCATCAAAATGCACTATTAAGAGATTGCCAAAAAGGCACGAAAAAAGGCGACGGACTGCATCGCTTTTTTTGCCAAAAGCGACGTAGTCAATCTCACCACTTTTCCAAAAGCAACAGATTGTGTCGCCTATTATTTTTTTTAAATAATGCGACGCCGTTCGTCGCTTTTTTATTTTTTTTCATTTACAAAAAGTTCGTCGGTTTTCTTAATTTTTAATTTTTAATTTTTTTAGGATCTTGAAAAGTGACGGACTAAGAGACGTTGTCCGTCGCTTTTCTTTCAATTTAATTTTTAAAAATCCAGGAAAGCGACGGACTAAAGGACTATGTCCGTCGCTTTTCTGGGTTTTTAAAAATATAAAACCCAGAAAAGTGACGGACAAAACCACCCTGTCCGTCGCTTTTTCTGCAAAGTTTTTGACTGCCCACTTGCCAAAGCAATTCAATTCAATTCAGCCCCAATCAAACACAAAACATTATAAAGAAGCTACACAAAATATAAAACAACAAACTTAAATTACCATTCAAAAATATCTAAATCACAATTTAAAGTCTTATAAAGTCTTCCAAATTTCATTTCAAAATTTCAAAAAGTTCATAATAATAAGAGACCTATACTAGGGAGTGCGATCTATAAAATCATCCTCCTCCTCACTCTCATCGTCAATGTCCTCGGCAGGAGAAGACGTAGTAGGTCGACCAGCGAGGTTCAACACTTGTTCTGTGATTTGCTGAAAGGTCGCACTCATGCTTTGTTGTTCAGCTACTCTTCTTTGCTCAGAATTTTCCAATGCCGATGTAAGTTGTGCTATTTGAGCCGACATAATAGCAATCTGAACACTAACAAGTGCCTCGGGTTGACGTGACGATCCAATACCTTGTAAGCCTGACTGGTGTCGTCTTACATCGTTTCGAGAGCCTCGACCATAGACTCTACCCTTGTATGTCCCCCTTACCACTTTTTCTGTCCAAATTTGGGTGGACAGTTCAGGTATCAATTGGACCGAACTATCTAGATTCTCATTCATGTACTAATTAAACTCTCTCTGCATATTAAATATAAAAATTGGCATTAATATATATACATACCATAAATATATTTACTATTCATATATATTATTCATATTAAATAACTTACAAAAGTTCGTTCGGCCCTTTCTTCCACCCACACATCCGAATCCAACTAATTTTCTTTCTTACTCCCATGAGTTCTCTTGAAAATCTCCGATTCAAGGGGAGTGCACCCCAGTTCTTTTCCTATAAATAAATACTAAAATTTATAACGATATATATGAATCAACTACTTATTTATTTAAAAATTTGAATTAGAACTTACCATCTCTCTCTTGTAATTGTTCCAATTGTCTTTGCACCTTCGATGTGCAACGAGCCATCCTTAAGACTGCCTCTATCATTTTTGGCTTGTTCGGACATTGCCTTGAACTTATCTGTGTTCCAATATTGGTGCAATTCATCAAAAACATGAAGCAACATTCAACTCGGACGTTGATCAGTATCCCAGACTTTCTTTAGCCAACTAGACAGTCTCGTGAATGCCCTCCTCTCAAATGTGGTTGCAATGACCATATTGTACCTTGGCTCCCAAGTACACACATTCTAAAAAAAAATTGAATAGAGTTAGATCGATAGTAAAAAAAAAAAAGCAAAGTATACTAGAATTATTAAAATTAACTAAGAAATATATACCTTAAATTCATTTTTCTTGAATGTAAGTATTATGGTGAGCTGGGAGAAACCAAAGGTGAATGAATGGAAACTAAACACTGATGGGAGCTTCAACTTGAAATAAGGAAAAACAGGAGCGAGGGGTATTGTTAGAAAAAGAAATGGACACATGGTGTTGCAATCCTAGTGCATTTCCATACTAATAACTACTCAGAAGTGAAAACAGCCTTACATTGAGTCCAGTGATGCATATTCAGAAATCCACATAAGTTCATCCTCAAATTAGACTCTCTTCTGGTGGTGAACATGATTTTGGGCAAATGCAAGATCCCATGAAAGGTGCAAAGAGATATTGCTATAATACAACAGATGATACAAAAGAACAACATTCAACTTTAACACTATTTTAGAGAGGGAAATGAAGTTGTGGACTTCTTATCCAAGCATGCACACAATCTTAACAATATGGTCATTTTTCTTGAAGAAAGTAACTTGTCAACTGAAGTTAGAGGTGCCATCAGAATAAATAAACAGAATGCAAATCTGTATTCAGAATTAGACCCTAAAAACACTTAGAATGGCATTTCGAATCATTCACTTAGAATGGCATTTCGAACCACCTCAATTCTTTCTTGATACTTGTAACACCCTGTAATTAGAGAGAACTAGAAAGAAGTTTAAAATTGGAAATAGTCATTTTTGGAAATTATTTAAAAATCTGGAAATTTGTTAAGTGTGTCAAGGTAGAGTTTTTGGTCAACTTCGATTGACCATAACTTCTAGCTCAATATGATTCCAGATATCGTAGGAAAAATCTTGTAATAATCTTTCCAACGCTGCTGAGTTTGCGCGATTATGAGTTCGTATGAGTGAGTTATACCCATTGAAAGTTGGGTTGTTCAGATGAGGAATTGTCCAACCCGGATTTTTTTTAAAGGGTGTTTTGGTCTTTTCCATACCCTTTTATTTTAATTCGTTTTAGTGGATTAATTAAGGGTAAAAACTAAATTGGTTCAGTTTGTGCAAATTGGAAAATGGAGTTAAAGAAGAAGAGAAAAGAAGAGGAGAAAGGAGAAAGAGAAGGAGAAACAAGAAAATCGTCAAGTTCTTGAAGCTAAGATCGTGGATTTCGTCAAGGGGTGATCCCTACGAGGTATGTGAGGCTATCATAACATTGGGTTTGTTCACCCACATGCCAAACATGATTAATTCAGCATGAATTCGTCCTAGAAGTTGAAAGTTTGAATGTTCTTGAATTTACTTTCGTTCTTGAATTTGGGATGAGATTGAGGAGTTCTTGAGAGTTTAAGATCGATTATTAGAGTTGTTTTGAGTTAGATTCTTGTGTATATGTTGTGGGTACCTGAATTTAAAGAGATATGGAGAAAAATAATCGAATCTAGGTGAATTAGGGCTGGAAAACTAAGAAGAAAGTCAGTCGGGCAAATCTGGGCAATGGCTCCGCGTCATAGACCTACTCCCCAGATTTGGGAAAAATCATTCCGCGTCACGGAGTAGTCATGGACCGTTTTGCTTCAAAAAGTATTTTCGTGACCAAAATTTAAATACATCTCCATGTTGCGGACCAACTTTCAGATAGTGAATTCTTGATATTCTCTCACGTTTAGCTATCTAAAAACACTCCTAAACATCATGAGATCTTTCATTTGACAAATCTCAATACTTGAATCCATAATTCAATTCAAGGATCAGTTAAGAGTCAAGTCAAGATCAGTTAAGAGTCAAATCAAGAGAAGTTCATAGAGTTTTCCGAAAGTCTTTTACAAATGATTTAACTTTGTTTTAAGACTTGAGTTTTGAGTTCAGTAAAGAGTAAAGTTGAAGTTCATTTCTTTAAAAGTATATGGGGACTATATATTCCCAAAGAGTTTTAAATGTTTTCACATTTAAATAAGAACGGAAATTGAAATTTTCAAAGAGCCTTTGAGCTAGTTTCAGAAAAGAGTAAATGCTTTCGCAAGCAAGAAATGAAACTGAGATTTCCAAAATAGACTTTGAGCTAAGTTTTTGAGCAATTATCTCAAATCACAAAAAGAAGTATGTTTTTAAATAATAAATACAGATTGAAATACAGGCCAGATTATCGAAAATACAAATTGAAATATGCAAAACATAGTCGTACAGGTCTAAAGGTGGATATACAAGAATGAATGCAGAGATTCAGGCCCAAGATACATGTTGTACCAGTGTATACAGTTTCTTAATGCCAAACTGGGATCAAAAGCCTCAAAAAATTTCCAACAGATAATTTGAGTTAAAAGGGGCCAAAGCCCATCCATTTGTAGCTCTTTTGTTAGCTTATGACAGGTTTTGGGCCAACAACCCATCAGATTGAAATTTGGGCAAAAGACACAAATTCAATATTTCTTCCTTACCCTTATTTATTTATTGTTTGTATTAACTAACCTTTTACTTGATTTGGTTTTATTTAATTAAATTTTAAAAGAAAGTTATTTCTTCTTTTTATGTTCAAATTGAAATAGTTTTATTTTTATTTATTATTTATTTTGAAATATAAATGTTATTTTCCTTAAAATTTCTTTAGTTTATTTCCTTCGAAAAAATGAAAGAAAAAATGAAGATTTCTTTACTTAGTTAATACTTTTCAAGTTAGTCAAATATTTTAGTCAAATCGTTGGTCAACCGCAAGTTAGCGGACATTCCGAGGGTCTAACACCTTCTCGAAATGTAAATTGAACCTTGAATCCCTTTGAATTTTCAATTGATTTTAATCTGTTTAAATCTTTTGAAAATTTATAAGTTTTCTTAATTTCTTTTAAAAATTAAGTGACGACTCTATTTGGAAAATCAATTTCTCTTCAAATAATAAGTAAAGCTAATTTTTTGAAAGAAGTCCATTTTATTTTATTTTTCGAGTAAAACAGAAATGTCGACTCCGTTGGGGACTTAATTAATTTCTAATCGCAATGTTTTGACTATATGACTAATTATCAATTGTTAAATTGTCTCTATGCTTTACTTGTTAAATTGCTATAAATTGTCATTGCTTTCATGACATCTTCCAATATGTATGTATAATATATTAAAGAACGGTTTTGCGAAACCGCATTCGAACTTTTTTATACTCAACCCTTTTTCGAAATAATCGGCAATTTATTGGTTCGTCATGCGTCCAATGGTTGTCATGAGTTCCAGCCTAAGTTGTCCGCTTGGGTTCTCGGTCTTTCAAAAGACACTCTTAGTTAACTAGCGTAGAGCGAAACCAAATCTCAAATTTAGCGCATTTTGAACTAGGTTGACCCAACAGCCAAGGCGTGTTGGGTCCATTAGAGGCCCACCTGTGTCTATTTGGCTCATTGGTCAATAAAAGAAAATTATACTTATGTGTTTAAATTAGAAGGATGCATACGTTATTTGGCAAAACATTATCTCTTGGGGTGGGGAGTTTAAGAGTTTATTCGAATCGAAGAAGGAGCAAGCTATCATTGCAAACAAAAGCGTGGACATCTGGAGATGACAAGAAGCTCAAGAACGAAGGACCTTCTATGGAAGCTTAGTTTAGGATTCTACCCCTGCACGGGACTGATTATTTTGTATCTCATTTCCCCTATTATGTATCCTCATTTAGTTTAATCATAAAACTTGTATAAATTTGGGTTTTGGGGCAATGGAATGTTTCATTATACATTCTTCAAATCGTTAGGTCTACCCCTGACATAAAAAGGTCACATATCTGTTTAGAACGTGCAATATTTATTTATGTGTTATAACTGTTTGCCTGAATATGTTGCTTTATTTGAAGATATTCTAGCTCACTCCTATTCAAATTGTTTTTAGAACCCCTAAGCACAAATATCAAGTCAATGTGAAAAGTGCATCCAAATACTCGTCGAGTCTGTAGTTTCCCAACAAAATTTGAACTTCATTTTTCAAATGTTACTCTCTTATCAAAAAGGATTCGTTGTCTCAAATTGAATGAGATTCAAGCTAGTTGAACTACATAAGACCTAAATTCTCCTTCGTGAGACACATAGGTAGCATTTCAAGGCTCGGTCCCTATTTTTGAGAAATTTTATCTTCCCTAACTCTTGCAAAGAGAATAGAGTTTTATATCAGTCGAAAATTGGAAATATGACAATGAAAGATACAATTGACTTTGTCTTGACTCAAGTTGGCGTTTCTTATTCACTAAGCTCAAAATCAAATAGACAAATTCCTGTCTATTTATTCATTTCTCTAAATATGTGGGCTAGTTTATCTTCAAGTGGAGCAACTCTTATGTGTTTATAGTCATATGTGTGATATTTTGTATTATTTATCATCTACATAGACTAACACGTTTATCTTTTGAGTTATTTTTATTTGCGAGATACTTAAAACTGATATGTGTTAATAAGCTAGCTGGTCATTCTAATTTCACAAGATCTAAGGCACTCAAAGATTCGTTCCCCGATCAAAGTTCGCAAAAAGAAAAGTCAATAATGGATGAAACAATGACGAGATTGGCCTGACTGATATTGTCGTGGCTCAGCCCATCGCCGCTGATCAAAATGAATTAATTACGCATTTAATGCAATAGATCATCGGAATGAGGGTTGAAATGCAAATAAGACAAGATTTGCCTAATCCAATTTTCGCTTTCAACCCTCCAGGAGATGGAAGACTTCCACTCCACTTTCCTCCTCCAAGCGTGGAACAGGTTCATAACCTGCCCTCTAACCCTGCTCAAAATCCCCCAATCATCGACCTAACTGCCCCAAATCCCCATCATGCCTCCGTCTCTTACCATATGCCACATCTTCCTCAAGATACCAACCCCCCCCCCCCCCCCCCCACCTTCCCTCCTCATTAAAATGCCAACCCGCAAGCTTGCCCTCTCCCTCAAAATAAAAATGTTAACAATCCGCAAACATTCCCCCATTACCAAAACCAGCATACCAACCCCCAAACTTTCCCCCAAAATTACCAAGCCACTCAAAATACCCAGAATCTTTTCATTGCTCTGTTATTGCCTCAAAAGACTACTTTTCAAATTCCAATTCCAAATGAACCCTATGCCAACTGTTCCGAGCTTGATCACTATGAGGAACATGAGAGAGAGAGTAGAGGCCAAAGGAAGATGCAACCAAGCTTAATATGAAAGAGGAGATTAGTAAATCCATGAAGGAGCTGCATTATATTTCTAAAGTCGATGGGTTGAGTTATGAGGATTTGTGCATCCATCCAAATCTAGACCTCCCAGAAGGGTTTAAAGTGCCAAAATTTGACACTTTCAGAGGAACTGGGAATCCATTGGCACACCTGAGAGCCTACTATGACCAATTCGTAAGAGTTAGAAGGAATGAAGCCTTGTTAATGCGCCTCTTTAGCCGAAGTTTAAGTGGAGAAGTGTTGAAATGGTTTACCTCTCATGAGATAAAACAATGGTCTAGCTATAATGCACTACCTGAGGATTTTGTCGAACGGTTTGCCTACAATGTGGAGATCGTTCATGATTGTTACTCTTTGGAGAGAATTAAGCAGAAATCCACTAAAAGCTATCGTGAATATGTGTATAGGTAGAGGAAAGAGACCGCTCGGGTTTGACCTTCCATGTTATGAAAGAGATCGTTGAAGTGCTCATATACATTCAAAAGCCAGGGTTATTATGATAGGATAATGTTACTCATTAGCGCAAAATTTGCGGAGATAGTCAAGGTAGGTAAGGTTATTGAATATGGGATTAAAACTGGAAAGATTTCTCGCGTTGCCGTCCCAACCGAATCTTCAGGATTGTTGAAAAAGAAGAGAGAGGATATGTCTTCTATGTCCTGCGCATCTAATAGATAATGACACTTTAGAAAATCCTTACCTTACAAAGGTTATCCTCAAGTTGTTATACCCAATCATATCCAGTTTGTTATACCCAATCAGGTTGCCAAACTCCACCACCGAGTTACCAAATTCCACCTCCACATTACCAAAATACCCATCAATATTATTAGGATCCATCAATTAATTGTTCAAATGTCCAATCAAGTCACCCAACTCCACCCCCACTATACCAAAACACCATTCCTGACTATCGAGCTCCACAATATCCAAATTTCCAAATGCCAGCTCCAAATCATCAAAATCCTCCAAACTACCATCAAGTGCCTCCACATCCACAAAATAATTACAATCCTCCTCACCCAAATCTTGAGAAGAAACCTTCTAGAGTCTTTATTCCTTTGGTTAAGAGTCGAACACAACTTTTTGAGAGATTGAAATCAGCTGGCCTAATATAGACAATTGATCCAAAAAATATCAATGTCAACTCCAAGCTTTATAGGCTCGATATTCACTGTGCTTACCATTCAGGAGGTTCTGGGCATATTACTGAGGATTGTATCAACTTGAAGCATAAAATTCAAGACTTGATAGATCAAAAGGTCGTCATTCTTCAGACTGCCACTCTTAATGTCAATAGCAACCCCATGCCGAATCATGGAGGAGTGACTATTAATATGGTTTAAGTCAAAAAAGTTTTGAATGTGGAGAAAGTTATAATCTCAGCCAACCTTGAAAATCTTGAGAAAGTTGTAGCCTCTCCAACCAAAAGAGAGAAATCTGAATTTGTGATCATGGCACCTCAACAGGCTTTTGCTTTAGTGTCAAAAGAAGGTCAGAACAAACAGAAGATCGATCAAGCTTTTCCAAAATCTTTGTCTCACTTATATTAGCCTTTTCCAATGCAAAATGGTATTGGGGAAGGAATCAAAAATTGGTTCAAAAAAGGTGAAATTGTGCTTGAAGAAATGATCGAGACACTAGTCATACCAGACTGCGAGTCAAAGGAGCAAATGCCTAATTGGACATCCACTTCGCTCTTGATTCCTCACTCGTCTTGGAATACATAAATAATTTTCTATGTTATTTCTAAAATTGGTGGTGTTCTGAATAAGGCTCGAGACCCATTTTTTACTCTATTTTTAGCCTCACTATGTTTTAATCTCCCTCCTCATATTTTGAAAAAAAAACAAAATGATTTATCGTTATGGCCAACATTTTTTTTTATTTCAAATGAAAACCTCATTTATTGCGAAAATTTGTTGTACTTGATTTATATTTGCTATCTAGTAGTATCTCTTTATGATTTCAGTGAAAATATTTTCAAATTTGTCAATATCATGTCATGTCACAAGCTGAATGAACAAAAAGGGGCATATACGGATGAATTTGAAGACTACAATGAGAAGATCATGGTGTCCAAACACCTGGTTGAGGAATTGAGACAGTTCAAAAGTCACGAGAGCCGAATTCAGAAGAGATCAGAATAGTGAATCAAGAAAATGATGAATGTATCAAAGAAATCAAAATTATTGCCTATATGACAAAAGCGCAAGAAAGAGAACTCATCAGTTTTCTTAGAGAACACATTGATACATTTTTCTAATGACATAACATAGTTGAGCATGAACATTGGATCTTACAAGTTATCGATCTACTTAAATGTTGTTAAAAGATAACATGTTGGACGACTCGATTTCTAACTTTTCCTTATAACCTCTTTTATTTACTTGTAACCGTTTATGGTTAGAATTTATTCCTTTTTAATGAACTACATTTGACCTGAATTCTCAAGAATGAGATACGTAGGCGGCCTATGTCGGTCTCGGTCACCCCTTCATCCCTTTTAATGTGTTTTATTTTTTATCGAAACTATGTTCGACCTGAATTCTCAAGAATGAGATACCTAGGAGGACAATGTCGGCCTCAATCGTTTCCTTAGTTAAATTTTCCTATTTTTGTTGATCCTCGAGAGGGAAACTACGTTTGACCTGATTCCTGCTTTAATGGGATACGTAGGCGCCACAACGGCTCGGTCATATCTCCCATAAGATTTCTATTCTTCTTTATAATAGAGACAAAATTTTTGAGAGGGACTCAAGAAGAGGATCTCTCTAACAAGTCAAGACTGAAGTTACGTTGAGAATTGCAAGTGGGACAGAGTTTTTGAGAGGATCTCAAAAATTCTGTGATTTGCTCACCAACTGTTCAAGATACGCCAAGACAGTTAATTAGGACAAATTTTTTTGAGGATGACCTCAAAAATTTCAATAAGGCTCATCGACAGTTTAGAGCAACTTTGAATACTTCCCAGCAAGTAATTAGATAGACCTCAAGGCATCAACTTCAAAGACGTTCACTAAGCTTGACATGACTGACACTTGGCAGTGACATTTTCCAAATATTACTATTTAAAAATCTATTTTCCTTAAAAATTCTCTTTCCTGTTTCAATTATTTTTGCATAAAAATATTTTGTCTTATCTATTAAGAGGCGGGAGATCGGTGAAATCAACCGAAGATAGCCAGACAAGGAGCAGATGGCCAAATGATTCGACAGAGATCAGTTTACTTTAAACTAACAATTTTTCTATGGATGGAGGTCTATAAGTTTGCCTCAAGGTCATCATATTCCTCCGTTCAATGAATATAAAGAAGTCATAAGGGCGAGGAGTTCCCTAAAGTTGACAATTTTTTTTTGTAAATTTAGGAAAGGTTTTATGCTTCTTATGACAAAGAATTGAGAATATAAGTAACATTATTTCATTCAAATTCTTATCAAGGCGAGGTCCATAATGAATATACAATTGTGTTTAGAGATGGAACAAAACCCCAAGGAAAGACATTTTACTGTTTTCCATCAACTAAAGATACCTGGAGGACATCATCTGCATCATATTATTAGACATGATAATATTATTACCTGGAGAGTCATTTATATCATATTGTCAAATGAGATGATACCATTGCTCTGAGGGTCATTTTTATTTGTATTCTCGTTTGAGGCGATATCGCCACCTAGAAGATACCCAGAAGATCACTTATGTTGCTCGGTGAAGCATTATCTTCGTTCGGTACCTGGGAGGCATCATCAGAGAAAAGAGTCATGCATCACAAGAGAAATGAGGCATCATCAGAGAAAGGAGTCATGCATCGCAAGAGAAATAAGTCATGCATCGCACAAGAAAAGAGCTATGCATGCGCATCGGAAGAGAAATGAGTCATGCATCACAAGAGAAAGGAGTCGTGCATCGCAAGAGAAAGATTCACCCATCATAAGTAGATCAACATCGATTGCATCATTTTCTTTGCAAAAACGACATCAAGAGAACCATCAATAACGACTTCAAAAGAATTATCAACATATTAGATCAGTCTATTTTATTACTTCGACATCAAAGAAAGAGTACATTGAAGATTATATTGCAAATATAATACACAAGCTTTATTTGCTTTACGTCAAGTACGATGAAGTTAACGTCAAATGTTCAAGGAGAGCAATTAAGTGTCAATACGGTAAAAGACACTATCTCCCTATTTGAGCTACATTTTTTGTGCTAATGAGTTTTATCTCAATCTTTGTCGAGAGCACTCGAAATGATGAATTCTCCAAAACAAACCACAGGTGCGGACGACATAAAAAAGGATGCAGCACAACGTGGAACTTTTTCTTAGCAGCGAATTGGGACATGGTCCAAAGAGGAATATCAAACTCTTAGGATGCGAGTTGAGGAGCAACTTTCACCACAATCAAACCATACCCCTATTAGAAGGCATGTGACTTTTTCTTTAGGTTTATCGATTTTGATTTCGCATTCGAAAACTTTTCACCCTCACCGAAGGCAACTTTCTAATCTGAGTGACAATACACAAGAGCTTTGGAAATTATGTCCATGTAAGTTCTTAATTATGGGTGTGATGGGCCTCACATTCATGGCTAATAGGTTGCAAGCCTCTTTTTCATACTCAACTTATTTGTCACTCCTCCAGAACCAAGATCATCTAGCATAATAGATTTCCTTTTCAATCGATGGAGTCAAACTACAAATAACATGATTCTTAATGTTTAAAAATATGTAAGTCGGCTAAATGTTGAAAACTCAACTATTTTTTGACATTTGCTATCAAATCTTATTTTCGAGCATTTCGATTTCTTCATAATCTGAGATTGGGATGACTTCTGAATTCTTTTGAAATTGTGCGTCAAATAAAGAATATCGAACTACAAGTGGCTTGAATTCTCATATAGCCTGAGATATATAGGAAACTCATTTCCGAGGTTCGACCATAATTCCTAAATTTCGTACTGAAAGCCCTTTTTCTGAAGGATGAATATGTGGTCAGTTAAAATTGAATTGGTCAATTTCGTTTGCCTCTTTCATCAATCCAAGTCAAATGAGGGACAGTGGTTGACACTCAATTTTAATCCTCCACAATATAAATTAATCATTGAGCTTCTTAAATTCCAAACAATTTGAAATAATTAGTTTTTTTTAAAGTTCAAAATATTTTTCAAGTTATTTTTAATTAATTTTATCATTTTTATAATTTTTTAAAGTAATATATATATTTTATATAATTTTGTATGTAATTAGTATATTTTATAAATATTTATAAAATCATCTCAAAAAGATTTTAATTTTAATAAGTATTTTATTAAATTAGTTTAGTTTAAATGATGATTATAATTTTGAATAATTAGTTTACAATTAAGTTAATTATTTTATTTCGTTAAGATTAAAAAGCTTGTTAATTAATTAATATTAATTCGTCTTATTTAGGTTTTAGCCGAATTTGCTAATTTAACTCAATTTACCTATTTCTTAAACTACAAGATCTAACCCATCTTTGACCTTATCTTAAATCCATTTGGAGACCAATTTTGGGCCTTTCTCTTAAATCAAATCCCAGCAGCCCATTCTCTTTTCCTCCAGCCCACCAAATAACGTACAACAATTCAACCGACAACAACAGCAAACAATACCCGACTCCACCCTTATACTCTTCGTTCTTTTTCCAGAACATGACTAGGAAATCGCGACCCGAACCCAGAAGCTCCAATTGCGTAACCAGCAGCCTAACGAGAAGTCTGTGAACCAGTCCAGTCCATCGCAAGCCTAGCTCGCTGTGGCATCCTCGTCACCTCTCTCTCTCTCCCTCATTCGCTTGTATTCGATTTTTTCAAGTGTCGTAATCTCCTTTAGATTTCGTCCTGCTCTCAATATCAAGCCGCTATGATTTTCTTACTGTTTGAATTAGTATGAATTCTAGCTCCTCAGCCTTATCCCTTCAAGAGCAATTAAAATTTCTAATTAAAAAATGGAATCCTAAATTTCCCCCAAATCTGCACCAGTTCTTCTACTATATATACTCCACTGTTTGCATTGTTCAAGAGAGATTTTTTAGACGCTAATTCACTATCTAGAAACAAAGGGAATTTCCATAAAATAAAGAAATAGACTTAGAGATAAAAAAGATTCTCTCCAGAAATAGCTACAGAAAACATACATTAAGAGCTCGAAAGTTTAGTTATTTTCTCATTCGAATTCATCAGAGCTTGTCGAAATCTGGTGAAGCTCCGTTTGTGGTGAGGTCACTGTTCTTCAGCTTGTTGGCTCAGCTCGCTGCTCTCAAAAAGGTAACATTTTCTCCAAATCTTGTTTTATACATAGCTTGTTTATGGATTTAGTTTAGTCGTATTTCTTTTCTTATGTAGTGATGTATTTAATTTGCTTTTAGTGCTAAATTCTTTTCAAGAAAAATTTCATCATCTTAGACTCTTGCGAATTCCGTTTGGTTGATTCTTTTACAGATGAATGTTTTTCCCCTGTCGGTTTGTTTCTTTATTGTGTAAATCGCATATAGAATGGGTTGTTTAGTGTCAAATCCAATTTTTGTTGCTATTTTAGCCTGATCAAAAGGTTGCTAATATTGTTCTTGATTTATTATTCGTTGTTTGGGTATCTGCATAGGTGTCTGTTAAATATTTTGGTTTAAAATTGATTCGAATTCATAATTATGTCGACTCTCTTGATGTTATTTTCCATTTGCTGTTCTGTTTCATGCTTTAAAATAATGTTAATTGTGCTTTCGCGAGTCTTAACAATTGAGCGACTGTAATGAGTCATAACTTATAATCTAAAGTATCAATGAATTGTGTAGTAGCCTATTTAGCTTTTTGTGGTTATAATTTGAATTATTGTGATTGTGTTTTTTAAAGCATGTTTAAAAATCTATTCACTTCCAGTTTGAGGAGTAATTTTCTTTTATACATGTTTATCATTATGTGTTGTTCCAAATACATCTTGCACCCAACAAATTCTAGTAAGTAATTGCTTTGGATAAAAGTTGTTCACTCTCGTGTCTTATTCATGCTCATTTATAGCATCATTGTTTTGGATTTTAAAGCTTCAGACTCACTTGCTTTTCTTTCTCTTTTTCTAAAATTGGTTAGCTACTGTTTTTCTAAAACTCCATTATAATGTTAGTTTTCAAGTGATGTTGGTTTGATTCATTTGAATGTGTTAGGCAGTGAGTGTTGATGCTTTATTCTATATGTTTTCTTGAATGTGGATTGTTAATATCGTCATGATTTCCACATTTTTGGAATAAAGATGCCTTTATCTTTTGTTTGGGAGCCAACTGCAAGTTGAAATATTTATATAAATTGTCATATTTTGTCCAGCATATGCATTGAATTATATCTTCTTGTAACTTTATTTATAGAAGGCATTTGAGGGAGTACATTAATCCTTTTCCTTTACTTTGTTTACATGTGACCTTGGCTAAGTCTATTTGACTCTAATCCTTACATATCACTGAGTTGGATCATCTTGTTCGAGTCGCTGGAAGCTGAAATAGTAGTCTCAGAAAGCCTAAAGATGGGCTGTATATAGTGTATATACAACAATATACATTATATGTATACATAGAACTTTAGGCATGAAAATGGGCTAAAGCCCAAATTCTTTTATTTCCAGCAGGTCCAAGCAGCCTTTTAGAACAAAAATGGGCTAAAACCCATTTGTTACTAGCAAGCTTTAATTTAGAAAATGGGACAGGGACCAAGATATACAGCAGTATACACTGGTATACGAGATAAAAAATATTGATATACAGGCCAGATTATCTGAAATACAGGTTGAAATATGCAAAACACAGGCGTACATGTCTAAAGGTGGATATACAAGAATGAATGCAGGGATTCAGGTCCAAGATACAAGCTGTATACACTGATATACACTCGATGTATACAGTTTCTTAAGGCTGAAAATGAACTTAAAAGTCTCAAAATATTTCCAGCAGTCAATTTGAGTTAAAAGGGGCCAACGCCCATCCATTTGCAGTTCTTTTGTTAGCTTAGGACGGGTTTTGGGCCAACAACCCAGCAGATTTGAAATTTGGGCAAAAGGCCCAAATTCAATATTTCTTCCTTACTCTTATTTATTTATTGTTTGTATTAACTAACCTTTTACTTGATTTTGTTTTATTTAATTAAATTCCCAAAAGAAAGTCATTTCTTTTTATGTTCAAATTGAAATATTTTATTTTTATTTATCATTTATTTTGAAACATAAGAGTTATTTTCCTTAAAATTCCTTTAGTTTATTTCCTTTCAAAAAATGAAAGAAAAAATGAAGTTTTCTTTTCTTAAGTAAATACTTTTCAAGTTAGTCAAAAGTTTTAGTCAAATCGTTGGTCAACTGCAAGTTAGCGGACATTTCGAGGGTTTAACATCTTCTCGAAATGTAAATTGAACCCTAAACCCCTTTGGATTTTCAATTGATTTTAATCTGTTTAAATCTTTTGAAAATTTATAAGTTTTCTTAATTTCTTTAAAAAACTAATTGGCGATTCTTTTTGGAAAATCAATTTTTCTTCAAATCATAAGTTAAGTAGATTTTTCGAAAGAAGTCCATTTTTATTTTACTTTTTGAGTAAAATAGAAATGACGATTGTGTTGGGGATTTCATTAAATTCTAACCATAAGGGATTTGACTATTTGACTACTTGTGATTAATTGTTGAATTGTTTATATGATTTACATGTTAAATTGCTATAAATTGTCATTGCATTCATGACATTTTCTATTGTATGTATAGTATATTTAGAACGATTTCTACGTAATTACAGTCGAACTTTTTATACTCGACCCTTTTTCGAAATGATCGACAATTTATTAGTTCGTCATGCTCAAATGGTTATCGTGACTTCCAACCTAAGTTTTCCGCTTGGGTTCCTGGTTATTTAAAAGTCACTCCTAGTCAACTAGCGTAGAGAAAAATCAAATCCCAAACTTAGCGCATTTGAACTAAGTTGACCCAATATTCAAGGCATGTTGGGCCTATTAGAAGCCCACCTTACGCACTTGGCTTGTTATACACAGACTGATTACCAAAATAACCCTCCCCAGTTACCAAAATACCCCTCCCCAGTTACCAAAATATTCCTCCCCCCAGTTATTAAAATACTCCCCCTCCTATCTACCAAACTCCATCTCATCACTATCGAAATGTCGCCCCCAACTATGCTAATGTTCATGAAAATTACCAAACCCTTCCTCCAATGTACCAAGCCCCAGCTCCATTTTTCCAAAATACTCCCCCAAACTACCAAGCTCCACAGCCAAATTACCAAACTAATCCATACCTAAGATACCAAGCCCCCTGTTCAAATGCTTTAAATTATTGTCAAATGTCTTCCCCTCGACAAGGAAATTACAATCCCCCCATCCTAGGTTTGAGAAGAAGCCCGCTAGAATTTTCATTCCGTTTATTGAAAGCCGAACAAAGTTATTTGAGTGATTAACTACAGTAGGATATATTCATACAGTAGGGCCCAAGCCAATTGACACTAGCTCAAGGTTTTACAGACCTGATCAGAAGTACGCATATAACTCCAACGGTGTTGGACATGATACAAAGGACTATATCAACCTGAAGCACAAGATCCAAGATCTGATTGACCAGAAGTGGTCTCTCTCTAGACAGTCGCGCCTAATGTCAATAGTAACTCTTTGTCAAATCATAGAGGTGTCACTATCAATATGATAGAGACAGATGATGATTGGTGCGTGACAAAGACAATAGCTCCTGATGAGCTGAAAAGGGTTGTAGCTTCGGTGTGCATTAGAGAGAAGAAAAAATTTGTGATTCTGACACTCGAAAAGGCTGTTGTCTTGGTGCCAAGAGAAGCTCCTACCCGCTTGAAGTTTGTGATTGAAACGGCTACTACCTGGGTATGACTAGATCTGGCAAATGTTATACACCAGAAGAGTTAGCCTAGGGAGGGCAGAAGAAGGATCAATCTAAAAGGCCAATTAGTGAAGCTAAAGCAGAAGAGTTCTGGAGAAATATGAAACCAAAAGATTACTTAATCGTGAAGCATCTAGAGAAAACACTAGCTCAGATTTCTGTATGGGCCTTATTGATGAGTTCACAACTGCATAGGCAAGCTTTGATAAAGGCTTTGGATGACACTTATGTGCTCGTAAGTACTAACAATGATAATCTGGCGGCCATGATAAACCAAGTCGTTCAAGGACACTACATAAGTTTCTGTGACGAAGAGTTGCCCTTTGAAGGCAAGATACACAACAAAGCTCTACACGTCCCTTGGTCGATGACAGATCTGGTCTCAATATTTGCCCACTTTCGACTCTAAGAAAGCTAAAATTCGTCTTGGGAAGCTTCACCAAAACCAAGTCAATGTGAGGGCTTTCAATGGAGAGCAAAGAGATACGATTGGTGCAGTGAACTTAGAGATTCAGATGGGTCCATTTGAATTTAGTGTTGAGTTTTAGGTGTTGGATATCAATACTAGTTATAATTTGCTTTTAGGAAGATCATGGATCCACATGGCCGGGGCTGTGCCCTCTACTCTTCATCAACTCATAAAATTTGTTTGGAAGGACCAGGAATTGGTCACTTATGGTGAAGGAAGCCATTCCAATGGGTATACGCCGATCATTGATGATGTCTCTTGAGGTTGTGATTTCTACACGGTGGAGTTGGTAAATGCCACCGGTGATGATTTGGCTCCATATGCCCTTATGCTTTTCGTGTACAAGATGATAACTACTATTATGCTCTGGAGCGGTTTTGAACTAGGTTTCAGATTAGGGAAGCATTTTCAAGGAATTGTTGAGCATATCCAAATTTCTACCAAAGGAGCAAAGTTTGGTTTAGGGTATGTCCCCACGGATGATGATGAAGCAGAGGTGATGAAAAAGAGTGTTAATCGATTGCTGGCCAGGCCAATTCCTCATTTGTACCAGTCATTCCCGGTGTGAGAATATGTCAATCATGGTGGTCTCGGGGAAGGAATTTGGGCCCTTTTTGAGAAGATTGATGCAGTCATCGAGGAAGAGGCTAGGACATCAGGCATACGTGATGTAGAACCTGAGGAAAAATTACAAAATTGGACCTCCATACCACTCCTGATTCCCCACTCATCTGGGTAGAAAGGACATGAGTTTATATTTGTTTTTAAAATTGGTAGTAGTCCGAAAGAGGCCCGAGACGCACCCTTTATGCAATTTTTACTTGTTTGAGTTTTTAAATTCTCCCGTGATGTTTAAAAAGGCAAAATGGCCCATGACCATGACCATGGCCAAAGTTGTGCTTGTCTTTCAATTTAAATGAAATGCCTTTTTTATCAAAAAATTATTTATTTACCCTGCAGAATATGTTTTATTTTCTAACTTTGTTTGTTTATGATTTCAGTAATAATAATTAAAAATCTGCCAATGTCATGTCATGTCATGAACCGAGTGAACGAAATGAGGCAGGTGATGACGAATGCGAGGAATATGAAGAAGAAAATGAAGTACTTCAACATGTTGCTGAAGAGTTTCGATAATTCGAGAATCAACACAAGCCAAATTTGGAAGAAACTTAGACTGTAAATCTCGGAGATGAAGAATGTGTCAAAAAAATCCGAATAAGTGTCCATCTGATCGAAACTAAAAGAAGGGACCTGGTTTGTTTGCTTAGAGAATATATTGATGTATTTGCTTGGTCTTACAGAGATATGCCAGGGCTGAACACAAATACGGTGTCCCACATTTTACCGATTAATTCAGAATTCAGTCCAGTAAAACAAAAGACTCGAAAGTTTAAGCCTGAGTTGAGTTTAAAGATCAAAGAGGAGATAAACAAACAGATCGAGTCTCAAGTAGTGGAAGTGACACAATATCCGACTTGGTTAGCCAACGTTGTTCCGATTGCCAAGAAAGACGGAAAGATCATAATTTGTGTTGATTACACAGATCTCAACAAAGAAAGCCCAAAAGACAATTTTTCATTGCCAAACATTCATATTCTCATCGATAATTGTGCTAAACATGAGATGCGGTCGTTTGTGGATTGCTATATGGGTTATCATCATATCCTGATAGATGAAGAAGATGCAGAAAAGACAGTTTTCATTACACCTTGGGGCATATATCATTATCTAGTGATGCCTTTTCGTCTTAAAAATGTCAGTGCTACTTATATGAGGGCTATGACAATAATCTTTCATGATATGATTCAGAAGGAGATTGAAGTGTATGTAGGTGATGTCACAATCAAATCCCGTGAGAGTTCATATCACTTGACTCATTTGAGGAAATTCTTTGAGCATTTGTGCCGGTACAATTTGAAGTTAAATCCTGCTAAATGTTCTTTTGGAGTGCCAGCTGGAAAGTCGTTAGGATTCATAGTAAGTACAAGAGGCATTGAGCTTGATCCTTCCAACATCAAAGCGATTCAAGAGTTACCTCCTCCGAAGACCAAGAAAAAGGTAATGAGTTTCCTGGTAAGGCTAAACTACATCAGTCGGTTCATAGATCAATCCACCGTCGTGTGTAAGCCCATCTTCAAGTTGTTGAAGAAAGATGCCTTGACCAAGTAGATCGGAGAATGTCAAACTGCTTTTGATGC